>CM040123.1:147658185-148858185 GCA_022559845.1 Amorphophallus konjac
AGAAGTTGTTGATCTTAAGTTGGGGGGAGAAGAAGAGGACGGCGATGTGCTACTTGATGATCAAATTTTATTAATTTTCCTTCCCGAATTTGAAGAGACTTTGTTCCAAGAGAAGGACGAAGAAGATGTGCGAGTGGACAATGAATTGAGTAAGGCCATAAATTATTTCTCTTGGGTAAAGGAGGAGTCGGGTGATAAGTACAATATGAAGTGATCTAGAAGGGGAGGGGATGAATAGATCACTATTTTTAAAGATTAAAAAAAAAATTCTGCAGAGTATATTGCTAAATGCAAATAACCTTGAGCTCAGGCTAACGAATATGATGCAGTGTAGTTAATAGCTCAAGCAAATAGAAGGCATATCATGATAGTACCACAATCGATCGCACAAGGGCTCAGAGGATTTTAAGGTGGTTCGGTCCTTCAGACCTACATCCACCCCACACTCAAACCGAGTGTGGCTTCACTAAAGGCTGGGCAACACAGCTTGCCAGACAACTGCTGATACACAGCTTCCCAGGAGAACAACCTCTCCTCTTCCTCCTACCCGGAGGGAACCTCAAGCGACCTGCAGTCACTAGAACCCAGAGACTTACGTCTCTCTTCCTCTTTACCAAGAGGGAACCCCACTAGTAGCAACCCTGCTACTAGTGAACCAGAGGTCGAAGACCCCTCTTCCTCCCAACCCGGAGGGAACCTACAAGCAGCTCACCTGCTGCTTGCAAACAGGAGAATGAATCTCCCTTCTCCTGATCTCACAGGAGGACCCCGACCTCAATCCAGAGGATCGGAAACACAAACAAGGACAGTGGAAGAAAGATAAGAACAATAAACGGAAAAATACGAACGAAGAAAATCAAATGCCAGAAAATGGAAACAATGTAGCTCAACACAGAGCAATAGACTTCGGATTTGATCCGCAAGTCAGAACAACTATTCTGATCACTCTTCTGCTCTCTCTCTCTTTTTCTTTCTCTGCTATTCTTTCTTCTTTCTTTTCTTCTCCTGGATCGAGGGGCTCTCAATTTTCTTGTTTTTTCTTCTATGCCTCT
This sequence comes from Amorphophallus konjac, assembly GCA_022559845.1. NCBI lineage: Eukaryota > Viridiplantae > Streptophyta > Magnoliopsida > Alismatales > Araceae > Amorphophallus > Amorphophallus konjac. Next base: position 147,659,238 of record CM040123.1, read on the forward strand.
CTTCTTCGATCACCTTCATCTGAGGACGAAGGATTCTATTTATAGCTGAACAGCAGGTGGATAGGGCACAAAATGCGTGTGCCTCCCACGCTCGATCCAGAATCTTCCTGCCACGTGCCTTTATCAGATTGGTTCCTCTTATCTCGGATCACGTGCAACCCTGGAGTGTGGAATGTTCTTCCTCGGACCTGTAATGAGATTAAGTCCTTTAATACGCTGCATGGCCATTAAAACCAAAACTGCATGAGGTATAGTAACAACACGACGTGACTATTACTCGAGATGACACAAGAACGACACGAGATACTCTGTAACAGGTCAGATACACAGAAGAAAATGACACGAGGAGAGGTTATAAGCAAAAGAGACACGAGGTCACGAATGCGAAAACAACACGAGGACAACACGGGCTAACGACAGAGACCGACATGAAGACTAAAGCGAGAAACCAACACGAGGACAGAATATAACGAAACGACTCGAGGTGAAAACAACACGAGGTGAAGTTTGACACGAAGTAAAAAGCAACGACACGAGGTGGCAATAAGGAGAACGACATGAAAACAACATGGACTAGCAACCGAAACCGACACGAAGTCAAACAGTACAACACGAGGTGTTGTAACCAAGAAGAAGTGCCAATCAACACGAAGACAGTATGCAGAGAAACGACTCGAAGTGAGATGAGAATAGAATGAAACAAAGAAGACGACACGGAGTGCATAAAACCAACACGAAGACGTGGACTATAGTAACCGTCACGAAGTGTGGTTACTAAGTAGGAACGACACGAGGTCTACAGGAAAACTACTCGAAGTTCATCAGAACTTTTAGAGCAGCTTCAGGAACACGACACGAAGTCATGAGAAGAGAAAACAATCACAAAGTGAAACGAACACTTGAACTTAGACTGACTTAGAGACTCAGCGAATGGACTCGAAGACAGGAATACAAAGGATGGCATGGAACCAACACAGTAAACAAATACTGCACGAGGTGAAAGACAACACTCAATCAGATGACAACATGGCTAGCTCGACACGAGGTGAAAACGCGAAGCAAGAACTACATGATGTGTGAGGAAAACAGCACGAAGATAGAACATGAACGAACACATGCAGTGTTACCTCTTAGCAGCTATTTCATATAAGACCATGGATAACTCAAGTGCAAGATATCTAAAAAAAATAACAAGAACAATTAACATAGTGTTGCTCATCATCAAAACACTTAGGGAAGACACACAAACCAACAATCTCCCCCTTTTTGATGATGGAAACACTATATTAAATATGAGAGATAAGCTCAAAAGAGATCAATTCAGGATATATGATGCAGACAACTTAAAGCATACTTGCTTCCTTACCACCCCTGAGAAACCTGAACACTCCCCCTGAACACAGCAACAGTTTACCTCAAACTTGATAACTAACTCCCCCTCAACAAACTAACTCCCCCTCAACACTACTCTGAACCCCCGACACAATTCTCTCCCCCTTTGACATCATCAAAACTAGGGGCAAATCTGAAGATACAGAGAAAGGAAAATTGCTGACTATAGAGAGAAAAACAGGACAGAGTAAGGCAGATAAATGGAGACTATTGAGATGTTTAGTCAATTAAGAAAGCCATTAATTTTATGTGACGATTTTTGAGGATCAGTTAGTCAGACTGTGCAAAAACTGTGAATAAGGATTCGCTCCATACACAGAACCAGATTCTAAGCAAGTGAGGTACAAGATACCAGTTTGATCAAAATAAGTCTTTACTGAGAGAGTATTATGTAAGACAGTCAGAAGACAAAGACCTGTGGTATTGAGAACAAACAAATCAAAAGCTATACTTCAAGTGAGCAGGATCTTTAAAGATGGTCAAGATCAAAGGTAAGTCTGTCAAGTACACCTTTGACATTAGGGAGACACCTTGTTTAGAGGCAAGAATCCCTAGTTACTCGGTGGCAGGACCACATTACCCCTTCAGATAAGAGGACATAGATAGTATTCTAGATGGTGTTGACATTAAGGTGACACCTTTATCTGAGGCCAGACACCCCAGTTACTAACCAGATATGTACCATAGCTCTGTATGATCAAGACAACTACTAAGACCAGATAATTACTGCCATCTCATGACATGGGAAACATTCACTTCATTGATGAAAATCCCAGTTTCTCAATGAGCAGTTAACAAAGTTGATAACAATTTTATGAAATTTGTTTTTATTAACCAGCTCTTAAAACCTTGTTAATGAAGCTTGAGTCCGTTTGAGAACAATACACCAGATCCAAGGTGATACAGACTAAAGCACAAAATACCTCATTTCGGACTCAACATTGACTAAGTAGGTATGCAGTACTGACTAGATCAGAAGACAGTTACCGTGTAGGAAGATAATCTTTGAATTCAGATTTTGATCTCAGTGGGACTAACAGCTGAAATTCCAACAAGAAATTAGATGAACAGTCTTAAAGGATAAAGCATCCAACTCTTTCTTTTATACACCTCATCAACCTGATTCTCTTTTGATGTCAGCAAAATGTCGTTCGGAGTATGTTCAAATTAGGTCAAGGATCAAAACACCTATTATAAATCAGCTCCCCCTGAGACCTTGACCCCAACACAAACTTAACCAAGACAACCCTCAAAATACTTCAAAGAGAACACCATGAAGTTTGGACAGACTATTCAATCAAAACGGAGTGAGTCACCAAACACTCATAATGAAGTTATTTCTTCAGCAACAGATGATGAATATGATAAGCATAATAACACATGACATGGTATTCAGAAATCAATTTTTCAATCAAGAAATTCTGTAAATACCTAGTTCTCTGCGCAGAGTGCTAAATTTTTCAGTATCCAGTGGCTTAGTAAAGATATCTGCAATTTGTGAGTTAGTGCCAACAAGGATCAACTCAAAAGTCCTCCTAGCTACTTCATCTCGAATAAAATGATGCCTGATTTCAATATGTTTGGTTCGGGAATGAAGTACAGGATTCTTTGCAATATTTATTGCACTAGTATTGTCACAAAAGATAGAAGTACAACCTAGCTCAACCGAGTAGTCCAGAAGCTGGTGTTTTATCCATATAACCTGTGTGCCACAGCTCCCTGCTGCCACATACTCAGCTTCAGCAGTAGAGAGAGCCACAGAGTGTTGCTTCTTGGATCCCCAAGAGACTAAGCACCCTCCTAGAAATTCGCAGTGACCACTAGTGCTCTTCCTGTCCAATTTACATCCTGCATAATCTGCATCAGTGTATGCAATGAGATCTAAACTACATGATGCAGGATACCAGAGACCTAGATCATGGGTGGCAGATAAGTATCTAAAAATTCTCTTTACAGCTGCCAGATGCAATTCAGTAGGCCTAGCCTGGTATCTGGCACACATCCCTACACTAAATTGAATGTCGGGCCTGGATGCAGTTAAGTAGAGGAGTGAACCGATCATACCTCTATATAGTTTAGCATCCACCTCTTTACCTTTTTCGTCTGAATCCAGTGAGGAGCTGGTACCCATGGGTGTTGAGATTGTCTTGAGGTTGGTCCTTCCAAACCTTTTCAGCATCTCCAGAGTATACTTGGTTTGATTTATGAAACAACCATCCTCCATTTGTTTGACCTGCAGCCCAAGAAAGTATTTTAGTTCGCCAACTAGACTCATTTCAAATTCTTGGGACATAGACTCAGAAAAATCTTTACATAATTTTGAATTGTTAGATCCAAAAATGATATCATCAACATATACCTGGACTACAATTAACTCCTTTCCGAGACTTTTAGTGAAGAGGGTTTGGTCAACCTTACCTCGAATGTAGCCCTTGCTCACAAGGAACTCAGAAAGTCTCTCATACCAGGCTCGGGGAGCCTGCTTCAATCCATAAAGGGCTTTATTCAACCTAAAAACCATGTTAGGCTGAACAGAGAAATTAAACCCAGGAGGTTGTTCAACATATACCTCTTCCTTCAATAACCCATTTAAGAATGCGCTTTTGACATCCATTTGCTGTAGCCGAATGTTTCTAGAGCATGCAAATGCAAACAGAATTCTTATAGCTTCCATCCTAGCTACTGGTGCATAGGATTCATCAAAATCCACACCAAATTCCTAACTGTAGCCTTGAGCTACAAGTCTTGCTTTGTTTCTAGAGATATCTCCATTTTCATCAATCTTATTTTTGAAAACCATTTAGTGCCAATGACATGAGTGTTTTCAGGTCTAGGAACTAGTTTCCATACATTATTTTTCTCAAATTGATTTAATTCCTCACCCATGGAGGATACCCAAGAGTCATGCTTTAAAGCCTCTTCCACAGTCTTGGGTTCTACCTGAGATGTCAAGGCAGCTAAGTTCTGTTCTTGGACATTTCTAAAATGAGACCTTGTCCTAGTGGGGTCATGCAAATTACCTATGACATTTTCACTAGGGTGGTCTTTGTGAAAGATTACCTCACCTAAGGGTTCACCTACCTCAGTTGCTTCTTCTTGTTGTAGGTTTTCTGGTTGAGCAGTTTGCTGCATCTCTTCTTCTTCAATTTTCTCCAAGAAATCTCCCTCATCAGATGGCTCCCTGTCATCATTTATCTTTTTGTCTGATAGAACATTCTCATCAAACACTACATGAGGTGTTTCTTCAACAGTTTGCTCATCTTTATTGAAGACTCTGTAAGCCCTAGAGGTTTCTGAATATCCGAGAAAGATTCCAGGAGAGCTTCTTGCTTCAAACTTATCCAAACCATTCTTACCATTATTGTGGATGAAACATTTGGAACCAAAGATTTTAAAGTAAGAAATGTTTGGCAGCTTACCCTTGAGGAGTTCATAAGGAGTTTTCTTATGAGTAGGTCTTACCAAGGCTCGATTTAAAATGTAGCATGCTGTATTTGCAGCTTCTGCCCAAAATCTCATTGGAAGTCCACTCTCAATCAGCATAGTCCTGGCCATTTCAATTATTGACCTGTTTCTTCTCTCAACAATTCCATTCTGCTCCGGTGTCCTGGGAGAAGAAAATATGTGAGTCACTCCCTCTCTTGAGCAAAATTCAGAGAATGAAGAGTTTTCAAATTCTCCTCCATGGTCAGACTGAATTGTAATGATATTATGTTCACCTTGCAGTTTGATTTTATTAAAAAGTTCTTCAAAGTGAACAAAAGCATCATTTTTATTTGCTAAACAGAACAACCAAGAAAATCTAGTGAAGTCATCAACTATGACTAGACCATATCTCTTACCTGACAGGCTTTGTATTCGAGTAGGACCAAAGAGATCCATGTGCAAGTGCTGTAGTGGTTTAGATGAGAGACCCTCAGTTCTCAACTTAAAAACTGCACGAGTCTGTTTACCTTGAGCACAAGCATCACAGAGCTTGGACCCTAACAGGAATTTTATTTTGGGCAAACCTCTGACTAGGTTATAATTAGACAGTTTATTCAAAGTAGACACACTAGCGTGGCCTAGACGCCTATGCCAGTCAAAAGCAACCTGTTCAGAATTAGCAGACAGACACAAATTTGTTTCAGAATTATCATCTAGATCAATGATGTACACATTATTTACTCTATGACCTTTGAACATGATGTTATCAGAATTCAGCTCAAAGACAGTGCAAGAGTTGTGGTCAAAGAGTACCTTGTGTCCTTTGTCACAAAGCTGACTTATACTTACCAAGTTGTGCTGAAGTCCTTCTACAAGATACACATCTTCAATGGAGTTAGTAGAGGACTTACCAACCGTACCAATTCCAATTATTCTTCCTCTGTTATTTCCTCCGAATTTGACCAAGCCCCCAAGCTTCATTTTTAGTTTGCTGAATTTGGACCGGTCTCCTGTCATGTGCCTGCTACAGCCGCTGTCAAGATACCACTTGTTATGCTCAGCTGCCAGGTTGACCTGCAAAAATTCAAACAGAGTAATGTGGGACCCAATTCAAATTGGGTCCAAAGCCAGTTTTCAGATTATGCAAAAAGCACTTGGGAACCCATATCTGTTTTACTGTTTTCTTCAGTGGTTTTATGTGGGTTGATTCTTCCCTTTTGGCATTTCTTGGTGGGTGTTGAATGAACTTGTTCCCATTTGAACTATGCTGTTTCTGAACACAAACATTGTTGGTTGGCCTCTTAGAGGATACGCGTGTGTGTTGAGCATAATTCAGGTAAGCATTTTTACTCCAATAAAATTTGTGCTGAAACTAGTGAACGTTGCCATGCTCTACTTGATAATTAGCATGATGAGCTTTCTTAACAAAATTTTTCACTCTTTTTGTGACATCAATAGGACTGGTTCTGTGAGAACCTTTGTTCCCCACCTGTTGCACATGAGCAGTTCTTGTTTCAGGGTTTCCCGACTTAGGTTGCTGACCAATGGATTGAATGAATTTGTCGGTCGAAAACTTCATTGTAGAGATAGATTTGGAACTGGATGGTGTTTCCAGTTTCTCTTTGCCTTTGGCGGGGCAGAACGTGGTAGTCTTAAATTCAAAGGGTTTTTTACTAGTAGGATTGTATCCTAATCCCTCCCTATTGAAGTTTACCCTCGACCCCAGAAGGACATTCAGGTTGTTTCTCCCCTCTGTAAACTTCTCAAGCACTTTTTCTTTGTCCTCAATCTCCTTCTTAAATTCATTGCATTGGTCCTGAAGTTCCTGATTAACTTTTCTAACTGCCTCATATTTTTCAGCCATCAGTCTAATCTCTCCTTTACACTCTTCAGCTTTACACTTCAGCTCATCTATTCTAGCTAGACTCTACTCTCTTTCCATTCTCAACCTCTCAATCTCACCTTTAACCTGGTCTAGCTCAATGACCATCTCCTTGGTTTTCATGCTATCAGTGACAATAGAAGAGTGTTCTTCAGACAATGACTGAAACTTACGTCTAAGCATTCTGTGCTCCTTGTTTAAACAATTATATTTACTTAACAGGTCGCCATAGGCGTCCTCCCAATCATCCAAAGTAAAATTCTCAAACAGGTTTGTTACCTCTTTCTCATGATCGGCCATGAGGCAGGTCTTCTCTTCATTTTCACTGGACGAAGTGGCTTCTGGGTCCTCCTCCTCATCGCTCCATGTGCACAGCATGGCCTTCTTCTTCTTGTGCACCATCTTCTTCTGGTGTCCTGGAGCCTTAGCTTGTAGCTCTGGACATTCACTTTTCATGTGACCGGGTTTCTGACAATGATAGCAAGTGATCTTCTTAGCAGACCGGTTCTTCTCAAATCCTCGCTCAGGAGACTTCATTGCACCATTAAATTTCTTCCTCCTGTAGAATTTTCCTTTAGTTCTCAGGAACTTTCTGAATTGCCTGGTGAGCATAGCTCGCTCGTCCTTGTCCAGGTCTGAGAATCCATCAGAGCCTTCGCTGCTATCATCACTGCTGCTGTTGTTCTTCTTAGCATGTCGTGAGACCTTCAGAGCAACATTCTTTCCCTTTCTGTCATGCCCATCGTTTCCATGTCTGAAATTGATTTCATGGGTCATGAGGGATCCAATCAGCTGGGTCACTGTCATGATGGATAAATTTCTTGATTCCTCTATTACAGTCACCTTGGTTTCCCAGACGGGAGTTAGAGACCTAAGGATCTTCCTGACTATGTCTTCTTGTTGAATATCCTTTCCAAGGCCTTTCAGACTGTTGATGATCACGGATAGTCTGGCATACATTTCTGTGATCGGCTCCTCTGGCTTCATCTTAAATAACTCATATTGAGTTGTAAGTATGTTGATCTTGGTAGCCTTCACCTGAGATGTGCCCTCATGAATTAACTGCAAATCATCCCACATTTCCTTTGTAGTCTTGCACGCTGAGAACCTTGAATACTCTTCTGGGTGAACGGCGCACTGTATGATGTTAACAGCTGTCCAATTCAGTGCGGAGAGTTTGACCTGATCTTCTGTCCACATATCTTCATTTGGTGGAAGGGTGTATGGACCATTTGTGATAACTTTCCATAGCTTGTGGCTTTGGGCCCTGATAAAGACTTCCATCCTGTTCTTCCAGAAGAAGTAATTATTACCATCAAAGAAGGGGGGACGGTTGATAGACTGCCCATCAGCTATGAAACTGCGAGGACCAGTGGATCCGTTTCCCTGGCCGTTGGACCACATTCTGGGAAAAATCGTCTCTGATACCAACTGATAAGTACAATATGAAGTGATCTAGAAGGGGAGGGTATGAATAGATCACTGTTTTTAAAGATTAAAAAAAAAATTCTGCAGAGTATATTGCTAAATGCAAATAACCTTGAGCTCAGGCTAACGAATATGATGCAGTGCAGTTAATAGCTCAAGCAAATAGAAGGCATATCATGATAGTACCACAATCGATCGCACAAGGGCTCAGAGGATTTTAAGGTGGTTCGGTCCTTCAGACCTACATCCACCCCACACTCAAACCGAGTGTGGCTTCACTAAAGGCTGGGCAACACAGCTTGCCAGAAAACTGCTGATACACAGCTTCCCAGGAGAACAACCTCTCCTCTTCCTCCTACCCGGAGGGAACCTCTAGCGACCTGCAGTCACTAGAACCCAGAGACTTACGTCTCTCTTCCTCTTTACCAAGAGGGAACCCCACTAGTAGCAACCCTGCTACTAGTGAACCAGAGGTCGAAGACCCCTCTTCCTCCCAACCCGGAGGGAACCTACAAGCAGCTCACCTGCTGCTTGCAAACAGGAGAATGAATCTCCCTTCTCCTGATCTCACAGGAGGACCCCGACCTCAATCCAGAGGATCGGAAACACAAACAAGGACAGTGGAAGAAAGATAAGAACAATAAACGGAAAAATACGAACGAAGAAAATCAAATGCCAGAAAATGGAAACAATGTAGCTCAACACAGAGCAATAGACTTCGGATTTGATCCGTAAGTCAGAACAACTCTTCTGATCACTCTTCTGCTCTCTCTCTCTTTTTCTTTCTCTGCTATTCTTTCTTCTTTCTTTTCTTCTCCTGGATCGAAGGGCTCTCAATTTTCTTGTTTTTTCTTCTATGCCTCTCTTCTTCGATCACCTTCATCTGAGGACGAAGGATTCTATTTATAGCTGAACAGCAGGTGGATAGGGCACAAAATGCGTGTGCCTCCCACGCTCGATCCAGAATCTTCCTGCCACGTGCCTTTATCAGATTGGTTCCTCTTGTCTCGGATCACATGCAGCCCTGGAGTGTGGAATGTTCTTCCTCGGACCTGTAATGAGATTAAGTCCTTTAATACGCTGCATGGCCATTAAAACCAAAACTGCATGAGGTATAGTAACAACACGACGTGACTATTACTCGAGATGACACAAGAACGACACGAGATACTCTGTAACAGGTCAGATACACAGAAGAAAATGACACGAGGAGAGGTTATAAGCAAAAGAGACACGAGGTCACAAATGCAAAAACAACACGAGGACAACACGGGCTAACGACAGAGACCGACATGAAGACTAAAGCGAGAAACCAACACGAGGACAGAATATAACGAAACGACTCGAGGTGAAAACAACACGAGGTGAAGTTTGACACGAAGTAAAAAGCAACGACACGAGGTGGCAATAAGGAGAACGACATGAAAACAACATGGACTAGCAACCGAAACCGACACGAAGTCAAATAGTACAACACGAGGTGTTGTAACCAAGAAGAAGTGCCAATCAACACGAAGACAGTATGCAGAGAAACGACTCGAAGTGAGATGAGAACAGAATGAAACAAAGAAGACGACACGGAGTGCATAAAACCAACACGAAGATGTGGACTATAGTAACCGTCACGAAGTGTGGTTACTAAGTAGGAACGACACGAGGTCTACAGGAAAACTACTCGAAGTTCATCAGAACTTTTAGAGCAGCTTCAGGAACACGACACGAAGTCATGAGAAGAGAAAACAATCACAAAGTGAAACGAACACTTGAACTTAGACTGACTTAGAGACTCAGCGAATGGACTCGAAGACAGGAATACAAAGGATGGCATGGAACCAACACAGTAAACAAATACTGCACGAGGTGAAAGACAACACTCAATCAGACGACAACATGGCTAGCTCGACACGAGGTGAAAACGCGAAGCAAGAACTACATGATGTGTGAGGAAAACAGCACGAAGATAGAACATGAACGAACACATGCAGTGTTACCTCTTAGCAGCTATTTCATATAAGACCATGGATAACTCAAGTGCAAGATATCTAAAAAAAATAACAAGAACAATTAACATAGTGTTGCTCATCATCAAAACACTTAGGGAAGACACACAAACAAACATCGGGTACCCTACATGACCTTCATCTTGATTGGGCACCTTTTGACCAAGGGGAGAGTATTTTTTTTTTTTGGCGAACCAACAGGGTCAGTAACAGGTCGAGTGCATCCTCCCCCAGAGAGGGAGCATGTTCTCACTCCCCCAGGCGATAAACCTGTGGCCCAAAAATTTTATTAATATAAAAATGGTTACACAATCAGTGGGGCATACCCCTAAAGAATCCTAAGTGGAAAAGCAAGTAAAAAAACAAATATAAGGAGCCTCCTGAACTAATTGCAATTTCTAAAGGTAGGCATTCCAGCTTTATCCATGGTGAGCGTCCCCCTAGCCAAATGTGGAAGATGCCTCACTTGAGTGAAAACTACATTGTCGCAAAGACCACAAGCATACGATGCCAAAGAGTCAGCTACCTGATTGCCCTTCCTGTAGACATGATGCACTGAACATTTACTAGCATAGATTAGCCCCATGGTCTTTCTCCACCAGCGCAATACTGTCTAGTTTGGAGCCACACCTTTCCGGACTGCTTCAACAAAAAGGCCACAGTTATACAAAACTATAGATAGTACGACACCTCCTTGCAGGGCAATGACAGCCCATCATGCAGCGCCCTAGCTTCAGCTAAAATGCTGCTACCAACTCCGTAGTGGAAGGCAAAATCGAGCAGCATGTTTCCACGTGGATCGCAGATGCAGCCCCCTCCACCACATTTGCCAGGGTTACCCTTTGAGGCCCCATCAACATGAAGGGTGAAGTTGTTCATCGCTGTTGACACCCGTTTTTTGCCAATAAGTTGTGTCGTTTCTCTTACTCCCATCCTATTGATGCCTCGAATTGTCCATCACTCGTTGGGGCTATTTTCAGGCATATTTTGGGCTAGTTTTATTGGTTACCTCCCTCCTTGGTTAGGTCCAAGTCATTTCGGGGCTTAAATGGGCCTGGGTTCTGGTTGATTGGGCTTTTTCTATGAGTTTCAACGTCCACGTGCATGTACGGTTCACCCACGACCGCTCAATCAATGTGCGGCTAACTACGGGCCGTCCATTTATTTTTGGAACATTTTGGCTGATTTTTTGAATTTCCACAGTCAAGCCTCTATGCGGCCCCATTTTGCCCGTCCAACATAATGGACGGACTGCTTTTGACCGCTTATATCTCAGAGTCCTACGCTTGGTAATTTTCTCAGATAATTATCCAAGTAATTGAATTATCACCGACAAGGCTAGAACGGTTTGTCGTTGGCCGCTCTACATTTGAACGGTCTCAATGGAGCCATTCTTCTATGAGAGTCTAACGGCGGGCGTTTCGGTCAGTTCGAGGGATAATTGGGATTATTTTCTAATTATTTTGATTTTCCACCGACGGGTTTGGATGGTTAGTAGGTGACCGCCCATCCTGTTGAGCGGTCTATCGTAAGACCGTTCATCCCGTCGACTATTGAATTTTAATAGATTTTAATCCTTTTATCCATGGTTTTATCCCCAACTTCTTTCATCAATTTCTCCGCGGATAATCAACCGTTTTGAGTGCCGTTTCGACTGGATGAGAGATAATTCTATTATCTACGATTTATCTTCAATAATCTCATCCCGAAAATGGCTCTAAACCCTAGCTTCGGGGCTGGCTTTTTAGGCTCTATAAATAGACCTTAAAGGCCAGACTTTGAAAGGGGGGGGGAGATTTTTGGTCGACGGCGAAGCCCTGCCCCATTCCTGAGTGACCTAGCACCAAGGAGGGAGGCTTTCTACGTCCATATAAGCCTCCGGTTCAGGGAGTAGTCTTGTTTTGAGTCCTTTGTGTCTTTATAGCTTTTGTCACTTCCTCATTGCATGCATTTTTCTCTCCACATGTCCTCCCTTATTCTCATCACCATGCACACATCCACCCACGTTTTTGCCACCCTTGGGGTTTAAAACCCCCAAGATATCCCCCTTTCCACTCATTTATGTCGTGCTACTTTATTGTGACTTTTACTACACCATTTAGTTCTAATCTAGGTGTTCTTCTTGTGTTTCCACATTTTTTTGCAGGTCAGCAGCACATCAATACGAGACCAATCCTTTCTGGCCGGCTGGAAAGGGTGGAGGTGAGCCCATTTTGCAACTTCTGGCATGGTGGAATTGAGCGGCTCCAAACTGCCCATTCTAGCTGACGCGCGGTTCTATCCAGACCGTCCATCGTCTCCCTGCGGTATACTTCGAGCCGTCCATCCTCCAGGAGTGCTTCATCCCGCACGTTCTGCAACGCTTTCAGACGGTCTATCGTAAGACCGTATATCTTTTAGGTGGTTTTACCTCAACCGTTCAACATCCCAGTGCTGCAGGTAAGGCAAGTGTCTCCCTTTTCCAAGGTGTGGCGTGTCCATCGCGCGCGGCACTTTGGTGGCGATCACGGTCATTCCTCCGATCTCCTCTTGTCATTTTCTTTCATTAATCCATCACAATTGATTCTTATTCATCCATATTGAATTAGAAGAGGAGAAAATACATCAACACCCCCCTTTTTTGGCGATCATGGTGGGACCCCTTGTGCCCATCGTGTTGATAGTTTGCTGACCTCCTTGTGTTCTTTGAGTGTTTCTGTTTCTTTTGAAGGTGGTTGCAGGTTTGCTGTTCTTGGCGTTGCACGGTTTTCACAAAGCCGTTCAGGAGGTAGGGCGGCAAGTTGAAAACCGTCCTTCCTCTTTGTGCGGCCTAGATTTGGCCGTTCATCCTTTGATTGCAGGTACGTCCCCATTTCATTTCTGTTTACTTCTGCTTCTATCATACGGTCCTTAGAGATCCGTTCCAGGGTTTTGCGGTTCGTCACTGACCATTTTTCCTTTGATTTTATTACTTTCTGATCATTTGTCTTATCTGTTCTTGCTCACTGGGTTGAGCGGTCCACCCCGGACCGTCCATCCGTTGTGCGGTCTCCCGTTGGCCGTCCTTCTGGCGCTACAGTGCGCCCGAGCCATATTTGATTGCCATACTTATATCATAATTGTTCTCCTTGGTGCCGTCTGCTGATCTCCCCATTAGTCATATCTTGATGCACATGGTTGTTTCCATTTTTGCATATTTGTGTTGATTATTGCTTGCTAGTTTGTTAGGCTAGACTTTGCATGCACTCCGGTGCACATAGGATCATACACTTACATCTTTAGTTGCATTCCTACAGAGGTAGGGTTCCCTCTCGTCTCCATATTCTGTGGAGCCGACTAGGTGACCTTGCCGAGGGCCTCCGTAAGTCCCCGTGAGCCGTGGATTCTCACACGGACGCCGGGCCGGTTGTACCGTTGCCACACCTCAGTCTAGGGTTTGCATCCGTGAGTGAAAGTTCCTTAGAGTCACCCAGTTCCCCTGTCCTTACCCTGGTTAGGCACCTATTGGTTGAGTGAATTTGAACTTTGATTAATCCATTAAGATTCAAAGGGGAAATTATAAGAATTTGATGAACATCATCTAACAACTTGATTGTTTAATTGGGTGATTCTCCTCTCATCTCCTTCTTTCATTGCATGTTTGTGTTTGTTTGGTTTGGTTTAGGGCGGTCTTGTCCCTCCACTCTGCTCCATTAGTGCATGTGGGGTTGTCTCTTTCCCTCAGGATCATCTCCTAGGGTCAGTTCTCATTTCTATTCTTACTTCAACCCTTTGTTTGATTCATCATCTCCTATGTCGTCCTACGATTTCTCCCAGTCTCACGAGGACTCTCTTCCTCGCAGACTTCTGGAGGACCCACCCAGGGTCGCCCCTATGCAGGAAGGAGAGGGGACTGCCCCTCCCCTCCTGACCATTCTCAGTGAGGGATCTCACCCCCCTCTCTCTGATCTTTCCATTCAGAATCCGGCTAGTCAGATCCTTAACATGATGGCTCAGTGGGACCCCACCCAGCTCCACCTTATTCGACAAGCCTTGCAGGGGGCTGATGCCCCGAGTTCAGTTCCTTCCCGTGGTGTGACCACTGCCGCCACCACCTCCGCCGTTACTGGGACCACCTCTGTGGCCCCTATTGATCTTACTCCTACACATCCCCAGGTCCTCTGGTACTCCAGTATGGAGGCGGGCCAGGCTTCTACCTCGGCCCATCAATTGCTTGACAAGGAGAAGACCCAAATCCCCTCTATTCCTTACCTTGATCCCTATACCACTGTTTCTCCATCACCGTAGGCCCTCGTAGCCCCGACATACTTCGTTAGGTTGCAACCAGGGGCCGCCCAGCTAGCTCATGCAGATGTGGGCCCTTCCCTGGCCCATTATCCATCTTACGGGCCGCCCCCTCAATCGGCTTATCCATTGGCTACCTATCCAGGCACTACTCCTCCTGCTCCTTCTCCTCCTTCTCGGGAACGGGAGATTCTCGATAAATGGCCTGCTATGCAGCAACAAATTGATCTCCTCTACAAGCGGGTGGGCCCGCAATCTTTGGCTGACGTCTCTATTCCTAACTTCAGGGACATTCATTTTCCTTCTCAGTCCGAGCTCCCCATGTACCGCAAATATGACGGGAATGGCAACCCGTTCATCCATGTTCGAGAGTTCCTATACGAGTCAGCACAGTTCCAGCAAGACGATCGCCTGATGGCTTATTTATTTCGCCGATCGTTGGAAGGGGTCGCCCTGGAATGGTTCTATACTTTGCCCATGGAGGAGGCCGAGAATTTCAAGACCGTCAAAGAGAGGTTTATTCAGAGATTCCAAGATCGGGTCGGACCCGAGTATTCCTTCACCGACCTGGTAGCTGAGAAGATGAAGCCAGAGGAAGATTTTGCAACCTATGCAGATCGATGGAGGCAAATGGCCTCACGTATGCCCGGGCAAATCCCGGAAGAAGAGAAAGTAAAGTTGTTGATCTCCAATGCTACGCCAACATTCAGAAATATCTTGGCAATGAATGACATTTTGAATATGCACCAGTTATACAGCAGAGCTCGGTTCATACAAACACAGTTCAAAGACTCCCCTATTCATTCCCTATTTGAGGCCCAGAAACCCAAAACTGCCAGAAAATCCCAGGGCCCCTTCACTAAGGGAGTACAGATCAATGAGCAGGTCCAGGCTATTCAATTCCCCCACCAAGCCACTCCACCTCGCTTCCCTCAACCTCCACGCAACCCCCAGTTCGCCACTCCACAAGTTCCCCAACCCACTTTCCAGGTCCCACAATTCCCACAACAACAACCACCACCACCCCAACAGCCTCAGCGACCGCCACAATACAATAATGTTCCTCCACCTGCCGCCTATGGACCTGCTCGACCGAGCCCAAAGAGGGCCCATTACCCTCCTCTTCCTGAGACTTTGCCCGATATTTTCTCTGCTTTGATGTATACTGGTGATCTCCAATTGCCTCCCGAGCGTCAAAATTGGAATTCGGCCGCCGATCAGTCCCGATATTGCATATTCCATCGGCAGCCCGGGCACACGATAGAGCGGTGCTATCAGTTTAGAGACTTGGTGTATGACTTACATGAGGGCCAGAGGATTGATTGGGCCCAGATGCACCAGCTGATTGAAGATATCAAGCAGAGACAGAGGCAAGCCAGGCCACAGCTGGCGGTGCCCCAGCAGCAGCATCAACAGCAACCCCAGCAGCAGCATCAACAGCAACCCCAGCAGCAACAGCAACCCCAGCAGTAGCAACAGGACCTTGGGATCCATCAGAATCCCATGCCGATGCATCAACCCGCTCCTCAACAACAACAACAACCATCGACGCCGGCACCAACACAAGTAAACATTGTCCAGCACCCAGCCCCCAACACTGGGTGGACTTTTGATGATGAAACCCCCCCACACCTTTTGGCCTTCCACCACAACCATTCCCCCGCACCTGCTACCCCCTCCATCCTCAGGCCCACCATTCTGACCACTACCCCACTCGTTATTCCCTCCGCATCACCCATCAGGCCCGTCGCATTCCCCTCCGCACCGCCAGTCCTTGCGACACCACTCCCCATACCCTCCGTCATCACCCCTCCGCTTAACCCCTCGCCCATCTCCCCTTCACCAGGGCCCATTAGACCAACATCCGCCATCCTTACCCCCATTTCTACACCTTCCACCTACCCCATCGGGCCAAGCGGGGGTCCATCTCAGGCCGTGCCGGCACCACATTACGCCCTTCGGAGCGGGCGTCCCTTCCAAAGAATTTTTCCTCCCTCCGGTGCGTTTGCACCCAAATCTCCAAGTTGCTTCCCCCACAGCTGAGACAGAAGAAGTAGACCCCGTGCCAGGCACGAAATATGACCTATTGCAGCACTTGGACCGGATGCCGGCCAAGATCATTTTTGGAATTGATCAAAAGGTCGCCACTACACCAGGATGCCTTGAAGACTTTTTTGCAGAAGGTTATGGTGAGCGAGGATGTGGCAGTGGATAGCTTGCCGTCGGTTTTGGCAACGATTACCAAGGGGCCTTCTATTTCATTTTCTGAGTCAGAGCTAGCGCCCCCTGAGGCACGGCAAATGCCACTATGTATTACCATCTCTTTATACAAAGTGGCCGTGGAGTCTGCCCTTGTGGAGTCTGCCCTTGATAGTGTCGATAAACGTGTGTCCATTGAGTACCCTTCGTGCCTGCAACATTTCAGAGGATATGCTCAAGCCAACCCCGACCACAATAGCAGCATATGACAATTCCAGACGTGCTTGTCACGGGGTCGTGACTATACAGGCCGAGCTAGGGCCTTTGGTTATGGACGTGAAATTTTATGTATTGGACATAGACCCAATGTTCAAAGCTATTCTGGGTCATCCATGGATAAATAGCCTGAACGCCGTACCATCGACTGCCCACCAGTGTTTGAAATTCCCATTCCAGGGGCGGGTGGTCAAGGTGAAAAGCATTTCCACGGTCCAAAATGTTGATGCGATAGCAGCCAAGATTCTTCCTACATTATGGCCGAGTAATAGGCCAGTTCTGTCAGTTATGGACTTGAATTATTCATGGGCATATGCGTCACGCAAGCCAGCCACTGCGCCAACAAATGTCAAGATCAAGTCCGAGATGAGAGACTCCAAAGGGTGGCACATGATTCTGAAACTGGGCTATCAGCCGGGTCTGGGTCTCAGCGCACAATTGCAGGGCCGGATCAAACCCATCCCTAAAGGCAGGAAGATGGGCCGCCGAGGCCTCGACTATAGTGCTTCCGCTATGTCGATACTTGGAGACTCCGGGCCATTAACATGGGACTATCGACAACATTTTGTGAGAGGCCCGTTACAGCCCGGCACCTTGAAGAAGCCGCTGCCCGATCTTGAAGAGAAGGCAGATGATGCCTGTGTTGTTGTTGACCCACCACCGCCACTGCAGGGGCTGGTGGGTGATTTAGAAGATTTTTTTGATTTATTTTGAGAAATTGTTTTATGAAAAAGAAAGCCAGTCGAAGAAGAAGGAGACGCAGCTGGTGAAGCATCCTCCAATGCAACTGGTCCGCCGGGGGCCATGGGAAGTGGGGAGCTCCATCACTACTTATTCTATGCCCCCGTCCCGTCTTGCCTCTTGGTTTCAGCAATTGGGGTTTGTTCCCCATTCCCCTCCGATCCTGGTCGACCCGTACTTCACGGAGAGACCACCTGAAATTTTATTCGTCCCTTGTGCTTGCGGGCATTGCCCGCCTATTGATCTCTCAACCTTATTTACTCCTCCTCCCCTCGGTGCTCAACTCCACGAGATGTGGTTCTCCTCCTCCGATCCGTTCTTTGATTGCATATTCCCTGAATTATTCCCCATGCACCTGCCTCCTCCTCCGTCTTCTTCCTCCTCCTGCTGCGTGATCACCTCCGGCCTCCAAAAAAAAAATGCCAATTTCAAAACGGAGGTTTCAATGGAAGATTACGCTGTGTTCTGCTCAGATTCCCGGGGGCACGAGACCCCTATTCCTTTTCCAGTAGATTTCCTCTCTTCTAAGGTAGATGTACAGTGTGCAGAGTCTCCTAGGTTAATAGAGTCAGTTGGGGTAGAATCTAGTTTAAGTCTAGTCAGCCCATCCTCATCTGCGATGCACCCCGTGATGCGTCATTCCAAATCCATTTCCGATAGGTTTATGCAAGATCTGGCTGAAAGATGCCACGCCCTTCTGAGATGTCCTGAGTTTGTAGAGACCGCGATGGTTCTAGAGGATGATGAGGAATTAGAAGGGGTATGGAGCAACGACGGATTAGGGGTATATGAAATTGTGAATGAGAAGGACCCAGCTGACGATGAGGGAAGCGACGTAGATGACACTGCTGACCTGTACGCGTAAGGTTTGAAGAGATTTGATGAACCATCCTCGGCAGTGGATGAACCCACTAAGGAAATTAATCTTGGAACCAAAGAGGACCCCAGGCCCATACTTATTTCTGCTAATCTCCCTCCTCAAGTTGAAGAGGAGCTCATCAAGGTTTTGAGGGAGTATAGCGATTCCTTTGTCTGGTCCTATGAGGACATGCCGGGTCTTGCCCCCACGATGGTTGAACATCGATTGATTCTTAAACCAGGGGCACCACCCGTTAGGCAGAAAGTGAGACGATTCCACCCACAGATGGCCTTGAGAATTAAGGAAGAAGTTGACAAATTGCATAAGGCCAGGTTCATTAGAGTTGTCTTATATCCGCAGTGGGTGGCCAACATAGTCCCGGTAATGAAGAAGGATGGTAAAATTCAGATTTGTATCGACTTCAGGGACTTGAATAAGGCATGTCCGAAAGATGATTTCCCGCTTCCTCACATTGATGTATTGGTTGATAACACAGCTGGATATGAAGCCCTCTCATTCATGGATGGTTATTCTGGATATAACCAAATCCGTCTAGCTCCGGAGGACCAAGAGAAGACCTCGTTCACCATGCCCTGGGGCACGTACTGTTTTGTTGTCATGCCATTCGGATTAAAGAACACAGGTGCTACCTACTAGAGGGCAATGATGGCTATCGTCCACGACATGATGCATGTCTATTTAGAAGCCTACGTGGATGATATTTTGGTAAAGTCGAGGTCTCAAGAGGAACACCCCGCCATTCTAGCCAAAGTGTTGCAAAGGGCTAGGGAGTATAAGTTAAAGATGAATCCGAAGAAATGTGTGTTCGGAGTTGCATCGGGGAAGTTACTCGGGTTTATAGTTAGTAAACGGGGGATTCAGATCGATCCAAACAAAGCAAAGGCCGTTATGGAAATGCCGCCGCCTAAGAATATCACTGAGCTTCGAGGTTTGATTGGGCGTTTACAATTCATCAGGAGATTTATATCTCAACACTCGCAAAGATGCCGCCCATTCTATGAATTGTTAAAGGCAGGTGCAAAATTTGAATGTAATGAGCAATGCCAAAAGGCCTATGAGGATCTTAAGGTTTATCTTTTTAATCCCCCGGTTCTGCAACCACCCGCCCCTGGGAAACCCATAATCCTATACATATTTGTAATTGAGGACTCCCTAGGGGCTATTTTGGCTCAGGGAGATGATGAAGGAAGGGAAAGGGCAGCATACTATCTTTCGAGGTTGTTTAATCCTGCTGAATCCAAGTATACTGCCATGGAGAAGACCTGCACAACGCTAGTATGGGTAGCTCAGAAGCTCAAACAGTATTTCCTTGCCCACGAGGTTAGGCTGATCTCTAGAATGGACCCCATTCGTTATCTTCTAGAAAAACATGTCCTTTCTAGCAGATTAGCTCGCTGGCAGAGCTTTCTTTCCCAGTTCGACGTCACCTTCGTCGTCCAGAAAGCGATCAAGGGATATGCTATTGCTGAGCACCTTGCTCATTCTCCCATCCCTCGCACGGATTCGATCCAGGACGAGTTCCCTGACGAACACTTGGCAGTCATCACTCGTCTTCCCTTTTGGTCTCTCCATTTCGATGGTGCTCTCAACTCCCAGGGCAGTGGAATCGGCGCCGTTCTCCTCACTCCAGAAGGAACCATTCATGTCGCTTATCAACTCTCATTTCCTGCCACCAATAATATAGCCGAGTATGAGGCTCTCCTTGCCGGTCTGAAGCACGCCTACATCATGGGCGCGCGATACCTCAACATCATAGGAGACTCTCAGTTGGTGTTGCGTCAAGTCCTGGCAACTTACCGCACCCGTGACCCTAAGCTTAAACCCTATCAAGATCTGGTCACGCTCTTGGCTAGGCAATTCCGTAAGCTCATCTATACTCACACCCCTCGTTCTCAGAACATCTTGGCTGATGCCCTTGCATCGCTAGCTTCTTCTCTTTCATTTCCCCTCAGTCGTGCCACTGAGACCATTGTGGTCCAGCGGTTAGACGTTCCCTCTCTTCAGGATCCCTGGTTCGATAACCTTAGGAAATCTGTAGAAAGGAAGGTAGAAAGGGAAGAAGTGAAAGAAGTTTCGTTAACTGAGCTTGAGGAGATCATAGAAGAGGAAGAGTTGCCGTGGTATTATGAGATTGAGCAATATTGTAAGGATGGTTCATTCCCGGAGACGGCGAATGCCGAGCAGCGAAAGGCCATTAGAAGAATTTCCGCCAGATACACGATTGTTGCTGGAGAATTGTATAGGTGAGCTCTCAATGAAGTTCTAGTGAGGTATCTAGATGACGATGAGGCTTGGAAGGTAGTAGAGACAGCTCACTCCAGTGAGTGCGGAGGGCACGTTAATGGGCAGGCGCTGGCGAAGAAGATTCTTAGGCAGGGCTATTACTGGCCAACCCTAGAAGAAGATTGTTCCACCTATGTCCGTAGGTGTCTTCAATGCCAGCTCCATGCTGACAAAATCCATGCTCCTTCTTCTTCTCTCCATCCTCTTTCTGCTCCTTGGCCATTCTCCATGTGGGCCTTTGATATCATCGGACCCCTCGGTGACCTGAATTCCGCAGTCAAGCAGAAGTCTTTCATCCTGACGACTACGGAGTACTTCACCAAGTGGGCGGAAGCTGAAGCCTATGCAGAAATCAAAGCCACCACAGTATGCCGCTTCATCATGAAGAACATCATCTCACGGTTTGGAGTGCCAAGTGATATCGTCACCGACAACGGGCCTCAATTCGTGTCTCAAGAGCTCCGGGACCTCTATAAGAAATTCAATATAGTATTACATCATTCGTCACCATATTACCCCCAAGGTAATGGCCAGGCTGAGGCCACGAACAAAACCCTTCTTAAAATTATCAAGAAAATATGCGAATCACACAAATTTGCTGATTGGGCCGATAAGTTGGTAGAAGTTCTATGGGCTTATCGCACCTCCGTCCGTACTCTCACGGGGCAAGCTCCTTTTGCTCTCACCTATGGGATGGAGGCGGTACTCCCGTATGAGATCCTGATCCCTTCCCTAAGAGTGCAGCTGGACAAGGAACTTAATCTCGACGAGCGTCGAGAGGCGTTGCCGGTCCAATTGGAACTCTTAGATGAGAAGAGGCTTAATGCGGCCAATCATGTTTCCGTTTATCAAAAGCGTGTCTCATGGTATTTTCAAAAGAAGGTCATTGAAAGAAAATTTCAAGTGGGTAATATGGTTTTGAAGCGCAAATTTATTAGATCAGCAGGTCCCAGGTCTAAGTTGCAACCTAACTGGGAAGGTCCGTTTGTAATTAAGGAAATCTATCCAGGTAATGCTTATCGTTTAATCAACGCGGAGGGTGAGGAATTACCAAATCCATGGAATGGGCTGTATTTAAAACGCTTTTATCCATAGAGTCAAACCAGCGACGACTTGGTGGCGGGGCACGCCTTCACTTGATCACGAAAGGAAATCCCCGGCTCGACATTTCACACACTACACAACCCCTCGTGGATCGGTTTCTTCCTTTTGCATGAACGCCGTCTCTGCCTTGGCCATGCTTCAGGAGCGGTGAAAATCTTTGCTTTCCTTCTCTCTCGGCTGAAAATGGGGGCAAAGGGTGAATAAGGGGGCGAGAACTGATCTAGACCCCCCAATTAAAGAGGTCTCAAATAGGGGCAGTCCGTTATGACCTTATTCCGCAAAAGAACAAAAAAAGGAAAGAAAGAACGGAATGAGAAAAAAGGGGCAAAAATCGAGGCTAAAAGCTCCCTCAAAGCTCGCAGCTCTCCAAAAAAGTTTGAAAGTCCCCAAAAATAGTAAAACTAGGCACGACAAGAGTGGCAGTACAGTTTCCCCGCGGGACGTTATGAGCCCGGTCGTATGCGTGCCTAGAGCGGAAGTAGGTTCGAGAATGGACATAAAGCCCCGGCGCAACAAACCAAATTCTTTGAAAAGGGGGTGTCGTGAGAAGAACTCAAGGCCTAAAAACCTCTACACCTACTGCCAACTTTCCTGTTAAATCTGTTTTATTTTTCCAAGGATCGGATCCTACCCCGGGTATGGCCTCGGTAGAGGCACTGTCAAAGCAAGGTTAGCGCCAGCCACGAGCGGGCCTTTATATTGCACGTAGAGCCCGGGAGGCCCCTGGTGAGATGGGGAGGCTCCCTATCGTCAGGTCTAAGCTGGTTTCAAAACTCAAAAACATCAAATACTTCAAAACTCAAAAAAATCAAATATTTAAAACTCTAAAAAATCAAATACTTCAAAACTCAAAAAAATCAAATATTTCAAAACTTAAAAAAATCAAATACATCAAAACTCAAAAAAATCAAATATTTTAAAACTCAAAAAAATCAGATATTTCAAAACTAAAAAAAATCAAATATTCCAAAACCCAAAACAAAATCAAAATATTTTGAAAACTCAAACAAAAATCAGATATTTCCAAAACTTCAAAAAAGATTTTCTTCATTTGCATTCATAGCATCCATTGCATTCATTTGACATATGTTGTTTGCCTATTTAATAAGGCTTACCCCCTTGACCAAAAAAATCTAGAGCTGGTCAACTTGCTGTAGGAAGGGGTTAAGCCTAGAACAGATTTAATCTATTTTCTATATTTTTGCGTATGCAGGGGCAGGTTGAAGCTGATAGTATAGTTGGTTCGTGGCCATGTGAAAGGTAAAAATCCTATTCCAATCTGTGCAATCGCATCATAACCCAAGCAAAGCTCAAACTCAATCCAATCATCAAGTTTATTCATCTCATATATCAAGCTTTCTAAACACAAATCCTATTCAACATCATCATGAAAACAAAGAAAATCACTCAGTCCTCTGCTAGGCATCCCCGCGGGGACGTATCTCTCTCAGCTCACTAAGGTAAGCCTATCATGTCTCTGGAGCCTCCTCAACGCTTGCTGGTAGGATGCGCACCCTGCTCACCTCCCGCATGATCAGTGCGCTCCTGACCGCCTGCTCGTCCTCCTCTGTCCCGATCCTCCTCGCCTGTAGCGCAGGAAGGTGGGGTAGCGTCGGTAGCACGGTCCGGGGTAGCCCAACCTGTAGGTAGCACCGGTGTGGGCTGTACATCGCTAGGGCGGTGTCGCTCATGAGCCTCAAGTCCAAGCCTGCCCTCCTAGGTAGCCTGATGGTGGTGTCATGGAGGAAGTCCGGGCGCATCACAAATCTATCCAGGGGCAGCCTGTTGATATATGGGCGCCACTCGTCCCTAGTCTTCATCTCAGCCGTCCTGCACTCAACCTATGGAGAGAACCTGAAGGCGCCTCCTATGAAGTAAAGAGGGTGGCTCCCAAAAATCCTACTAACAGAAGTGATGTCCTCCCTCTGGATGAACTTCACCCTGACTCCCATCCAGCACTCCAATAGAATCATAGAGCCGAAGAGAGGACCTCCTAGGGCTGCGGAGCTAAGACCCTCGTACAAGTAGGCTAAGACAGCCTGGGAGATGGAAAGTCCCTGCCACAGGCCACTGACGGTGCTAAGCAAAGGGATCTCTAAGACATGGTCAGCGGAAGGGAAAAGGATAGCCCCGCACAGGCAGATGGATGCGGCCTTGGCTACGGCCTCGGTCCACCCACATTTATTCTTACAATGCTCCACTACCAACTGGCTCAGAGGAAGAAGGTGAATATGACGAGGGCCTACAAAGGTATGGACATCCCTGCTATCTGGTATGAACCCTCCCAGGATGAGTTTTAGATATATAGGGGCGACAGTGTGGCATATCAGGTCTTCTTCCCCACCTTGGACCTAGGGAACCCGAAGTAGGTCTCTACCTCCTCTAATAGGATAGTGGCTTCGACGGATGGGAAGAAGAAGGTATGGGTCTGAGGGTGCCATGTTTCTATCAAAGCTGAGATGCTGTGCCAATCTAAGGAGAGCTTTGGGTAGTTCTGGCCTAAAACTAGAAGGGAGTGCAGGTGCCAGGATTTGAGAGGCTAGTTACTCCTAGGGGCAAAGCACGGATCATGGGAGCCACCCATTTCAAACTAGAATAGCGCCTCGGGCTCGGAAGGAGCTAAGACGAAGAAAAGAGAAGGAATAAGAGAAAAAGGACATATAAGTGAAATTGAGAAAAAAGGAAATCGAATCAATGTCATTATTGACTTACTTCTCTCATAGGGTTTGCGCTGAGATGTCGAGGAATTGAACTTAGTCGCTGGAGCGCTTCCCGCTCCTTCTTTGCCGCTCTCGGCCCTTCGAAAGACCTTCCCTCCATGGAGCTTCCCTCTAGGGCCCTCTTCATGATGGTTTGGTGGAGAATTACAAGGGTTTTGAGGCTTAGAAGAGGAGGATTGTGAGAGATACGAATTTAGGCTTTCCCCCCTACTTATAGGGCTTGTTAGGAAGCCTAAACCTCTTGAGATTGGGTTGGATAAATGTAGGACGGGTTAAGATGAGTTTTGCATAGGTTCAAAGCAACTTACCATTGGGTTAGGGACTCTCCAGCATAGTCCCTTTTTGAGTTCTTAGGGTACTCCATTGGACGGTCTTACGATAGACCGCCCATCCATTTGGGCGGTCCGTCTATGGCCGTATATGTTCCTCTAGAGGGTTCGGGTGACTGAATATGGATGGTTTATATTAGACCGTTCCTCATTATGAACGGTATTATGAGGACCATTTATATAATTCTGCGCGGTTAAGGAGAAACCGCCCATCTTTTGAGCGGTCAGACGTGAGCCGTTCTTCTCATTTAAAGCTATGTCTTGACAAATCCTCACTCATCTCAGTTTGGCGCACTCATCTCACTCAGTTTGGCGCACTCGTCTCACTCAGTTTGGTGCACTTATCTCACTCAGTTTGGCGCACTCGTCTCACTCAGTTTGGCGCACTTATCTCACTCAGTTTGGCGCACTCATCTCACTCAGTTTGGTGCGTCTCTCTCTCTTACTCAAGTAGGCGTGTGCGTCGCGCTCTCACTCAAGTCGGCATGTGCGTCACTCTCTCACTAAAACCGTGCACGTCTCTCCATCTCACCCGTCTGTCTCACTCTCGCTAGTAGTCAAGTTGCATTCATACATACATTCATCCATTCATAAAACAAAGTAGAAGCAAAGTGCATATCACTATCATATCATATCACATCATGTACAAAAATCGGGCCTAGTACAAAGTCAAGTCTGTCCCTCTCCCTGGCCCTCGTCGCTGTCTCCACCGCCCTCATGCCTCTTTGGGGGAGGCAACGCTGAGGTCGCCTTGTCATGCCGCCGCCGGCGTCACTCCTCCTCCTCATTCCTCCGGTGGCCGGAAGAACTAGTGAAGTAACTCCTGACAGAACCGTGGGTACCGTGGCTGACGCTTGGAGTTCCACTGCACGATCACGGGCTCATCTCCTTGTAGGCTCGCAGCTCTCCACGTAGCTCGGATGCCACAGTCCTATAGCGCTCCGCCTCGGCACCGCTGGCTCGGAGTCGCTCCAACTCCGCCCTTAGAAGCGCCGTCTCTAGCGTGTCTGCCGGTCGGCTCTGCGCGGCCTCCTCCCGCACGCGGGCCACCTCCTCCCTAGCTGCTGCCCGGCTCTGCTCCAACTCTGCTCAGAGGCGGGTCAGCTCGGTCTGCATCCACACATTATTATTAGTCAATGGCATTTCACAAACATAAATAAGCAAAGGGAAGTTTAGAGTTGCGTACCCTCTCGGTGAGCGCCACCTCGGCCGCCTTGGCCCGCACCACCATCCTGGTAAAATATGCATCTCTCACAGCCTGGTCGGATGGAGTCCGGGTCGTAGAAGAAGAAGGGGCGTCTGGTCCTGCTCTCTGGGCTCCCTCAGCGCGCTGCATCCAAATAGTCCAGGTCAGTCACATGCATAATCATATAGAATTGCACAATTTAAAGAGTTTAGGGTTTAGAAAAGTCACCAGTAAGGCCAGGGCCTGCCTGGCCTCATCTCGCTCCCTGATGGTGGAGTGCAGAAGTCCCTGCAACTCCGCCAGTAGTCCCACAGGGTCGATCTGCATTTAGAAGTCCATGTGTCAGTACTTCATCATAAAGGAATCGTAAGCATAATAGATAGAGTTTAGATTCAGAAGTCGTACCGGTCGGTGAGCACCCCGAAACACCTGGTCTCGGTAGTGCCGTGCGTATGTAGTGTAGTACGCACTGTCACTCTCTGCTCAGGCGGTCACTACTCACCCTCGTGCGGTCCAATCGGCAACCTGAGTGGCGTTCCTTGCTGTCCAATCAAACGCCTCGCCGAGTCCTCGCGTCGTCCTCGTCACTCGCTTCCCCGCCTTCTCAGGTGCAGGGAACTCCACTGTGGGTTGATGGACCCCGGTGGCCCTCATCACCAACCTGAAGTGTAGTGGCTCCACCACATTCATGCAGTGAAGCCACACGTCTCGTCGGGAGAAGGCAAGAGCCTCAGCCACCCACGGCTGGTCCTCCTAGACCTCCCCCATGTAGGGCATCCACCGTACCTGCATAATCAAAAATTGCATCAGCATCATAATCATATAGAATTTGCATTTAATTAAAGAGTATGAGTTTAGAAGCATACCGAGGCATACGGTAGGGCATCCAGATCATCCTGAAGCTCCCGCACCTGTCTCCGGAGAGCTGCTGTCTCACGAGGTGCTGTCCACCTCCTAGCAATCGGCAGGAGCCCAGGACGGGTCTCCTCGCCTCTACCCAGCCCACGTAGGTACACGTAGGCCCACACCTACATCACAGCGTCGTGTCAGCATTTGAGAAACATGTAGAATTGCATAATTGAGTCTAAGGTAGAGATTCGTACCTGGAGTAAGGGGGAGAAACCCCCAAGCATCGTCCGACGCGCCATCGAACTGAGGGTGTCGAAGAGAAATGTGAGAACTGTCGCTCCCCAAGCGTAGTCCCCGGTGTGCTCCAGCTCCTGAAGGAACGGAAGGAAGCGGCAGCTCATCACGTCCGCCCTGGTGGAGAAGAGGAGTCATCCGAACAGCAACATCAGGAACCGCCGCAAAACTCGATCTGCCTCCGCTCCCGGTCCTGCTGCAACTCTCGGCCGCGCCAGCTCTATCAGCAGCTGCAGGTGCTCCTCCGGCTGCTCGCCGACTGCAACTCCAGCTCGCCGCAAGCCCAGGCTGTCCTGAAGACCAGCCCGGGGAAGAAGGGTCGACTGCCTCTCGTGGCGCCGTAACTCGAGGCCCAGCAACTCCCGAGCCATCCCCCGGTAGTCGGGAAAAGTAGTCCCGCTGACCGGTGACCCGTGCACTCGAAGGCCAGTGAGCCTGGCCACGTCCTCCAGCGTGGGGACCATATGCCCCCACGGGAAAAGGAACGTCCGACTCACTGGGTCCCAGCGGTCGTGCAGGGCGTAGAGTAGAGCTGCATCGAACCGACACACCTCGATGCTCAGGAATGGGGCGAACCCCATGGCAGCCAACCGCTCCCTCTGGAAGTCTGGCAGTGCTAAGTACACTACGCGGACATGCAGCCACGAGGTGCGGGTCCTACGCTTTCCCTGCATTCATTCATTCATTTTAGATGCATTTTAACAATTAATTTAAGCATTTTGTTTCATTTCTAAATAAAATCATCAAATTTTGAATCTCTGTCATGAGAGCAGTTCACAACAGGCCGCTCAACCCTTGAACGGTCCCATGTTCACCGTTTCATTCCTCTGGTTCTGTTGATTTGAACGGGCTGACGTTGACCATCCTTAACTTGGACGGGTTATCATGCGCTGTTTGTCCCTCTAGCTTCCTAGGGTAGGACGGCCACTCCTGGGCCGCGTAAATGTTGGACGGTCCTATGGGGACCGCATTGTTCTGCGTTGATTGGGTGTTGAACGGACCAATATGGCCCGTATGTTGTTTGTACGGTGATCCCCTCACCGTCCCTATTTTGTTCGGTTCTATTGGTGAGTGAAGTTGAACGGCTTATTCCCAGCCGTATGGATGTTGAGCGGTCCTATGTGGGCCGTGTGTTTTGGCTTATGCGGTTTCTGTTCAACCGCTCTACCGTCGTCTTCTCCGACGACGGTGGGGGTTCCCCGTCGACAGGGAGGCCACCATGGCCCCCCAAACCGGCCCCTAGCCATCTAAAACTCCTCTAAAACCCCCCTAAGACTAACATGCATCTCTTAAAATCAAAGAAAATGAGATTAAGGGTGAGGGGGAACCTACCTCTGGGTCCCTCGCCGGCCTCGCCTCCCTTGCCGCCACCAGTGGCACCTCGGCTTCCTCCTCCTCTTGTGCCACGACGATCACGGTAGTCTCCTCGTCGGTTGTGGACACCGATGGCGTCTCGGTGGTCACCGTCGCCTCCGCTTCCATGGCCACCGTCGTCGCCGGCGGTGGTCCGCCGTCGTCTCTTCCACTCACCCTGGGGAGGGTGGCCTGGTGCTTTGTTCTCGTCATGGTGGCAACGGGCATGATGGGGAGTGAGGGGGTTTGAGAGAGTTTGAGAGAGGGGAGGTTGAGAATGGGCTCGGTTGCCCCTTCATCCTCTCCACCATCGGTTACGGTAGAGTGAGACGAAGGGGTTTCAGCTTTTTCGAGGTTGTAGAGATGAACGGTTTATCGTTAGACCGTTTGTCATTTCAGCGGTTACATGCAGGACGCACATCCCCAACAGCCACTACTTTTAAGTCGGTTTGAATTCTAGCTGTGAGTGATCTATGCTCGATCGTCCTTCCTTGAGCGGTATTTTGTTGGCCGTTCATCCCCAGCAGTCTGCTGCTTTGAGTCTGTTCAAGTTCCAGGTACGCACGGTGTACACGTAGACCGTTCTTCTCTTTGTGCGGTTGTAATATGGCCGTTTATCTTGGAATGGTGAATTTAAATCATGAATATTCTTGGGAATATTGTTGCTTAACCATCTTATGCAGCATCACTTCATCCGGTCCCACCATTTCGCCTGCACAGGTAAGTCAGGTATGGCTTTCTATCCCTACATCCTTTATTGCATTTTTATATGGTACTAGTATATATTATCTTGAGAACCAGTTGGTTACCTATGTGTTCCAGGATCTGATGTTCCCCTTCAACAAAAATAATGATGATCCAGGTTCACATATTTAATCTTCGGATAGGCCGTTAAGTTGGGATGTCACGGGGAGGATGGTTCTGTCCTGCACGCTGTGGTTACGGATGGTATCTTGACTCTGATTTTCCCAGCTTAGCAATATTATTCTCAAGTATTTTATATTTTAATCCTTCTTTGCATTCGTTTTTACGATTTCTTTTATTTTTAGCCCAGCATGCATCATACGCATCTTTTGAGCATTCACGACCCGTTGGATTTACCTGAATAATGCCCCACCTGTGATGGTAGCTGTGCGTTCAGTGTTTGAGTAAGAGGAACTAATTCCACTCTGAGTTGGAAGGTTCTCTTTGGACGATTCACTTGGTTTGGTTAATTGAGAGGTCCCCGTCTGGAGTTTTAGCCTGTTTCCTTTACCGTTGCTTTTGGCCTCCTCATTGGACCGCGGGATTGTGTCCCCCATGAGGTTGGTCTTGTCGGTTTATTTTCATTTAGTTTAGTTCCTCCAGACGAGTGTCGCTTTTGGTCTAATCATTCCGTACGTTTGGTTCAGAGTTTTCCCGAAGGTTCCTGTCGCTTGTTGGTGAAAACGGGTGTCGTTTTACCTTAACGCCCGCTTTTTCGGTCCACTCCGCTGCATTTCCGCTCCACCTCCATGTTCCATGTCACTTCCGCTTCACCTCCGCTCGCTGCCCTACAAAGAGGACGTTAAGGAGGGGCATCTGTTGACACCCATTTTTTGCCGATAAGTTGTGTCGTTTCTCTTACTCCCATCTTGTTGATGCCTCGAATTGTCCATCACTCGTTGGGGCTGTTTTCAGGTGTATTTTGGGCAAGTTTTATGGGTTACCTCCCTCCTTGGTTAGGTTCAAGTCATTTCGGGGCTTAAATGGGCCTGGGTTCTGGTTGATTGGGCTTTTTCTATGAGTTTCAACGTCCACGTACATGTACGGTTCACCCACGACCGCTCAATCAATGTGCGGCTAACTACGGGCCGTCCATTTATTTTTGGAACATTTTGGCTCATTTTTTGAATTTCCACCGTCAAGCCTCTATGCGGCCCCATTTTGCCCGTCCAACATAATGGACGGACTGATTATGACCGCTTATATCTCAGAGTCCTACGCTTGATAATTTTCTCAGATAATTATCCAAGTAATTGAATTATCATCGACAAGGCTAGAACGGTTTGTCGTTGGCCACTCTACATTTGAACGGTCTCAATGGAGCCGTTCTTCTATGAGAGTCTAACGGCGGGCGTTTCGGTCAGTTCGAGGGATAATTGGGATTATTTTCTAATTATTTTGAATTTCCACCAACGGGTTTGGACGGTTAGTAGGTGACCGCCCATCCTGTTGAGCGGTCTATCGTAAGACCGTTCATCCCGTCGACTGTTGAATTTTAAAAGATTTTAATCCTTTTATCCATGGTTTTATCCCCAACTTCTTTCATCAATTTCTCCGCGGATAATCAACCATTTTGAGTGCCGTTTCGACTGGATGAGAGATAATTCTATTATCTACAATTTATCTTCAATAATCTCGTCCCGAAAATGGCTCTAATCCCTAGCTTCGGGGCTGGCTTTTTAGGCTCTATAAATAGACCCTAAAGGCCGGACTTTGAAAGGGGGGGAGATTTTTGGTCGACGGCGAAGCCCTGCCGCATTCCTGAGCGACCTAGCACCAAGGAGGGAGGCTTTATACGTCCATATAAGCCTCCGGTTCAGGGAGTAGTCTTGTTTTGAGTCCTTTATGTCTTTATAGCTTTTGTCACTTTCTCATTGCATGCATTTTTCTCTCCCCATGTCCTCCCTTATTCTCATCACCATGCACACATCCACCCACGTTTTTGCCACCCTAGGGGTTTAAAACCCCCCAGGTATCCCCCTTTCCAGTCATTTATGTTCGTGCTCCTTTATTGTGACTTTTACTACACCATTTAGTTCTAATCTGGGTGTTCTTCTTGTGTTTCCACGTTGTTTTGCAGGTCAGCATCACATCAATATGAGGCCCATCCTTTCTGGCCGGCTGGAAAGGGTGGAGGTGAGCCCATTTTGCAACTTCTGGCGTGGTGGAATTGAGCTGTTCCAAACTGCCCGTTCTAGCTGACGCGCGATTCTATCCAGACCGTCCATCGTCTCCCTGCGGTATACTTCGAGCCATCCATCCTCCAGGAGTGCTTCATCCCGCACGTTCTGCAGCGATTTCAGACGGTCTATCGTAAGACCGTATATCTTTTAGGTGGTTTTACCTCAACCGTTCAACATCCCAGTGCTGCAGGTAAGGCGAGTGTCTCCCTTTTCCAAGGTGTGGTGTGTCCATCGCGCGCGGCACTTTGGTGGCGATCACGGTCATTCCTCCGATCTCCTCTTGTCATTTTCTTTCATTAATCCATCACAATTGATTCTTATTCATCCATATTGAATTAGAAGAGGAGAAAATACATCAATACCCCCCTTTTTTGGCGATCACGATGGGACCCCTTGTGCCCATCGTGTTAATAGTTTGCTGACCTCCTTGTGTTCTTTGAGTGTTTCTATTTCTTTTGAGGGTGGTTGCAGATTTGCTGTTCTTGGCATTGCGCGGTTTTCACAGAGCCGTTCAGGAGGTAGGGAGGCAAGTTGGAAACCGTCCTTCCTCTTTGTGCGGCCTAGATTTGGACGTTCATCCTTTGATTGCAGGTACGTCCCTGTTTCGTTTCTGTTTACTTCTGCTTCTATCATACGGTCCTTAGCGATCCGTTCCCGGGTTTTGTGGTTCGTCACTGACCATTTTTCCTTTGATTTTATTGCTTTCTAATCATTTGTCTTATCTATTCGTGCTCCCCTGGGTTGAGCGGTCCACCCCGGGCCGTCCATCCGTTGTGTGGTCTCCCGTTGGCCGTCCTTCTGGCGCTACAGTGCGCCCGAGCCATATTTGATTGCCATACTTATATCATAATTGTTCTCCTTGGTGCCGTCTACTGATCTCCCCATTAGTCATATCTTGATGCACATGATTGTTTCCATTTTTGCATATTTGTGTTGATTATTGCTTGCTAGTTTGTTAGGCTAGACTTTGCATGCACTCTGGTGCACATAGGATCATACACTTACATCTTTAGTTGCATTCCTACCGAGGTAGGGTTCCCTCTCGTCTCCATATTCCCTAGAGCCGACTAGGTGACCTTGCCGAGGGCCTCCGTAAGTCCCCGTGAGCCGTGGATTCCCACACGGACGTCGGGCCAGTTGTACCGTTGCCACACCTCAGTCTAGGGTTTGCATCCGTGAGTGAAAGTTCCTTTGAGTCACCCAGTTCCTTAGGGTTTAGAAAACTCACCAGTAAGGCCAGGGCCTGCCTGGCCTTGTCTCGCTCCCTGATGGTGGAGTGCAGAAGTCCCTGCAACTCTGCCAGTCGTCCCGCAGGGTCGATCTGCATTTAGAAGTCCATGTGTCAGTACATCATCATAAAAGAATCGTAAGCATAATAGACAGAGTTTAGGTTCAGAAGTCGTACCGATCGGTGAGCACCCCGAAACACCTAGTCTCGGTAGTGCCGTGCGTACGCAGTGTAGTACGCATTGTCACTCTCTGCTCGGGCGGTCACTACTCGCCCTCGTGCGGTCCAATCGGAAACCTGAGTGGCGTTCCTCGCTGTCCAATCAAATGCCTCGCCGAGTCCACACGTCGTCCTCGTCACTCGCTCCCCCGCCTTCTCAGGCGCAGGGAACTCCACCGTGGGCTGATGGACCCCGGTGGTCCTCATCACCAACCTGAAGTGTAGTGGCTCCACCACATTCATGCAGTGAAGCCACACGTCTCGTCCGGAGAAGGCAAGAGCCTCAGCCACCCACGGCTGGCCCTCCTGGCCCTCCCCCGTGTAGGGCGTCCACCGTACCTGCATAATCAAAAATTGCATCAGCATCAGCATCATCATCATAATCATATAGAATTTGCATTTAATTAAAGAGTCTGAGTTTAGAAGCATACCGAGGCATACGGTAGGGCATCCAGATCATCCTGAAGCTCCCGGACCTGTCTCCGGAGAGCTGCTGTCTCACGAGGTGCTGTCCACCTCCTGGCAATCGGCAGGAGCCCAGGACGGGTCTCCTCGCCTCTACCCAGCCCACGTAGGTACACGTAGGCCCACACCTGCATCACAGCATCGTGTCAGCATTTGAGAAACATGTAGAATTGCATAATAAAGTCTAAGGTAGAGAGTCGTACCTGGAGTAAGGGAGAGAAACCCCCGAGCATCGTCCGACGCGCCGTAGAACTGAGGGTGTCGAAAAGAAACGCGAGAACTACCGCTCCCCAAGCATAGTCCCCGGTATGCTCCAGCTCCTGAAGGATCGGAAGGAAGCGGCAGCTCATCACGTCTGCCCTGGTGGAGAAGAGGAGTCATATGAACAACAACATCAGGAACCGCCGCAAAACTCGATCTGCCTCCGCTCCCGGTCCTGCTACAACTCTCGGCCGCGCCAGCTCTATCAGCCGCTGCAGGTGCTCCTCCGGCTGCTCGCCGACTGCAACTCCAGCTCGCCGCAAGCCCAGGCTGTCTTGAAGACCAGCCCGGGGAAGAAGGGTCGACTTCCTCTCGGGGTGCCGTAACTCGAGGCCCAGCAACTCCCGAGCCATCCCCCGGTAGTCGGGAAAAGTAGTCCCGCTGATCGGTGACCCGTGCACTCGAAGGCCAGTGAGCCTGGCCACGTCCTCCAGCGTGGGGACCATATGCCGCCACGGAAAAAGGAACGTCCGACTCACTGGGTCCCAGCGGTCGTGCAGGGCGTAGAGCAGAGCTGCGTCGAACCGACACACCTCGATGCTCAGGAATGGGGCGAACCCCATGGCAGCCAACCGCTCCCTCTGGAAGTCCGACAGTGCTAAGTACACTGCGCGGACCTGCAGCCACGAGGTGCGGGTCCTGCGCTTTCCCTGCATTCATTCATTCATTTTAGATGCATTTTAATAATTAATTTAAGCATTTTGTTTCATTTCTAAATAAAATCATCAAACTTTGAATCTCTGTCATGAGAGCGGTTCACAATAGGCCGCTCGTCCCTTGAACGGTCCCATGTTCACCATTTCATTACTCTGGTTCTGTTGATTTGAACGGGCTGACATTGACCGTCCTTAACTTGGACGGGTTATCATGCGGCGTTTTTCCCACAAGCTTCCTAGGGTAGGACGGCCACTCCTTGGCCGTGTAAATGTTGGACGGTCCTATGGGGACCGCATTGTTCTGCGTTGATTGGGTGTTGAACGGACCAATATGGCCCGTATGTTGTTTGTACGGTGATCCCCTCACTGTCCCTATTTTGTTCGGTTCTATTGGTGAGTGAAGTTGAATGGCTTATTCCCAGGCGTATGGATGTTGAGCGGTCCTATGAGGGCCACGTGTTTTGGCTTATGCGGTTTCTGTTCAACCGCTCTACCGTCGTCTTCTCCGACGACGGTGGGGGTTCCCCGCCGGCAGGGAGGCCACCATGGCCCCCCAAACTGGCCCCTAGCCATCTAAAATTTCTCTAAAACCCCTCTAAGACTAACATGCATCTCTTAAAATCAAAGAAAATGAGATTACGGGTGAGAGGGAACCTACCTCGGGGTCCCTCGCCGGCCTCGCCGCCCTTGCTGCCGCCGGTCTCGCCGCCCTTGCTGCCGCCGGTGGCGCCTCGGCTTCCTCCTCCTCCTGTGCCACGACGATCGCGGTCGTCTCCTCGGCGATTGTAGCCACCGATGGCGTCTCGGTGGTCGCCGTCGCCTCCGCTTCCATGGCCGCCGTCGTCGTCGGCGGTGGTCCGCCGTCGTCTCTTCCACTCGCCCCGGGGCGGGTGGCCTGGTGCTTTGTCCTCGTCATGGTGGCAACGGGCACGATGGGGAGTGAGGGGGTTTTAGAGAGTTTGAGAGAGGGGAGGTTGAGAATGGGCTCGGTTGCCCCATCATCCTCTCCACCATCGGTTACCGTGGAGGGAGACGAAGGGGTTTCAACTTTTTCAAGGTTGCAGAGATGAACGGTCTATCGTTAGACCGTTTGTCATTTCAGCGGTTACATGCGGGCCGCACATCCCCAACGGCCACTACTTTTAAGTCGGTTTGAATTCTAGCTGTGAGCGGTCTATGCTATACCGTCCTTCCTTGAGCGGTATTTTGTTGGCCGTTCATCCCCAGCAGTCTGCTACCTTGAGTCTGTTCAAGTTCCAGGTATGCACGGTGTACACGTAGACTGTTCTTCTCTTTGTGCGGTTGTAATATGGCCGTTTATCTTGGAATGGTGAATTTAAATCATGGATATTCTTGGGAATATTGTTGCTTAACCATCTTATGCAGCATCACTACATCCGGTCCCGCCATTTTGCTTGCACAGGTAAGTCAGGTATGGCTTTCTATCCCTACATCCTTTATTGCATTATTATATGGTACTAGTATATATTATCTCGAGAACCAGTTGGTTACCTATGTGTTCCAGGATCTGATGTTCCCCTTCAACAAAAACAATGATGATCTAGGTTCACGTATTTAATCTTCAGATAGGCCGTTAAGTTGGGATGTCACGGGGAGGATGGTTCTGTCCTGCACGCTGTGGTTGCGGATGGTATCTTGATTCTGATTTTCCCAGCTTAGCAATATTATTCTCAAGTATTTTATATTTTAATCCTTCTTTGCATTCGTTTTTATGATTTCTTTTATTTTTAGCCCAGCATACATCATACGCATCTTTTGAGCATTCACGACCCGTTGGATTTGCCTAAATAATGCCCCACCTGTGATGGTAGCTATGCGTTCAGTGTTTGAGTAAGAGGAACAAATTCCACTCTGAGTTGGAAGGTTCTCTTTGGGCGATTCGCTTGGTTTGGTTAATTGAGAGGTCCCCGTCTGGAGTTTTAGCCTGTTTCCTTTACCGTTGCTTTTGGCCTCCTCATTGGACCGCGGGATTGTGTCCCCCATGAGGTTGGTCTTGTCGGTTTATTTTCATTTAGTTTAGTTCCTCCAGACGAGTGTCGCTTTTGGTCTAATCATTCCGTACGTTTGGTTCAGAGTTTTCCCGAAGGTTCCTGTCGCTTGTTGGTGAAAACGGGTGTCGTTTTACCTTAACGCCCGTTTTTTCGGTCCACTCCGCTGCATTTTCGCTCCACCTCCATGTTCCATGTCACTTTCGATTCACCTCCGCTCGCTCCCCTGCATAGAGGACGTTAAGGAGGGGCATCTGTTGACACCCGTTTTTTGCCGATAAGTTGTGTCGTTTCTCTTACTCCCATCCTGTTGATGCCTCGAATTATCCATCACTCGTTGGGGCTATTTTCAGGTGTATTTTGGGCTAGTTTTATGGGTTATCTCCCTCCTTGGTTAGGTCCAAGTCATTTCGGGGCTTAAATGGGCCTGGGTTCTGGTTGATTGGGCTTTTTCTATGAGTTTCAACGTCCACGTGCATGTACGGTTCACCCACGACCGCTCAATCAATGTGCGGCTAACTACGGGCCGTCCATTTATTTTTGGAACATTTTGGCTGATTTTCTGAATTTCCACCGTCAAGCCTCTATGCGGCCCCATTTTGCCCGTCCAACATAATGGACGGACTGATTATGACCGCTTATATCTCAGAGTCCTACGCTTGGTAATTTTCTCAGATAATTATCCAAGTAATTGAATTATCATCGACAAGGCTAGAACGGTTTGTCGTTGGCCGCTCTACATTTGAACGGTATCAATGGAGCCGTTCTTCTATGAGAGTCTAATGGCGGGCGTTTCGGTCAGTTCGAGGGATAATTGGGATTATTTTCTAATTATTTTGAATTTCCACCGACGGGTTTGGACGGTTAGTAGGTGACCGCCCATCCTGTTGAGCGGTCTATCGTAAGTCCGTTCATCCCGTCGACTGTTGAATTTTAACAGATTTTAATCCTTTTATCCATGGTTTTATCCCCAACTTCTTTCATCAATTTCTCCGCGGATAATCAACGATTTTGAGTGCCGTTTCGACTGGATGAGAGATAATTCTATTATCTACGATTTATCTTCAATAATCTCATCCCGAAAATGGCTCTAAACCATAGCTTCGGGGCTGGCTTTTTAGGCTCTATAAATAGACCCTAAAGGCCGGACTTTGAAAGGGGGGGAGATTTTTGGTCGACGGCGAAGCCCTGCCGCATTCCTGAGTGACCTAGCATCAAGGAGGGAGGCTTTCTACGTCCATATAAGCCTCCGGTTCAGGGAGTAGTCTTGTTTTGAGTCCTTTGTGTCTTTATAGCTTTTGTCACTTCCTCATTGCCATGCATTTTTCTCTCCCCATGTCCTCCCTTATTCTCATCACCATGCACACATCCACCTACGTTTTTGCCACCCTAGGGGTTTAAAACCCCCCAGGTATCCCCCTTTCCACTCATTTATGTTCGTGCTCCTTTATTGTGATTTTTACTACACCATTTAGTTCTAATCTGGGTGTTCTTTTTGTGTTTCCACGTTGTTTTGCAGGTCAGCAACACATCAATATGAGGCCATCCTTTCTGGCCGGCTGGAAAGGGTGGAGGTGAGCCCATTTTGCAACTTCTGGCCTGGTGGAATTGAGCGGCTCCAAACTGCCCGTTCTAGTTGACGCGTAGTTCTATGCAGACCGTCCATCGTCTCCCTACGGTCTACTTCGAGCCGTCCATCCTCCAGGAGTGCTTCATCCCGCACGTTCTGCAGCGCTTTCAGACGGTCTATCGTAAGATCGTATATCTTTTAGGTGGTTTTACCTCAACCGTTCAACATCCCAGTGCTGCAGGTAAGGCGAGTGTCTCCCTTTTCCAAGGTGTGGCGTGTCCATCGCGCGCGGCACTTTGGTGGCGATCACGGTCATTCCTCCGATCTCCTCTTGTCATTTTCTTTCATTAATCCATCACAATTGATTCTTATTCATCCATATTGAATTAGATAAGGAGAAAATACATCAACAATCGCCAGGCCGAGAAGAACCATTATTGGCTGTTTAAGCTTCACATGAGGCTTGAGATTATAAGAAGCTAGGCAAGCAGCTTGTTCAGTAGACACAGGTGAGAGGAAAGTTAGCTTGTCGAGTGCATAAGTGATCGAAGATGAAATGTTTCATTTGATACATCCAGGATTGTTCTTCTGACTTTCAAACTTATTAGAGCATCTGTACGTCCAGATTTCCCAAAGCATGAGAATGACGGCATAAAACCCAATGAAGCAGAATGCGGACTGCATATTGGTAATAGAGAGTATGTTCCAGCATCGGATGGTGATTTGGTCGCTCATGTTGACCTTGTTGTAAACTAGCGGGAGGACCCATTTCCACAGGTCCGATGCCAACTCTGTTGCGATGAACATATGATTAAGTTCCTCTTGAGCTGGGTAATTGCAGCACCCACATCTGGACACCATAGAAATTTCACAGTCTGCCACCCTGTTGTTCACTGGCACTACTCTGTGTATAATCTTCCATATAAATAAGGCGGCCATGGGTGCAATAAAAGGATGCCATAGTTTTAACTAAGATAGCCTGGCATTACCGCTGGGGCGTAGCAGATCAAAAGCAGACTTGACAAAAAAAATCCCTCTGGCAGTTCTTGTCCAGACACAAGTATCCTCCTCACTGTTAAAGTGAGGGCAGGGGATATGTTGATCATGTCTTAGAAAGTCCCAAGCAGCATGATTGGAGTCCATCATAACCACTTTGACCAAAGCTAAGGGGAATTCCAGAGTCTGAGCATCATTGTTACGTAGGACGGAGTGGATAATAGCGCCATCTCCAGTCCAATTATCCTTGAAAAAATCAACAGCTACCCCATTCCCTATAATCCACCGGGAGTTATTAAGGATGATGTTTTTAGCTTGTTGGAAAATTCCCTTAGACATGCCTGCAGGGAAAGGCTTATTTGAATCAAAGAAATGGTACTTAACAAATCTTTGTTTTGCATATCTTGACCAGAGGGAGGAACCATGGATAATGTTCCACAGGGATTTAGTCGCTAAGGATATCTGAACATGGTGCAAACTCCTGATTCCAAGTCCCCCTTCAATCAACAGATTTTGAATGTCCTTCCAAGCCACCAAATGGTGACGTTTCATACCTTCAGAACCCCTCCAATTTTTTTTTTCACAAAGCTGGTCAATAATATGTATTACCGTTTTAGGTATGAAACAGGCCGATGCAAGATAAACTAGCATGCTCCGAAGCACTGAGTTGATGAGGATCCCTCTACCTGCCTGGGAGTGCATTTTGGACTGCTAGCCGTCAAGCTTCATGTGCACTTTATCTAGAAGAGGTTTGTAGTCTAAACACTTGTATCTACCTTTCTTCATAGGGATCCCCAAGTAACAGAACCCATCTGCCTGGTGCTTGTATACTATTAGAGTGTGGATGGTATGTCTAAGATTAGGCGGAGCCTTGGAAGACACAACAAAACTACTTTTCCCCGCATTGATCTTTTGCCTAGAACTTAATTCGTATTGGCTAATAAAGTGCATAAAAACCTTGACATTGTGTTTGCCAACATTCAAGAAGATAAGTGTGTCATCCACATACAGAAGATGTGTGACCTGAATGGGATGTCTAGGCCCGATGTATCTCGTCAAAGCCCCTGACTGGAAGAGTGTAGAGAGACCTCTGCTGAGCACTTCAGAAGCTATAATAAAGAGATCAACAGCTAGGGGATCACCTTGTCGGATACCTCTATTGGATTAAAAAAACCCGTCATGGCACCATTAAAATTAACAAAGAACCAATAATTAGAGAGCAGCATATTGATGTAGGAAGTGAAACGGGTGCTGAACCCAAATTTTCGTAGGACAGCAATGATAAAATCCCATTCAATTCTATCATAAGCTTTCGCCATATCCAGTTTGAAGATGGCATTGTGGCCCCTAACTTTCCTGTTAATGTCCACCATCATTTGTCTAGCTAAAGCAACATTATCCAAGATGTATCGGCCTTTAACAAAATCCCCTTGTTCCTCAGAGATAATGCTTGGCGGAATGGGTGCTAACCGTTCAAAGATGATGCAAGAGATAACTTTATATGAAAAATTACATAAACTTATTCGGTGCAAATTGTTATACGAGCGAGGCTCATGCACCTTGGGCACCAACGTAATCAAGGATGAGGAAATTTCCCTAGGATGAGGGAAGCCATCAAAGAAAGCACACTGATGGAGGCATCATCCACAACTCCCTTTGGCTAGGGTCTTCTTCACACTCCGGCGTCATTTGAGTTCGGGCCTCTCTCTATAAAGGCCCAATTATCCTTTTTGTGCTATCTATTTGAGTCATTTGATGTAATTTTCATTTTATTTGAGTCATGTCCCTAGGTCTTGCATTTATTTTCCTAAGTTTGAGTGTCATTAGATTGTTTAGTTTGCTATTGGGCCCAATTCTTCGGGCTTGGCCCAAGAGACCCCCCTACCCCTTCGGCTATTTGTCATTGAGTCTTTTGTCAGGGACTTATTGTAAAATGTGGGTTGCCTATATATAGGACCCCATTTCCTTCATTTTGGACTAATGAATGATTCAATGCAAAAGATTTCCAATTGAGTGTTCAAGCTTAGTTCTAATGGAGTGATTCCACTATTGGGTGAGAAACCCTAGGGGAGAGATTCCCCACTCCACCTCCCTCTCTCTCTCTCTCCCTCTTTCTCTCTCCTTGGTTCGCCCCTCCCTCTCTCTCCTCCACTTCCCAACCACCTCCACCCTCCCACCTACCCCATTAAAGCCCCTCCACTTCCCACCACCCTCTTTACTCCTCCCACCTAGTTCCAAGGGTGAACCCTCCAATCACCACTCCACCCTCCAACCCCCAACCACCCCACCTCTTTCCAATACCCCTTTCCTTCTTCCCCATGCAACCTTCCACCTCCCAAGGCCCATTCCAAATTTGAAATCCCTTCCCTCCATATTTTGGCCGCCCCTCTCTCATCCCCATATGGCTAGTTCGCCCCTTGTCCTCCACTCCTCCTCACCCATTTGCATCCCCACCTTCATTCACCCTGCTGAAACATGCGCCCTTTCCCCCCCTTCCACCATCTTCCTAACACCATTAGCACCCTTCCAACCCTCCCTCATACTCCCTCCATCATCCCCTACCTCCCCTTCACCCTATAGTTCTTGCTTCCCCTTCTTCTTATAGGTCTTCGGAAGCTATACTCAAGTTGCAGCTGGCACTCCAGAAGTTGCAGATGAACCTGCAGCTTGCAGTGGCCACCACGACCACACCCCTGCGAGTCTGAAGGTGCAAGAGGCATCCACAGAAGCGACTACCTATCTTCTTCACAACGGCAGTGGTTTCATCTTTATCCGAGCTGTGTGCTGTCCGGGAGCTCCGTTCTCCCACAACTGCGCAGAGCTGCCCCTGCTAAGTACCAGAACCGGAGTAGAAGCTTCACCACGACGAACCTCTGAAGAATCAGCTCAAGAGCTCTTCTGCAAAGTTCTTCCTCTCCCTGTCTACTTTCAGAATCAAGAAGCAGAACTACGTTAGGCATCCTGTAGCAGGAGTTATCCATTTTCTCCCTCAGCTACGCAGTTCTGCTACCCACAGTCTGCACCAACCTATCAGCAGTGTTCAGAGTTCTCTAGCCTTCTCCGGCATCGTTTGGCTTCCCCGTTAGTTTTACGGCGAAGAGGGCTCGTCCACGGTTCCAACGACTCTGACGGTGCTTGATTCTGAGTTCGGGATCAGTCGGGGCATCCTCTGCAACCTGCTGTTGGAAATTAGGAGCTGCCAGTCCAAGAGTCTGCCTCCCTGTTCGGGCCTCCACCCAGACCGGCATCGACGACAGAAGAAACTAACAAATTTTGGACGACTTCCCCTGCCTCCTAAGAAGATTTCCCAGGTGGTTTCGCCCCCAACTAAATTCGGTAGCAGCTGCAGCAGTCAACTCTTCAGTCACCTGTCAGCACCCACAGAACCGGGCAGAATCGGCAACCTCCCGTCTTCGGTGTTCCTTTCTCCAATTCCCCTCACCGCTTGGCCGGCTGAAGGCCCCTCCCTGCGTGGAGGTGGTTTTGGCTGTAATATCCATTAACCCCCACCCCAAGGTCCCCCTCCTGCGAGAGGAGTAGTGTTGTAATTGGATTGAGCAGGTCAAGCTACACCGCCACGGCGTGTGGGGATCCACTCGCCTCCCCGCTCGCCCTCGTCTCCGAGCGGGACCGGTTTCTTCAAACCGGTCGAGTAAGTGCTCAAACCTCACTCCCTTTAGTGCTTGTCTTTCAATATTAGTTCTTAGTTCCGCTGGCCGTGAGAGTGAGAGCTTGATCCTCAAGCCCCGTTGTCTTGAGTGATCACCGTGGGAAGAGAGTAACCGGTGCCATTGGCACTTTATCAGCCCCATTGAATTGGGCATCCACATCCATTGGGAATCAAATCTTGGCCTTGCTGGCCCTCTACCAGCAAGGGTCCAATCCCTCAACCTCACCTTGGCATTGCCAAGTTACCCCGGGACTTGGGTGAGCGACGGGAGAGCGGTGGCCCAAATTGGCCCTTTTGATTGTCAATGTGCTTGCTTGTCTAAGTCCTAGGGTGTATCACATCAATTAGTATCAGAGCAAGTCTTTGACTTATCTCTATCAAGTCTAAGTCCTAGACCTTTGCATTGTGTGTCCAATATCATTTTCCCCTTGTCTTGCATGTCCACCCGTAGTGGTGCTAGTTATCGACCCGATCCATCATCTTCAAATCCACCAATGGATCCCAATCCTCAACTCAACCAAGATGCTCCTAGGGAGGAACCTCAAGGTCAAATGAATAGGGTAGATGCTGCCCTTACAAACATTCTTGCCCAACTTGAGTCCCTTTCCACTCGAATTGCTCGGCTAGAAGAGCATGAGTTCCCCCCAAGGAACAATGAGCCTAGAGTCCACCCTCCCCATGTTGAACCTCATAGGGAAGAGCCCCATCCAAGGAATAATGAACCAAGAGTCTATCCACCACATGGTGAGTTACATAGGAATGAGTTCCACCCAAGGAACAATAACTAAAGAGTCCACCCTCCACATGTTGAGCCTCATAGGGACGAGTTCCACCCAAGGAACAATGGACCAAGAGCCCATCATCCACATGCTGAAATTTATAGGGAGGACTTGGACCTTGACCCCTACCATGACCATGAGAGACCCCCCCACCCTCACATTCATGAAAGGCGTCCACGGGACGACCTCGATGACCCTCTCTTAAGGATGATTAAAGTAGAGGTCCCAAACTTTGATGGTTCCAATGAACCAAGTGTCTACTTAGAATGGGAAACCGCCATGGACCAATACTTTGAATGGTACCCTATGACCGACCAAAGGAGGGTAAGGTTGGCCAAAATGCATCTCATCAAATTAGCCAAAACTTATTGGTTAAACCAAGAGGGTTTAAGAAGGATTAGGCGGGAAGAGCCTATTGACACTTGGGAGAGTATGAAGAACCAACTTAGGAACAAATACCTTCCCCAATCCTACCATCAAATGCTCTTAGATGAATGGCAAAGCCTCACCCAAGAGGGGAAGACCGTGGTTGAATATATTGAGAAGTTTGACTCCTATCTTTTGAAGTGTGGAGTTCATGAGGACCCGGCCATTACCTTGTCCCTCTTTAGGAATGGGCTTCAAAGTCACATCAAGAGAGAGCTTTTCATGAGAGATGTTGATAACCTTGAGCTAGCTTATCAAATAGCTAGGGATGTAGAAAGATTCTCTAGGATCCCTCGATTTGCTACTCCCCGACCGGCCGATCCCAAAAACATGGGACCACGACCCATTCCGGCCACACCCATGAAAGCCCCTAATCCAAGTGGGAGTGCCCCATTAAGGCCTTACAACCCTCTTCTCCCCATCACTCCAAACAAGCCCACCCCTAGTCACCCCCTCCCGCGGAGGGAAGACAATCCCAAAGGCCCAAATGTAGGAACCACTCCGGGTAGCGGGCATCAACAATGCTATAGGTGCCAAGGGTTTGGCCACTTTGCGGGGCAATGTCCATCCAAGGGATTATCTAGCTTGCTTATTGAGGAAGAAGCTCCACCCCAAAAGGAGCTTGAGAGTGTTGTTGAGGACCATGAAGCCTCACTAGATTGGGAAGAGGAGTATGAAACCCAATACCTAGAATTGGGTCTAGATCACACCACTCCATCTACCAACTCCCATCTATGAGTGATTAGATGCACCCTCACCAAACCCCAAGAAGAGGATTCGCATCGAACCTCAATCTTTCACACCTTTGTTAAGCTAGGGAGTCATGTAAGGAAGGTGATCCTAGATAGCGGAAGTTGTGTCAATGCCATATCACCCGATACCGTCAAGCTTCTTGGGCTTGCCATCACCCCTCACCCAAGTCCATACCGGGTCTCATGGATCAACAACAACTCCATCCCGGTCAACACCCAATGTCTTGTGCCCCTCACCTTCTCTTCATACCATGGTCAAATATGGTGTGATGTTATACCCATGGAAGTAGGTAGCATCCTACTAGGAAGACCTTGGCTTTATGATGTAGATGCCACCATCTTGGGTAGGAGCAACATATGCACCTTTGAACATGAGGGTAAG
Source organism: Amorphophallus konjac (assembly GCA_022559845.1). Taxonomy (NCBI): domain Eukaryota; kingdom Viridiplantae; phylum Streptophyta; class Magnoliopsida; order Alismatales; family Araceae; genus Amorphophallus; species Amorphophallus konjac. Next base: position 147,704,183 of record CM040123.1, read on the forward strand.
ACTATCCGTCTTAACCCCTCCCCACCACGTCCCATGACCAAGAGGGACACTCTCCCTCAAGGACACCACCCCACCACCACACAAGTCTCGGGGAACTCCACCCCTCCAACCCCATCCCCCACCCAAACTCCCAAACAAAGTGGGACCTCGGGGTTGACCAAGGGTCTTCATCTCATCACTAGGAAAGAACTTGAAGAGGAGATAGTTCAAGGAGTACCTCTATATGCGGTGATCATTTGCCTAGGAGAACCCACTCCCACCAACCCACATTCCATATAAATCCAACAACTCCTAGAAGAATTCCATGATGTGTTCCCAACGGAGCTCCCGGACCAACTCCCCCCCATGCGTGATGTACAACACGCAATTGATCTAGTCCCGGCGGCCACTCTCCCAAACCTTCCTCATTATCGCCTCAATCCCACGGAACATGCCGAACTTCGGAGGCAAATAGAGGAACTCATTAGGAAGGGCTTCATTCGCATAAGCAAAAGTCCATGTGCCGTCCCGGCCCTTCTAACTCCCAAGAAAGATGGGTCTTGGCGGATGTGTGTGGATAGCCGGGCTATTAATAAGATCACCGTCAAGTATAGGTTCCCCATCCCTAGGCTTGATGACATGCTTGATATGTTAGCCGGAGCCACCATTTTGTCTAAAATTGACCTTAAGAGTGGCTATCACCAAGTTAGGATAAGGCCCGGGGATGAGTGGAAAACGGCTTTCAAAACCAAAGATGGTCTCTTTGAATGGTTAGTCATGCCTTTTGGGCTTTCAAATGCCCCAAGTACTTTCATGCGTCTTATGATGGAGGTCCTTAGGCCTTTCATTGGGATCTTTCTAGTGGTCTACTTTGATGATATACTCATCTACAGTCAATCCCAAGAGGCCCACCTTGACCACCTTAGGCAAGTTTGTACCGTCCTCCGACAAGAGAGCCTATTTGCCAACTTAGGAAAGTGCCACTTCATGACCACATCCATCACCTTCCTAGGATTTGTGATGTCCACCAAAGGTGTCTCCATGGACCCCGACAAGGTCCAAGCTATTCTTGATTGGCCGGAACCCCACACCCTTCATGAGGTCCGAAGTTTCCATGGATTGGCAACATTCTATAGGATGTTTATTAGTGGATTTAGCACTATCACTGGCCCAATCACCGATTGTCTCAAGAAGGGGACTTTTATGTAGACCAAATCAGCCTCTAAAGCCTTCCAAGAACTTAAGGAGAAGTTGACCCAAGCCCCGGTCCTATGCCTTCCCGATTTCTCTAAAGTCTTCGAAGTTACATGTGATGCATCCGGGATAGGGATTGGAGGGATCCTTAGTCAAGAGGGACACCCGGTAGCCTTCTTTAGTGAGAAGCTATGTGATGCTAGGACAAGATACTCCACTTATGACAAGGAGTTCTATGCCGTGGTGCAGTCCCTCCGACATTGGAGGCACTACTTGTTGCCCAAAGAATTTGTCATCTTTTCCGACCATGAGGCCCTCAAATACCTCAACTCCCAACAAAAGCTAAATACCCGACATGCCTGATGGGTTGAGTTCATCCAATCCTACACTTTTATCATCAAACACAAAGCCGGGAGTGAGAATCGAGCGGCGGATGCCCTTAGTAGGAAAGTTTCCTTGTTATCCACTATCCATGTGGAAGTGAGCGGATTTGATAGGATCAAGGATGAGTACCCTAGCTGTCCCGACTTTGGGCACATCTATACCACCTTGACCACCCATTCTAGCACGGTACATGAGGGATTTGTCTTAGAGGATGGGTTCCTCTTCAAGGGACCAAAGCTTTGCATCCCACGGACCTCACTCCGTGACTTCTTGATTTGGGAATTACATGCGGGAGGGCTAGCTGGTCATTTTGGAGTCCACAAAACCATTGCTCTAGTTGAGGGATAGTTTTATTGGCCAAGTCTCAAGAGAGATGTCAGCAAGATAGTGGGTCAATGCCGAACATGTGCTTCGGCCAAACAGGTGAAGCAAAACACTGGCCTCTATACCCCACTTCCCATCCCCGACCGGCCATGGCAAGACTTAAGCATGGACTTTGTGCTAGGATTACCCAAGACTCAAAGAAGGCATGACTCTATCTATGTGGTGGTTGATAGGTTTTCCAAAATGGCCCATTTCATCCCATGCTCCAAAACCTCCGATGCCTCCCATGTGGCCCGATTATTCTTTGATGAGGTTGTCCGTCTCCATGGATTACCCAAGACCATAGTCTCCGATAGAGATGTCAAGTTCATTAGCTACTTTTGGAAAACTCTTTGGCACTTAATGGGTACCCTCCTCAAATTCTCCACAACCTACCATCCTCAAACTGATGGCCAGACCGAAGTTGTCAATCGGAGCCTTGGGAACCTTCTTAGGTGTCTTGTTGAGGATCACCCCAGAAATTAGGATCTCATCTTACCACAGGCCGAATTTGCATATAACAACTCCATCAATAAGTCCATAGGGATGAGTCAATTTGAAGCCGTGCATGGGTACAAGCCAAGAAAGCCTTCCGATCTCATTCCCCTTCCCCAGCATGCTAGAGTGTCAGGTTCGGTCGAGTCTTTTGCACAACATATTAGAGAATTGCATGAAGAAATTCGCAAGCACATCAGCAAAAAGAATGAGGCTTATAAAAGGCTGGCCGACTCTCATCGGCGTCATCAAGAATTCCATGTGGGTGACTTTGTGATGGTAAGGATGGAGAGGCTCTCCCCGGGAGCCATCTCTAAACTGAGGCCATGTGGGGCTGGTCTCTTCCAGGTCTTGAGGCGCATTGGTGCAAATGCCTACGAGTTAGATCTCCCTGAGGAATATGGAATAAGTCCCACATTCAATGTCGCCGACCTAGTGCCATATAAGGGACCCATGGTGGTACCTAGTGAGGAGATTGAGCCTACTTCTTTCCTTGAGAGAGCACCCACATGTGAGGAGAGACCACCAGCCAAGAGAGCCCAGCGTGAACGTATTGAACAAATATTGGATGAACAAGTCACTACCACTTGGAGCAAGGTATATGAGCGCTATCTCGTTAGGTGGAAGGATCGACCTCCTTCGGAGGATTCTTGGGTGAGTCGGGAGGATCTCCAGCAGTTGGATCCGAACCTCCTGGAGCAGTACCACAGCCGGATGGACCCCTACTCGACGGAGTCGAGCTCTTCACAGCCCAGGGGATTTGATGGAGGCATCATCTACAACTCCCTTTGGCTAGGGTCTTCTTCACACTCTGACGTCATTTGAGTTCGGACCTCTCTCTATAAAGGCCCAATTATCCTTTTTGTGCTATCTATTTGAGTCATTTGATGTAATTTTCATTTTATTTGAGTTATGTCTCTAGGTCTTGCATTTATTTTCCTAAGTTTGAGTGTCATTAGATTGTTTAGTTTGCTATTGGGCCCAATTCTTTGGGCTTGGCCCAAGAGACCCCCCTACCCCTTTGGTTATTTGTCATTGAGTCTTTTGTCAGGGACTTATTATAAAATGTGGGTTGCCTATATATAGGACCCCATTTCCTTCATTTTGGACTAATGAATGATTCAATGCAAAAGATTTCCAATTGAGTGTTCAAGCTTAGTTCTAATGGAGTGATTCTACTATTGGGTGAGAAACCCTAGGGGAGAGATTCCCCACTCCACCTCCCTCTCTCTCTCTCTCCCTCTTTCTCTCTCCTTGGTTCGCCCCTCCCTCTCTCTCCTCCACTTCCCAACCACCTCCACCCTCCCACCTACCCCATTAAAGCCCCTCCACTTCCCACCACCCTCTTTACTCCTCCCACCTAGTTCCAAGGGTGAACCCTCCAATCACCACTCCACCCTCCACCCTCCAACCCCCAACCACCCCACCTCTTTCCAATACCCCTTTCCTTCTTCCCCATGCAACCTTCCACCTCCCAAGGCCCATTCCAAATTTGAAATCCCTTCCCTCCATATTTTGGCCGCCCCTCTCTCATCCCCATATGGCTAGTTCGCCCCTTGTCCTCCACTCCTCCTCACCCATTTGCATCCCCACCTTCATTCACCCTGCTGAAACATGCACCCTTTCCCCCCCTTCCACCATCTTCCTAACACCATTAGCACCCTTCCAACCCTCCCTCATACTCCCTCCATCATCCCCTACCTCCCCTTCACCCTATAGTTCTTGCTTCCCCTTCTTCTTATAGGTCTTCGGAAGCTATACTCAAGTTGCAGCTGGCACTCTAGAAGTTGCAGATGAACCTGCAGCTTGCAGTGGCCACCACGACCACACCCCTGCGAGTCTGAAGGTGCAAGAGGCATCCACAGAAGCGACTACCTGTCTTCTTCACAACGGCAGTGGTTTCATCTTTATCCGAGCTGTGTGCTATCCGGGAGCTCCGTTCTCCCACAACTGCGCAGAGCTGCCCCTGTTGAGTACCAAAATCGGAGTAGAAGCTTCACCACGACGAACCTCTGAAGAATCAGCTCAAGAGCTCTTCTGTAAAGTTCTTCCTCTCCCTGTCTACTTTCAGAATCAAGAAGCAGAACTACGTTAGGCATCCTGTAGCAGGAGTTATCCATTTTCTCCCTCAGCTACGCAGTTCTGCTACCCACAGTCTGCACTGACCTGTCAGCAGTGTTCAGAGTTCTCTAGCCTTCTCCGGCATCGTTTGGCTTCCCCGTCAATTTTTCGGTGAAGAGGGCTCGTCCACGGTTCTAACGACTCTGACGGTGCTTGATTCTGAGTTCGGGATCAGTCGAGGCATCCTCTGCAACCTGCTGTTGGAAATCAGGAGCTGCCAGTCCAAGAGTCTGCCTCCCTGTTCGGGCCTCCACCCAGACCGGCATCGACGACAGAAGAAACTAAAAATTTTTGGACGACTTCCCCTGCCTCCTACGAAGATTTCCCAGGTTGTTTCGCCCCCAACAAAATTCGGTAGCAGCTGCAGCAGTCAACTCTTCAGTCACCTGTCAGCACCCACAGAACCGGGCAGAATCGGCAACCTCCCGTCTTCGGTGTTCCTTTCTCCAATTCCCCTCCCCGCTTGGCCAGCTGAAGGCCCCTCCCTACGTGGAGGTAGTTTTGGCTGTAATATCCATTAACCCCCACCCCAAGGTCCCCCTCCCGCGAGAGGAGTAGTGTTGTAATTGGATTGAGCAGGTCAAGCTACACCGCCGCGGCGTGTGGGGATCCACTCGCCTCCCCGCTCGCCCTCGTCTCTGAGCGGGACCGGTTTCTTCAAACCGGTCGAGTAAGTGCTCAAACCTCACTCCCTTTAGTGCTTGTCTTTCAATATTAGTTCTTAGTTTCGCTGGCCGTGAGAGTGAGAGCTTGATCCTCAAGCCCCATTGTCTTGAGTGATCACCGTGGGAAGAGAGTAACCGGTGCCATTGGCACTTTGTCGGCCCCATTGAATTGGGCATCCACATCCATTGGGAATCAAATCTTGGCCTTGCTGGCCCTCTACCAGCAAGGGTCCAACCCCTCAACCTCACCTTGGCATTGCCAAGTTACCCCGGGACTTGGGTGAGTGACGGGAGAGCGGTGGCCCAAATTGGCCCTTTTGCTTGTGAATGTGCTTGCTTGTCTAAGTCCTAGGGTGTATCACATCACACACACTGCATCAACGATATCTTGCCCAACAATGTCCCAAGTAGTAGTGAAGAAATCAACATAAAAACCATCAGGCCCTGGAGCACTCGAACCCTTCAAAGGCCAAATAGCTTTTCAGACTTCTTCTACATCCGGAGCCTCACAAAGGTGGGTGTTCTGAGCATCCGTAGTGGAGGGTATTGATCTTTTACCTCTTCATGACCTCAGCAAATCTAACTTCATTGTGGACACTTTACAGTTAGCCAATCTGTCTGATCTTATTGAGCCCCACGAGTATCATTGTGTTGAGGAGCATGTTTCTTTCACTCCTGATATTGCTCATCTCCTTGACACTAATCATTTGATGGGAGTCTCTCACCCTCGAATCTATTCTCACCACACCAATATTCATGTAATTCCTAAAATTGAGGTTGTAGAAAAAAAATTGAAAGATAATAAGGTTTGCATTCATGTTTTCAACACTTATAGAGACCTTAAGTTTGAAGATGAATAATTTAGAATTAATGATATGATAATTCCTCTTTCATTCTCTGATTGGGGATGTTATTTTGGCCTGCTTGATCCACTATGGTATGCTATGTTGGCCAAACCAAAAATAATAAATGTTGATTTTTACATGACCCCCATGGAAGAGAAGTTGTTAACATACGCATTGCAGGACAAAATCAATCATGCTAACAACCAACTTAATTTCAGCCCATGCATGTACATACATAATCTTATCTTCTCATGGCACAAATGTTGAAAATTAAAAGAAGATAAGATAATGTGGTGGCTCATTCTTAACTCAACTCGTTGGTTATGGAGCTTGCATGCTGTTGATTTATTTTTTTAATTAGATTCCTATCCCGCTCCCTTTAAATACATACATACATAAACATGTGAATCAAAGACAAGGGGGATGAAAGGATAGAAATACAAACCGCGATCGCCACCAAGGATTAACAACGCCGCAAGGATGAAGAAAGGAGAGGAACGACGTCGTGTACCTTGGAACTTAAAGACTTGATCGCGCTTGAAACGGGGTGCGGGGAATGGTGTGGGATCGACCTCCTCTCCTTCCAGCCGGCTAGATGAAGAGGGCCTCACGTTGTATTCAGGCTCTCCTGCAAAACAAAGATGAAACACAAAGGCAAAAACCCATTAGAACATGAAGTGTAGAAATCTGCCCAAAGTGATAAAATAGCATTAATAAAAGGGGGAGAACGCACCGGGGGGAGGTTTTTAACCCCTGTGGAAGGGTGGAAAAGATAGGTGGGTGTGTTGTGCATGCATGAGATTTGAAATCATGAGATTTGATTGAGAGAATTGAGAGAAATCATTGATGCAAAACAGAGAAAAACGTATGTGTAGCAGAAAGTGCAGAAAACTGTGATAATTTGTGATTTTGAGGAGACTAGAACTAGGAGTGTAGACCATGAAATCAAGCCCAGAATGATGCAATGGAAAGCTAATACTTCCCTCTCCAAGATAGGGTCGAAGTTGTGAGTTGGCGTTGTAGCATGGCTTCGCCCCACGTCCGGAAAGAGCCCCCCCGTCGCGACTGCGAACTGGGCAGTTTTTATATAGTTTTACAAGAAAACCTCATCTTCTTATCACGATTCCCGGAGATAGAGTCCAAGATAAATCAAGTTCTTTGGATCAAACTCGAGATAATACTAAGGACAAGAGATAGGAATAAACAGGGATCAATTCGGAGGAGGATTCTAGAAGATATGGCTCTTGGAAGGTAGCCCCGGAGCTTAATCTGCAGAGTTTTAGTTGAACCAGGACGCCTAAATCCTGATCTTGCGACCCAGATCCCGAGAGATATTACCAACGAAAATTTGATTCCTATGAACCAAATTCAAGATAATACCAAGGGCTAGAAGTAGGAAAAAATAGGGATCAATTTGGATAAGAATTCAAGAAGTTATGGACTCTTCAAGAGGGCCACGGCGCACAAAAACGGAGCAGAGTCCAGCACGAATTGGACTCTCTGGTGCATATAACGGTCTATCGTAGGACCGTTAGAGTTATGTAACGGACTAGGGTAGGTCCGTCACACTATGGAGGTCGAACGGGATAATTTCGGGCAAGTTTGGATGTAACGATCTACTGTAGGACCGTCACATGGACTCTGACGGTCTTACGATAGACCGTTACACTGATGTAATGCACCTACACTAGACCTTCACATCGATGAAGGAAAATTCTGTGCAGACTGCGCGCGACATCAGAAATTGAAGCGTAGCTCTCAAACGGGGCAGAACTAGCGAAAGTGGTAAAAGAAGAAATTGTAGATAACTAAGAGAGGAACAACTTTCATGAAGAAAGAAATTTGAGAAAATGATTGGAAGAGGGAGAAAATGGGGCTGGAAGTGAGAGGAAAATTCTGGAAAATAGATGAACAGCACAGCCTGCTGGAAATATGCGAATAGCTCACAATCGGGGCAGAACTGGCCAACGGCGTAGAAGAGGAAGTTGTAGATCTTTGAAAGATGAACAACTTTGGAGAAGACAACTTTGAATATAGGACAGGAAGAGGGTGAAAAAGAATCACTTTCAGGACTACGTAGTGAGAGAGAGCCGATTACTTGAGAGAAGCCGGCCTAAATGGGCCGTAAGTTGACTTGGAAGCCAGAATTTGATAAGATAAGCTCTAGGGCTCTAAAAAATTATGATCTCCAAGTCTCAAAGGATATGAAATGGTAAAAATGGGCTCAAAATCCATCCAAGAAAGCTCCAAAATAATGGCTAATTCGGAACATCAAAAATGATGAATAAGAGAAATAACTCAACTTGTGGGCTAAAACGGGTGTCAACAGATGCCCCTCCTTGATGTCTGCTTTGCAAGGGAATGAGCGAAAGCGGCGCGGAGGTGAAATGGAAAGGAGATGGAGCGAAAGCGATAGTGACGTGAAATGGAGATGAAGTGGAGATGAAGCGGAGAGAACTGATAAGCGGGCATCAAGGCAAAAAGACACCCGTCACAACCAACAAGCGGTAGGAATTCTCCCGAAAACGCCGAACTAACCACAAGGAATGATTGACAAGGATGAGACATGTCTGGAGAACTAAATTAAGGAAGGAAAAGGAAACATGACCAGCCTCATCGAGGACACAATCCACGGACAATGAGTGGGTCGGATGGAACACAGCATAAGAGCTGGAAAGGAGAGGTAAGACTGAGATAAAATCCAGACAGGAATCACACTGGCCAAAAAGACCAAGCGGCAAGATCAGAAAAATCGTTTGAATTCAGAGTGGAATGAAGAATCTCTTATCCAAGAGAGCTTAAGTGCAATTAACCATTGCTGAGGAGAAATCCTTGAACGGATCACGAGACGTGAATGCTCAAAATGACATGATGCATGCTGGGCTGAAATAAAGAAATCATTAAAACGAATGCAAAGAAAGATAAAATAGAAAGTACTCAAGGATAATATTGCTAGACCGAGCAAAATGGGGTCAAGAGTCTTCTTGCAACCACGGCGTGCGAGACAGAGTCTATCGTCCCCCACCCGACTCAACCGAGTGGCCTATCCAACGATTAACCATATGCTCCTAGATCATCATCATGTTTGTTAAAGGGGAACATCAGATCCCAGAACACACGGACAACCAGCCGGTCCTTGAGAGGTTATAATAAGGTAGATACCATATAGTAATGCAACAATGAGAAGGGATAGAGAGCCATACCTGACTTACCTGTGCAGGCGACACGGCATTTTTTGGAATTTTTGATTTCTACTTTTTATGGATTTTCATCATAAGACAACAACCACATGACATGACATGATGTGAACATGAACGAATATGAACGAGCATGACATGAACATAACATAATAAGAGAATTATGAACAAAACATGGCACAACATAACATAACGAAGATGGATGAAACATAACACACAAACAAATGGCAAGCATACATGCGACTAAAGGCACGGTGGGATAAGACAACATGGAGACGGTGGGACAGCACACGCGGTGGTATAAGGACATGGTGGGATAAAGACACGTGGGATGACAATACTACGGAGGACAAAGACACGTGCGATGAATGACACGGCGGGATAGGGACACGTGTGACGAATGACACAGCGGGATAAAGATATGACCAACACGAGAGGACATAGACACATATGACAAGGACACATCGGGACAAAAGACATGGAGGACCATAGACATGGTAAAGATAACAAACACATTCTTCAATCAAAGCCCAAGATCAGACGAAGCGGAACCGCCAGGTTCAAAATCGTAGGACAATACCTCTCATGGCGATATGATTAAGTAGATAAGCGAAAGCTGAGAAGGCCATGAGCTTCAGAACAGATCCAGAGATAGGATTGAAGAGATGAGAACAGATCGAAGAATATGAGTAGGAGGCAGAGCGAAGAGATATAGCAAGGAAAGCTTGAACCTGCAACCTGCAGCTTGCACACTTAGCAAACAGATTACGTATCTGTCCTCAAGATAAAAATAAAAGGAATAGAAGAGAAGTATTTTTAGATTTTTGTATTTCTGATTTTTTTTGCCATATTCAAATTTTTGTTATTTTTTGACATATTCAATTTTTTTTTGGAATTTTGACAATATTTCTTTTTTTCCCTTTTCAGAATTTTGACATATTTGATTTTTTTGGATTTTGAACTATATTTAATGTTTTTTTCTTTTCAGAATTTTGACATATTTGATTTTTTGGATTTTGAACTATATTTCATTTTTTTAGATTTTGACATAGCAATCTGCAGCACCCAAAGACGGGCTCGAACTACTGGCCAGGGATCGTCGTCCCTCCCCTCTCATTAAAGGCTTCCCTTAAGCAGGGCGTGCATGCGAGGGTGGCTTACCATAACCAACCGTCTCTAAAGAACGGTGCCCCTACTAAGGCCATACCCGGGATACAACCCAGCCTAAGAGGGAGATAGAAGAAAATTGGAGACAAACTTTATGCAGGATGGGAGACATCAGGATTTGAATTCCTTCCAGGGCACCACCCCTCAAAGAGATAGTCTGTTGCGCTGGGGCTTTGTGTCTTTGATTTTGAGACCCATATTTATCGGGCACGCATGCGACCAGGCTCATGACGTCCCACGGGGCTTCGCCACTCTTGCCATGCCTTCAATTTTCATAATTTTGCATATTCATTCTTATTTTTGGTAGCCCTTATTGGCTAGATATTGCATGAAAGCTCACTTTCGAGGGTCAAGACTGCCCCTATTTGAGACATCTCTCGTATTAGGGAGCGCCTAGGTTGGTCAATTTATCCATCAATCTCTTGCCCCTACACTTGGCCGAGTAGAGAAGGGAAAACGCCTTCGTGCATACCCAAAGTATGGCCAAAGCAGCAACGGTGTTGCACTAGAGAGATTGGCTATGGCTTGCCGTGTAGTGTGTGAAAAACCCATGCTCAAAGGTCACCCTCAACGATCGGGGAATGAACTGGACTCCCAGCGCTGAGCTATCACCAGCCTAAGGATGTTGTAGAAGCGAACTCATTTTAAATGAACTAAGCAAATTTCTAAAAGCCACTTAACCATGTAAGGAACCAACGTTAATCTTACCAATGTGCAGGAGTAAATAAGTGATAATCATAGCATGTTCTTTGCACAAAATAAAGATACCTTGCAAATCCACGGAACGAAACTAGCATCCTGAAGCAATCGTGATCATCGAGCTTCGCACAGCACGAGCTTCATATTCCTTGCTTGACAGGACGAAAGAGAGAAGATAGCAAAGGATCAAAGATTCCTCTACATGGAGGAGCGGCAGACACGACACTAGACGAAATAAGGATAAAAAGGTAGAGAGACGAGGGCTGGAACTCCCTCGTTAAGGTACATAGACCTTGATAACAAGGAACCAATTACATAAGAAACCAGATTAGCTCAGATCAAGGCGGACTAAAGCCTCGAAAGCAGCAAGAGAAAGGGCAATGACCCTGAAAGGGTGAAGAAGAATGAGTAGAAAGATGAGAAAGAGAATCATCTGACATGATCGGAGAAAGAGAATGGTAGACATCCGACAGGGTCGAAGAAGAAGAATGAGGACCACCCGATAGAGTCAGGGAAGGAGAATCATAGACACCCGACAAGGTCGGGGAATAAGAAGGAGAACCCGGGGATACCGGAGGAGAAGAACTGGGAGATGTCCCGAGATCGGGATTATAAGAGGGCATAGGCCGAGGCCCAGAATTGTGAGAGGAGGGAAAATCCAGAGACTCTGGATGGAAAGAAGAGGAATGGGGGTTTGCGGACCCGGGAAGAGAGGAGAAGATGATAGTAGCAGGATCTGAAGTGGGAAGATACACCACCCAAGGGTGGGAACTGAGTAGAAGGAAGGATGAATGAAAAGAAGGGGAGGAAGAGGTGGACCCCTGAATGCACAATTGATGGCTCTCAAACTTACGCCGCCGCTTCTTCTTAGCAGTAATCTCTTGAACATGGGTCTGCCTGGTGCTGACCCGGACCTTCGGCCTTCTTGATATGCAATGTCTCCTCAAATAACGGGCCCATCTGGCAGACAACCTAGCCCAGTCATGGATATGTAGCTTCGTCGGGGCAGTTGCCCCTAGATACCCAGTGGTAACCATAGGCGGACATTCTCGAACAACTAACTCCTCATAATGTTGAATATAATAAAACCATGGAGTCTTGTTACTTGGCACAAGTAGCATGAGATTTGGCAGCTCCACTCGGCAACTGGGCACAAAGCATAACTCACTTACCAGAAGAGCAGGACGAAACTGAGGGAGAGTAATGCGCGGCATTGACATGGCCGGCTTGCTAATGAACAACGGGAGATTGCATAGAATGTGCAGAATGTCCTTGGAGAATATAGAAGATACGGCCAATTGCCCTTTGAACATAGAGTGCATAATCTGCTTGGCGACCGTATGCGTTAGCACAACACCGGTAGAGAACCCTTCTTGGCCTGTCATCTGAATAGCAATAGAGCGAGGAGAAATAATAACATCAACGGTGAACTCTCCGGCGAGCAAGGAGATTGCCACCGGCCTCGCTCGGGAAGAAACTGGCATCAACTAAAGGGAACTCTTCTTAGCAACTCTCATCTTTGAAAGTAGAGGCGCATCATCCCCAAAATAACTAGGGACGAGGACACGAATCGGCATCCGAAAGATAAACTCTTGAATCTTGAAATGCAAGGCCGACACTGAATCATCCTGACTTGGCTTATTGTCTCCCTGGGGATTAGACCCGAGGGGCACCAAAGGAAGCGCACACCCGCTCCGTGGGGGATAAGTGGTTGGAGAAGTAAAGGGAATATGTTTGGGTGGAACACGTGAAGGTTTGTAAGGCATGGAGGCTCCAACGGGAGTGGTGATGGAAAGTGAAGGCGTAGCCGATGTGGCGATGATAGGCTTGGGTGGTGACAAAGGTGAAGGTGATGGTGTGGCTGAGGGTAGAGGTGTGGCTTGCTCAGGCTCGGGCAAAGGTGATGGCAGAGATGGAGGCGAGGGTGGAGATGGAGGCGGTGATGGAAGCACTGGTGGTGGAGACGGAGATGATGGTGATGGCAATGGAGATGATGAGGATAGTGATGAAGGCGATGGGGGTAGTGGACATGGAGGTGGAGAGGGTGAAGAGGGAGGTTGTGGTGTCCACCGTCGACGTGTCGACACAACGCGTCGAGCGGTGTTAGGGATAGATTTAGTGGTAGTTGCGGCGGGAGAAGAAGGGGAGGCACTAGCCTGAGCGGAGGCTTGGGTTTGTGGAGGTTGCGGAGATTGGATAGGAGATGGCAGAGGTAACTGAGTAGGTGATGGAGCGGGTGCATTGCTAGATAAAGAACCACAGGGGTGCCCCTGGTCTTGAAGTAACGGAGACGGCTGCCCAGGCTGAACTTCTTGCTGCTGCTGTTGGCTGCGGAGATGTAAAATGACTTTATGCATAGCGGCCCAATCAATCCTTTTCTTAGCTTCTAGGTCATAAACATAATCCTGGAACTCGAGACAATCCTCAGACAAATGACCCTGTTGGCGATGAAAATCACAGAACTGAAGCATATCCCCGACCGCGGGTCGGCAAGGCACAACCGGAGAGAGCGACAACGTGTGAGTGGCCATCAAAGCCCTAAAAATGTCGATAAAGCACTCCGACAATGGAGGACGAGGAGCCAGCTTCGGGCAAGGTGGATGCCGAGGGATATGTAATGGAGATGGTTGTGGAGAGGGAAGCGGAGGTTGCATAGGTAATGGAGTGTGGCTAGTGGCGAAGGGATTTGGGGAAGGCATATGTGGAACGGGAAGGGAGATAGGAGGTATGTGGACAGCATCCACCTGCTCGGGGTGTGATGTTTCCTTGACCAGGGGTGGAGACATAGGTGGAGACACATGTGGGTATGTGGAGGCGGAGGGCTGACTCGTGGAGGGTTGATATGTGGGGGGTTGTCTTACGGAAGGATATGTAGAGGGTAAGGTGTGAGTGGAAGGCTGATATGTGGCGGAAGGTTGACTCATGGCCGGATGACTCATGGGAGCATTGAGTTGGCACGTGGTGGGTGAAGGTTGATATGTGGAGGTGGATGGTGGAGACTCGGGGTCAAAGGAATTTTGGATTTGTTGGCGAATGAAGCAGGCTCGGTTGTATAATTGTTGCCAGGAGGTGATGTCGTTGAGGGCTAAGATGAACCGATACTCGGGCACGGCATTGGATATCAGCATCTTGATTTGCTCTCCCTCCGGAATGTGTCCTGGGACTTGTGCGGCAAGGCGACGCCAACGGTCAGCAAAGGTGCAGAACTCCTCATCGGGCTTCATCAACTCATGGGCCCGATCAACAATAGAGTACTTGGACCCAACCTGGTCTTGAAACTGCTGAATAAATCCCTCTTGTACAGCTTGAAAATTCACAACTTGCTCTTGCGGAAGAGAGAAGAACCAATCCCGAGCCGGGCCTTCCAATGACAGACCAAACAGATAAGCCATCAAGTGTTGGTCATGTCGAAATTGGGCCGACTCATAAACGAACTCCTTCAAGTGCACATATGGGTCACCGACTGCACTATAACGGCGATATGTAGGAATTTGTGAAGATGGCGGAAGCCGAAGACCTTGAAATGCAAATGGAACACTTAAAGAGGATTTGGGATTGATCCGACGTTGAAGCTCATCAAGCTGGCGTTGGGTTTGAGCAATCATCTCCTGGGTAGGGAGATATCGAGAAGAATATGGGCCAGCTTGAGCAAGAGGATGTGAATTCGGACCAGGAGCATGGTATTGGGCCGGATAAGAGAATCCGGGCTGAGAAGAAGAAGGGCCCATTCTAGGAATGGAAGGATATGTGGGCCTGGAAGAAGCATGAGCATAAGGGCCAGCAGCTGCATGGGTAGAAAGAAGAGGCCCATTAAGATAATAAGGCCCATTAGGAGAATGGGGCCCATTAAGATGATGAGGCCGATTAATGAGAGAAGAAGGCCCATTAAGAGAAGGAGGCCCATGAAGATGAGATGCAATAAGACGTTGGGCCTGGGCCGGGTCCATTTGGCAAACAAGACTTGAAAGATGGGCCATGAGATTAGCCTGTTCCTCGGAGGGATCAGAGGGACCACGGAAAGATGGGCCCGCGTGGGAAGAGGATTCCAGGCGGGAATGGGAAGAAGATTGGGAAGAAGAATGATACAAGCGGTTAGAATACTGCTCCATGAGGGCAAATGGAGACTTAATACAAGGATATCAAGGAGAATACAAGTGGGGAAGCAATGGCTTAATGGGCTCGAGGACAAGAGGGGACTGACCCACTAATGGACAACGGATCAGGGGACAATGGACTAGATAATGGACACACAAAATGGGCTAAGCTAAATGGGCCTAACAATAACAAAACATGTGGATGATGAAATAATTCAACACAAAAACCACTAATGGGCTTGGACAAGCCCAAACAACACAAACAATGCAATGTGAGAGTTTTCACCCAAGTCAAACAAGTTAATATGATGGAAAATCTTTTAGTAGTTTTAATAGACCTTTTAATGATTTGAATTAATAATAATTCCCTCAAGATAGGAATCCTATGGGAATAAGGTCCAAACTTTGTGTTGACTAAGGTTAACTCCCTTACACGTATGCAAATGCAAGCCTAAGGTGAGGAAAGGTACAACCGGCCCGGCGTCCGTGTGGGAATCCACGGCTCGCGGGGACTTATGGAGGTCCCGGATAAGATCACCTAGTTGAGCCCAAGGAATATGGGAGTGAGAGGATCACTTACCAAGGTAGGAAATACAACTATGATATGGAATGTATGACCCTATGTGCACCGGAGTGCATGCAATTTCTAACTTAAAACTAGAAAATCAAGACTAGATTAAACTATGCAAACATGATCCAACTAAAACAAATAGTATATGGATGGAAAGACAATACAAAGGTCTACACAACGGGCCCAAGAACAGATCAATCTGACCCCGGGAGGTCAATCAAATCACTGAGCAAAGTTGCCCCCGTGAACCTGTGCGCAGACCACATGCAGATTTTATGGACAAAATGCTAAAATGATGACAATTTTTAACTAAGCAAATGAGACCCAAATGATGCAAATAAGCTATGGATGGAAAGACAATATAAAGGACTATCCAATGGATCAAAAATCAGTGTAATCAGACATCAGGAAGATAGTCAAATCACTCATTAAAGATGTACCTGTGAACCTATCCCTGAGCCTGCCTGCAGAACTTATGCAGAAAACTCAAAAAGTTGGACAATATTAGAATATGCAAATGTTAACCAAATGATGCAAATGATATATGGATGGAAAGACAATACAAAGGGCTATCCAACGCAACAAGAATCAGCTCAATCGGACTCCGGGATCAAAAGTTATGCCCCGATGAATATGGCCCTGTGAGCATGCGCACAAGACTGCCAGAAGCTGTAACGGTCTACCAAATGACCGTTATATGACAGTGACGGTCTACCATAAGACCGTCACATAACCAGAGCTCATAAAACACCAAAAATAGTGGGAGGATGGAGGAAATATCACCTAAATATGAACATGCACCCACCCAACTAACAAAAGAGCATGAAAACAAGTGTGATGGGCATTGGTGTCCCACCGTGATCGCCAAAAAATGGTTGATTTATTTTTTTAATTAGATTCCTATCCCGCCCCCATTAAATACATACATACATAAACATGTGAATCAAAGACAAGGGGGATGAAAGGATCGAAATACTAACCGTGATCGCCACGAAGGATTAACAACGCCGCAAGGATGAAGGAAGGAGAGGAACGGCGCCGTGTACCTTGGAACTTAAAGACTTGATCACACTTGAAACGGGGTGCGGGGAATGGTGTGGGATCGACCTCCTCTCTTTCCAGCTGGCTAGATGAAGAGGGCCTCACGTTGTATTCATGCTCTCGTACAAAACAAAGATGAAACACAAAGGCAAAAACCCATTAGAACATGAAGTGTAGAAATCTGCCCAAAGTCATAAAATAGCATTAATAAAAGGGGGAGAACGCACCGGGGGGAGGTTTTTAACCCCTGTGGAAGGGTGGAAAAGATAGGTGGGTGTGTTGTGCATGCATGAGATTTGAAATCATGAGATTTGATTGAGAGAATTGAGAGAAATCATTGATGCAAAACAGAGAAAAACGCATGTGTAGCAGAAAGTGCAGAAAACTGTGATAATTTGTGATTTTGAGGAGACTAGAACTAGGAGTGTAGACCATGAAATCAAGCCCAGAATGATGCAATAGAAAGCTAATACTTCCCTCTCCAAGATAGGGTCGAAGTTGTGAGTCGGCGTTGCAGCATGGCTTCGCCCCACGTCCGGAAAGAGCCCCCCCGTCGCGACTGCGAACTGGGCAGTTTTTATAGAGTTTTACAAGAAAACCTCATCTTCTTATCACGATTCCTGGAGATAGAGTCCAAGATAAATCGAGTTCTTTAGATCAAACTCGAGATAATACTAAGAACAAGAGATAGGAACAAACGGGGATCAATTCGGAGGAGGATTCTAGAAGATATGGCTCTTGGAAGGTAGCCCCGGAGCTTAATCTGCAGAGTTTTAGTTGAACCAGGACACCTAAATCCTGATCTTGCGACCCAGATCCCGAGAGATATTGCCAATGAAAATTTGATTCCTATGAACCAAATTCAAGATAATACCAAGGGCTAGAAGTAGGAAAAAATAGGGATCAATTTGGATAAGAATTCAAGAAGTTATGGACTCTTCAAGAGGGCCACGGCGCACAAAAACGGAGCAGAGTCCAGCACAAATTGGACTCTCTGGTGCATGTAACGGTCTATCGTAGGACCGTCAGAGTTATGTAACGGACTAGGGTAGGTCCGTCACACTATGGAGGTCGAACGAGATAATTTCGGGCAAGTTTGGATGTAACGATCTACTGTAGGACCGTCACATGGACTCTGACGGTCTTACGATAGACCATTACACTGATGTAACGCACCTACACTAGACCTTCACATCGATGAAGGAAAATTCTGTGCAGACTGCGCGCGACATCAGAAATTGAAGCGTAGCTCTCAAACGGGGCAGAACTAGCGAAAGTGGTAAAAGAAGAAATTGTAGATAACTGAGAGAGGAACAACTTTCATGAAGAAAGAAATTTGAGAAAATGATTGGAAGAGGGAGAAAATGGGGCTGGAAGAGAGAGGAAAATTCTGGAAAATAGATGAACAGCACAGCCTGCTGGAAATATGCGAATAGCTCACAATCGGGGCAGAACTGGCCAACGGCGTAGAAGAGGAAGTTGTAGATCTTTGAAAGATGAACAACTTTGGAGAAGACAACTTTGAATATAGGACAGGAAGAGGGTGAAAAAGAATCACTTTCAGGACTACGCAGTGAGAGAGAGCCGATTACTTGAGAGAAGCCGGCCTAAATGGGCCGTAAGTTGACTTGGAAGCCAGAATTTGATAAGATAAGCTCTAGGGCTCTAAAAAATCATGATCTCCAAGACTCAAATGATATGAAATGGTAAAAATGGGCTCAAAATCCATCTAAGGAAGCTCCAAAATAATGGCTAATTCGGAACATCAAAAATGATGAATAAGAGAAATAACTCAACTTGTGGGCTAAAACGGGTGTCAACACATGCGTCTGGCTGAAGATGGTAAACTTAGTGCTTCTTGGCAGGTAAACCAATGCTTTTGTTATTTTATATTTCATTTTAGTGTTTTCTTTTAGTACTCAGGTAAAAGGTCGAGGAGTTAAAGTCATCGTCAATACTAAATGAAAGTCACGCACTACACATCAGGTTCTATCATTCGATCTTAACAGTATTCATTTTTACATTATTCTATTGCTTTCATTGCCTAAGGATGCCATTGAGGACAATGTCATTTAAGTTGGGGGGGAGAGAGAATTCATGCTGCATTTAGTACAACCCACATATCATTTTGTCTTGCATTCGCATCAAAATTGAATAAAAAAAGAAATCCCCGATTGAGTTTCATGATCCATGCTTGAATTGAAAGTGATTCTAGAATTGGGAAAGCTAGGGAAAAGGATGATGGAATATTATCTAATGTAGCCATGGAAAACTATTTTAAGAATCTCTTTAAAGTCCATTAGCACTTTAGAAAAGAAGAAAAGAAAAAATCACTTTGCATGCTAATAAAACAAGCAGGACAAACCTTCTGTTATTTAGATGTGGTGTCTGACACTCTGCATACTGTAGACACGCCAAAATTGACGCTTTGATGATCAAATCTCATGTCATTATGTTAACGCCCCAAAGTGAACTTCAATATTTCTATAATATAAAGTTTTTCTATTTTTATGTGTTTTTGTGATTTATTCTTACATTTTTGGAATTCACGACTTGAAGAGGGGCGTGTTTTAAATAGCGACCTAATCTGGGGCGTGTTCTTAAGAAAGGACGACCACAGATAAGGGCGTCAATTCCTGGTATTTTACGAGTCCCACCCCGATTGAAATCAATGATTAACATCCTTCCATAGGGCGTGTTTTTGTTTAACGCCTTTGCTTCAGGCGTCTTTTCGCAATTTTTAAATGAGGAAGCTTTTTATTACCAAAATTGAATCCAGGAAGTGACGCCTTGATCCTGGTCATGTTTTGAATTAACGCCCTTGAGCAGGTCGTCAATTCTGAATTGACGCCCTTTGGTAGGTCGTGTCTCACCCTTTCGTGTCCTGCTTAAACTCACCTTTCCTAAAGAGTTCCCTACCTTTCTTGGTCACCTTGCTCGATCTGGGAACTAGAGTCCTTACCGTTAATGACCACTGCCTATTCTTATCGTCCCAAATCTGTGTTTATCTTGATCGAAACCCTATAAAAGAGTCCCCTGGTTGATCTCGCGCGAGGTTACAGAGGACTCAGCGAGGTTACAGGTTAGAAGCAGAGCTGTTGTTGTCACAGAGGTTAACGGGTATTGGAGATTGAGTCTGAGAGATTGATTTCTCTTCTGCTTCCTCCTGCTGCCACATCCGAAGCAAAGTGTCTTTCCTTTACTGTTTACAGGAACAGCAGGGATCTTTTTCTTCTCTTCGTTGTTGTTCATCATCATCTCATCATCGTATAGCCTTTTCCTTGCATTAGTTTCATTGCATCTCTTTCCTCTCCCTAATTCTCTAGGGGTTTTAAAACAAACAAAAGGTGCACGCTTTATGCCCTTCTTTCATCACTATCTTTCATCTTGGGATTGATACTACACTCACGTTTGGCTGATCTCCTTTTCTTTTACTTGTTTGTTCTTTGTTTAAGGGTAATCAAGGAGGAAGACCCCCTTCATCGGCTGGCCGATAGAAGGTGGAGGAAGGAACCCACATCCATCCCGCATCCTATTATCACCAGGTATTCGCGATCATCTTTTCTTCTTATTGAGGTAACCCCTCTGGCGATCACTCTCCTTAGTAGCACCACGTGCTCTTTTACTCCCTTTTTCATCATTATTCTTCATATGCCTTATTATTATATTATTTTTCTTTAAAGTGGATTATTTTCCATGATCTACAAATTGGTGATCACGGTGGGACTTCCACTATTTTTCTTTTGATTACCATCTCCTTTTGGCACCCAGGTGTGCCCTTTCCTATTGGCACCCACGTGTGCCCTTTCCCCTTTGGCACCCACGCGTGCCCTTTCCCTTTGGTACCCACAGTACCCCTCCTTTGTGCCCCACGGGCACCCTCCACTGTGCACACTGCACACTCCCTGGGATCAGCCAGCTTGTGATTAATCTATTGCTGTTTTTGAATTAACGCCTTTCACAAAGGTGCCTTTTTATTTAATGCCTTCATCCAGGGCGTCTGTTTTGTGTTTAACGTCTTCCACGAAGGCGTCTTTCATCATATCTGCTACTTCTGTGAATTTGCGCCCTCCTCTAGGGCGTCTTTTATTTGGTAGCGCCTTGTACCAAGGCGCGTTTTTCTTTGATCGTGCGCACCACTTATATTTGACGCCCTCTGTCAGAGGCGTCTTTATCACATTTAGCGCCCCCCATCAAGGCGCGTTTTTGCATTGTCTGTGAGCCTCTCCCAGTGATTCACAACAGCTACGCTGTCGTCTCTTTTATTGATAGCGACTGCCGCTACGTCGCCTCTTTCCTGTGTGTTTACAGAGTTTGATGTTCCTATCTATTCATGCTGGATTCATACTTACATTGATTATTTGATTATATTACTGTGATTGGCTTATCTTATACTGCATTTTATGGCATTTGGTTGAGAGACCTCCTCTCTCTACAATAGGATTCCACACACCTTTCTTGGAATCGGGACAACCCTCCATTGAGCATTCCGTCTCTTTGGACCGGAAATCCTTTTTCCAAGACCTCCGTAAGTCCCCGCACCCGTGGATTCCCTCACGGACGCTGGGCTGGTTGTACCCTTGAAGTACCCGAAGTTTAGAGAACCTATCGTTGGAAAGAAGAGAGAGAACCTAGTTAACATGGAGGCTACACTTGGATCCAAACTAGGTTTCACTTTGCAAAGAAGAGTGAATTATTCTACAATTTAATCAACTTTAATCTCAAACATAACACTAAAATCTTGCGTTCATCTCAACTTGATTGCATAAACTTGGTTGGGTTGATTTGCTTAAGCTTGTTTCGATTGGGCGATTGATTGTGTGATAATTCCTTCATAAAGTTTTCTTCCTTTTTAAGCATGCAACTCCGTTCAGGTAAGATTATCAACATGGCAAGCTACGGATATTCCTATGATGATGTGGAGGAGAACGTTTTTGGTCAATCCTATGAGGTTCCCCAAGATTCTATCTATCATGAGGGGAATTACCTTCCTCCTCATTCTCATTATCCTCAAGTTCATGTGGTTGATACCACTACCCAAGAGGTTGTGCCCTCTTCTCAGGCTTTACCCTCCAACACTTCGGGGAACCCCTCCCCATCTTTCAATGTTACCGATTTGATTAATGCTCTATCTCAATTAGATTACTCCCAGCGGCAGGCAGTTCAGGCCGCTTTGAAAGGGAAGTCTGTTCCCTCTTCATCCTCCAATCCCCCTCCGGCCGAGAGTGGCCATCACCTCACTAATGACCAAGCGGTCTTGCACAAACCTCCCTCTTGTCCACCGACGCCTGCTGCGGCCATGCCGGCCCAACAGGCAAGCTACTCAGCGGCTAGGCCCCAATTCTTTCAACCTCCCCAAATTCTAAGGACGCCTATGCCAAATACCTTCATTCCAAATTTGGCCCCGGTCGAGTCAGACACTAATGCTTTGCTCCTTCAGAAATTGGCTAGCATGGAAGAAAAACTCAACAAGGTTACTGCTGCCAAGAATGCCCTAGAAATCTCTCTGCCTACATTGCCAGTTTTTCACTGACCACCTTCTGAGATGCCGAACTTTCGACGATACAATGGAACTGGTAATCCTTTTATCCATATGAAGGATTTTATGTATGAAACGTCCTTTTGGCAGGGCAACAAAGCCTCATTGGCTTATTTGTTTAGAAGATCTTTAGAGGGGCCAGCCCTCGAGTTGTTCTATTCCCTGGATCCGGCAGATGCTAGTGATTTCGATGTGGTTCAGAAGAAATTCTTGCAGAAGTATAGGGACCGGGTCGGACCATCTTTATCTGTTACAGACTTGGTTGCAGAGAAAATGAAGCCCGAGGAGGACTTCATAATATTTGCTGATAGGTGGCGGTCAATGGCTGAGAAGTTGAAAGATACCTTATCAGAATCGGAACAGGTTAAGATGATTATATCCAATGCAACCCCTCAGTTCCGGCATATACTGGCCATGAACAGATTGACCACCATGGAGGAGCTCTATGAAAGAGCTCGTTATATTCAGACCCAAATGAAAGATTCGCCCACCATGGGCATGTTTGAGCCAAAACCAAGGTTGGTTAAAAAGAATACGAATGTCAACAACAGCGGGCCCATAACTGAGGGCACAATAGCAAATGAGCAGGTTGGCGCGGTCGGCAACCCCACACCTTTTCGCCAATCTATCCCACGACCTCCGCCACCTCCATCACAAGGCACCCTCTTCAATCCCCCCCCACAACACCAATTTACTCCTCAACCTTCCTTTGCTCCACCACAAAACCAAGCGCCCCGCGCTGACCCTCCAGCTCTGCAACAATACCACCAAGTACCGCCACCCACTAACTATGGACCGCAACAACAACAGCAAAGGAGACCACTTGGCCCCAAAAGGGCCCATTATCCTCCACTGCCAGAAAGTCTCCCAGATATTTTCAATGCCTTAATGGCCGCCAACTTGCTCATGCTACCAAAGGAAAGGGCAGTGTGGCCCGCTAATGTTGATACGTCCCACTACTGTGTCTTCCACCGCTCCCCTGGTCATAATATTGATCGTTGCTTCCACTTCAAGGACTACATTTATGATTTAAATGACCAGGGTGGCATTAATTGGGATGAGATGAGACAGTTTATTGCCACTATGAAAGAAAGAAGGCCTCCTCGACAGCAGCAGGCTCAGTAGCCGCAGCAACCAGCTCTACAAGTACAACAGCAAGCTCCGGCACCTCAGCAAGATATGGGGATTGTCCACAACCCACTGCCAGAGCACCCGCCAAATCAGCACGTGAACCCTGTCACGTCTCTCCGTGAGGTGGAGAGAGGACAGGGATGGCATGAAGAAAATGTCTCTGTCGGGGCATTTAATCATAATTCAAATCAACCTCCGCGCCTCTTGCGCACCCTTCCGTCTTCTTCTACTCCTCAATTAAGCCGAGCTCTTCTGCATCCCGCTAATCCACCTGCTATCGCCAATTCCCCATCTTTGCCAACCCGATCTCTCCTTACCCGCTTACCACCTCCGCAGCCTACCACGCAGCAAACCCCGCCATCCACCACCAACCCTTCACCGTCTAGACCACTCCTTATCCGCCCACCACCCACGCCTATCACATCCACCACCATTACTCCCCCACCGGCAAAGATCCCTCCACCATCAGCTCCCCCATCTTTTATACCCAGATCTCTCCTCATTCCGCCCACTAACTCTTCTCACACTCGGGCACCCCTTCCTACTTCTACGCCTCCTGCGGGGGCTTCTTCATTGAACTCCTCACCAACACCCCTTACGGGAGCTCCTTCTTCAAACACCCCTCTGCCGCTTCTTAACGCCAATACACCCTCTTCTTCCAATCCTCCCCTACTTGCCCCGACAGAGGCACAGCAGAACGTGGCACCGCTCCGCAGTGGACGAATGTTCCAGCGCATCTTTCCCCAGAGAGAGCAAGAGCCCGTGCAGGGGCCTAATGAACAAGAACAGGAGCAAGAGTCCGTGCCCGGCACTCAGTATGATTTGTTAAAGCATCTTGACCGAACTCCAGCAAGAATCTCCATTTTAGAACTGATCAAGAGGTCAGTCACTCACCAATTAGCTTTGAAGGAATATTTGCAGAAGGTCATGGTCAACGAAGACATTTCGGTCGAGTAGATAACCACAGTATTAACGCCCGCTAGCAGTCAGCCGGCGATTACTTTTCATGAGCATGAACTGGCACCACTCTCAGCAAGGAAATATGCTCTATGTATTACAGTTGATATTAATAAGGTGGCGGTGAAACAATATCTGGTAGACACTGGGGCATCTATCAATGTATTGCCGCCGAGCACTTTGAAGATGTGCGGCATTCCAGAAAATCAGATTCGGCCATCTACCATAACAGTCACAGCATACAACAATACCAAGAAGCCTCCTCTAGGCATGATCACATTAAAGGTCAGTTTGGGTCCAGCCACAATCACGGTTGATTTCCACATTTTGGATATGGATCCAACATTTAATGGCATTCTGGGCCGCCCCTATATTCAACAGCTCGACGCAGTGCCCTCCACAAATCATCAGTGCCTCAAGTTTCCACACAAGGGTCGCATCATCAAAGTTACCAGTATGCCAATTCTGCCAGAGGAAGACATACACTTGGCTTCATCAGTTCCTTCCATTTGGCCTGCCAACAAGCCGTTGCTATCAATGCTAGACCTCCCTCACCCACGGCTAATGTCGCCCGAGACAGTCACGACAATTACTATGACACCCTTGCCTTCCAAGGGGAAGAAGAAGAAAAGCATGATAAACACCCCTGGCTGGAAAATTCTAATGAAAATGGGGTATCAAAATGGCAAAGGTCTGGGTGCCAGTTGTCAAGGCAGGACTAGGCCTATTAAGCCTCAGAAATTGATTACACGAGGCGGCCTGGGGTATAAAGGGCCGGGCAAAAGTGAAGATGAACCATGGGCAGTTATGACATCCACCTTGAAGACAGATCGCCAGCCGCTTACTTGGACATTGAAGACACATTTTGTCACAGGTGGCGTTCAGAATCATGAGCAGACTATAATAATCACCTCCATTCTAGACTGTCAAGATGTTCATGCGAGACAGTTTACTTGCCATATTGCACCATTGGCCACTTATAAAGCCCTGGAGTCCTTAAGGCCTGATAAAAGAAGGAAGATGGATGATCCAGAGTGTGACTGGTATAGATGGTTTGATATGTATGATATTACTATTGCCTTGAGCCGTCTCTTTATGCCGACAGATCCGGAATGGCCGCCACTAATCCATGACTTAATTGAAAAGCCTGTGGTGATAACGGACAAAAGGCAGCTGCTGAGTAATTATACGGACACTGAAGAGCCAGATGTTCCATATGAAGAAGGATCTACAATAGACAGGCTGTGGGCCGGCCTTTTCTCTCTCACATCTATGCATCCGTCTCTTCTAGCTTCTCTACATTCTCAATTGTTCTCTCGCGTGCCGAGACCGCCGCCAATTATGATCAGCTTTTCTCCATATTCATTACAGATTTCTCTCCCGATTCCTCCCTTGCTCCTCGAGCGATTCTCCAAACTCTCCATCACACCCCCACACGGGTCATCTCTGATTCAATCTTTCTCCAAACTTTCAATTTCTACTCCTCCTGAAATTCTCCCTTCACATTGCTTTCTTCTAGAAAAGGAAAATAAAAATGAAGATAAAGATAAAAATGAAAAAAAAAACGCCAAAATTCCAACACTTCAATCCTCCATTTCCGTCGAGGAGACTTCTTATCTCTTTTCCGAGTGTGTCCCGACCCAGGGGCCACTCTTCCATGATTCATTGATAAATCTTTTCTCCCCCTCTGGTGAGGGGTCTCCTTCTGTATCACCTATTGTATCCACTTTTTCACCTCCCTCCTTCGATCAAGCTAGTTGTTCCTCTTCTTCTAATAAAATTCATGGGGTAGATTTTCATAAGAAATCCAAGGGTAAGCAGATTCCGCGTAGATTTTTGTTGGAGTTAGCCAGAAGATGCCAGGCTTGTTTAGCTCTTCCTGAATTTGTGGAGAATCCGATTATCCTGCCAGAGTTGGAATATGATGATACTAATGTTTCTTATGAGGGTTTTGGTGTCTATGAAATCATGAATGATGAAGACCCTATTGAAGAGGGGGATGAAAGTTATGAGGAATATGAGGACGAGGCTGATGCCTTTGCCAGTGGCATGAGAAGATTCGACGAACCATCAGCCTCTGTAGAAGAGCCTACCAAAGAAATAAATTTGGGTACCAAGGAAGACCCTAGGATTGTCCTCATCAGCAAGAATTTGCCGCCCTCCGAAGAGGAGGCACTTATTTTGGTACTTCAAGAATACAAGGACACATTTGCGTGGAGTTACGAAGATATGCCTGGATTAGACCCTGCGCTCGTTGAACATCGGCTTACACTTAAGCCAGGGTCTGTCCCGATCAAACAACGGTTGAGACGTTTCCACCCTAACATGGCTTTAAAGATGAAATAAGAGGTCGACAAGCTTCATAAGGCTAGATTTTTTAAAGTTGTCCTCTATCCTAACTGGGTGGCTAACATTGTCCCAATCATGAAGAAAGATGGAAAGGTTCAGATTTGTATAGACTTTCGGGACCTCAACCGTGCGTGTCCTAAAGATGACTTCCCCCTCCCTCATATTGATGTTCTGATTGATAATACGGCAGGGTTTGAGACTCTCTCCTTTATGGATGGCTTTTCGGGTTATAATCAGATTCGTCTGGCTGAAGAAGACCAAGAGAAGACATCGTTCACTACACCATGGGGGACTTACTGCTATGTGGTCATGCCTTTTGGACTCAAGAATGCTGGAGCCACCTATCAGAGGGCAATGATGGCAATTTTTCATGATATGATCCATATCTATATTGAGGTGTATGTGGATGACCTGGTAGTAAAATCAAGGACAAGGATTGAGCATCCTGGGGTTCTAGCTAAAGTCTTGCAAAGATCACGAGAATATCAATTGAAAATGAACCCCAAGAAGTGTGTATTTGGCGTTTCATCAGGGAAATTGCTTGGATTTATTGTTAGCAAAAGGGGAATTGAAGTTGATCCCAATAAGGCGAAGGCCATCAGAGACATGCCTCCTCCCAAGAATTTGAAGGAAGTTCAAGGATTAATCGGGTGGTTGCAATTTATTCGCCGCTTCGTCTCCCAGCACTCACAAAGATGCAGGCCGTTTTACGAGCTCACTAAGCCGGGGGTCAAGTTTAAATGGGATGACAAGTGTCAGGTAGCTTTTGACGGATTGAAGGATTATCTGGCCAATCCTCCTGTCCCGAGGCCGCCAATTCCAGGCAAACCACTTATTCTCTATGTTTCGGTCCTGGATGACTCCGTAGGTGCTGTCCTAGCTCAAGAGGATGAAGAAGGGAAGGAGAGGGCAGCATACTACTTGTCTAAACTTCTAAACCCATGTGAGCAGAGGTACTCAGCCATGGAGAAAACTTGCGCTGCTTTAGTCTGGGTAGTTCAGAAGTTAAAACATTATTTCCTAACTCACGAGGTTCACCTCATTGCTCGCATGAATCCGATTAAATTCCTTCTTGAAAAATATGTCCTCACCGACCGATTAGCATGCTGGCAAAGCTTCCTTTCACAGTTTGACATCACTTACATTCAGCAGAAAGCAATCAAAGGTTACGCCATTACCGAACATCTTGCTCACCACCCTCTACCCCGATTTGATCCTGTCAATTCAGAGTTTCCAGACGAAGAACTAATGTCCATCAATCAACCCCATGATCCTATGTGGACATTACATTTTGATGGAGCTTTAAATTCCCAAGGAAGAGGATCGGCATGGTTCTTTTAACACCAGAAGGGATCACCATCCCATTTACTACTCAGCTCACTTTCCCTGTCACAAACAACATAGCTGAGTATGAGGCTCTTTTGGCCGGCCTTCAAACCGCTCATAGATATGGTGTTACCCAATTACGAATTGTTGGTGACAGTCAGCTCATTCTGCACCATGTGCTTGTCAAGTGCCGCACTATCAATCCTAAGCTCAAGCCCTACCAGGAGCTTGCTTCAGCTTATGCCAAACTCTTTACCAAGTTAATCTTCATTCATGTCCCTCGAAGCCAGAACATCCTAGCCGATGCTCTTGCCTCTTTGGCCTCTGCTCTAGTCTTCCCTCCTAAGTGTGATTTTCATGTTCCTCTCATTCATCAGTGTGACACTCCAGCTATTAAGGATCGTGCATTCCTCGATATTAGGGATAAGGTGCTCGAGAAGGTCAGGCGGAGTGAAGCTCTTAAAGGCAAAGAGGTCATGTTGTTAGATTGGGAAGAAGAATTGGCTGATGAAGAGAAACCTTGGTATTATGAGATTGCCAGATATTGCAATGATCAATCCTATCCCGAGGAGGCCACAGCAGAAGAGAAGAAAGTAATCAGAAGAGTGGCTCAACGTTATGTTTTGGTTGGAGGAGTGCTCTATAGAAGAGGGCTCACAGGTGTTTTATTAAGATGCCTCGACGATGATGAATCTTGGAAGGTTGTGGAAGAGGCGCATTCTGGAGTGTCTGGGGGTCATGTGAACAGCCAAATGCTAGCTAAGAAGATCCTTAGGCTAGGTTTCTATTGGCCAACTCTAGAAGAGGATTGCTCCATCTATGTTCGAAGGTGTGTTAAGTGCCAACTGCATGCCGACAAGATTCATTCTCCTGCTTCTTCACTCCATCCTATGTCCTCCCCATGGCCTTTATCCATGTGGGCTTTTGATATCATTGGACCTCTTGGTGATTCGAACCTCCTGACCAAACAAAAGTCGTTCATCCTGACGGCAACGGAATACTTCACCAAGTGGGCGGAAGCGGAAGTATTCGTGGAGATCAAAGCATCAACCGTCTGCAAATTCATAATGAAGAATATCATCGCAAGGTTCGGCATCCCGAGTACCATCGTCACCGACAATGGACCTCAATTCATCTCTCAAGAGCTCAAGGATCTCTGCAACAGGTATAACATTGCATTGCATCATTCTTCTCCCTATTATTCGCAGGGCAATGGCCAGGCAGAGGCCACTAATAAAACTTTGATCAAAATTGTTAAAAAGACGTGTGAGGCTAATAAATTTTCGGATTGGCCAGACAAGCTGGTTGAAGCTCTTTGGGCCTATCGCACTTCCATTCGTACCCCTACTGGGCAAACACCTTTCGCCCTTACTTATGGAATGGAGGCGGTAGTCCCTTATGAGATTCTCATTCCATCTCTGCGAGTACAATTGGACAAGGAATTCTCTATTGATGAGCGTCGTGATTCACTCCTTGCCCAGTTGGAACTCCTGGATGAGAAGCGTCTGGTCACCGCTGAGCATGCGCGTGTTTATCAAAACAGGCTCTCACGTTTTTATCAAAAGAAAGTAATTGAGAGAAAATTCAAAGTCGGTGAGATGGTAATCAAGAGAATCTTTGTAAAACCTGGTGGGCCCCGCTCAAAACTCCAACCAAATTGGGAAGGACCATACGTCATAAAAGATGTTTATCCTGGCAATGCTTATAAACTGATTAATGCTGAAGGACAAGAGCTAACTTATCCTTGGAATGGTCTGTACCTTAAGAAATACTATCCCTAATTCAAAATTCAACAAAAAAAATAGAAATTTTCAAAATCCAACCAAACAAAAAAAAGAGAAATTTTCAAAATCTATCCAAAAAAAAAATAGAAATTTTCCAAAATCCAAAAAATATATATATAGAAATTCTCCAAAATGAGTAAAAAAATTTCAAGATGGTTGCCATCATTGCAAGGACGCAAGGTCTGAAAGGTCAAAACTTCAGTATTCATTCATCAGTCTTGTTAACTCAAAATGGGGTCGACACCCACACACACTACGCGCTTACCCTCGAACTCAAGCGGTGTAAAATCCGATGGAAAGTCAAAACCTGACTAAAGGTGAAGACAATACCCATTCTTTTCCTCTTCAGCCCATAAGGGAGGAAGGAAGGTCTCGGGGTAGACCCGCCAAGCCTATCCGCCACCCTAGTAGGTGGAAGTCAGGGCCCAAAAGGGAACAAATGCCACAAAAGCCCAAGTACAATTAGGTTTATTTTTCATCAATGCAAATCAGTCTCGAAGTGAAAGTCAAATCATGAAAAGAAAAGCATGTC
This sequence comes from Amorphophallus konjac, assembly GCA_022559845.1. Lineage (NCBI taxonomy): Eukaryota > Viridiplantae > Streptophyta > Magnoliopsida > Alismatales > Araceae > Amorphophallus > Amorphophallus konjac. Next base: position 147,734,616 of record CM040123.1, read on the forward strand.
AAGAGGGCAAAGTCCCCGCAAGAAAAACCTTGGGCGTATGCATGCAATATAAAAAGAGGCAAAAGGCAATAAAATTTCCCTATGCCAAAAACCGAACCCCAATAGGCATAGGGTAGGGGAGGTAGTTTTACCTTAAGCTTTTCAGAATCCCTTATGGGCTTCCTTATATTTTCTTCCATCTCTTTCTTGGTGGTAAGTCATAAACCAGCAGAATGGTCGAGGCTGACTGTGGACGCGGATTTTTTTATTTATTTATTATTTGTTCATTTATTTATATTTATGGATTTATTGGCGTGCCAGTCACATGTGTGACGATTTCATTGTGCGCTCGATCTGACATGGTCAATCGATTGTGAGTGATCGTGTCGGGACCTGAAGTCCGTCATACCATGAACGTTATGACGTTAATTACATCCTTCCAGGGAAGGACAACCCTTGATTAAACGCTAAAGTAAGAGGCCTCGAGAGGCAAACAGATATTCACATGCTTAACTTTAAACTTCATACCAGGGCCGGGGAGGGGGTAAGATAATAACATCAACCACAGAAACCGACTAGATCGTATGGTTGGCGGTTCAAAACAGTTATACTTGGTGGAAACAAGGAGATAGAAGATATCCACCACGGAAAGGCAAAGCCCTGGCCATGATATAGGTTTAAAGCTTCGATCGGTATTTCGACGGCCTTTTCTCTTAATCTGGGTTATGCCCAGGGGGAAATAGGCTATCACCCACGGACTGTCGAGATGAAAGCCGAGAGCTAGAGAGGCCGAACCTCCCAACCCGTGTACATATGGGCTATGGGGCAATGTGTGATTTTCCCTTTGAAAAGCTAGCGGGATTCATGCAGTGGCAAGACCCCCCCGAGCAAAAGGGTTATTCGTAAATCCGTTGTAGTTAGGTGGAACATAGGGGTTATGACTCCCCTTCAATTTTATCCCCGTAACATATCGGGTGATCCACAGATATCCCTTTTGTGGGTTCGCTTTGGGTATTGGAATTCATTGGGTGGTAGATCGGGCTCTCGGCACGCTCTGAATGGACACAGGCTCTCGGCACGACCCAAAAATGGGAAGGCCAGGGCTTCCGGCGCCAAAATAAGAAGGCTGGGGGTTCCCGGCGCCAAGGCGAGAGGACTTAGGTTCCCAGCGCGACAAAGAGAAGCCAAAGGGGAGAGGGCCTTCGGCGCAGGCTTCCCGGCGTGAGGAAGAAATGCTGGAAGAGGGTCTCGACGCGGGATGGTTGAGCAAGGCTCCCGGCGCGGAGGATGCAAAGAGGACTCTGGAGGTTCTCGGCCCGGGCTTCCCGGCGCGCTGAGGTGAAAGGGAGAGGAGCTGCCCCTGGGGGTTCTCGGCGCCTGAAGAAGTGGAGCCGGGAGCTATTCACCCAGTTTACTGTAGGCTGAGCCGAGAGCAGTGAGGGCGCCGGGACTAAAACAGAGCTTACGGTACTCTGTTTTGGGTATCTGATTGATTCATGCCAAGGGGAAGGATTTCTTTGGGGTCAAAAATAGGTCAGGGCATCAAAGTTTGAACTAGATTAGGCTTGGGCTTTATAAGAACATCAGGATCGAGGAGGAATTTGGGAAGGCCAAGGCGTAGAGGATCCCTATCACCGGTGTCATACAGAGTCCCGGGGACAGCTTAATGTTGGCTTTTCGTGGTCCTGGGAGAATTTTGACAGCATCTCCCCCGGACTCAGCATTTTCCAGGGAATGATAGACGATCACCCACGGAATGCCGGGGTGAAAGCCAAATAGAGGGGTATTGAACCCCTAACCATGTACGTGCCTGCAGCACTGTTTCGATATCCCTTTAGAGGTCAGCGAAGCTTATGCAGTGGCGGAGCTCCATTGCCTCGGAAGGTTATAAACGCCGATCGAGTCCGGAAAACCTCGTAGAAAAGGGGAGGGTTATCCCCATTAATTGTCACCCCCGAGGTGCATATGATGGCCCGGGGCATCCCTTGACATAACAAGAGTATTTATGGGGTTTCTTCAGTGGTAGCAAAGGTTTTACGACTTGAGGTGTACAGGTTGGCTTTTCGGCGCCGATGGCAAGGATGCCAGAGAGCTCCCGGCACGGGCTTCTCGGTGCGCTGATAGGATGGCTCGGAGGGTCTCTCGGCACATGAGGAAGAAAGAGGACCTCCCGACGCGCGGGGAAGAAAGCCAAGGCATAGGGGCTCCCGGCGCGCAAAGAAAAAAGGGGGGGAGGAGCTGATCCTGGTGGTTCTCGGCGCCTGAAGAAGCGGCGCCGGGAGCTATTCACCAAATTTACTGTAGGTTGATCCGAGAAGTATGAGGGCGCCGGGATCAGAACAAAGCTTACGGTACTCTGTTTTCTGGTTTTAATGATGGTTTGGGCTGAAAGCGACGGACTCTATGGGCTCTGAGCTGTCCGAAGCATCCACTTTGAGTTGGATTAGGTCTAGAATCCAGAGGAGTATTGGGATTTGAGAGGCATCTGGGAGGCCGAAGTCTGAATGCCCCTGTTCATCGCCGTTATCATGCAGAGCTTGGGGACAAACTTAATATGGTCATTCGTCACCCTGGGAGCCAAAAGATGGCTGTCTCTGGCCCCAGAGGAGACTTAGATGACATATACGGAGGAAACACACATGCTTGAAATCCCGGAGTTTCTCAAGCCTCAATCATTGCACAGCACGGCTTCATCCCAGCAGCCAAAGAATAATCTGTTCCAGGCTTTGGGGTGAGCAATAACAGTGCTACGAGGCAGAGAAAGGACAGACGAAACTGATCATCATGCTATTGATTTACAAATAACACAGAGAATGGCAATAGGGCTTAAAAAAAAGCAAAAATCAAGCTCAAACTACAGCCCATCATACATATATATCCATTCGTTTGATGATGCCCATCACGGAAGACACATAGTCAGAAAACCCATATGAAACATCATTCCCATACCCAAACCGATTACAGGGAGAGAGTGAGGGAAAGGGGAACAGACAGATGCCGAGATATTTCGGCTACATTGCATGAATCGAGATAAGATTCGAAAGTATTACATGAAATAGAAGAAAAGAGAAAACAAACATGGGGGAGGGCGGAGCATTGACTCCTCTCCCTCCCCCGGATGCCCACCTGGAGCTTCTTCCATGGGAATGGGTCTCTTCTCTCTTTCTTTTTCAGCGGAGGAGGCTCTCTCTCTCTCTGGTCTCTTCTCTTTTTCTTTCTTTTTGATCAATGGTCTGGCTTCTGATCCTCCGATCCCCTTTTCTTTCAAAGGGGGTATGTTTATATAGGTCTCATCCTTCTGTGCTCTCGGCGGAGGGCAGTCGGTGTGGCCAGTTCCATTCGAGACATCTCCCGGCGCGACAAGTAGCCCCCTGTTGAGGCTCCCGGCGCCACTAACAGGAGCCCAAATGACCGGCCCATCTAGCGCCTTCAGGCCTCATTCGTGCCTTAGGCTTCTCTTCATGCTTTCTTTTGAATTAATCTTCGTCAGAACCGAATAAAGCCCACCTTTAGTAGAGGCATGACTTTGTTGAGATCGTTTTGAGGCTCCATCAGTGAACGAACTGGGGTTTAATCAGTATTGCCGTATGAATGACGACAAAACCGGGTATGTTTCATCGGCATTGTCATCCGAACGGTGACAAGACCAGACATCAGCTTCAGTCTGACAGACTTCGGCCGGGTATGTAATCTGTGGAGAGGATTGCTCTTCTGTTCTGACTTTGTAGGAGCCCTGACAATCTTTATCTGTCGGTGCCGGTTTCATCTTTATCTCATATTACATCCATCAGTAAGCTGACATCTGGCTTACCTTGACATATCATCCGTGGATTCTCGGACGAAGCAGTAGTACAGCTCTTCTTAAAAGGCTGGGAGGTCCCATCAGTCGAGTGACTGCGGCTTCATCGGCGCTGCCGTCTGAATGACATCGGCACCGGGCATCAGCTTTGGCCGACAAAGGCTTTAGCCGGGTGAATGGTTGACGAGCTTCATCAGTGGTCTTCTACTGTTGGCCTGATTTTCTTTTCAGTTATGCTTCCACCCCTGTTCATTTTCTAGGTGTCAACAAATGCCCCCCACCTGCGGGCGGCGTAAGTGCAGAATAAGCGACACGGGGTCTGCAGGTGTTCTTCATCATTTGAGGGTATATTCCTCAGTTTTATCCTTGACATTGTCCTTCAGCTTGATCATGTTGCTGTAGTAACCCTTTTGCATATCCATCTTTCATTTTGATGTCTTCATTTTCGTATTTTCTTTATTTCCAGCATTTCGGGGCTTCTCGGCATGGACCTCCCGGCGCGAAGGATATCGGCGCGTATGGGCTTCTCGGCGCGCTTCACGGCCGACAGGGGTTCTCGGCCTGGGAGTTGTCGGTGCGACTTTTGGCTGACGGGGGGGTTTTCGGCCGGGGAGCTCTCGGCGCGCCTTTTGGCCGACGGGAGCTCTCGGCCGGGGGGGTTCTCGGCGCGCATTTGGCCGCGCCGAGAGCCCCTCAGCTTTGGGCCTTTTTAAGGCGCCGAAAGCCTCGCTGTCCCTCATTCTCTCCTCTTCTTTCTCTTTCTTCACTTTGGCGGTGGCGGTGAGCTGTGAGCTTCCCCCCCGAGAGCGTCATTTCCCCCCCCCCCTTCTTTGCCGATTTTTTTGGGGTAGGTTCGCTATATATATGGGATTGAGTCCCATCTTATGCTCGGGATCACTCCCTCTTGGTGGGTGACTCCCTATTCTTTTTTTGGGCATACCTCGGACAAGAGGAGATGCTGCCGAAATTTTTGAGAATTTATTTGTCTTATTGTTTCATGCCCATTCATCTTTCTGAAGCTTCTTTTCTTGTCTTTTTCTGACTGCAGGTGCTGACATGGCTTCCAGTTCTGCTGCTGCATCTTCCGGAGCCGTTGGAACAAGTTCATCGGCTCAGCCGGACATATCTCGGGCCAAAGTCAACTGGTTGAATGTATACAGCCTGAGCTTTGGCTATGACCAGATTGCTAGTGTCGACGAATCTTCCGATTCTGAAACTGACACCGTATCGACTGCTGAAATTTATTCTTCCCTGGAGGGTGCTGAATTCAGGAGAGCTGCTGACTACAGCCCGGACTTGCCGAAGGATCGTCATTTGCTGCCGTTTGTTCGGACTTTCACCGTACGCGGAATGCGGGATGTTATTATTGCCCGCTCCGTGGAAGCGGCAATACTTGCCGATAGAGACAGCATGAAAGGTTTTGTCTATCGAGCCCGAGCCATATATCTCCCAGGTGAACAGAGGGACTGGAATGCTGTGCTGGGCATCTCCGATTTAGAACCCGAGAAGAAGATGCTAACCCGGGCCCCAGAATTCACCCCTGCAAGGTGGGATCATACCACCGGCCGTGTCCACCGAGAGAAGACTTCATTCGGACTCTTTTTGGCGCCTGCGAAGTGGGGTTATAGAGACGAGCCATTTGTTCTTAACTGCCTGGCCGTTCAGTTTAAATATCAGCTGGCTGCCGGCTGGTTTGGAGATGCCAAGTTGACAGACGCCCATCTTTTTAGGGTTGGAGCAGTGGAGTTTACAGAATATGTTTTGAAGGAGTATGCCCCTCTATTGGTTAGAGCTGGGATATACCATAGTGTATTTGCCTCCAGGTTCCGCTATCCCGTCTCTCGGGGATTGTGTTGCGGTATGCTTGAAGTGTTCTGCCCGCAGTTCAATACATTCTATACAGCGGAAGGCGAGACATCCCTCGACCTCTGGAGTTTATCGCAGCTTTCTGGCCTACCCATGGACGGAGAGCCATACGAGGAGGTCTGCCTGGATGATTCCATCAAGGACGCCTCTAATGGAGAGGGTCGCTATTCTTTCGGTTATGCATACCGGTACCTGATGAAAGCTTACCAGTCCATCTGTTCGGCCTACAGTAGGGGGTCCTCCAAAGGCTATCAAGCCAGGGAAAAGAGCAGCCGACTGAGAGTCCGTGTGGGGCAGTGGATACAATATTTCTTCGGGGGTCCCTTGAGGTACGCAGACTTTCCTTCCGTAGGGCTGACTTCCGGTAAACAGGTCAGGGCCCCCCGTTACAAGTCAGCACTGCCAGCTTCATTGCGCCGGACAGACGCGGATGGCCCGAACCCAGCAGGGGTTGATCCCATCACCCATTGTGCGGCCTATTTGACTTTCTGGCTATGCACTTTCGCTCTCCCTCAAGGGGATGAGACGATTATTAGACCCGAGGCTATATATCCGGCCTGCCAGATGGCTTGGGGGATGCGATTGTCTTTGTGCCCAGTGGCTCTGTGTTTAATTTACAAATCCTTGGGGGACTTGCATAGACATCGGACCCCCCGCTCTTCGAGGACTGTGGGTCCCTTTCATTTCTTCAATGCCTGGGTTTGCAGCATTTTCCCTGAGCTGGCCCCGAGAACTTTACAGTCAGACACACTGCTCCCTCGTATGATTGAGTTCGCTAGCGCTGAACCTGGTCCTTTCTCAGAACAGCTGTTCAAGATGAGGGGTAGGCTAATAAGAGTGCCTGTAGACGCACCTGGCAGCATTCACTTTTGGAGCTTGGCAGCAGGTTCAGCTCCCTTGGTGGACCCTCAAAGGGAGTGTAAAATGGAGGAGGTGGAGGTTTATGTCCATCCTGTTTCGGGGGTCGCCGCCACCCGGCCTCTTTTAGAACCAGAATTGGTGAGGTGGGCCATGGCCATACGGCCCAGTGTATTAGTTTTCAGGAAGGGGGGCTTGCTCATTTTGGAGCCCTATTATCCCTTCCGCTTTGGCAGAAATTTTGGTTACGACCAGCATATCCCTCCATCGACTGCTCAGTTTCCTCTAGAGAGCCGGGCCAAGCACGGGTCCAGTATTGCCGGCGACGGTCGGATATGGTGGGATTTCTTTCATCGTCGGGAAGACACAACTTTCAGGGTCCCGACCATCTCCAATCGGCTCCCTCGGGTCTCATCAGACTATATCAAGTGGTGGAACATACGCACCAATTTTTATAAAGATGGCAGAGGCGCTTTCTGGGATGTGGCCGAGCGCTCCTTTTTGAAGCGGCAATCAGGGCCTGTATTTGATATTGACGAGGTCCATCTGAGGAGGCTTTATTCCCAGCACCAGAGGGAGGCAGAAGCTTATATCGCTGCCCGCCGGTCTTTGAAGGAGGCGGGTGCGGAACTACCCACTCCTGTCTTTTCTGAAGTTGATGTGGACACTTTCACCAGAGACTTGAGACAGCTGGGCCACATAGGGGACACTCATTTGGAGGTGCAGTATCCATTCCCCTCGGAGGAACCACTTTCGAAGGCTACTTCTTGGAGGGGTCCGACAGATAGGTTTCATCCTTATAGGACCTTCGTGGGGAGGGAGGACCGCACCCAGTCATATTATCAGCACACCTCCTGGCTTTTTGTACTGTTAAATGTCCACGGGCTGACAGTGGAGAGCCCGGTAGCTGTCATTCTAAATAAGCAGCTTTTTGTTTCTTTCCATTATGTTGACGCCTGGTGCATAGATTACCTCGGCCTATTTCATTGCCTTGATTTCCATGGCCATAAGGACTTGGCCGCCCTGACGGAGAAGTGTCAGACTATTGGCGATGTATGCTGGCTCGTGAAGGAGGCCGCCTCCCGATCAAAGGAGGTAGCTTATATGTATTGGCCGCTTTCCACATTTTATGATGGCCCAGCAGGTGTGCTCCTTGTTTGTTTGATCATGGCTTCTTTCTTCTTATTGTCATGTTTTGCATATGTTGACTATGACTGCCTTTCTCGTGTCTCGTACAGATAGACCAGACATAAAGCGGCAGGGGCTTTACAGGAAGATAATTGCTCAAGCTGAGAAACCTGCCCACTTTGAAATTCCCGAAGCAGCACCTACGACCACTCCCCTGCCTCCGGGCAAGAAGAGGAAGCCTTCTGTGGTGAAGGTTGCAGTCGCCAAGGCCAAGAAGGCCAAGGTTGCTCGGACCCGGAAGTCGGCTTCGACTGCGAAGGAAGCTGGAACCCCTCTTCCGGATATCCCTTCATTTGACGCATTCGCATCTCAGAGGGAGGCCGCACAGGCATCTGCCGAAGGTGATGGTGATAGCTTGTAGCTGGAACTTCCTTTGTCATCTTGACCAATCTCCTAGGGAGTTCTTTGAGGCTGAGCTTCTTTTTATCTGATACAGCCCAGGAGCAGGTTGAAGCGCCTGTGGAGACGGACACAAGACTGCCTTCTCCCACCCCGGCTGGCGAGGAGGAGGGTAAATGTGCTTTTTCCATTTGTTTCATACTTCCGTTGTTTTCTTTGCTATACTTCTCAGAAGTTTTCTTTTCTTGTAGCAGTGGCAGTCGGGGAGCAAGCCGAGGCCATGATAATGACAGAAGAGCTGCCTCGACCACAGGAGGGTCACAAGACTCGGCCAAAGCAGAGTACTATTCCGGCCAGACGCATAATCACTCGATCTTCATCCCGCCATGCTTTAGAGGTACCGGCCCAGCATATAGCTAGTGTGGAAATATCTTCGGGCAGCTCCCAGGCTGTCTCCCATGCGGAGGAGGTAGATTTCAGCGATAGCGAAGGGGAAGGTATTGCCAAGTCAGAAGCCCCTCCTGCACTTGCGAAAGGTGTTCCATCTCTTCGACCCGCCGAACTATCAGCGTCATCCTCTGAGGAAGAATTTCAGGAGGAGTTTGCCGGGCTCGATACTGAGATTGACATAACTCCACCACTCGCCATTTCGGCCACGGAGCTTTCTTCTCTTTCGCCCCATTTTGAGGGTGCGGACCCTACTCCAAAGGTGGGTTGTTCTTCATGTATGCTGCTTCATTTGTTTCTTTTATTTAGTGCTGAAGGTCGCTTTGCTTTGGTCTCAGAGTATTGTTGCTGCTACCCCGGCCACCTCCACATCCTTCATGGACATTTCCCTTGTAGATTTGGCTATTGTTCCTTTTCTGCCTTTAACTTGCACGGGGGCTCCTGAGATCATTCGCCCTGTGCCAGTGCGGATACAGTCCTCGACAGACTTGGCATCATTAGACTTGGGGGCTGCAGAAGAAAGCGTCATCCCTGCTAGGGCTTCAGATCTTAGAGCTGAAGCAGATCCGGCTAGGAGCTTTGCTTTCATACCGGCCGCAGTAATGTCAATCGCGCCCGAGTCAGCAATTCCTGCCATAGTGGCTGCAGAGTCCGAATTCCTGCCTACACAGTCTAAGGCACCTCTGTCCCCATCACCAGAAAGAGCAGCTGAAGGTGCAGCCTCCATTGCAGAGATAACCCCATTACTCATTGATTCTCCTCCCGCGGATGTTCAAGGTGTAGCTCCCGAGGCAGCAGCAGAGGAGGAGTCTTCAGTCCAGCAGGGGAGTACAGGGAGATACCGGCTAGCTCTTTCGGCAGATTTGCCTTCTTCGTCCTCCCAAGCGGGCATTGGACTATGGGCAGATATTGACGGAGAGGTGACTTTCGAAGTCGTCGCATCTGCTTCCTTTGGCTTTACGTCTCCTGACAGCTTCGTCTGGCAGCATCTGGACATGTTACGTCAGCTAGTAGAGTCTCAGCCTGGCTTGACATATCTACAGCTGAAGGAAATCGCCAATCGCCTCACTGCTGGCCTGCAAGCCATGGGCTGCCCTTTGGACACATGGGCTCAGCGGGTCTTGCTTTTGTTGAAATTCGTGCATCGGAGAGACTTCCTAGCACAGATCATGGTTGACAGGTTGACGGCGTTGAAGTTGCAGAGGTCGGAATGTAAATCCGAGGTGGAAAAGCTAACGCTGACACTTGATGAACGCTAGGCCGAGCTACAGAGTATTATTCAGCGGGAGGAGGCTATCCAGAAACGGGTAGCCGTTTTGGAGGCGGAGCTCACTGAACTTCGGGCCGAGCTGCAGCAATTATCTTCTATTCGGCCACAGTCCACCGAGGAGGTGGCTTCACTGGAGGGTCGGGTGATGTCTTTCCAGGACCTGTCCATGAGGCTTCAGGAGGAGGAAGCGCGCCTTCATGAGTTAGGAGCCGCCCCCTATGTTGGTCTTCTGGCCTTTGAAGATATCTTTCGGCGGCCATGAATTATCTTCACTTTCTTTTCTTTTCTTTCTTTTTGTGACACAGCGTCCCCTCGGGGCCCCTTATGTACTCACTTCGTAATGAAATGAAAAGAGATCTTTTGGCTTCATGTGTATCCATCTTGTCTACCATGTGGTTTCATCACTTCGGGAAGTGGGGTAGTGGTTTTAGCAATCCCTCATGTGAATGGCTCGTACCTAGCAGGAGAGCGTCCACCCCTTCAGAGAAAGGATGGGGAACTCGCTCCACCGCGTGACGGGCATCCGAAGAGGTGCTTAAACCGGATTGTGTCGGTATCATCAAACGTCCCTCTTGGCGACATGTGCTATGAGGGAGACAATTTGCAGGGATGTGACAGAAGGGGTTTCATCAGAATAGACGGCAAGTCTAGACTGGATAGAGGTTATGGCAGGTGGGACATTTGAAGGGGGCATAGTTTTCATCAGAACAGACGTAGGGTCTGAACTGGGCAGGGTTTTATCATTGATCGGGCGCGGTGCCGGTCGATCAACGGTGGTTTCATCATTGATATGGGGTTTATATCGAAGCGAAGGGTTTTATAAGTTTCATCAGAATAAACGAAAGGTCTAAACTGGGTAGGGTTTCATCATTGATCGGGCGAGGTGCCGGTCGATCAACAATTGATTTCATCATCGATATTGGGTTTATATCGATGCAAGGAGATTTCACAAGTTTCATCAGAATAGACGAAAGGTCTAAACTGGACAAGGTTTCATCATTGATCGGGCAGGATGCCAATCGATCGACGGTTGGTTTCATCATCAATATTGGGTTTATATCGATGCAAAGGGATTTATAAGTTTCATCAGTATAGACGAAAGGTCTAAACTGGACAAGGTTTCATCATTGATCGGGCAGGGTGCCAATCGATCAACGGTTGGTTTCATCATCAATATTGGGTTTATATCGATGCAAAGGGATTTATAAGTTTCATCAGTATAGATGAAAGGTCTAAACTGGACAAGGTTTCATCATTGATCGGGCAGGGTGCCAATCGATCAACGGTTGGTTTCATCATCAATATTGGGTTTATATCGATGCAAAGGGATTTATAAGTTTCATCAGTATAGACGAAAGGTCTAAACTGGACAAGGTTTCATCATCGATCGGGCAGGATGCCAATCGATCAACTGTGGGACGTATGTGAAGGTGTTGGTCTCGTCAGGATAGACGTAAGGTCTATTCCAACATGTTTTATCGCATGTGGGGCTTGCCAAGAAATGCGTAGGCTTCATCAGGACAGACGTGAGGTCTGAGCTGGACAGGCTTCATCAGGGTGGTGATGGGTTTCATTATCGGTGGGACGTTTGAAAGCGGGTATGTAGGTTTCATCAGGGTAGACGTAAGGTCCACCCCGGGAAGGCTTTATCATCGGTGGGGCATAGAGCCAGATGACCGACGGAAGGCTTCATCAGTGAAGGGGAGGTAAAGGTAGCGTGCCGGTTGGCATGGAACTTTTAGATTACCACATTACTGACCCAAGTGCCCTTTCGGGTCTTCACCGGAGCCAGCCCCCTCTTGCTTTTACCCACGCGCCCTTTCGGGTTTTCACGTGGCGGGGTACCCGATTTTGCCTGCGGTGCCCTTTCGGGTTTTCACCACAGCGGGGTTTTTTGGCCATTTTTGCCCTTATCCGGGATGTCCGAACAAGTCTGGCGGGGTATCTCTATTTTTAACCCCATTTTTTTTATATACATATGTTTCCTGAATCGGGACTTCAGCACGGATCAGGCGATGTGCTGCTTCATTAATGCATGCTCTTATCATCGGTATTGGGTATATACCGACGCAAGGATTTTATAGGTTTCATCAGGGTAGACGTAAGGTCCACACTGGGCTGGTTTTATCATTGATCGGGCAGGGTGCCGATCGGCCAATGGTAGGTCTCATCACGGCGGGACGTAAAGGGATATGCAAATTTGATAGGACGGGTTTCTTCGTTGATCGGGCAGGGTGCCCATTGACCAAAGGTGGGTTTCATCATTGGTATTGAGTTTATACCAATGCAAGGATCTTATGAATCTTCATCAGAATAGACGTAAGGTCTACCCTGGGCTGGTTTTGTTGCTGATCGGGCAGGGTGCCAATCGATCAACAGCAGGTTTCATCATCAGTATTGGGTTTATACCAATGCAAAGGTTTCATGGGTTTCATCGGGATAGACGTAAGGTCTAAGCCGGATAGGTTTCATTGCTGCTCGGGCGAGTGTGCCCATTAATCAGCAGCAGATTTCATCACGGTGGGACATAGCGAGACACGCAGCTCTAGTCGGAACAGATGTGAGATGTAGACCGAACAGGTTTCTTCGCCGATCGGGCAGGGTGCCCTGTCGACCAAAGATGGGTTTCATCATCGGTATTGGGTTTATACCAATGCAAGGATATCATGGATTCATCAGGATAGACGTAGGGTCTAAACTGGATAGGTCTTACCGCTGATTGGGCAATGTGCCAATCAATCAACAGCAGGTTTCATCGTCGGTATTGGGTTTATACCAATGCAGGGATTTCATAGGTTTCATCGGGATAGACGTAAGGTCTAAGCCGGATAGGTTTCATCATTGACCGGGCAGTGCGCCAATCGATCAAAGCAGGTTTCACCATGGTGGGACTTTGGCAAGGTATGAGGGTTTTATCAGGACAGACGTAGGGTCTGAACTGGGTGGGTTTGATCGTTGATTGGACGAGGTGCCGGCCGATCGACGAGAAGTTTATGACGGGAGGTGAGGTTTCTTTAGGATCACCATATTACTGGCCCAAGCGCCCTTTCGGGTTTTCACCGGAGCCAGCCCCCTCTTGCTTTTGCCCACGCGCCCTTCCGGGTTTTCACGTGGCGGGGTACCCGATTTTGCCTGCAGTGCCCTTTCGGGTTTTCACCACAGCTGGGTTTTAGCCATTTTTTGCCCTTGCTCGGAAAACCTGAACAAGACCGGCAGGGTATCTCTATTTTTAACCCCATTTTTATTTATTTTCATTCTTTTATTCTCTCTTCCCCTCTTTTTGGGAGGGTAACAAGTCTGACTGTCATTAGATCATGATAAGGGATGGCTCGGCTAGGGCGGAGTGCCGCTAGACCAAGGAAGAAGGGTAGCTTGGTTAGGGAGGAGTGCCGCTAGACCAAGGAAATGGGTAGCTCGGTTAGGGCAGAGTGCCGCTAGACCAAGGGAGAAGGGTAGCTTGGTTAGGGCGGAGTGCCGCTAGACCAAGGAAATGGGTAGCTTGGTTAGGGCGGAGTGCCGCTAGACCAAGAAAAGGGTAGCTCGGTTAGGGCGGAGTGCCGCTAGACCAAGGAAATGGGTAGCTCGGTTAGGGCAGAGTGCCGCTAGACCAAGGGAGCAGGGTAGCTCGGTTAGGGCGGAGTGCCGCTAGACCAAGGAAATGGGTAGCTTGGTTAGGGCGGAGTGCCGCTAGACCAAGAAAATGGGTAGCTCGGTTAGGGCAGAGTGCCGCTAGACCAAGGGAGCAGGGTAGCTCGGTTAGGGCGGAGTGCCGCTAGACCGAGGAAGAAGGGTAGCTTTTAGCCTGATTACTCGGGGAATATTGGTTGGGCAGCATGATACAACTTTAGGTGTCTGCCGTTGAGTGGTGAGAATTGGATTTCCCCTCGATGGTTAACGACCATGTAGGCCCCTCCTTCGTAGACCCTATATATCACATAAGGACCTTCCCAATTAGGATTCAGCTTCCCTTTTGGGTTGGACGCCATGACTTCTCTTTTCTTGACCATGACGAGGTCACCTTTCTTAAATTCTCGTCCTTTTACGAGTTTGTTGAATGCAGTGGCCATGCGGGCCTGGTACATCTGGATATTCTTCTGAGCTTGGAGGCGCTTCCCTTCCAATTCAGCCAATTCTTGTAATCTTCTTTCTGCATTGGTTTGTTCGCCACGGGCCAGGTCATATTGGACTGCCACCCTGAGTGACGGGACTTCCAGCTCCAGCGGAACTACTACCTCTGAGCCGTATACCAGTGAGTATGGCGAGCACCCTGTAGGTGTCTTGAAGACAGTGCGGTATGCCCATAGAGCTTCATACATCTTTTCTTCCCAGTCCTTCTTATTAGAACTGACGACTTTAGCCAACAAGGTGCATAACGTTTTGTTGAAGGCTTCTGCCAATCCATTTGCCTGTGGATTGTAAGGAGTGGAAGTCCTCCACTCGATCTTATACTTCTCGGCGAGCCGATAGATCTTTTAGTTTCTGAAATGACTTCCATTATCAGATATTATTCGGCTGGGGATCCCAAACCGGAAGATAATGTTTTGTTTGATGAATCTGGCAACCAGCTCACCAGTCACTTCTCGTAATGCTATAGCTTCCGCCCATCGGGAGAAGTAATCTGTTATTGCCAGTATGTACTTATGTCCGGCTGAGGAGGTTGGTAGTGGGCCGACTACATCGGTCCCCATTGTGCAAACGGCCAGCTAGGGATTGTAGGGTGCAGAACGGCAGGTGGCCTTCTAGGCACAGCAGCATGCTCCTGACATTTCTGACATGACTTCGCAAACTTGCAGCAATCTTCAAACATAGTGGGCCAATAGTAGCCCAGCTTCTTGATTTCTATCTTCATCTTAGGGCCAGCTTGGTGAGCACCTGTCGTCCCAGCATGTATTTCTTTCATCGCTTGCCAAGCTTCCTCAGTGGACAGGCAGCGGAGCAAAATCTTCTTGCGTGCATCTGCCATTATTCGGAACAGAGTTCCATTTCTGAATTCATAAGAACCTTTGATCCTTAAAAGTTTCATCCTTTCTTCTCTTTTCTGCGGCAGCTGTTGGTGCAAAAACCATTGTAGCAGGTGCTGTCTCCAGTCAGATGCCTGTTCTGTACTGATCGTGGCGACTTCATTTTCTTCGGGGCAGCCTTCTAGCATGCTGGGGACTTGCCGTCGATTTATAACAACAATGTTCAGTGTCTCATCCGGTGGGACTGCTATTGAGCTGGCTAGCTTTGCCAATGCATCAGCCTGGGTATTATGTGCACGGCCCACATGCTTGAGCTCAATATGATAGAACTTCGCCATGAGGTGCACAGCTTTTTGGTGGTAGGGGTTCAACCCTGGCTTTCGCACTTCGAACTCACCTTGGATTTGCTTTATTATCAACATTGAATCCCCGAATACCTGAAGCATCTGGATACCCATGTGGAGGCTGATGTGCAGCCCGATTATCAGAGCTTCATACTCGGCTTCATTATTAGTGCAGGGCTTGTTTATAGAACAGGAAGTATGCACAACCTCCCCCTCTGGCGATCTTAGCACAATACCGGCTCCGGCCCGTATTCTGGTCTTTCCATTGGAGTCCGTCTCTGTCCTAGATGCTCCATCAAAGAATAGCTGCCACATAGTTGACTGAGCCTGGCAGGCTTCTAATGTTTCATCATCGGGTAACTCAGTCCCCAACATATCATTCTCTGGCACAGGGTGCTCTGCAAAGAAATCAGCCACGGCCTGTCCTTTTATTGCCCTCTGGGGTATATATGTGATATCGACTTCCATCAGAATTACTGCCCATTTGCCCAACCGACCTTTCAGTGTTGGCTGAGTCAATATGTATTTGAGCGGATCTGCTGCAGATATCAATCTGATTTCGTGTGACAGCATATAGTGCCGGAGTTTTTTAACGGCAAAGACTAGTGCCAAGCATGTCTTTTCTATATAGGTGTAGCTTTCTTCAGTTCTAATCAGCCTCCGACTCAGGTAGTATAGAGCCTGTTCTTTGCCTTCTTCATTTATCTGTGCCAGCATTGCCCCCAGGGAACAGTGTGTGGCTGCAATGTATAGTATCAGGGGCTTGCCCTTAATAGGTGCCCCCAGCACTGGAGGGGTCTTGAGATATTCTTTCAGCTTCTCAAAAGCTTCCTGACAGCCTTCGTCCCAGAGGAACGGTACATCTTTCATCATGAGCTTGTGAAAAGGGTGGCATCTCCCCGACAGATTTGATATGAATCGTCGGATATAGGCCAAACGCCCTTGCAGAGATCTCAGCTCGTGGAGATTCCTTGGTGGAGGGAGCTCCTGGATAGCTTTAATCTTGGATGGGTCGATCTCAATGCCCCTATGACGGACAACGAACCCAAGGAATTTTCCACTGGACACGCCGAAGGCACATTTCATAGGATTCATCTTGAGTTCATATCTGCGTAGCCTCTGGAACACTATCCTCAGATCTTGCAGATGATCTTCTCTTCTGCTGGTTTTCACCACCAGGTCATCGATGTAGCACTCCACTTTCTTGAAGAGTAAATCATCAAATATCTTTGTCATAGCTCTTTGATAAGTAGCGCCGGCATTCTTGAGGCCGAACGGCATCCTTTTGTAGTGAAATATCCCCTTCGGGGTGCGGAATGCAGTATGCACTCTGTCTTCTTCAGCAATCCAGATCTGGTTGTATCCGGATGACCCATCCATGAATGACAGGGCTTCATGGCCAGTGGTTGCATCGATCATTACTTCAGTGATTGGCACTGGGAAATCATCTTTCGGGCAAGCCTTATTCAGGTCCCTGAAATCTACACATATTCTGATCTGCCCATTTTTCTTCTTCACGGGCACTATATTGGCCAGCCATGTAGTATATTGGTTCTCTTCAACAAAGCCCACATCGATCAGCTTGTCGACTTCTTTGTTGATCTGATTTATCAGTTCGGGACGCATTCTCCTGGCAGGCTGCTTCACAGGGCTTGCCTCTGGGTTTATCGCCAATCGGTGTTGTGCCACATCGGAACTCAGTCCCGGCATCTCATCATATGTCCATGCGAAGCAGTCTCAGAATTCTTTCAGAAACTGAATATACTGTTCTTTGACAGCTGGCTCCAGCAGTGCACTGAGGAACGTAGGCCTTGGCTCATCTGCTGACCCCAGATTCACTTCTATCAGCTCATCGACGGTGGCCTGGCCTCCGTCCTCAACTTCGGGCCGGGCTTCTTGCAAATCAATGAAGCCTCCTGGGATATAATCTTCTTCATTCTCATGACTTTCTGTTTCATCACACCGATCATCAGCAGATGCTAGTGCATCGTATAAGGCCAATATGGCCAGATTCTGTCCAGTCTGCCCCGAGGACGTGACTGGCTCAGCGGAAAACTTTGACGTGGAGTCTTCTGCGCTTAGAGGCTCTTCTGATGTGGGCTCCCCTGAGTGGTTATCATTATGTAGAGCTTGGAATTCTTCTAGAATGCGCCCAAACTCCAGGCACTCTTGTAGCTCTCTGGCTACTTGGTCTTCATCTGGGGTTCCGGTGTCAAATTGTGCTTCGGCTTGGAATAGATCCTCTTTGCAGGACGGATTCTCCCAGCACCAACCCTTCTTGGTCTCATCAGACGCCCTTGCCTCCGGCTGGTTGTCTTGGGCTTCATTGTCTGTTATGGATTGATACATAATCTCTTCATCTTCAAAGGGGTATTGATCATACCCTACTTCTGGGGAATCTTCATTCGGGTAGAAGGCTGAGATGACATCCACCTCGGCTTCATAGTATTCTTGCAGGGTATAACCCAGTCCCGGGTGTTGTGTGATCTTCCTCAGCTCCTTGCTATCTCGAGGCGGATCCCATAACTCCTTGAATGCTTTCTTCTGAGCAGCAGGCTGTATCGATGGCATTTGCATCTTGGAGAACATTTGTGAAACCCGTTGGGTAGTATAATCCAGGCCTGTAATTGGTACCATCAGGTTTGCAGCTTCTTCAGGGGCCATGCAATCCTGATCATCTTCTTCAACTGCCTCCCCGGTGTAGAATATGATAGGGGGTTCGCCAAAGCGAGGGATTTCCATAGTCTTTAGGGGTAGCACTGTCTGGTATTCTGTGCTGGCTATGGGCTTGACTAGACCCTGAGGAACTTCCACCTGTGTGTATTTTTCTTTCATCTTTTCTTCAGTATCATCTGGGTGTATGCCGGGAGGAGTGATCCGAGCAAAATCACCAGCATAGGAGATGTGAGACACCCCATGCTTTTTAATGTAGCCCTTTGGCGGCGGCGGAGACCAATTTCTTACTTTCGTCGCCGGCTTTTCTTGGCTGACCACAGTTTCTTTTCCTTTATCCCTTTGTGACACCTCGGTGTAATAGGATGCATCGAGCATATGGCACTCGAACACTTCGAAGGGATGTAGGTCTGCAAACACCCTTTCCTCTTTTCCTTCATGGCAATATTTTATGCATTGGTGTAGTGTGGATGGCACTATCTGATATTCGTGCAGCCACGGTCTTCCCAGCAGGGCCTTATATGTGGTGTTGGAGTCGATTACATAGAATCGTACCACTGTAGTGAGATCGCCCAATGTGAGATTGAAATCAACCACCCCGAGAGGTGTTTCACATTTCTGGTTGAATCCTGCAATCTTCATATCTCTGACCTTGGTGAGCTGCAGATCAAAGTAATATTTCTGATAGATGCGGTATGGGAGAATATTCACAGCAGCCCCTGGATCTATTAGTATTCTGCTTATCGGCTGACAGTTCAGGGAACCCCTCATATATAGTGGTCTATTATGGCCGGAATTCGGGATTAGCATATCATCCTCTGTGAATGTTACTGATGGCCCAGCCTTCACCTCTGTTAAGAGTGCTTCACATTGTGCCGGGGACTGCAGGGCATCCACAATTGCTTGGCGAGCTTCTTCACTCAGAGAGAGAATTTCCCAGATGGAGAATCTGGTAGGGAGCCTCTTCAGCATTTTCATGACTCGACTGCCCACCCGGACATTAGACAGTCTCATCTCCTCTGCCCATCGGGGCCTTGGAGGTTCATGTGGTGCCTGTGGCCTTGGCTGCCCAGTCCCAATTTTATCTTCTTCATCGGTCTACCGGGAGGCTTCTTCTGTAGCGACTGCCCCTGCTTTTGCTAGAGGGTTACCTTCTTCATCTTCTTCATGCTGTTTCTGCTTTCCAGCCGCCGTCTGCTGGCATTTATTGCTTTTATCTGGAGCAGTACGAGCCGGTCGCTCATTTTCTAAGCTGGACAAGAACTCCAAAAATGAAGGGGCTTCATCTGCCTTCTTTTTGTCTTGGTACAGACTGGCAGGGGGAGGAACCTGGACACCTCGTATCTCTGGTTCCGGGATTTGATAGGGTTGCTCCCCTCTGAACATGATATTATGGTTGGCTGGTGGTGGGCGCCCCCATCTTCTCCCAGAACGTGTTGCATGGGCCGAGGTAGAGGCTTCGGCATGGTTAGCTTCTAGCGGAGCGTTGGATGCTTCCGGCTCATCGTCCTCCCCGGGCAAGGAGAAGAGTACTGACAGAGTGTTACATTGTACTGTCGTGACCTTCTTTCCTTTCTTGGGTTTGAGTCGTTTCTTCTTCTTTTGGGAATTTGACTTTGCCGGCTCCTGCCCCCAGAAGGGCTCATTTTCAGCTTCTTCTTGTTCTGCCTCTGGCTGCTCTTTAATTTTCAATTCTTCGAGCTGTTCCCAGAGTATACAGTCTTTCATCAGCAGATGCTTGGGCTTCTTCTGCTCATACTCATCGAGCTCATTAATATATTACTGCAGACGCCTGGCTACAGGGCTTACTTCTTTATGTGTAGGGAGGGGAGTTTGTCTCCTCCGGTTGTGAGTAGGGATCCGGATGACTGGTCCAGTCTCAGTTGTATGCCATATTGACTTTATTGGAGGCGGCTCAGGCCTTGGTGTAACACCCCGGATAACTGCTCCGCTGGTACTGGCTACAGGAGTCTTCTTCTTTTTGCTTTTTATGGGTATCATCTGCCATCCTTCCTAATCTTTCTGCGGGGTGAGGAAGCAAGCTTCATAGGTATTCTTGGTGCATTCTTCAACGGCCTCTTTGGGCAGCTGTTGGTAGACTGAGATCATATTGGCAGCCACTCTCCAGGGTGGAGGCTCATGTGGGTGAGGCGGCTTTACCTGGTAATCTCCCAACTGCAGCTCACCTTTCTTGACCATTCCTTCCATGATATCTTTGAAGACATAACAATCTTCAATTGCGTGCCCCAGCGCGCGGTGAAATGGACAGAACAGCGGATCATCTTTCTTTGCTGCATCGGCTGGTCTTTTGGGTTCAGGCAATGTTACCTTATTGAACTTGTATGCCCAGTTGAATAGTGCGGCCGTCTTATCCTTTGGGAAGGAATATGCCTTTCTCATCTTGTCTGTCAGAGAGACTTTATCCTTCCTTTCTGCTGTATCTGCCAGCGGGGGAGCTTCATCTGCCCCTTTCTTCCCCTTCTGCTGCTCGAAGGTTCTGAAATCGACGGTGTTGGCCTCAGAGTGTGATGGCCGTCGTTCATTGGATTTTCCCTTCGGCATAGTGAGAACATTGGCGGTCGGACGCTTGGACAAGAACGTCTCGACCTCTGCCACTATATTGTTCAGTCGGTCGAATGTTCTGACATCTGCACCGATCATCTTTTCTAGCATCTCCCTCCTGAGGCTCTGCTTGCATATCTGCACCGCATCTTCCTGATGAGGAGGCCTTCGGCATCTCATGGCTAAATTCCTTCACCTTTTGATGTAGTCCAGTGCAGTCTCATCTTGTTTCTGCCTGGTTGCATATAGCTCTGTTATCGTGATTTCCCTTTCCGTGACATGAAATCTGTCGCGGAACTTTCTTTGCATATCAGGCCAATCAACCACTGACCCGGCTGGCAGGCTTGAGTACCATTCAAAGGCCAACCCAGTGAGGGATGAGCCAAAGAACTTGAGCAGATAAGCTTCGTCGACTGCTAGGTCACCCATGATTGTAGTGTAGTAGGCTATATGCTCCCTAGGGGAGCCTTGGCCATTAAATTTCTCAAACTTCGGCGGCTTACTGACGCCTGGGGGTAGTGATGAGGACATCTCCCAGTATTCACTATGGCACGAGGCGTCCCCGACTTCGTGACCCATTGGAGAAGTGGTTCTCATATCTATCTTTATTTTCTTGCTTATGTATTTTCTTTTATTTGAGTCATATCAGGTGTAATTGTCTTTTATTTGAGTCCACTATCTAGGTTTAAGGATTCATTAGCCATAGTGAGTCACTTGGGCCCTTAGTTGAGGGTGTTAGGCCCACTTAGTGGGCTTGGGCCCAGGGGCGCCCCCTTCTTGACTCATAGTTTTCTGTAGTTGTGTTAAATGTCAGGGGGTTTTGTGTAAAGGTCCTAGCTCTATATAAGGACCCCCCCTCCCTCCTTTGTAGCAGCTTTGATGAATTAAGAAATTTGCCACCCAATATTGTCTCTAGCTCTCTCTCTCTCTCTCTCTCACTCTCACTCTCTCTCTCTCTCACTATAGGGGCCGGCCCCTTTCTCTCTCTTCCCTCCCCCCCTTCTCTCTCTCTCCCAAGGGCGAACCTGCCCCTTCACCTCCCCTCTCCCTCCTCCACCTCATCAGCCACCTCACCATTCAACCCTTCACCTCCCCTAGGCCCATAACTACCATCAATACCCACCACTTCCCAAGTAACCCTTCCTATTCCCCATACACCATCTCCACACCCAATACACCCCTCCCTCTTCCCCAAGCAACTCTCCCACTTCCCCACACCCTCATTAACAGCCCTCACCCAGCCATTACCCACCCCCCTAGCTGGTTGCGCAACATTTCCCTTGCCATTCCCCCTCTCCCATTGCCTTGGCCGAAATCACCACTCCCCCTACCTGCTGCGGTTCCCCCTTCCTCCCCCCTCCACACACCCCTTCCCCACCTATTCTTCCCCCCCTCCACAGCCCTAGATCCCCTCCTCATCCAACCCTCCACCCCACAGGCCCCTCCATTACCACCTCCTACCCATACTCCCTTGTTCTTCCCCATCTTCACATAAGAGTCTGCAGGTGACAGTTCAGGTCTCGACTTGCAGAAGTTTTCCCGGAGTCATACGGCGACATCCTGGTGCGTGGCCTACATCGACGGAAAGGTCTGCGGAACCTCTTCGCAGGCGAGGTGGAATCGTCCGGTTTCGACTTCGTGGCCATTCAAGACGGCGATTCTCCCACGACTGGTCCAGTTGTCCCCTGCAGAGGACCTGAGCTCGGTGGAAAGCTGCTCCACGACCAACGGTGCCGGAATCAGACCCAAGTCTCTTCTACGAAAATACTCCTCCCCCTGTCTGCGACCAAGATCAAGAAACAGAAGTGCGTTTGGTCCCCGGGAGCGTGATTTCTGATTTTTCCCCTCCAGTCACTCGGGGCAGTCTGCTCAGGTCTGCTTCGACCCACAGTCAGTCAACAACGGCCCCCGGATCACTCTGACCCCGGAAGACATCCCCGCCAGTTTTGCTGCAAGGGGGATTCGACCACGGTTCCAGATCTTCAAGCGGTTCGAGAATCGGAGTTCGGGAGTCCCAGGTACCGTTCCTGCAAGCTACTGCAACAATTCTGTGGGTACCGGCTCTCAGATCCTACCTCCAGTTCGCACTTCTACCACGGCCAGAGACTGCGTCCAATTAAATCAGTAAAATTCAGAGGTGTCCCTGGCCCAGTCACGAAGACTACGCAGGTGGTCTCGCCATCGGCAAAATTCCTGAGGGTGAGATACGACTGCTGCACCGCCTCCTGCCCCTGTCCACAGCAAGCGAGCAGAATCGACGGAGACATCCGCTCCACCGTTGGGGACACATTTCCCCCACCCGCCTGGCCGGCTTAACGCCCCTCCCTGCGTGGAGGTACATTTTGGTTGTAATAAGTTAATCCCCACCCCGAGATCACCCCTCCTGCGAGAGGCGTAGTGGTGTAACAGTTAACCCGCAGGTTGAAGCTACCCCGCCGCGGCGTCCGGGTACATACCCACGCCTCCCGGCGTGCCCGTCGTCTCCGGCCGGGATCGGTGTTTTCACACCGATCAGGTGAGCAGCTGGTCCCTCTCCTGGTCCTTTCAATTGCTTTGCTCGTTTAGTATCGTTTCCTTAGTTCGCCGGCGGTGAGTGAGAGCTTGAGCATGAATGTTTGATTTCGCCGTGAGTATCCACCGTGGTAAGTGAGGGAGAGCCACCCTAAACCCACGACCCAGCGTGCTGGCCCGCCCATAAAGGGGGCATCCCAGGCCCATTAGGGGTCAACCATAAGCCCACCAACCGGTGGAAACCTTGGGGTCCCACCCCGGACCCTCGCCGTCATCATTCGGGCCCACCCGGGTGCACGTGTGCGTCGTGTGAGCTCGGCCACTCGGTGAGCCATTTGAGTGCTTGTATGCTTGTGGATTGGTAGGTCCAAGGGTCAAACATCTCATTAGTGGGCTGTGCCACATCAAGTGGTATCAGAGCCAAGTTGTAGGTTTGTCCCATCAAGCCTAGTCTTGGGTCATTTGCATCCTAGGTCTTAGGTGCATATCGTTCGCCGTTGCATAGCCCAACCTTGCATGACCACCCGGAGTGGTACCCCTTACCAACATCATTCAGCATCATCTTCCCAAACTACAATGGAGCCCAATCCCCATGAGGAGCCCGACCACAATGGAGCAAGACACCCCGATCCCATGGGCTTTGTAATGGAGGGTATGGCCGACATCATGGTTCGGCTTGATGACATCACTCGGCGCCTTGGCCAACTTGAGACCCACATGCCAAGATTGAATGAGAGAGTAGCCCCTCCCCCACGTGAGGAGCCCGTCAATAGGGAACCACACCATGAACTTCCTCCCGAACCACATAGGGGTCCCATACCTAGAGGAAATGAACGGCCACCCCGGGACAACCCGGATGACCACCTTATGAGGCTTGTCAAAGTGGATGCTCCCACTTTTGACGGATCACACCACCCTAGTATCTACCTTGATTGGGAGGCAGCCATGGACCAATATTTTGATTGGTACCCAATGACCGAGGATAGGCGGGTTCGGCTTGCAAGAATGCAACTAATCAAGCTAGCCAAGACCCATTGGCTAAATGTGGAAGCCCTTAGAATTGTTAGGAGGGAGGCACCCATTACCACATGGGGAGCCATGAAAGAACAACTTAGGATCAAATATGTCCCACCCTCCTACCACCAAAATCTGTTAGATGAATGGCAAGCCCTGACACAAGAAGGAAAACCCGTCATGGATTATATCGAAAAATTCGATTACTACCTTCTCAAGTGTGGAGTCCAAGAGGACCCCGCCGTCACCCTCTCACGCTTCAGGAATGGCCTCCAATTCCATATCAAAAAGGAACTTTTCATGAGGCAAGTGACTACCCTAGAGCAAGCTTACCAAGTGGCTAGGGATGCGGAGAAGTTTACCAGGTTCACGCGTTTCACTCCCCCACGGGGAGTTGACCCCAAAGCCATGGCACCTCGGCCTAACCCACTCCCTCCCCAAAGGGGCCTCCTTCCCATACCCCCGGGAACCCAACCCACTAGGGTAGCCCCTCCCAACCACACTCCATTCCCTCGCCCTACTAATGGGCCCCAAAACCCCACCCCCACTAGGCTCAATCCTACGCCCACCAAAGGTGCCCAAAATCCCCCTAGTGGGCCACAATGCTTTAGATGTTCGGGGTATGGCCACATTGCCACTCAATGCCCTACTAAAAGTGCATCCAACCTCTACATAGAGGAGGCCACACCCCAAACCCAAGTTGAGTACGAGGGCGAATTAGAGGTTTATGAACCCTCCCAAGAATGGGAGGAGGAATATGAGAGTCATCTTCTAGGGGCCCACCAAGAACAACCTTCCCCATCCGCCGACTCCCCCCTCAGAGTTGTGAGGTGCACCCTTACCCAAACCCAAGAGCATGATTGGAGGAGGACAACCATCTTCCATACTTACATCCGGGTAGGGAACCATGTTAGGAAAGTCATCTTGGACAATGGGAGTAGTGTGAACGTAGTGTCACCCGACACCGTCAAACTCCTAGGCCTTACCATTACCCCACACCCCCAACCATACCGGGTAGCTTGGATAGATGCCACATCCGCACCCGTTAGCACCCGATGCCTTGTCCCCATCACCTTCCAGTCATATCAAGGGCAAGTTTGGTGTGACATCCTCCCAATGGAGGTGGGTAGCATTCTTTTAGGGCGACCGTGGATCTACGATGTAGATGCCACTTTCTATGGGAGGGTCAACACTTGTGTCTTCACCCATGAGGGGAAGAAGATCCTTCTCAACCCCACACCCCCACGCCCAAGTCCCAAGAAAACACCCCCTTCCCTTGAAGGGACTCCTACCCCCCCAATCCCTCAAAACCCCACCCCAAGTCCACCAAACCTAACCCCAAGTCTCCCTTCCCCCTCACCTAGCCTTAGTGTAGCCCAAGAGCCCACTAGGAGCCTCCATCTCGTCACTAGGCAGGAATTTGAGGAAGAGGTTAGCCAAGGGGGTCAAGTGTGTGCCATTGTCATTTGTCTTGGGGACTCCACCCCAACCAACCCCCATCCCATAGAGATCCAACAAGTCCTTGAAGAATTTCAAGATGTATTCCCCGAAGAGCTTCCGGATAAGCTACCTCCCATGCGCGATGTGCAACATGCCATCGATCTTGTACCCGGGGCTACCTTACCCAACCTTCCCCATTACCGCCTCAACCCCACCGAGCACGCGGAACTTAGGAGGCAAATCGAGGAGCTCATCAAGAAGGGCTTCCTCCGCCTAAGCAAGAGTCCATGTGCCGTCCCGGCCCTCTTAACACCCAAGAAAGATGGGACATGGCGCATGTGCGTGGATAGCCGAGCAATCAACAAAATCACGGTCAAGTACCGATTTCCCATCCCTCGGCTAGATGATATGCTCGACATGCTTGCAGGAGCCACTATCTTTTCCAAGATAGACCTCAAGAGTGGCTACCACCAGGTCCGCATTAGGCCCGGGGATGAATGGAAAACCGCCTTTAAGACCAAGGATGGTCTTTATGAATGGCTTGTCATGCCTTTCGGGCTCTCAAATGCCCCAAGCACCTTCATGAGGCTAATGACCGAGGTCCTTAGGCCCTTCATAGGCAAATTCTTGGTCGTCTACTTTGACGACATCCTCATCTATAGCCAAAGCAAGAAGGCCCACCTCGATCATCTTAGGCAAGTTTGCATCACCCTTAGGAAGGAGAGCCTCTTTGCCAACCCCGGGAAGTGCCACTTCATGACCAACCAATTGGCCTTCCTAGGTTACATAGTCTCTTCCCAAGGAGTGTCCATGGACCCCGAGAAGGTCCAAGCTATCATTGAGTGGCCCGAGCCCAAGAACATCCATGAGGCCCGTAGCTTTCATGGACTAGCCACCTTCTATAGGAGGTTCATCCGAGGGTTTAGCACCATCACCTCCCCCATCACGGATTGCCTCAAAAAGGGGAATTTTGTTTGGACCAAGGCGGCCTCCAAGGCCCTCTTAGAGCTGAAAGACAGGATGACTCAAGCCCCGGTCCTTTGCCTACCCGACTTCTCCAAGGTCTTTGAAGTCACATGTGATGCCTCGGGGGTCGGGATTGGAGGAGTCCTTAGCCAAGAAGGTCACCCTGTGGCCTACTTTAGTGAGAAGCTTTGTGAGGCTAAGACTAGATACTCCACCTATGACAAAGAGCTCTACGCCGTGGTCCAATCCCTTCGGCATTGGAGACACTATCTCCTCCCCAGTGAGTTTGTGATTTTCTCCGACCATGAGGCATTAAAATATCTCAACACCCAACAAAAGCTCAATGCCCGCCATGCCCGCTGGGTGGAGTACATTCAGTCCTATACCTTTGTCCTCAAGTACAAAATGGGTAGTGAGAACCGGGCCGCCGATGCCCTTAGCCGGAGGGTGACTTTGCTATCCACTATCCAAGCGGAAGTCACCGGGTTTGAGAGAGTGAAAGAAGAGTACCCCACTTGTCCCGACTTTGGGACCATCCATAACACTCTCTCCACCCAACCCCTTAAGGAACATGAGGGGTTCATTCTCCAAGATGGGTAC
The DNA here is from genome assembly GCA_022559845.1 of Amorphophallus konjac. NCBI lineage: Eukaryota > Viridiplantae > Streptophyta > Magnoliopsida > Alismatales > Araceae > Amorphophallus > Amorphophallus konjac. The sequence goes on from CM040123.1 coordinate 147,761,433, forward strand.
CTCTTCAAGGGTACTAGGCTGTGCATACCCCGGACATCCCTTAGAGATTTCTTGGTGAGGGAGTTACATGGGGGTGGCTTGGCTGGCCACTTTGGGGTCCAAAAGACCATTGAGCTGGTAGAGAGACAATTCTATTGGCCTAGCCTTAAGAGAGAGGTGGCCAACATTGTTGGTCAATGCCGTACTTGTGCCTCCGCCAAACAGGTGAAGCAAAACACCGGGCTCTACACACCCCTCCCCATCCCAGACCGCCCATGGGAAGACTTGAGCATGGACTTCATCCTGGGCCTCCCCAAGACCCTACGCAAGCATGATTCTATCTTTGTGGTGGTGGATAGGTTCTCTAGGATGGCCCACTTTATTCCCTGCTCCAAAACCTCCGATGCCTCAAGGGTAGCCCGGCTATTCTTTGATGAGGTGGTCCGCCTCCATGGACTACCCAAGACCATTGTCTCTGACCGGGATGTCAAGTTCACTAGTTATTTTTGGAAAACCTTGTGGCACCTTTTGGGCACTCTTCTCAAGTTCTCTACCGCCTACCACCCCCAGACTGACGGCCAAACTGAGGTTGTCAATCGTAGTCTCGGAAACTTGCTCCGTTGTCTAGTTGGGGACCATCCTGGGAATTGGGACCTCCTCTTGCCCCAAGCTGAATTTGCATATAATGATTCTGTCAATAGGTCCATAGGAAAGAGTCCATTTGAGGTAGTGCATGGATATAGTCCTAGAAAGCCTTCGGATCTCATACCCCTCCCCCCTCATGCTAGAGTGTCAGTCTCAGCTGAGTCATTTGCACAACACATCAAAGAATTGCATGAAGATATCCGCAAGCATATAGGCAAAAGCAATGAGGCTTACAAAAAGCGGGCTGATGCTCATCGGCGACACTGTGAGTTCCAGGAGGGAGACCAGGTGATGGTGAGAACGGAGCGGCTCCTCCCAGGGCCCGCCTCCAAACTGAGGGCACGGGGTTCGGGACCCTTTCGGGTTCTACGACGGATTGGTACCAATGCTTATGAGTTAGACTTACCTGAGGGCTTTGGGGTTCACCCCACTTTTAATGTGGCGGACCTAGTGTGCTACAAGGGCCCCACGGTGGAACCCAGTCAGGATCTTGAACCTCTACCCCCCCTTGTGAGTGACCCTCCCGGAGCGAAATTACCACCCCAATTGAGAGGCCGGCTTGAGCAAGTGGAGGCAATACTGGATGAACAAAGTACACTTACCAGGAACAGGGTCTACCAGCGCTACCTCGTGAGGTGGAAGGGCCGTCCCCCGACCGAGGATGCATGGGTAAGCCGAGAGGACTTGATGCGCCTGGACCCGAGCCTGCTGGAGCAGTATGAGAGGCGATTGGACCCCTACTCGACGGGGTCGAGTTCTCCCCACCCCGGGGGATTTGATGAGGACATCTCCCAGTATTCACTATGGCACGAGGCGTCCCCGACTTCGTGACCCATTGGAGAAGTGGTTCTCATATCTATCTTTATTTTCTTGCTTATGTATTTTCTTTTATTTGAGTCATATCAGGTGTAATTGTCTTTTATTTGAGTCCACTATCTAGGTTTAAGGATTCATTAGCCATAGTGAGTCACTTGGGCCCTTAGTTGAGGGTGTTAGGCCCACTTAGTGGGCTTGGGCCCAGGGGCGCCCCCTTCTTGACTCATAGTTTTCTGTAGTTGTGTTAAATGTCAGGGGGTTTTGTGTAAAGGTCCTAGCTCTATATAAGGACCCCCCCTCCCTCCTTTGTAGCAGCTTTGATGAATTAAGAAATTTGCCACCCAATATTGTCTCTAGCTCTCTCTCTCTCTCTCTCTCTCACTCTCACTCTCTCTCTCTCTCACTATAGGGGCCGGCCCCTTTCTCTCTCTTCCCTCCCCCCCTTCTCTCTCTCTCCCAAGGGCGAACCTGCCCCTTCACCTCCCCTCTCCCTCCTCCACCTCATCAGCCACCTCACCATTCAACCCTTCACCTCCCCTAGGCCCATAACTACCATCAATACCCACCACTTCCCAAGTAACCCTTCCTATTCCCCATACACCATCTCCACACCCAATACACCCCTCCCTCTTCCCCAAGCAACTCTCCCACTTCCCCACACCCTCATTAACAGCCCTCACCCAGCCATTACCCACCCCCCTAGCTGGTTGCGCAACATTTCCCTTGCCATTCCCCCTCTCCCATTGCCTTGGCCGAAATCACCACTCCCCCTACCTGCTGCGGTTCCCCCTTCCTCCCCCCTCCACACACCCCTTCCCCACCTATTCTTCCCCCCCTCCACAGCCCTAGATCCCCTCCTCATCCAACCCTCCACCCCACAGGCCCCTCCATTACCACCTCCTACCCATACTCCCTTGTTCTTCCCCATCTTCACATAAGAGTCTGCAGGTGACAGTTCAGGTCTCGACTTGCAGAAGTTTTCCCGGAGTCATACGGCGACATCCTGGTGCGTGGCCTACATCGACGGAAAGGTCTGCGGAACCTCTTCGCAGGCGAGGTGGAATCGTCCGGTTTCGACTTCGTGGCCATTCAAGACGGCGATTCTCCCACGACTGGTCCAGTTGTCCCCTGCAGAGGACCTGAGCTCGGTGGAAAGCTGCTCCACGACCAACGGTGCCGGAATCAGACCCAAGTCTCTTCTACGAAAATACTCCTCCCCCTGTCTGCGACCAAGATCAAGAAACAGAAGTGCGTTTGGTCCCCGGGAGCGTGATTTCTGATTTTTCCCCTCCAGTCACTCGGGGCAGTCTGCTCAGGTCTGCTTCGACCCACAGTCAGTCAACAACGGCCCCCGGATCACTCCGACCCCGGAAGACATCCCCGCCAGTTTTTCTGCAAGGGGGATTCGACCACGGTTCCAGATCTTCAAGCGGTTTGAGAATCGGAGTTCGGGAGTCCCAGGTACCGTTCCTGCAAGCTACTGCAACAATTCTGTGGGTACCGGCTCTCAGATCCTACCTCCAGTTCGCACTTCTACCACGGCCAGAGACTGCGTCCGATTAAATCAGTAAAATTCAGAGGTGTCCCTGGCCCAGTCACGAAGACTACGCAGGTGGTCTCGCCATCGGCAAAATTCCTGAGGGTGAGATACGACTGCTGCACCGCCTCCTGCCCCTGTCCACAGCAAGCGAGCAGAATCGACGGAGACATCCGCTCCACCGTCGGGGACACATTTCCCCCACCCGCCTGGCCGGCTTAACGCCCCTCCCTGCGTGGAGGTACATTTTGGTTGTAATAAGTTAATCCCCACCCCGAGATCACCCCTCCTGCGAGAGGCGTAGTGGTGTAACAGTTAACCCGCAGGTTGAAGCTACCCCGCCGCGGCGTCCGGGTACATACCCACGCCTCCCGGCGCGCCCATCGTCTCCGGCCGGGATCGGTGTTTTCACACCGATCAGGTGAGCAGCTGGTCCCTCTCCTGGTCCTTTCAATTGCTTTGCTCGTTTAGTATCGTTTCCTTAGTTCGCCGGCGGTGAGTGAGAGCTTGAGCATGAATGTTTGATTTCGCCGTGAGTATCCACCGTGGTAAGTGAGGGAGAGCCACCCTAAACCCACGACCCAGCGTGCTGGCCCGCCCATAAAGGGGGCATCCCAGGCCCATTAGGGGTCAACCATAAGCCCACCAACCGGTGGAAACCTTGGGGTCCCACCTCGGACCCTCGCCGTCATCATTCGGGCCCACCCGGGTGCACGTGTGCGTCGTGTGAGCTCGGCCACTCGGTGAGCCATTTGAGTGCTTGTATGCTTGTGGATTGGTAGGTCCAAGGGTCAAACATCTCATTAGTGGGCTGTGCCACATCAGGTAGTTTCTTAGCAGCATATTGGGGAGGATAGGGTACCCTGTACACATCATAGGTACCCGCATCACCACCAGTCTTTTCTGACAGCTTCATTTCCACAATTCTTTCAATCATCTGCTTGTGGGCCACAGCTGGATCTATCTCTTCTGGGAAGAAGTGAGCTTGTTGCTGGCTGTGAGGAGTTGTCATCACAGTGGCGCGCAAGATGGGCGCGGTAGGCTGTGTCTGAGACACAGAGGGCTGAGCTGCTGTTTGCTGTGGAACAGGTTGGCTCGGTGTCTTGCCCTTATCAGCTAGGAGAGGATTAGCCAGGATAGTTGTTTCTGTAGAGCTGGATGTCTGCCCCGTAGGTTCAGCTTGCTTTGAGACTGATGTAGCTTCCTGTCTCTCATTGAGCTATCTTCGGAGAGCGCTGATCTCTTGCTGATATCTCCTGAACATCATCTGGATCATGGGATCCATAGTTGATGGGATTTGTATATCTTCAGAAGTCCTTTCAGCATCATCAACAAAGGGGTTATCTCCATCTTCTGTTGTTACCACATTAACTGTCATAGTGGTAATCCTGCGGGCTTCATCATCAATTTTCATTTTATCCTTTGCGGCCTGGCCTCTTCTTGTGACAGGACCAGGTCTAGTTGCCAGTCTGAGCAATTCATCTGGCTGAGTTAGTAGTATATCTTGTCCCTTGGCCAGTCCAGCCATGTTGCCGGCGCAGATTTACATCTTTCCTTTTCGCCTGTAGACCTTTCTTTTTATTTGGCTAGGATATCTGAGCCGGTCAAAGACCGATATTCTTTCTTTGTCTTCTTCCCCGTGCAGGTCTTCTTCATTATATCTGGCCCTGAGGCCTTCTCCATAGTCATTTGAATCGGAGGAGGAGACTCCGATCATCATTTCTTGGAAGGTTTCTTCTTCTTCATCATCCCTGGTGCCCAAGGCACGGGATAGTCTTTGTTGACCTAGGGCAGAGCTCCCTAGGTAGTGGAAGTAGTCTTGGACTACTTGCTTTGTCTCTTCAGAGTTGCGCCTTTGTGGCTCAGGCTGGAACATCAGTCTTTCCTGGCTTCTTTGCTGATAGGCCAGTCTTGTTATCTGAGCATTCAAATGCTCGGCCTTGGAATATTTGAAGATGTCGGCCTGTCTGGCACAGGCTCTTGCTCTTCTTGGGACGGCAACCATGACTGGTTCACACATTCCCGCATCGTTATTCCGGCAGCAGTTGGCAGCAACATCATGGTTCTTTCTCTGCCATCTTCTGCCCCCGGCCCTGGGGTGGGTGACAGCAAGGTCTTCTTTCTTCTCAAGTCTCCTACCCCTCATTATGGGGCGAGCAGCAGTCAATTTTCTTTCTCCATTGTTTCTTTCATCTCTCCTAGCCCAGGCTCTGGGGTGAGCAGCAATAGCATTTCCTGTTTCTTTTCCCTCTCTTCTTTGGCTTCCCGCCCTGAAGTGGGTGACAGCATCATTGGTAGCCTTCTCCTCATCTTGAGCTGGAGCCCAGCTCTGCATCTTCTTCGGTCGCCAGACCTGTTTGTATTTTGCTGGCTTGGGCGCCAGTGGCTTCCTCTCATCGGCCTCCCAGTTGGCATGCCTGGTGGCTAGAGTTTGGAATCTGTTCGTAGTGGGCACTCGCGGGACGATCATATCTGGGTTGACCTCCCTCGGGCGGCCGTTGAGGTTCGTCCGGATCCCTCCGATCATCATGGTCTTTCCGGAGTTGGAAAGACAACGGTCAGCAGTGACATACCGGCTCCTCCGGTTGGTCCTCCTCCCCTTTTGAGCAGCAGCGGGGACCGTGCCCCTTTTCTGGACGTGGTGGACATAGCAGGCGACGGCCGTGGGGGCCATCTTCTCTGGCAAGCTGTCCTTCTAGACAGTGGTCTCCATTGGGGCACTCGCAGTAGTGCCTTGCTCATGGTTATCGACCTTCAGAAGGTCGGTGTAGACGACGCCCAAGCAGTTGGGCAGCCCGATAGCTGGGGGAAATGAGCCGAACGCCAGTGGTACCGCCAAGTATCCCTCCTGGACATGCATGTCCACCGGTTGTTTGTTGAAACAAATGGACATGATTCCAGTTGTCATTGTAGATTCCTGGAAATAAGGAAAGTACACAGAATCAGAAGTTTCAGGGGGGCCCGCCGGGCCTCCTACTTTAGCGTAAAGATGTAGGGAGACTCAGTCCCACCGGGCGTGCCAGACTTGTGGATGCGGATTTTTTTATTTATTTATTATTTGTTCATTTATTTATATTTATGGATTTATTGGCGTGCCAGTCACATGTGTGACGATTTCATTATGCGCTCGATCTGACATGGTCAGTCGATTGTGAGTGATCGTGTCGGGACCTGAAGTCCGTCATACCATGAACGTTATGACGTTAATTACGTCCTTCCAGGGAAGGACAACCCTTGATTAAACGCTAAAGTAAGAGGCCTCGAGAGGCAAACAGATATTCACATGCTTAACTTTAAACTTCATACCAGGGCCGGGGAGGCGGGTAAGATAATAACATCAACCACAGAAACCGACCAGATCATATGGTTGGCGGTTCAAAACAGTTATACTTGGTGGAAACAAGGAGATAGAAGATATCCACCACGGAAAGGCAAAGCCCTGGCCATGATATAGGTTTAAAGCTTCGATCGGTATTTCGACGGCCTTTTCTCTTAATCTGGGTTATGCCCAGGGGGAAATAGGCTATCACCCACGGAATGCCGAGATGAAAGCCGAGAGCTAGAGAGGCCGAACCTCCCAACCCGTGTACATATGGGCTATGGGGCAATGTGTGATTTTCCCTTTGAAAAGCTAGCGGGATTCATGCAGTGGCAAGACCCCCCCGAGCAAAAGGGTTATTCGTAAATCCGTTGTAGTTAGGTGGAACATAGGGGTTATGACTCCCCTTCAATTTTATCCCCGGAACATATCGGGTGATCCACAGATATCCCTTTTGTGGGTTCGCTTTGGGTATTGGAATTCATTGGGTGGTAGATCGGGCTCTCGGCACGCTCTGAATGGACACAGGCTCTCGGCACAACCCAAAAATGGGAAGGCCAGGGCTTCCGGTGCCAAAACAAGAAGGCTGGGGGTTCCCGGCGCCAAGGCGAGAGGACTTAGGTTCCCGGCGCGACAAAGAGAAGCCAAAGGGGAGAGGGCCTTCGGCGCAGGCTTCCCGGCGCGAGGAAGAAATGCTGGAAGAGGGTCTCGGCGCGGGATGGTTGAGCAAGGCTCCCGGCGCGACGAGGCTGCAAGGGGGGGTCTCCCGGCGCGGAGGATGCAAAGAGGACTCTGGAGGTTCTCGGCCCGGGCTTCCCGGCGCGCTGAGGTGAAAGGGAGAGGAGCTGCCCCTGGGGGTTCTCGGCGCCTGAAGAAGTGGCGCCGGTAGCTATTCACCCAGTTTACTGTAGGCTGAGCCGAGAGCAGTGAGGGCGCCGGGACCAGAACAGAGCTTACGGTACTTTGTTTTGGGTATCTGATTGATTCATGCCAAGGGGAAGGATTTCTTTGGGGCCAAAAATAGGTCAGGGCATCAAAGTTTGAACTAGATTAGGCTTGGGCTTTTGTTGACACCTGGAAAATGAACAAGGGTGGAAGCACAATTGAAAAGTGGGTCTGACCAACAGTGAAAGATCAATGATGAAGCCCGTCAACCGTTCACCCGGCTAAAGCCTTTGTCGGCCAAAGCTGAGGCCCGGTGCCGATGTCATTCAGACGGCAGCACCGATAAAGCCGCAGTCACTCGACTGATAAGACCTCCAAGCACACTCTGATGAGAAGTCGGAGCCGACAAATGAAGATTACGAAGGCTTTTGGCAAAGTCAAGACAAATGAAGAATCCTCTACACAGATTACACACCCGGCCGAAGTCTGTCAGACTGAAGCTGATGTCCGGTCTTGTCACCGTTCGGATGACGATGCCGATGAAACATACCCGGTTTTGTCGTCATTCAGACGACAATACTGATTAAAACCCCAGTTTGTTCATTGATGGAACCTTGAGATGATCTCAACAAAGCTGTGTCACTACTAAAGGGGCCTCTTTCGGTTCTGATAAAAGTCAATACAAAATGACTAAGGGAAGCCAAGGCAATTATGTGGCCTAAAAAAAAAAAGGGCACTAAATGGGCCGGCTGATTGGGCTTCTGACCATGGCGCCGGGAGCTTCCACGAAGGGCCGCTGGACGCGCCGGGAGCTGTGGCTAAGAAGATGGTCGCGCCGACTGCTCTCCACCGAGAACACACGAGAATGAGACCTATATAAACCCCCCCCCCTTTGAAAGAAAAGGGGATCGATCGGAGGATCGGAAGCCAGACCATCAATCAAAAAGAAAGAAAAGAGAAGAAGCCAGAGGGAGAGAGAGAGCCTCCTCCGCTGAAAAAGAAAGAGAGAAGAGACCGATTCCCCAGGGAAGAAGCTCCAGGTGGGCATCCGGGGAGGGAGAGGAGTCAATGCTCCGCCCTCCCCCATGGTTTTATTTTCTTATTCATGTAATCCTGCCGAGTTTATCTCGATTTTGGTTTTGGATGTAACCGGGATATCCCGATGTCTATTCATCTCCTTCTCCCTCATTCCCTCCATGCGATTGATGTGAGTTCTGGGGTGATCTGATGATATGAAATGCTCTAATGGCCCGTTTGGGCGTTGGGTGATTGAAACATCTGCCAGCTATCTCTCCGTATGTTGCTATGTCTTTCCTTTACATGTTTTCGTTGTTTTAGCTCGACTGAAGCACGCCTGATTCTCTAATGGGTCTTCGGATTCAATCGTCTTCAGCAGAATAAGTGTGGCTCTAGTTATACCGATGCCCATGGCCGTTCGGTGTCGCTTGCGGGGAGCCTCCCAGGCTTGCCCCAGGGCCAGAGACAGATTATCTCTTGGCTTCTGGGGCAGTCTGCTATCGATATTGGCAATGCTTTCAATGGCCGCTGCTAGTGATTTTCTATAATTCTAGATGTTATGGTTTTTGCCTATTGGCACTGTCAAAATCATCCCTGGGTCCAGAGACAGCCATCTCTTGGCTCTCAGGATGATGAAAGACGACATCAAGCTGTCCCCGGACTCTACACAGTAGTGCTGACACGGGTTCTCTGTACCCTGATTTTTCCCTCCCGGTTTCCTCTCTGATCTTGGACTTTCTTTGAAACCTAAGCCAAATCCAGTTGAAACCCGAGGAATTGATTCATTTTGACCTCACTGGACCTATTTACCTCGGCCTGAATCGTCAAGAAACCCCTGAATCCCTAACAGATTTAAGAACAGGGTACCGTAAAGCTCTGTTCTGATCCCGGCGTCCTCATAGCTCTCGGCCCCGCGTACAGTAAATCAGATGAATAGCTCTCGGCGCCATCCTTCAGGCGCCGAGAACTGTTCTAACATGGCCGCGCCGGGAGCCCTGCACTCTGACCACGGCGCCGGGAGTCCTACTCCCTGGTCTCCTCCTCGCTGCGCCGGCAGTCCCCTCTCCCTTGGCCATCCCGCCGGGAACCTCCCACTCTGGGCAATTCCTCTTCACGCCGGGAACTCCTGGCCTTCGCTTCAACGCGTCGGAAACCTGCCTCTTTGTCCATGCGCCGGGAGCCTAAGCCACCGGCATTCTTCTGGCGCCAGGAGCCTGTATGTGCACTTCAGGGATGACAATTAATGGAGATAACCCTCCCCTTTTCTACTAGGTTTTCTGGACTCGATCGGCTTTTATAACCTTCCGAGGCAATGGAGCTCCGCCGCTGCGTAAGCTTCGTTGACCTCTAAGGGAACATCGGAACAGTGCTGCAGGCATGTACATGATCAGGGGTCCAATACCCCTCTATTTGGCTTTCACCCCGGCGCTCCGTGGGTGATCGTCTATCATTCCCTGGCAAATGCTGAGTCCGGGGGAGATGCTGTCAAAATTCTCCCAGGACCGCGAAGCCTACATTAAACTGTCCCTGGGATTCTGTATGACACTGGTGACAGGGTTTCTCTATGCCTAGGCCTTCCCAAAGTCCTCCCAGGTCCTGATGTTCCTATGAAGCCCAAGCCTAATCTAATTCAATTTTGATGCCCTGACCAATTTTTAACCCCAAAGAAACCCCTTCCCTTGGCCTGGATCAATTAGAAACCTAAAACAGAGTATCGTAAGCTCTGTTCTGGTCCCGGCGCCAAAATACCTCTCGGATCAACCTACAGTAAACACGATGAATAGCTCTCGGCGCCATCCTTCGGGCGCCGAGACCTGATTTTGGCTTTCTGGCCGTCGCGCCGGGAGCCCTACATTCTGGCCATCGCGCCGGGAGCCCTGCATTCTGGCCGCGCCGGGAGGTTTCCTCCCCTTCGGCTGAGCGCGCCGGGAGTCACCACCCTCTTGTAGCCGCGTCGCGCCGGGAGCCTTCCTCAGCCCCGTCGCGCCGAGACCCTCTTCTAGCATCTCTTCCTCGCGCCGGGAAGCCTGCGCCGAAGGCCCTCTCCCCTTTGGCTCCTCTTCGTCGCGCCGGGAACCCAAGCCCTCTCGTCATGGCGCCGGGAACCCCCAGCCTTCTTGTTTTGGTGCCGGAAGCCCTGGCCTTCCCATTTTTGGGTCGTGCCGAGAGCCTGTGTCCATTCAGAGTGTGCCGAGAGCCCGATCTACCACCCAATGAATTCCAACATCCGAAGTGAACCCACACAAGGGATATCTGTGGATCACCCGATATGTCCCGGGGATAAAATTGAAGGGAAGTCATAACCCCTATGTTCCACCTAACCGCAACGGATTTACAAATAACCCTTCTGCTCGGGGGGTCTTGCCACTGCATGAATCCCGCTAGCCCTTTCAAAGGGAAAATCACACATTGCCCCCCATAGCCCGTATGTACACGGGTTGGGAGGTTCGGCTTCTCTAGCTCTCGACACTCATCCCGATACTCCGCGGGTGATAGCCTCTTTCCCCCTGGGCATAACCCAGATTAAGAGGAAAGGCCGTCGAAATACTAATCGAAGCTTTAAACCTATATCATGGCCATGGCTTTGCCTTCCCGTGATGAATGTCTTCTATCTCCTTGTTTCCACCAAGTATAACTGTTTTGAACCGCCAACCACACGATCTAGTCGGTTTCTGTGATTGATGTTATTATCTTACCCGTCTCTCTGGCCCTGGTATGAAGTTTAAAGTCAAGCATGTGAATATCTGTTTGCCTCTCAAGGCCTCCTACTTTAGCGTTTAATCAAGGGTTGTCCTTCCTTGGAAGGACGTAATTAACGTCATAACGTTCATGGTATGACGGGCTTATGGTCCAGACACGATCACTCACAATCGACTGACCAAGTCAGATCGAGCGCACAATGAAATCGTCACACATGTGACTGGCACGCCAATAAATCAATGAATAAACAATAAACAAAAAAAAAAATAAACATAAGATTATGCGTCAACAAGTCTGGCACGCCCGGTGGGACTGAGTCTCCCTTCATCTCTACGCCAAAATAGGAGGCCTCGAGAGGCCCCTCTTAAATTCTAACTGTGCGCTAATCCTATTACCAGGAATTAAAATGATGAGTGGACTCGCCTCCCTCCGCTGCGGCCGGCTGGTCGTTGATGCTCATGTTCGCGAAGGCTACTTCGCGGTACCCACGGTGTTCGGGTCTATGCCCCCTGCTGACGGATTGCCCAACTGCTTGGGCCTCGTCTTCACCGACCTACTGGAGGTTGCTGAAAAGGAACAAGGCACTGCTACAGGTGCCCCGATGAAGACTGCTGATGAGAAGGGAGGCTCACCAGAAAAGACGGCATCGATAGTCGTCGCCTGCCTTGCCCACCATATCCAAAGGAGGGACACGGTCCCTGCTGCTGCCCACAAGGGAAGAAGAACTAACCGGAGGAGCCGGTGTGTTGCTGCAAGCCGTCGTCTTTCAAAGTCTGGAAAGACGATGACGATCGGAGATGTTAGGGTGAACCTCAAGGGTCGCCCCAAAGACGTCCGGTCGGACAGGGTTGTCCTAACCATCCAGACCAACAATAAGTTCCAAATTCTGGCCACTAAGATGGCCAACTGAGAAATTGATGAGAGGAAGCCGCTGGCTCCCAAGCCAGCAAGATATAAACAGATATGGAGGCCGAAGAAGATACAGAGCTGGATTCCAGTTCAAGAGCAAGGTGCCGCTGCTATCCACCCTGAAGCCAGAGTCAGGAGAGATAAAAAAAAAGGGAGAAACTATTTCCATTCCCTCCAGAGCAGGGGGCAGAAGATGAGAAAGAAAAGAAGAAAACACCACTGCCATCCGCCCCAAAGCTGGGGCCAGGAGATGCCAGAAGAAAGAAGAATATGCCGCTATTATCCGCTCCAGGATTGGTAGTAGGAGATGGAAGAAAGAAAAGAAGATGTTGCTGTCATCCACCCCGGAACTGGGGGCAGAGTGGAAGAAGATGTTGCTGTCTTTCACTCTGGAACTGGGGCCAGAAGATGTCAGAAGAAAGAAGAAAATGCTATTGTCATTCACCCCAGGGCTGGGGGCAGAAGAAAGAAGAAAATGCTACTGTCATTCACCCCAGGGCTGGGGGCAGAAAGAGAAAAGATGCCATCGCCACTCACCATGAAGGGGGGGGGACAATATATACTACCAAAGAGGAAAAAAACAAAGAAGAATAGAAGATCCAGCCTATGCTGCTATTTCAAAGAGACCAAAGGCCTGCGTTAGACAGGCCGATATCTTCAAATATTCCAAGTCGGAGCATTTGGCTGCCCAAAATTTCAAGGCTGGCTTATCAGCCAAAGATCAAAGAGAGGCTGCTGCCCCGATCAAATCTACAAAGGGATAGCCAAGAAGAAATGAACCAGGTGGTTCAAGACTACTTCCACTGTCTAGGGGATTCCTCCCTAGGGCAGCAAAGATTGTCTCGTGCCTTGGGCACCCTACATGAAAAAGAAGAAGAAGCTTTGCAAGAAGCAATGTTCGGGGTCTCCTCTTCTGGCTCCGATGATTATGAAGAAAGGTCACAAGGCCATATACAAGAGAAACAGCCCCAAGAGGGAAGAAGCAGAAGAAAGGATTTCAGTCTTCGACCGCCTCTCATAATCCGAGTCAGGTCAGGAGGAAAGTCCACAGCCAGAAAGGAAAGATACAGGTTTTTACCTACAATATGGCCAGTGTCGCCAAGAAATATAACACATTGCCAGACCAGCCTGAAGAGCTGATTGAATTGGCACACCGGTTGGGTGCTGTCACAAGAAGAAGCCGAGCAGCAAAAGAAAAGATAATGGCTGCCGATGAAGCCCGAAGAGTCACGATAATGACAGTCAATGTAGTGACTGAAGAAAAAGAAGACAACCCTCTGGGTGTTTCCACTGAAGGAATGTCGGGAGAGATACAGATCCCGACAACCCTGGATCCCATGATCCAGATGACATTCAAAAGATATCAGCAGGAGATTGACTCCCTCAGAAAATAGCTGAATGAAAGAAATAAGCAAATGACAGTCTCCAAGCATGCTGAGCCAGCTGGACAGACTTCCAGCTCGATAGGGGTGGCCTCTCCGGTCCATCCTACTCAAACTGACAAAGGCAAGGCACCAAATCAACCTTCTCTACAACAAATGGCAGCTCAGCCCTCTGCGTCTCAAACGCAGCCTGCCATGCCTGCTCTGCATGCAACAAATATGATAACCCCCTTCAGCCGACAGCGGGCACACTTCTTCCTGGAGCCTATACATCCGGATGTGGCTGGCAAGCTGATGATAAAAATTTATTGAAATGAAGCTATCCGAAAGGACCAGGGATTCCAGTACCTATGATGTTTATAAGGTACCATATCCTGTGCCCTATGCTGCTAAGAAACTACAACCAGGCGTCAGCAAGCCGCCAAAATTTGAAAATGCAATGGCCGGACTCTCAAGAAGATGATGAAGAGATATGCTTCATACCAGTAAGGTCAGAGCAAGCCAAAGCTTTGGTCTCCCGTCATGATGATAAAACCAGGGAGAAGTATGGGCGCCTCCCACCACCAAAAGAAGAAGCATGCTACCCCACTCCTCCTCCATATGGAGGCATAAGGGCAAAGATGTCAAGCTCTGAAAACCAAGGCGCATCTAGCGTCTTTAATAGAACACTGCCAGTCCCTCCTGAGGTCAGGATAGGGGGCAACATTATTGGCCTTGCCATGATGACAGAATTATATGAAAAATTGCAAGAAGTTGAATTGCTGCAGAGCAAGCTGAATGAAATGGGTTTTCATATACCCGGTCTGCACTCAAACCCACCAATTCTGGCGGTGATGGGTGGTCCCAAAATAGAACAGATGAGGGAAATGAAACCTGCCGAGGAAGAAATTACTAAGGCAGAACTGTATGAGACTAAACAAGGGGTTGATGAACCTACTCTGGATTATATCCGCAGATGAAAGGACCTTTCTGCCAGATGTCGACACCCGCCAAACCAAGAGGGGGCTGTCCAGATATGCAAGCGCAACCTAAAGATAGAAATCTTAACAAGGTTGATTGGCATCGAAGTCAAGTCCTTCGATCTCCTGAATGAGATTATGGCTGATATTAAGGCCTTTTTGGCGAAATACTGCCCGGCCGCTACCTCCCTAAGTCAAAAGAACAAGCCTGCCAATGAACAACTGATGCATAAATATACTCACATTGCCAATTTTCAAAGCTTTCGAGAAACGAAGGAAGAAAGTAAAGAAGGCAGCTATCTCTTCGTCGGCAAAGACTGGCGAGCTAGGCCATTCCCTAAGAAGCAAAATGACTAAACCCTACTCCTTTCCTGAGGAAAAGACTCGGGTCCTGTTCGAGTGGGTTACCCACTACAACAAGGATACATTCCCGGCCCCAAAGAAGCCTGGTGATGCTACAAGAAAAGATGACACCCCACTCTGGGGCAGATGTATACCAAAAAAAAGGGGGGGGGGGAAATGATGATGGTGAAGGATGCCAATGATACCCCTTCCTAGGGGCAGATGTACACATAAAAGATTAAAAAAAATGAATAATGAGGGATGCAGATGGTGCCTCGTTCTGGGGGCAGATGTATTAACACAAAAAAAAAAGATGATGAAATGATGCAAGATACAGATGATACCCCATTCCGAGGAGGGGGATGCATATCAAAAAATAATAATAATAATAATATAGGAAGAAAAATGATGATTATGAGATGATGGAAGTTCCAAATGGTACCCCGTCCCGGGGGCAAATGTATGCCAAACAATGAGAAATATTGATGGTACCCCATCCCGGGGGCAGATGTATGCCAAAAGAATGATGGAAGATGCACATGGTTCCCCACTCTAGGGGTAAATATATGAAATCTCAATGACGGCATGCATGGCCGTTGCTGGATATGTTCACCCCTTTAAGAGGGCAATGATCACTTATGGGAATGATGAATAAAATTGGAGCATTGACCTTTCAAGGGCCATCCTCTCGCAGACTCTTACACTGCACGTCTGCTGCTGATGTCAGGGACTATCCAAATGATGAAACCCCAGATGACAATGAACAATAAAGGATGGATCAATGAAGAATGATGGAAGTTCGCCTAACCACCGGCGTTCAGGCCGATAGATGCCCGATGAGCCTCTGGAGTGCCAGAGATGTCTAGCCTTCGGCATTCGACATGATAGATGTTCCCAAGCATCAGTCGCCAGCATGCCAACCAAAAGAAGTCAAAACTCTAGCTGTCAGCACCCAAGCAGACATGCGTCAGATGTTCAGCTGATCGGAGCCCAAGCCGACAGATGTTCTGCTAACCAAGGCTCAGGCCAACAGATGTTAAATACTCAGGCGATGATGTTCGTGCTGACAAATGATTCAACAAGTATTCAAAGGGGGTAGATATCCCACCATCGACATCTCAGCCGACATATGTCAAGCTTTCAGCCATCGGCACCCTGGCCGATAGATGCCCGATGATCCTCTGGAGTGCCAGAGATGTCTAGCCATCAGCATTCGATATGACAGATGCTCATAAATTTGCCAGTATGGCCAGCTAAGAGAAATCAAAATTCTAGCTATCTGCGCTCAGGCAAATAGATATTCTACCATCGGCACTCAAGCCGACCAATGTGCAAAGATTGCCAAAGAAAAGTCAACAGAATCAGTGATATGCAAAGATGTAGATGTCCAGCTGATCAGAGCCACATTAAACGATGAGACTCACATTCCCAGCAAACGGCTTCAGGCCTGAGCTGCTATCCATAAATCAATTCAGACCTTTCGTCTGGATAGATTATGAAACCCTATTCCTTTGCGTTAATGTTAAACCCCACATTAACGATGAAACTCACATTTCCAGCAAACGGCTTTGGGCCCGAGCTGCCATTCATAAATCAATTCAGACCTTTCGTCTGGATAGATCATGAAATCCTATTCCTTTGCGTTTATGCCAAACCCCAACATTGACGATGAAGCATACATTCCCAGCAAACACCCTCTTCCTTGGCTTAGCGGCACTCCGCCCTAGCCGAGCTACCTATTTATTGGTTTAGCGGCACTCCGCCCTAACCGAGCTACCCTATCTCTTGGTTTAGCGGCACTCCGCCCTAACCGAGCTACCCTATTTCTTGGTCTGGCGGCACTCCGCCCTTGCCGAGCTACCTATTTCTTGGTTTAGCGGCACCCCGCCCTAACCGAGCTACCCTATCTCTTGGTTTAGCGGCACTCCGCCCTAACCGAGCTACCCTATTTCTTGGTCTAGCGGCACTCCGCCCTAGCCGAGCTACCCTCTTCTTTGGCTTAGCGGCACTCCGCCCTAGCCGAGCTACCTATTTCTTGGTTTAGCGGCACTCCGCCCTAACCGAGCTACCCTATCTCTTGGTTTAGCGGCACTCCGCCCTAACCGAGCTACCCTATTTCTTGGTCTGGCGGCACTCCGCCCTTGCCGAGCTACCTATTTCTTGGTTTAGCGGCACTCCGCCCTAACCGAGCCACCCTATTTCTTGATCTAGCGGCACTCCGCCCTAGCCGAGCTACCCTCTTCTTTGGCTTAGCGGCACTCCGCCCTAGCCGAGCTACCTATTTCTTGGTTTAGCGACACTCCGCCTAACCGAGCTACCCTCTTCTTTGGCTTAGCGGCACTCCGCCCTAGCCGAGCTACCTATTTCTTGGTTTAGCGGCACTCCGCCCTAACCGAGCTACCCTATCTCTTGGTTTAGCGGCACTCCGCCCTAACCGAGCTACCCTATTTCTTGGTCTAGCGGCACTCCGCCCTAGCCGAGCTACCCTCTTCTTTGGCTTAGCGGCACTCCGCCCTAGCCGAGCTACCTATTTCTTGGTTTAGCGGCACTCCGCCCTAACCGAGCTACCCTATCTCTTGGTTTAGCGGCACTCCGCCCTAACCGAGCTACCCTATTTCTTGGTCTGGCGGCACTCCGCCCTTGCCGAGCTACCTATTTCTTGGTTTAGCGGCACTCCGCCCTAACCGAGCCACCCTATTTCTTGATCTAGCGGCACTCCGCCCTAGCCGAGCTACCCTCTTCTTTGGCTTAGCGGCACTCCGCCCTAGCCGAGCTACCTATTTCTTGGTTTAGCGACACTCCGCCCTAACCGAGCTACCCTCTTCTTTGGCTTAGCGGCACTCCGCCCTAGCCGAGCTACCTATTTCTTGGTTTAGCGGCACTCCGCCCTAACCGAGCTACCCTATCTCTTGGTTTAGCGGCACTCCGCCCTAACCGAGCTACCCTATTTCTTGGTCTGGCGGCACTCCGCCCTTGCCGAGCTACCTATTTCTTGGTTTAGCGGCACTCCGCCCTAACCGAGCTACCCTATTTCTTGGTCTAGCGGCACTCCGCCCTAACCGAGCTACCCCATCCCTTGGTCTAGCGGCACTTCGCCCTAACCAAGCTACCCTATCCCTTGGTCTAGCGGCACTCCGCCCTAACCGAGCTACCCCATCCCTTGGTCTAGCGGCACTCCGCCCTAACCGAGCTACCCTATCTCTTGGTTTAGCGGCACTCCGCCCTAACCGAGCTACCCTACTTCTTGGTCTGGCGGCACTCCGCCCTTGCCGAGCTACCTATTTCTTGGTTTAGCGGCACCCCGCCCTAACCGAGCTACCCTATCTCTTGGTTTAGCGGCACTCCGCCCTAACCGAGCTACCCTATTTCTTGGTCTAGCGGCACTCCGCCCTAGCCGAGCTACCCTCTTCTTTGGCTTAGCGGCACTCCGCCCTAGCCGAGCTACCTATTTCTTGGTTTAGCGGCACTCCGCCTTAACCGAGCTACCCTATCTCTTGGTTTAGCGGCACTCCGCCCTAACCGAGCTACCCTATTTCTTGGTCTGGCGGCACTCCGCCCTTGCCGAGCTACCTATTTCTTGGTTTAGCGGCACTCCGCCCTAACCGAGCTACCCTATTTCTTGGTCTAGCGGCACTCCGCCCTAACCGAGCTACCCCATCTCTTGGTCTAGCGGCACTCCGCCCTAACCGAGCTACCCCATCCCTTGGTCTAGCGGCACACTACCCTAACCGAGCTACCCTATCTCTTGGTTTAGCGGCACTCCGCCCTAACCGAGCTACCCTATTTCTTGGTCTAGCGGCACTCCGCCCTAGCCGAGCTACCCTCTTCCTTGGCTTAGCGGCACTCCGCCCTAGCCGAGCTACCTATTTCTTGGTTTAGCGGCACTCCGCCCTAACCGTGCTACCCTATCTCTTGGTTTAGCGGCACTCCGCCCTAACCGAGCTACCCTATTTCTTGGTCTGGCGGCACTCCGCCCTTGCCGAGCTACCTATTTCTTGTTTTAGTGGCACTCCGCCCTAACCGAGCTACCCTATTTCTTGGTCTAGCGGCACTCCGCCCTAACCGAGCTACCCCATCTCTTGGTCTAGCGACACTCCGCCCTAACCGAGCTACCCCTCCTCTTGGTCTAGCGGCACTCCGCCCTAGCCAAGCTGTCCTATTGCCTGGTTTAGCGGCACTCCGCCCTAGTCGAGCTACCCCATTTCTTGGTTTAGCGGCACTCCGCCCTAGCCGAGCTACCCATTCCTCGGTTAGCGGCACTCCGCCCTAATCAGGCCACTTCATCTTGGTCAATGGCACTCCGCCCTGATCGAGCTACCCTCTCCTTGGTCCAGTGGCATCTCGCCCTGCCCAAGCTGCTCTCTCTCTCAGCTCGCATATCAAATAAAAGAAAAGAAGAAAAGAAAAGAAAAATGGGGTTAAAAATAGTGATACCCCGACAGTCTTGTTCGGACATTCTGAACAAGGGCAAAAATGGCCAAAACCCAGCTGTGGTGAAAACCCGAAAGGGCACTGCAGGCAAAATCGGGTACCCCGCCACGTGAAAACCCGAAAGGGCGCGTGGGCAAAAGCAAGAGGGGGCTGGCTCCGGTGAAAACCCGAAAGGGCACTTGGGTCAGTAATGTGGTAATCCCAAAGAACGCCTCACCTCCCGCCATAAAACTCCTCGTCAATCGACCGGCGCCCTGCCCGATCGACGATTAGACCCACTCAGTATAGGCCCTACGTCTATCCTGATAAAAGCCCTCATACCTTGTCCAAAGTCCCGCCATG
Organism: Amorphophallus konjac; assembly: GCA_022559845.1. Taxonomy (NCBI): domain Eukaryota; kingdom Viridiplantae; phylum Streptophyta; class Magnoliopsida; order Alismatales; family Araceae; genus Amorphophallus; species Amorphophallus konjac. The sequence continues at coordinate 147,780,696 of CM040123.1, forward strand.
GCGAAGTTCACTGTTGATCGATTGGCGCCTTGCCCGATCAATGATGAAACCTATCCAGTTTAGACCTTACGTCTATTCTGATGAAATTCATGAAATCCTTGCATTGGTACAAACCCAACACCGATGATGAAACCCACCTTTGGTCAACGGGGCACCCCGTTCGACCGGCAAAGGAACATGTCCGGTCTAGACCTTACGTCTATGCCGACTAGAGCCGTGCATCTCTTCCTGTCCCACCGTGATGAAACCTACCATTGGTCGATCGGCACCTTGCCCGATCAATGATGAAACCTATCTGGCTTAGACCTTACGTCTATCCCGATGAAACCTATGAAATCTTTGCATTGGTATAAATCCAATACCGATGATGAAACCTGCTTTGATCGATTGGCGCACGGCCCGGTCAATGATGAAACCTATCCGGCTTAGACCTTAGGTCTATCCCGATGAAACCTATGAAATCTTTGCATTGGTATAAATCCAATACCGATGATGAAATCTGCTTTGATCGATTGGCGCACGGCCCGGTCAATGATGAAACCTATCCGGCTTAGACCTTACGTCTATCCCGATGAAACCTATGAAATCTTTGCATTGGTATAAATCCAATACCGATGATGAAACCTACTTTGATCGATTGGCGCACTGCCCGGTCAATGATAAAACCTATCCGGGTTAGACCTTACGTCTATCCCGATGAAACCCATGAAATCTTTGCATTGGTATAAACCCAATACCGATGATGAAACTTGCTTTGATCGATTGGCGCACTGCCCGGTCAATGATAAAACCTATCCGGCTTAGACCTTACGTCTATCCCGATGAAACCTATGAAATCTTTGCATTGGTATAAACCCAATACCGATGATGAAACTTGTTGTTGATTGATTGGCACACTGCTCGATCAGCGATGAAACCTATCCAGTTTAGACCCTACGTCTATCCTGATGAAACCCATGAAATCCTTGCATTGGTATAAACCCAATACCGATGATGAAACTTGCTGTTGATCGATTGGCATACTGCCCGATCAGCGATGAAACCTATCCAGTTTAGACCTTATGTCTATCCTGATGAAACCTATAAAATCCTTGCGTTGGTATAGACCCAATACCAATGATAAAAGTAGCTACTAATAGGGTGGCCCGCCGCCTGAGCAATGCCGAAGCCCGTCCGGGGTAGATCTCCGTCTGCTCTGATGAAAATGCTACACCCATTCTCAAATCAACCCGGACCTTCCGTCCGGATAGATGATAAAACCTCATCCCCTTGCGTTAATGTTAAACCCCACATTAACGATGAAACCTACGCCTCCAGCGAATGGTTTCGTTCTTAAGCTGCTACACACATCCTTGAACCGATCCGGACCTTCTGTCTGGATGGATGATGAAATCCCATTCCCTTGCGTTGATGGTAATCCCCACATCAACGATATAGCCATGCTCCCGGCGAACGGCTTCACGCCTAAGCCACAAAACACACTCAAGTCGACCCAGGCCTTCCGCCTAGGTAGACGATGAAAACCTTATGTCCCTTGCATTGGTGTCAGCACCCACATCAATGATGATACATACACAAGTTGAGCACATGGCTTAACAATTTACGAAGCTAAAGTCCCAATAAAAAAAAAGGAAAAGAAGAAATAAAATGGGGTTAAAAATAGAGATACCCCGCCAGTCTTGTTCAGATACTCTAAACAAGGCAAAAATGGCCAAAACCCAGCTGCGGTGAAAACCCGAAAGGGCACTGCAGGCAAAATCGGGTACCCCGCCACGTGAAAACCCGAAAGGGCACGTGGGCAAAAGCAAGAGGGGGCTGGCTCCGGTGAAATCCGAAAGGGCGCTTGGGTCAGTAATGTGGTAATTCGAAGTTCCATGCCAACCGGCACGCTGCCTTTACCTCCCCTTCACTGATGAAGCCTTCCGTCGGTCATCTGGCTCTATGCCCCACCGATGATAAAGCCTTCCCGGGGTGGACCTTACGTCTACCCTGATGAAACCTACATACCCTCTTTCAAACGTCCCACCGATAATGAAACACATCACCATTCTGCTAAAGCTTGCCCAGCTCAGACCTCACGTCTGTCCTGATGAAACCTACACATTTCTTGGCAAAGTCCCACCCGTCATAAAACCTGCTGGAATAGACCTTACGTCTGTCCTGACGAGACCTACACCTTTACATATGTTCAACTGTTGATCGACCGGCACCTCGCCCGATCAATGACGAAATCCTCTGTCCGGTTTAGACCTTACGTCTACCCCGATAAAACTTATGAAACTCTTCTTGCGTCGATATAAACCCAATATCGATGATGAAACCAACTGTTGATCGACCGGCACCTCGCCCGATCAATGATGAAACCCTGCCAGTTTAGACCTTTCATCTATTCTGATGAAACTTATGAAACTCTCCTTGCGTCGATATAAACCCAATATCGATGATGAAACCAACCATTGATCGATTGGCACCTCGCCCGATCAATGATGAAACCCTGCCAGTGTAGACCTTTCGTCTATTCTGATGAAATTTATAACACCTTCTTTGCATCGATATAAACCCAATATCGATGATGAAACCAACTATTGATTGATTGGCACCTCGCCCGATCAACGATGAAACCCTACCGGGATAGACCTTCCGTCTGTCCTGATGAAAACTACGCACCCTTTAATGTCCCACCTGCTATAACCTCTACCCAGTTTAGACCTTTCGTCTATTCTGATGAAACTTAAACTCCTCCTTGCGTCGATATAAACCCAATATCGATGATGAAACCAGCTGTTGATCGACCGGCACCTCGCTCGATCAATGATGAAACCCTGCCAGTTTAGACCTTTCGTCTATTCTGATGAAACTCATGAAACTCTTTTTGCATCGATATAAACCCAACATCGATGATGAAACCAATTGTTGATCGACCGGCACCTCGCCCGATCAATGATGAAACCCTACTGGGATAGACCTCTCATCTACACTCTCCTGCTAAACACGGGTCATCCGCATAAAGGCTGCTGAGACCACTACCCTTCCATAAGAAGGAAATAACAACACATGAAGAAGATGTTCAGCCACCCGGAGCTGCAAGCCGGCAGATATTCAGCCACCCGGAGCTTCAATTCGGCAGATGTTCAGCCACCCGGAGCTTCAATCCGGCAGATGTTCAGCCACCCGGAGCTTCAGTCCGGCAGATGTTCAGCCACCCGGAGCTTCAATCCGGCAGATGTTCAGCCACCCGGAGCTTCAATCCGGCAGATATTCAGCCACCCGGAGCTTCAATCCGGCAGATGTTCAGCTAGCTAGAGCTTCAATCCGACAGATGTTCAGCTAGCCAGAGCTTCAATCCGGCAGATGTCCAGCCAGCCAGAGCTACAATCCGGCAGATGTTCAGCCAATCAGGGCTTAAAATTGACAGATGCAAGATGTACAGCCGATCGGGGCTCAAAACCGATAGGTGCAAGATGTTCGGCCAATCAGGGCTTTAAACTGATAGATACAAGATATACAGCCGATCGGGGCTCAAAACCGATAGATGCAAGATGTACAGCCGATCGGGGCTCAAAACCGACAGATGCCAGATGGTCAGCCAATCCGGGTTTAAAGCTGATAGAAGTCAAAAGTGCTGTTGATCGGGGCCTAAAACCGACGGATGTCAGATGTGCCAGTTGATCACGGTCCAAGCCAATAGATGTTCAACTGATCGAGGCTCAAGCCAAGAAGATCATGCCAGGATGAAATCCCAATATGGGGATACTGCCAAGCTATCACTGAAAGAATGAGTCGATAGCATTGACCTAAAGATGCACCTACAGACGCCGTGCCGCACCTCCTGCGCTTACGCCATCTGCAGGTGGGGGGCATTTGTTGACACCTGGAAAATGAACAAGGGTGGAAGCACAATTGAAAAGTGGGTCTGACCAACAGTGAAAGATCAATGATGAAGCCCGTCAACCGTTCACCCGGCTAAAGCCTTTGTCGGCCAAAGCTGAGGCCCGGTGCCGATGTCATTCAGACGGCAGCACCGATAAAGCCACAGTCACTCGACTGATAAGACCTCCAAGCACACTCTGATGAGAAGTCGGAGCCGACAAATGAAGATTACGAAGGCTTTTGGCAAAGTCAAGACAAATGAAGAATCCTCTACACAGATTACACACCCGGCCGAAGTCTGTCAGACTGAAGCTGATGTCCGGTCTTGTCACCGTTCGGATGACGATGCCGATGAAACATACCCGGTTTTGTCGTCATTCAGACGACAATACTGATTAAAACCCCAGTTTGTTCACTGATGGAACCTTGAGATGATCTCAACAAAGCTGTGTCACTACTAAAGGGGCCTCTTTCGATTCTGATAAAAGTCAATACAAAATGACTAAGGGAAGCCAAGGCAATTATGTGGCCTAAAAAAAAAAAGGGCACTAAATGGGCCGGCTGATTGGGCTTCTGACCATGGCGCCGGGAGCTTCCACGAAGGGCCGCTGGACGCGCCGGGAGCTGTGGCTAAGAAGATGGTCGCGCCGACTGCTCTCCACCGAGAACACACGAGAATGAGACCTATATAAACCCCCCCCCCCTTTGAAAGAAAAGGGGATCGATCGGAGGATCGGAAGCCAGACCATCAATCAAAAAGAAAGAAAAGAGAAGAAGCCAGAGGGAGAGAGAGAGCCTCCTCCGCTGAAAAAGAAAGAGAGAAGAGACCGATTCCCCAGGGAAGAAGCTCCAGGTGGGCATCCGGGGAGGGAGAGGAGTCAATGCTCCGCCCTCCCCCATGGTTTTATTTTCTTATTCATGTAATCCTGCCGAGTTTATCTCGATTTTGGTTTTGGATGTAACCGGGATATCCCGATGTCTATTCATCTCCTTCTCCCTCATTCCCTCCGTGCGATTGATGTGAGTTCTGGGGTGATCTGATGATATGAAATGCTCTAATGGCCCGTTTGGGCGTTGGGTGATTGAAACATCTGCCAGCTATCTCTCCGTATGTTGCTATGTCTTTCCTTTACATGTTTTCGTTGTTTTAGCTCGACTGAAGCGCGCCTGATTCTCTAATGGGTCTTCGGATTCAATCGTCTTCAGCAGAATAAGTGTGGCTCTAGTTATACCGATGCCCATGGCCGTTCGGTGTCGCTTGCGGGGAGCCTCCCAGGCTTGCCCCAGGGCCAGAGACAGATTATCTCTTGGCTTCTGGGGCAGTCTGCTATCGATATTGGCAATGCTTTCAATGGCCGCTGCTAGTGATTTTCTATAATTCTAGATGTTATGGTTTTTGCCTATTGGCACTGTCAAAATCATCCCTGGGTCCAGAGACAGCCATCTCTTGGCTCTCAGGATGATGAAAGACGACATCAAGCTGTCCCCGGACTCTACACAGTAGTGCTGACACGGGTTCTCTGTACCCTGATTTTTCCCTCCCGGTTTCCTCTCTGATCTTGGACTTTCTTTGAAACCTAAGCCAATTCCAGTTGAAACCCGAGGAATTGATTCATTTTGACCTCACTGGACCTATTTACCTCGGCCTGAATCGTCAAGAAACCCCTGAATCCCTAACAGATTTAAGAACAGGGTACCGTAAAGCTCTGTTCTGATCCCGGCGTCCTCATAGCTCTCGGCCCCGCGTACAGTAAATCAGATGAATAGCTCTCGGCGCCATCCTTCAGGCGCCGAGAACTGTTCTAACATGGCCGCGCCGGGAGCCCTGCACTCTGACCACGGCGCCGGGAGTCCTACTCCCTGGTCTCCTCCTCGCTGCGCCGGCAGTCCCCTCTCCCTTGGCCATCCCGCCGGGAACCTCCCACTCTGGGCAATTCCTCTTCACGCCGGGAACTCCTGGCCTTCGCTTCAACGCGTCGGAAACCTGCCTCTTTGTCCATGCGCCGGGAGCCTAAGCCACCGGCATTCTTCTGGCGCCAGGAGCCTGTATGTGCACTTCAGGGATGACAATTAATGGAGATAACCCTCACCTTTTCTACTAGGTTTTCTGGACTCGATCGGCTTTTATAACCTTCCGAGGCAATGGAGCTCCGCCGCTGCGTAAGCTTCGTTGACCTCTAAGGGAACATCGGAACAGTGCTGCAGGCATGTACATGATCAGGGGTCCAATACCCCTCTATTTGGCTTTCACCCCGGCGCTCCGTGGGTGATCGTCTATCATTCCCTGGCAAATGCTGAGTCCGGGGGAGATGCTGTCAAAATTCTCCCAGGACCACGAAGCCTACATTAAACTGTCCCTGGGATTCTGTATGACACTGGTGACAGGGTTTCTCTATGCCTAGGCCTTCCCAAAGTCCTCCCAGGTCCTGATGTTCCTATGAAGCCCAAGCCTAATCTAATTCAATTTTGATGCCCTGACCAATTTTTGACCCCAAAGAAACCCCTTCCCTTGGCCTGGATCAATTAGAAACCTAAAACAGAGTATCGTAAGCTCTGTTCTGGTCCCGGCGCCAAAATACCTCTCGGATCAACCTACAGTAAACACGATGAATAGCTCTCGGCGCCATCCTTCGGGCGCCGAGACCTGATTTTGGCTTTCTGGCCGTCGCGCCGGGAGCCCTACATTCTGGCCATCGCGCCGGGAGCCCTGCATTCTGGCCGCGCCGGGAGGTTTCCTCCCCTTCGGCTGAGCGCGCCGGGAGTCACCACCCTCTTGTAGCCGCGTCGCGCCGGGAGCCTTCCTCAGCCCCGTCGCGCCGAGACCCTCTTCTAGCATCTCTTCCTCGCGCCGGGAAGCCTGCGCCGAAGGCCCTCTCCCCTTTGGCTCCTCTTCGTCGCGCCGGGAACCCAAGCCCTCTCGTCATGGCGCCGGGAACCCCCAACCTTCTTGTTTTGGTGCCGGAAGCCCTGGCCTTCCCATTTTTGGGTCGTGCCGAGAGCCTGTGTCCATTCAGAGTGTGCCGAGAGCCCGATCTACCACCCAATGAATTCCAACATCCGTAGTGAACCCACACAAGGGATATCTGTGGATCACCCGATATGTCCCTGGGATAAAATTGAAGGGAAGTCATAACCCCTATGTTCCACCTAACCGCAACGGATTTACAAATAACCCTTCTGCTCGGGGGGTCTTGCCACTGCATGAATCCCGCTAGCCCTTTCAAAGGGAAAATCACACATTGCCCCCCATAGCCCGTATGTACACGGGTTGGGAGGTTCGGCTTCTCTAGCTCTCGACACTCATCCCGATACTCCGCGGGTGATAGCCTCTTTCCCCCTGGGCATAACCCAGATTAAGAGGAAAGGCCGTCGAAATACTAATCGAAGCTTTAAACCTATATCATGGCCATGGCTTTGCCTTCCCGTGATGAATGTCTTCTATCTCCTTGTTTCCACCAAGTATAACTGTTTTGAACCGCCAACCACACGATCTAGTCGGTTTCTGTGATTGATGTTATTATCTTACCCGTCTCTCTGGCCCTGGTATGAAGTTTAAAGTCAAGCATGTGAATATCTGTTTGCCTCTCAAGGCCTCCTACTTTAGCGTTTAATCAAGGGTTGTCCTTCCTTGGAAGGACGTAATTAACGTCATAACGTTCATGGTATGACGGGCTTATGGTCCAGACACGATCACTCACAATCGACTGACCAAGTCAGATCGAGCGCACAATGAAATCGTCACACATGTGACTGGCACGCCAATAAATCAATGAATAAACAATAAACAAAAATAAATAAATAAATAAACATAAGATTATGCGTCAACAGCTTTATAAGAACATCAGGATCGAGGAGGAATTTGGGAAGGCCAAGGCGTAGAGGATCCCTGTCACCGGTGTCATACAGAGTCCCGGGGACAGCTTAATGTTGGCTTTTCGTGGTCCTGGGAGAATTTTGACAGCATCTCCCCCGGACTCAGCATTTGCCAGGGAATGATAGACGATCACCCACGGAATGCCGGGGTGAAAGCCAAATAGAGGGGTATTGAACCCCTAACCATGTACGTGCCTGCAGCACTGTTTCGATATCCCTTTAGAGGTCAGCGAAGCTTATGCAGTGGCGGAGCTCCATTGCCTCGGAAGGTTATAAAAGCCGATCGAGTCCGGAAAACCTTGTAGAAAAGGGGAGGGTTATCCCCATTAATTGTCACCCCCGAGGTGCATATGATGGCCCGGGGCATCCCTTGACATAACAAGAGTATTTATGGGGTTTCTTCAGTGGTAGCAAAGGTTTTACGACTTGAGGTGTACAGGTTGGCTTTTCGGCGCCGATGGCAAGGATGCCAGAGAGCTCCCGGCATGGGTTTCTCGGTGCGCTGATAGGATGGCCCGGAGGGTCTCTCGGCGCATGAGGAAGAAAGAGGGCCTCCCGGCGCGCGGGGAAGAAAGCCAAGGCATAGGGGCTCCCGGCGCGCAAAGAAAAAAGGGGGGGAGGAGCTGATCCTGGTGGTTCTCGGCGCCTGAAGAAGCGGCGCCGGGAGCTATTCACCAAATTTACTGGAGGTTGATCCGAGAAGTATGAGGGCGCCGGGATCAGAACAAAGCTTACGGTACTCTGTTTTCTGGTTTTAATGATGGCTTGGGCTGAAAGCGACGGACTCTATGGGCTCTGAGCTGTCCGAAGCATCCACTTTGAGTTGGATTAGGTCTAGAATCCAGAGGAGTATTGGGATTTGAGAGGCATCTGGGAGGCCGAAGTCTGAATGCCCCTGTTCATCGCCGTTATCATCCAGAGCTTGGGGACAAACTTAATATGGTCATTCGTCACGCTGGGAGCCAAAAGATGGCTGTCTCTGGCCCCAGAGGAGACTTAGATGACATATACGGAGGAAACACACATGCTTGGAATCCCAGAGTTTCTCAAGCCTCAATCATTGCACAGCACGGCTTCATCCCAGCAGCCAAAGAATAATCTGTTCCAAGCTTTGGGGTGAGCAATAACAGTGCTACGAGGCAGAGAAAGGACAGACGAAATTGATCATCATGCTATTGATTTACAAATAACACAGAGAATGGCAATAGGGCTTAAAAAAAAGCAAAAATCAAGCTTAAACTACAGCCCATCATACATATATATCCATTCGTTTGATGATGCCCATCACGGAAGACACATAGTCAGAAAACCCATATGAAACATCATTCCCATACCCAAACCGATTACAGGGAGAGAGTGAGGGAAAGGGGAACAGACAGATGCCGAGATATTTCGGCTACATTGCATGAATCGAGATAAGATTCGAAAGTATTACATGAAATAGAAGAAAAGAGAAAACAAACATGGGGGAGGGCGGAGCATTGACACCTCTCCCTCCCCCGGATGCCCACCTGGAGCTTCTTCCCTGGGAATGGGTCTCTTCTCTCTTTCTTTTTCAGCGGAGGAGGCTCTCTCTCTCTCTGGTCTCTTCTCTTTTTCTTTCTTTTTGATCGATGGTCTGGCTTCTGATCCTCCGATCCCCTTTTCTTTCAAAGGGGGTATGTTTATATAGGTCTCATCCTTCTGTGCTCTCGGCGGAGGGCAGTCGGTGTGGCCAGTTCCATTCGAGACATCTCCCGGCGTGACAAGTAGCCCCTTGTTGAGGCTCCCGGCGCCACTAACAGGAGCCCAAATGACCGGCCCATCTAGCGCCTTCAGGCCTCATTCGTGCCTTAGGCTTCTCTTCATGCTTTCTTTTGAATTAATCTTCGTCAGAACCGAATAAAGCCCACCTTTAGTAGAGGCATGACTTTGTTGAGATCATTTTGAGGCTCCATCAGTGAACAAACGGGGGTTTAATCAGTATTGCCGTATGAATGACGACAAAACCGGGTATGTTTCATCGGCATTGTCATCCGAACGGTGACAAGACCAGACATCAGCTTCAGTCTGACAGACTTCGGCCGGGTATGTAATCTGTGGAGAGGATTGCTCTTCTGTTCTGACTTTGTAGGAGCCCTGACAATCTTTATCTGTCGGTGCCGGTTTCATCTTTATCTCATATTACATCCATCAGTAAGCTGACATCTGGCTTACCTTGACATATCATCCATGGATTCTCGGACGAAGCAGTAGTACAGCTCTTCTTAAAAGGCTGGGAGGTCCCATCAGTCGAGTGACTGCGGCTTCATCGACGCTGCCGTCTGAATGACATCGGCACCGGGCATCAGCTTTGGCCGACAAAGGCTTTAGCCGAGTGAATGGTTGACGAGCTTCATCAGTGGTCTTCTACTGTTGGCCTGATTTTCTTTTCAGTTATGCTTCCACCCCTGTTCATTTTCTAGGTGTCAACACTGACCTAGGAAATTACACCGGGCGAGATCTTGTGTACAAGTTTAACCACTGGCACGTCGACCCCCTTTTGATTAATCAAGAAAGGTCAATGAATCCTTAAATTATGACCGTGTAGGACCCAGTGCCCTAGTAGCTTTGTCAACTTAATGCTGAAAGCAGGAAAATTAACGCCTTTGAATGAGGCGCCTTTTCTGAAATTAACGCATGTGGAGAAGGTCGTCCTTTTTTAAATAACGCCCTTATATGGGCCGTCTTTTCAACAAAATTCAAAAACGTTTTTCAAATTCATGCCGTCACCTAGGGCATCTCTTGTTTGAATAACGACCTAATCTAAGGCGCGTCTTTTGAAAAATAAAAGGAAAAAAAATAAATATAAAAGGAAAAGAAAACAAAAAAGGATATGGGGTTTATTCTTCATGTGCGTGCTTGCATTATTGCGTAGGGCATCTTGATTATTGTTTTCATACGTGTGCTTGCGTGTTGCACCTCCCTTTATTGGTTATTTCATTTGCCTTATTTGATTAAAGGCTTGGCCCCTTGACCTACTATCCAGGTCAAAAGTAAAGGCACCCCTTGCTTATTGAGCAAGGGGCCAAGTCGAACAGATGAATTAACCTGTTTATTCAAGTGTGAATCACAGCTACAAGTACAGGGCAAAGTAAAGCGAACACAAAGAACGTGAAAAGAAGCAAAGTACACAACCACAAAGTACACAACTACACAAGTGCTCAGGTAACAAAGAAAATTTCAATCTTATATATATATACATCATGAATATCTGAGTACAAGTGTGAGGGTGGAGGAGTACAAGTAAGTCTCTCAGCTCTCGCCTCCACCCTCCTCTCTCCTACTCTCTACCTCGTCCTCGCCGTCCCGAGGAGGCGCTAGTGGAGGAGGCATGGGCCCCGGTGAAGAAGATGGAACTCGAACCTGGCCCCCTACCTCGCTCCTCCCTCGAAGAGAAGAACCCGCCACAAAGGTGGAGCTGGTGAAGGAGTACCCCGCAGCACGCGCTCGCTCACGCCCTCGCTAGAGACGCTCCTCAGACACTCGTAGCCGCTCCTGAGAAAGGGCCAGCTGCGTCCTCAGGTCCACCAGCTCACGATCGCGCGCCGCCACCTGCTCCTGGTACCGGGCGCGGTCCGTCTGCTGTTGTTCGTGGTGCCGGTCGCGGTCCGCCAGGTGCTCATCTCGCTCTCGAGCGCGCTCTCGTCGCTCCAGCTCAAGAGCAACCCGCAACTCTGCCACGTCCTGAGGCAGCTCCTCCCGTCGCCTCAGGGACCGCTCCAGCTCTGTAATCCGCTGCTCGCGGATCGCCAGCACTGTCCCGGCCAGGGCAGCCTGGGTACGTGCCGCCTGTAACTGTCTGGTCTGCAAATAGGTAAACAAATCATCAGTTCCATTGTGCATTAATTCATGAAATAAGCAATACATGACGGAAAGTAAATCACTCACCTGGGCAGTCATGACCTGCTGTCCCTCGCAGACGCAAGTGAGAGCGGCTCGAAGCTCCTCAATCTGAAAAATGAATTTCATCAGTGCACATTAAAATATATAATCAATAATTGAATGAGGTTTGAGTTTTGGAATTTACCCGTGAGGCGAGGTCGCGCTCTGCAGCCTCGGCCCGTGTGACCGCTCCCGCTAGCTTCTTTACTAGTGCGGTCACCTCTGCACTGGGTCCCCTCGAGCTGGAGGCTTCCCCTACATCTCTCCCTACGGCTCCCTGCTGGGCACGCTGCATTCATTGAAATCGTCAGTGGCTAATCATCAATAATTCAACAAAAATTCATTTGCATATAGAAATAATTTAAACACTCACCAGGGTCTCGAGGTCAGCCCGTGTGGCGGCTAGCTGGTCCTCCAGGCTGTGTAGATGGGCATGTGCATCCATCGCCGCTATGTCCCGTGCATCCTGCATCCATTTCACATTAGTCGCATAATAGGAATACATAAGCATTTGCATTTAATTTAGAAGCAATTGCATTCATACATACCCCTAGGACCCTCATCTGGGGTCGCCCGGCGTAAACCTCCCAGTAGCGCCGGAGGTACTCGGAGCTGTCGGTAGCCTGGGAGGTGACTCGGGTCCCGCCTCGCCGCCAGTCGGCGTATTGGTCCTCGAAGCGCACCCTCCAGTCGATCGCCTTCGTTCGACCGCGCGTCTTCTTCCCGATTCCTCGCGGCTCACCGACCTCTATCCACTCCTGGTGTAGGCCCAGGGTCCTCATCACCAGTCTAAGCCGTAATGGCTCGATCTCGCTCAGGCTATGAACCCAAAGCTCATGCTCAAAACGAGGTCGGCCCACTACGACCCATGGCTGGCCCTCGTCGGTCATCCCCTCGTAAGGCCTCCATCGCACCTGCATCCATGAACATGCATGTCATCTCATCATAATTATAATAAATTCAAATAAACATAAAAAAAAGCATAACATTCATACCAGCGAGGGAGGGAAGTCTCGGAACTCTCTCCGTAGCACCCACAACTCGTAGCCGAGTGGGGCACCGAAAACCACCGGCAACCAGCGCCGTGCTAGAGGGAAAGCCCCCTCACCTCCTGGCCGTGGGTCGGCGTGCCCCATCGGCATGTACAGATGGCTCCAAACCTGCATCCATTCGTTGCATTAGTGAGGCATTCACATGCATAAAAAAGAAGAAAAAAGAATAAAAGAGAGGAAAATATATATATATATATAAGTGCATACCAGAAGAAAAGGTGAGAAGCCACTGACGGTCGTCTCTCGTCCTGTCCCCGTGGACAGGTCGGCTAGTAAGTGCGCCAGCAGCGCCGCTCCCCAGGCGTATCTGCCGACTCCCTCTAAGTCCTCGAGGATCCCTAAGAATCGGCACTTGATGACGTCGCCCTTCGTGCCGAGCAATAGCCTCCCGAGCAACAGCAGTAGGAACCTTCTCAAGTCTCGGTCTGCTCTCTCCCTGTCAGTCGGGTCCTGGGAATAGACTGCCCTAGCCCCCTCGATCAATCTCTGTGAAAACTGCTCCAAGGACTCTCCTGGCCTGTGCCTAGCATCCCCTAAGCCCATCACTGTAGTCAGGTCGGTGTGGAAGATAGTCCTGCACTCGCTAGGTGTCTCGTAGACCATCTCTAGCCCTAGCAGCCTCTGGGCAGGCTCGGTATAGTCTGGTAAGGTGATCCCGCTCACTGCCTCCCCGTCTACCCTAAGTCCCGTGATCCTAGCTACATCCTCCAGGGTAGGAACCATATGCCCCCAAGGCATCAGGAATGCCCGGTGATGCGGGACGGGACCACGGACACGACAAGCTCGCGATCGTCCCTTAACGAGGGAAGCGTCGGATGTGCGCGGTTGAGAAACCGGCAATGAGCTAGGGTGGTCGGCTCTCTTTTGCGCCCGGATCGGGTCACGGGACGGCTTCGCTCTCTCTCGCAGCAGTGATATTATAAATTGAAGGCGAGCTAGGTATCCCTACACATGCTCTCTAGCAGCGGCACATAAAGCATATAAAGAATTAAGCTAATGCCAAATGTAAGGGTGAAGGCGATACCTCCACGCTCTCGGCGTGGCGAAGACGGCACCCGGCCAAAGCTCGTACTCCCGGGAACTTAGTACATTATGTTTACAGCAGTACAAATAAGCCCACTCCACGCAGGGAGGTAAAGGGCGACACTAGTGGGCCCGGGAGGACCATGTTCGGGTTGACGGGCGGTTTCGGGCAATGCTTCGGCTTCACGCGTACTCGTGCTAGTGGGGGCCCACGTGTTGACCGGAGGGGTCGTGTGGGGCCTGATGGCTCCTCTGCTGTGGAGACACCTGGAAAGCGTTCCCCTGGGATGGCGAGCTGCTGGAACGACCGCCGGACGCCGGGCGGCCCTCGGACGACGCTCGCGGGAACTCGGCCACGAATCTGAAAATTCTATTTGCAGGCGCGTGACTCGGAGAAAACTGCTGCTGCAATCAGCCCCGTTGTCAGAACGCGACAAAATTAGAGCCGTTGGAAAGAGGGCTCAAAATACTTCGACGTAGGGGTCTTCAAAAAAAATAATCAGATCTGTATTTCTGATTGTTGAATTTACAAGCTTGCTGGAATCTGGCCAGAACTACAGGGGCAGGTTCTAACTTCTCTGAAGATCGACGTTGCCCGGGGAGAAGACCTCCGAATCTGGAAATAATTTCTTCAGAAAAGTTGAAGATATCTGAGAGAGGAATCTGGGAATAGTTTTGGTTTTCTGATTGGAGACGAAATGGATTTTCTGGGATGTCTTTACTAGACCTGGGTCGGATCTGGGAAACTGTGGGCAGACTGTTCTTGGGAACTTGGATGAAATTTGAAAAATACTTGGAGGGTGAACCAAAAATTAATACAATTCCTGGTGGTAGAGGGATGTGGACAGAGATCCCAGTAAATTTGGGCGACCCAAAAAAAATCAAAAGATGGTTCGAATGGGGTAAACTCAGAGCTGGTGAACAGTAAACAGAACCAGGACAGATCTGGAACTTGGAATTGGACGAAAATCAAAAAATAGCTAAAGGATGAATTTTGACGTGATTTTTTTTGTGGGGATAAGGATTCTAGAGGGGAACCAACCCTGAAATTTTGAGCTTCAGAAGACGAAGGGAGTGATAGCATGAATTCGGAGAAGAAGGGTCTGTCCTGAGTGGACAGAACACCGAAACCGTTGGCGACGACGTGTCGGCGGCGAGACGATGGCGGCGGCGATCACCGGAGTTGCTTCAGATGCTGGAGGGGATCAAGGGGGAGGGGATTACACTCTAGAAAGGGGAGAGGGGGTGGAGGAACAAGGTAGAGAGAGGGGAGGGGCGCAAGCTTCCTTGGGGGCAAATGCCTTTTTTTCCATTCATTAATTCCTTTAATATGAAAAATACAACCTTATATAGGATGCCAACCAAACTCAATCTCAACCCTTGGATCTAGGGGTTTGGATTGAAGGGTTGGGATGAGGTATGACCAACCACAAGAAATACAATATTTAAAGGAATCCCATTCCTAATTCTACCACATGTGGTCAAATAAAGGGAGGAAAGAAAGAAAATTAAACAACCTAGCCTAATGGAGCCAAAAGAGGGGGCACCCCCCTTCATGGGCCAAGGGCCTTTCATGGGACATGAGCCATCCACAAGCCCATGCTAGACTTGGACCCTTCCCATTTAGTTGGCCCATGAGGGAGTGTAAACCAATTTGGGCCTTAAGTGCATTAATGACCCATTAGAAACCTAATGACCCAATATGGCATAAGCTCCTTAATGGACTCTACTAATGGCTACCTAGCCATGGACTCTACATTAGAAATGGCACATTGGCTTGATATAAGCCTTACAAGAAGCCCAAAACAAAGAAATTACACAATTACAATCTTATACAAGCCATAACACACAAATACACTTCACCCGTGTATGGAAATCACCTTTGATGCCCCATCAATTCTCCCCGGGTGGGAGGAACTCGACCCTGTCGAGTAGGGGTATGGCTGCTCCGGTCCTCCGGCGGATCCGTCACCGTGCTAAGTAGCGCGGGTATGCTCCACTCCAAGTGATCGGCACCTGCTCATTCCATATATACTCGATATGCGCACTGCTATGGCTAAAGGTGGTCACTCCGAAGGGGCATTCTCAAAAGGAAGGAGACAGCTCGAAGACTCACTAGGAATCACCGCTGAGTCCCTATAGGTGACTGATCCGGATATAGATGTAGAACCGATCCCATACTCATCGAGTGAGTCGACTCGCTTCACACTCATAAGAGAACGACACGAGCTTGCACAAGACACATGCAGACTCACCATGCACTGACACATGAATGAAATTCACACAAACAATCGACTCAAAATCACCACACAAACAAACCACACAAAGAAAACACACCGACTCATCTATGACTCTAGACATACCTAATGTTAGTCAGACCCGTACATGGATGACGGCGGACCAGGACACCCGAATATGTGCCATACATACATTTGACGTAACTGGAGGTTGACGTCATGGGGAACTCCTAGACATACTACGATGCACCAATCATGGACATTGGGCTTGGATACGGGAAGTCCGGGAGGTGCGGGTGGTTTAGAGGGATCGGGGAAACCAAAGTCTTCCTTACCCCCGAGGGATGGTTCAGACCTATGGCTATGTGGAGTTTGCTTGGCCCGAATGAAAAAGGTGGGATAGTGAACTCCGCGGAAGAAGGGTAACGAGTATGAAAACTCGGGAGGGTCACTAGTGAAGGGGTCAAAAGGGTCGAAGAAGGTGTGACCCCATGAAGTGGGTTCCAACATGACATGGTCCCAATCGTGAAATTCTTGAAGGTGCGGGTGGTCACCTTCCTCCGTCATGGTAGATGGGACCGTGTATAGGAAATATGACTCCTCCCTCGGAAGCAAAGTCATGAAGTCGGGCTCATCCGGTAGCGGGAGAAGTAGAAGAACCTCTGTGGTGACACAACCCACGGTGCACTCGAAGGTAATGGACCCTATGGCCGGATGGGTGAAGCTAAGACTAGCGGGTTGGTCAAAGCCTCGGGCCAAAAGATGCGTCAACTCCCATTGTGAATCTAATCCCATGACAAGATCATCCAACGTATCAACATGGTGACGAGATCGAAATGTGGTATGGAATGAGTTGACCGGCACTAGTGGTAGTGTGGGGTCCATTGATGGGAAGGGATGTGGGACCAAGCCATCCTTGAGCCATCTTAGAAGTGGCTCGGCTATGTAAAGTGTTCCCGTAAGAAACACGGGTGGCTCGGGCTTTGGTAGTTCCCACTTTGATGGTTTCGAATGAAGACCGGAGGTAGATAACAATGGAGCATCCATGGGTGGTGGAGTAGCTTGTGTCCTTTCCCACCAATCCGAAATCATTTTCTTTATTTCCTCTAAGGAGCGGGTTGGAGGAGGGACCTTGGGGTGGACTAGCTCCTTAACTCTCGGCTCGGGTGTGGGCCTCGGCTCGGTTATAAGCGGGACTTCCACTCGGTTGGAGGTGCTTGAGTGGGTTGGGATGGGAGTGCCAAGGGGAGGTTGGTTGGTGGTGCATGGGCGGGCCACTAGATTGGGGTCACTTTGGTGGGCTTGGACGGCGGTGAAGGGGTGGGATTGGGTAGAGGTGTGGCCCACTTGATTGTGGGTGAGTTGGTGGGGTTGGTGAGTGGAATGACCTCCGTGGTTGGAGGTAGGTGGGCGGGGAACGTAGGCCCTCCTAAGCACTCTCTTCATTTCCCACCATGACTCGATGGGCCTTAGATTCCTATCCTCCCTCCAATATTTGATGTCCCTCCAAGTTGCAGCGGCTTCACCAAAAAGTCACCTTTTGGCAACATCGACTTGCATGGGCCCGTACATGATGTACACCTCGAAGTAATCATCCATAATGGCTTCCCATTCTAGATAGACACTCGGGTCATCGGACCGTAGAAATCCCGGGTTTCGGGCCTCGTGGGGTGGTTCGGGTGGTCCTTCCATTTGAGATAGTATCGCCACCATCCGGGAGTTTGGGACTCCATGGGACACGGGGAAACTAGTGGATGGCCATGCCGACACTCGGACCAAAACACTAGACACGACACTAAGTAATGCAAAGTTGGAATGCACTAACTAATGCACACTAAGGACCCTAGACGTAAACCAAGACTCGGTACGGGGCGGAGACAATCGACCCGAAGGTCACTCGCACAAGTGTGCGGCCTTCCCGATAGGCGTAACCTAACGGTCGGACAACACCTTTTTATATACCGAGTAAAGGGATGTATGCGACCCAAAAACGACTCTTTTTGTTGTTTTAAAAATATGATAATCCTAAACACGACTTAGACCGACTAATGACTCGATGTAAATGACACTCTTTTTTTTTGACACCCTAGACTCAACCTGGCTCTGATACCAAATTGATGCGGGACGGGACCACGGACACGACAAGCTCGCGATCGTCCCTTAACGAGGGAAGCGTCGGATGTGCGCGGTTGAGAAACCGGCAATGAGCTAGGGTGGTCGGCTCTCTTTTGCGCCCGGATCGGGTCACGGGACGGCTTCGCTCTCTCTCGCAGCAGTGATATTATAAATTGAAGGCGAGCTAGGTATCCCTACACATGCTCTCTAGCAGCGGCATATAAAGCATATAAAGAATTAAGCTAATGCCAAATGTAAGGGTGAAGGCGATACCTCCACGTTCTCGGCGTGGCGAAGACGGCACCCGGCCAAAGCTCGTACTCCCGGGAACTTAGTACATTACGTTTACAGCAGTACAAATAAGCCCACTCCACGCAGGGAGGTAAAGGGCGACACAAGTGGGCCCGGGAGGACCAAGTTCGGGTTGACGGGTGGTTTCGGGCAATGCTTCGGCTTCACGCGTACTCGTGCTAGTGGGGGCCCACGTGTTGACCGGAGGGGTCGTGTGGGGCCTGATGGCTCCTCTGCTGTGGAGACACCTGGAAAGCATTCCCCTGGGATGGCGAGCTGCTGGAACGACCGCCGGACGCCGGGCGGCTCTCGGACGACGCTTGCGGGAACTCGGCCACGAATCTGAAAATTCTGTTTGCAGGCGCGCGACTCGGAGAAAACTGCTGCTGCAATCAGCCCCGTCGTCGGAACGCGACGAAATTAGAGCCGTTGGAAAGAGGGCTCAAAATACTTCGACGTAGGGGTCTTCAAAAAAAATAATCAGATCTTTATTTCTGATTGTTGAATTTACAAGCTTGCTGGAATCTGGCCAGAACTGCAGGGGCAGGTTCTAACTTCTCTGAAGATCGACGTTGACCGGGGAGAAGACCTCCGAATCTGGAAATAATTTCTTCAGTAAAGTTGAAGATATCTGAGAGAGGAATCCGGGACTATTTTTGGTTTTCTGATTGGAGACGAAATGGATTTTCTGGGATTTCTTTACTAGACCTGGGTCGGATCTGGGAAACTGTGGGCAGACTGTTCTTGGGAACTTGGACGAAATTTGAAAAATACTTGGAGGGTGAACCAAAAATTAATACAATTCCTGGTGGTAGAGGGATGTGGAGAGAGATCCCAGTAAATTTGGGCGACCCAAAAAAAATCAAAAGATGGTTCGAATGGGGTAAACTCAGAGCTGGTGAACAGTAAACAGAACCAGGACAGATCTGGAACTTGGAATTGGACGAAACTCAAAAAATAGCTAAATGATGAATTTTGATGTGATTTGTTTTGTGGGGATAAGGATTCTAGAGGGGAACCAACCCTGAAATTTTGAGCTTCAGAAGAAGAAGGGAGTGATAGCAGGAATTCGGAGAAGAATGATCTGTCCTGAGTGGACAGAACACCGAAACCGTTGGCGACGACGCGTCGGCGGCGAGACGATGGCGGCGGCGATCACCGGAGTTGCTTCAGATGCTGGAGGGGATCAAGGGGGAGGGGATTACACTCTAGAAAGGGGAGAGGGGGTGGAGGAACCAGGTAGAGAGAGGGGAGGGGCGCAAGCTTCCTTGGGGGCAAATGCCTTTTTTTCCATTCATTAATTCCTTCAATATGAAAAATACAACCTTATATAGGATGCCAACCAAACTCAATCTCAACCCTTGGATCTAGGGGTTTGGATTGAAGGGTTGGGATGAGGTATGACCAACCACAAGAAATACAATATTTAAAGGAATCCCATTCCTAATTCTACCACATGTGGTCAAATAAAGGGAGGAAAGAAAGAAAATTAAACAACCTAGCCTAATGGAGCCAAAAGAGTGGGCGCCCCCCTTCATGGGCCAAGGGCCTTTCATGGGCCATGAGCCATCCACAAGCCCATGCTAGACTTGGACCCTTCCATTTAGTTGGCCCATGAGGGAGTGTAAACCAATTTGGGCCTTAAGTGCATTAATGACCCATTAGAAACCTAATGACCCAATATGGCATAAGCTCCTTAATGGACTCTACTAATGGCTACCTAGCCATGGACTCTACATTAGAAATGGCCCATTGGCTTGATATAAGCCTTACAAGGAGTCCAAAAGAAAGAAATTACACAATTACAATCTTATACAAGCCATAACACACAAATACACTTCACCCGTGTATGGAAATCGCCTTTGATGCCCCATCACCCGGCTAGTCCTATCCCATCTCTCCCTCAGAACCTGGATAAGTGGTAGGTCTGGTCTGACTGGCTCTATGCTAAGGAAGGCCCCAAACCCCATAGCATCTACCCTGGCTCTCTGGAACTCGGGGAGGCCGTAATATGCTGCCCGGACCATGACCCAGGAGATCCGTGTCCTCATCAACCCCTGCACGCATAAAGAAAGAAATTTTGGTTTAATTGTTCAATTATTCTTGTTGAAATTCACTTAATTGCCTTGGTTGAGATTTTGATGTTTGATTTAATTAACGACCATCCCCAGGTCATGGTTTGTTTAATTAGCGCCCCTGAGGAGGGCGTGGTTTCTAAGTAAGCTTTGAATTAACGACCTACCCTAGGTCGTTGTTTATCTCAGAGACGCCCCGGTGGGAGGCGTGGTTTTGAGGTTAATTTCTTATTTCCTAAAAGTTTTTCCAATTAACGCCCGTCCCAGGGTCGTCATTTGTTTAAGTAACGCCTCTGAATAGGGCGTTTTCTGTTAAAATGGGTTTTGGGTTTTAATAATTTATTCTGGAATTAATGAATTAGCGACCGCTGGTTTGGTCGTTCTTTGTTGAATTGACGCCCCGATGAAGGGCGTTGTTTTCCAGGGTTGTGAAAATAAAATCAAAATAGCATGCGATATAAATCATGGAAAAATATATAATTGAACAAAAGCACGGAATTAATAGCATGATTAACATAAAAAAATGATAATTCAAATGGACGACATGCTCTAGGGCGTGTTTTTGTTTAACCCCAAGATATGATGTGTGGATTGTTTTGATGATGAACAATTGCTATAAGTTGTTTTCTTATGAGATGCGAGTGAATCAACTCTTTACTCACTTGGTTTAAAGATCCAAACTCTTGTATATCAATGATGAAGGTAAGTCCAGAGGTACGTGGTGATATATATAACTACATTGTTCATTATATTATTCATGTAATGCACATATTTTTTATCACCATGATACTTGTGTTTGATAATATATGTGAAATTTAATTGAACTCAATTTGATCCAATTATGTTGTTTTTGCAGGTAAGATCTTCAATCTTAATGTATTCAACATCGTTGGTAACTTGTTTCATTTTTATCACGTGTTGTGGGGCTTCACGGTGTTTTTTTTTACTAAGTTCACAGTATGTGTCGACACCGGTGTCGACACATACTGTTCACATTTCGTTTCTATTGTACAGTTCCCGTTCCTTTTGTTTTGTGTGTCGACATAGGTGTCGACACATGTGTCGACACCTGTGTCGACACGTGTTGTTGCTGGGTTCCCTTTCCGCGAGTGTGTGTCGACACTAGTGTCGACACGTCGACACTAGTGTCGACACATTATGTTTATATTGTTATTAGTTTTGTTTTGTGTTAATACTCTTGTTAAACCATGTTTAAGCTCTTAATACTTGTTTTAGCGCTTTATATCTATGGGTTTGGAGTGGGTGTCGACCAAGTGTCGACACTGGTGTCGACACTAGTGTCGACACCTGCGGTTGTCGTTTTGTTTATATGAAATAATGGAGTTCGGCGCGTCCTTTTACGACTTCCGTGTTTCAGCGCCGAAAGTGCTCTTTTTCAGTCAAAATGAGCTCAAATAATTCGAAAATTGTGGATTTGCATCTAATCATGTTAGTTGACTATTCAGGTCATTAAATATTTTTTATTTTTTTTTTGGGCTCTAATCATATAAGGCAATTGATCGTGTACATGGAGGCGTTGCGAAGGTGAACGGGAGACGGGAGGTTTCTGCTTCGCAGAGGGGTTCTGCCACTCAGATCTGTACATGTACGTGAAAGAAAAGAAGGGTCTCAAGCCTTCAAACATCTAGTTATGTGAAGCTACTTCCAGATTCAAGCTGCAATAGAAGATCAACAACTGTTCATCTTCCTCTTCTTCCAGAATCGTCATCAACCTGCAGAAGTGTTAAAGCTCATTTGGAAAAGAGAAAGGGGGAGCTCTAAATCACATCATTTGTCTCCTAATCTGATCTTTTCATTTCTATATCTTGTGTGGAGTTCTTGCTGTTATTCGTTAAACTCATTAAATGATCTTGTGAGTGTGTGTGCTCGTATCTGTGACACGAGCTGTGTGTGGTGACCAAAGTTGGTTGCCGTGTGTGTTGTTGTTGTTATTCACGGCGTGTGTGTGGCTCACTCATAGTGAAGTCTTAATCCTCAAGTGTGAGGGGTGGACGTAGGGGATACTGCAGTGTACCCGAACCACCTAAAAACTCTGTGCGTTCATTTGTGGTATGCATCTTCGTTATCTTAACGAGTGGGCTTCTCGGTGAGTTGAGTGTACACCTTTTATATCTTCTTCACACACCCATTTCCACGTGACTTCACAAGTGAGATCATGTTCATGTGAGGCTTAGTGCTTGTATGCTTAAATAATCATGTTTTTATTAAGGAAAAGTTTTTAACTAGCAAATCAATTCACCCCTCCCCTCTTGATTGCCACCCTTCGGGACTCAACAATTGGTATCAGAGCTTTGGTCTCTAGTTGTTTCGACCACACGGTCGAAGAGTGCGATCCCAGTTATGGCAAACAGAGGGATGATGCCTGAAGGGCATTCTATTCACAGACCTGCATTTTTCGATGGAACTAATTATACTTATTGGAAAAATAGGATGTACGTTTTTCTGCGTGCTCAAGAGTATGATGTGTGGAATGTGATAAACAAAGGTCCTTATAAGTTACCTGAAAATGAGGATGATTGGGATGATGAACATATCGGACATTGTTCAGCAAACTTTAAAGCCATGAATATAATCCAGTGTGCTATTCATCCAAACGAATACTCACGAATTTCTATGTGTGCTTCTGCGCAAGAAATGTGGGACAAGCTACGCTTGATCTACGAAGGAACTTCTGAAGTTAAGGAGACCAAAGCAAATCTTTTGGTTCACGATTATGAGTTATTCATGATGAAACCAGAAGAATCCATCTCTGAAATGTTTGCAAGGCTGATGGAAATTACGAATGGTTTGAAGGCTCTTGGAAAGGAGTATTCAAATCGAGAGCTTGTGAGGAAGGTGCTGAGATCTTTATCACCTCAATGGCACACAAAGGCCACTGTGATTGAAGATTCAAAAGACCTTAGTACTTTGACATTGGACGAACTGGTCGGCTCCTTGATGACTTATGAAATAAACATCAAAAGGAGCGAGGAAGATCACAAAAAGAAGAAGGTTGCCTCAACCGTGGCCTTGAAAGTGAACTCGCAACAATCTGAGGAAAGTGAGGAAGGCTCCTCGGCTAACACTGAAGATGAGGAGCTTGTTGCTATGATCACCAGAAGGGCAAGAAAATTTGTCAAAAATACTAGGAAGTTTGGTGGTCAATTCAGAAAAGGTCCAAGAAGGCAAGGTCCTAAGAAAAATGAAAACAGCAAAAAAGATGAAGTGATCTGTTATGAATGCAAGAAGCCTGGCCACATGCGAGGTGAGTGCCCTGATTTGATGAAGAGATTCAAGAAAGGAAAATTCAAGAAGCCTAAGGCAATGGTCGCCACTTGGAGCGACGAAGATGAAGAAGGATCTGAAAATGAAGGTGACTTGGACGAGCTCGTCAAGAATCTATGTTTCATGGCAGACGAAGACGTCTCAAATGAGGTAGATTCTGATTCTGAAACTCTTACATGTGAACAATGGCAAATTGCATATGAATCATTATATGGAAAATGTAAAAAATTTAAATCTGAAAATAAACTTTTGAAAAAGAAGATTGAGCATCTTGTGCATGTTAAAAATCATTGTGAGAATTGCAATTCGTTGAAATCTGAAATTGATAATCTCAAATGTAAAAATGAAACTCTTTTGTCCAAGATAGAATTGTTTGAAGAAGAAAGTTCATGCATGCGTGATGATCAAAACACCTTTACCAAAATGCATGAAGATTTGAAAATGGAATTGGAAAAAGAAAAGTTGGAAAGAATCACTTGCAATCATGAAAAGGAAACTGCTGAAAAGAAAACTGAAATCTTGTTACTTGAGATTAATGAGCTGAAGAATGTTTTTGCTAAAATGGAAAGAGGGAATGCATCTCACTCTAAAACACTCATGACCTCATGGATTCCAAGAAGCTCATTACCATCATCATCAAACACACATGTGCATAATACTACTATAAATATGAACAGGAAAAAAAACCGTGAAAACAGATTCTCTACTTGCTTCTATTGTGGTAGAATGGGCCATGATATGTATGATTGCAGAACCATGAGATTTGATGATGAATATTCTGCCAGGATGATAAATTGGCCTCCAAGGCCTCATGTATCTAACCATCATGGACCCAAGCTTGCTTGGGTACCAAAATCTGCATAAGTATTCTTGTGGTGTTTTGCAGGTCTGTTTGAGAGCTCAAGGAAGCAAATGGTACTTGGACAGTGGCTGCTCTCGTCATATGACTGGAAACAAAAATTTGTTTGCAGACCTGCATGAAAAGGATGGTGGGATAGTGGCATTCGGTGGTAAGGATAAAGGTAAAATCATTGGAGAAGGTAAGATAGGTAAGAATCAAAATCACGCTATTGAGAATGTCTTGCATGTGAAGGGTTTACATCACAATCTTTTAAGTATCAGTCAACTTTGTGATAAAGGTTGTAATGTGATCTTTGATTCTAACAATTGTACTGTTGTGAATAGAAACACTCATGAAATTAAGTTCATCGGTTTCAGGCATAACAATGTGTATATGATAGATCTGGATGATGTATCTCATGAAAAATTATGTTTGGTTGCAAGGAACAACGATGATGCTTGGTTATGGCATCGCCGCCTTGGGCATGCCAGTTTCAATGTTTTGCTTAAACTTTCCAGAAATGAATTGGTGGTTGGCTTGCCTAAATTGAAGGTTAATGGCGAAGGAGTATGTGGTGCTTGCAGCATGGGTAAGCAAACAAGAACATCATTCAAGTGCAAGAATGATGTAACCACATCAAGGCCTCTCGAATTAATCCACATCGATCTGTTTGAACCAAGCAGAACTCATAGCTTGGGTGGTAAACTTTATGGTTTTGTAATTGTGGATGATTTCTCTAGATTTTGTTGGGTGTATTTTCTTTCTCATAAAAATAATGCCCTGACGGAATTTGAAGCATTTTGCAGGCAAGTTCAAAATGAAAAAGGGTGCTGTATCAAAACCGTGCGGAGTGATCATGGTAGAGAATTTGATAACCATGAATTCAGCAATTTTTGCAGGACTCAAGGCTATATGCATGACTTCTCCGCACCAAGAACCCCTGGACAGAATGGGGTTGTTGAAAGAAAGAACAGGACCTTAATTGAGATGGCCAGAACTATGCTAAATGAAAATAACTTACCAAGGTATTTTTGGGCTGAAGCAGTAAACACCGCCTGCTACATCATCAACCGTGCCATGGTAAGACCTCTCTTGAAGAAAACACCATATGAGCTGTACCGAGGTAAGAAGCCAAACATTTCATACTTTAGACCTTTTGGATCAATTTGCTACATTCATAACAATGGTAAAATGGACTTGGCAAAATTCGATCTTAAAAGTGACAAAGGTATATTTCTTGGTTACTCTATCAACTCAAGAGCATATCGAGTTTACAATTTGAGAACTCTTGTTGTTGAAGAAAGCCCTCATGTTATAGTTGATGAATCATCTACAAATAGATCTAATGAAGGATTTGTTTTGCAGGATGATGAGTTAGAAAACGATGATATCCAAAAGAAGGAAGATAGAGCTGAGAAACAAGAAACAAAAGACCCTCAAGAAATTGATCAAAATCAAGAAGCTCAAGCTGAACAACAGCTACCAAAACAATGGACCTTCACAAAGGACCATCATCCAGAGGATGTCATTGGTAACATAGAAGAAGGAGTAAAGACGCGGTCTTCATTCAGGGAAGTTGAAAACATGGATTTCGTTGCTTTACTCTCTCAATCTGAACCTCACTCCATTGAAGATGCCTTAAAAGACGATTCTTGGATCTTGGCTATGCAAGAAGAACTACATCAGTTTCAAAGAAACAAAGTGTGGTTCATTGTGCCACGTCCTAGAAACCACTCAGTGATCGGAACAAAATGGATTTTTCGGAACAAAACAAATGATCAAGGGGTGGTAACTAGGAACAAGGCTAGGCTTGTGGCCCAAGGGTATAGCCAGGAACTAGGAATTGACTTTGATGAGTCTTTTGCTCCTGTAGCAAGACTCGAGGCAGTGAGGATTTTATTAGCTTTTGCATGTTGCTATGACATAAAATTATTTCAAATGGATGTTAAAAGTGCCTTTTTAAATGGTTATATCCAGGAGGATGTGTATGTGGAGCAACCGCCGGGGTTTGAAGATACGGAGCATCCGGACTACGTGTATAAGCTTGATAAAGCTCTTTATGGGCTGAAGCAAGCTCCCCGTGCGTGGTATGAACGGTTAAGTGAATTTCTCATTCAGAATGGATTCAAACGAGGTAAGGTTGATCAAACTCTTTTTACTAAACTGAATGGTAAGGAAATTCTAATCGTTCAAGTGTATGTAGATGACATTATTTTTGGCTCCACTAAAGATGCTCTCAGTAAAGACTTTGCTAAACTAATGCAGAGTGAGTTTGAAATGAGTCTTATGGGAGAGCTAACATATTTCTTGGGATTACAGGTGACACAAACGGATGACGGCTTGTTCATAAATCAAAGGAAGTATGCCCTGGAGTTGCTGAAGAAATTCAATCTGACAACAACCAAACCACAATCTACTCCAATGTCCACTGCTCTAAAACTTGATCAAGACCCTCAAGGTAAATCAGTAAACCAGACCCTTTTTAGGAGTATGATTGGATCCTTGTTGTATTTGACTGCCAACAGGCCCGACATTCAATATGATGTATGTTTGTGTGCTAGGTTTCAATCTAATCCTAAAGAATCTCATATGTCGACCGTGAAACGAATTTTTAGATATATTGCTGGTACTTGTGAATTGGGTTTGTGGTTTCCGCGTACTTCAAGTCTTGAATTAATTGCTTATTCTGATGCCGATTACGCGGGTTGCAAAATAGACCGTAAGAGCACGAGTGGGTACTGTCAATTCCTTGGAGGTTGCTTGGTTTCATGGGCCTCCAAGAAACAAAATTATGTGGCTTTATCAACTGCCGAAGCCGAATATGTGGCTGTAGGAAGTTGTGTTGCCCAAGTGCTCTAGATACAACAACAAGTGATTGATTTTGGCATCACACTAAGAAACACTGCCATTCTCTGTGACAACACTTCTGCAATCAATCTATCTAAGAATCCAATGCATCATTCTCGCACAAAGCATATTGAAGTTAGGCATCACTTTCTGCGTGATCATGTTAGTAGAGGGGACGTCGAAATAAAATTTGTTGACACAAATAATCAGATTGCTGATATCTTCACTAAACCCCTTAATGAAGATAAATTCACTTCTTTTAGAAGGGAGTTGGGCATTTGTCGTCTAGACAGTAGTTAGTGTTTTGCATTTGTCTGGTTGTTCACATGCATTTGCATTTTCACCACTAGTTGGTGTAATTTTTGATCATGCATATTCATCATATTGTATGCCTTGCATCGTGTGTGCGTGTGTAATACATCCCTGCATGATTATGTTTATTTGAAAAACCCAAAATATTGTAATTCCTTGATTTTCTATGGCTGTTCCTTGAAAATAAAGCAATGCCTTTCTGAGTTCAAGCTTAAGTTAATTTCCGGACAGTTGGTTTTGGAATTAGGCGAAATTGATCAAATACTATCAAAGAATGTCCTCTTTATGTCAATTTTCTTTTATCATCCCCTTTCGAAAATCTTGTTTATCTCATTCTACTTTTTGGGGATTAATCTCTAATTCTTGCACTTCTGAAATTTTATTGTCGGCAAAATGTTGTTCAACTTCACTCTAGATGTCGACATTATATGTCGATACTTTTACTCCATCAAAGTCGACATTTTCCTTGGTATTATCTTCCCATTTTTTATTCTATCCTTCATGTTATCACTTCCTTGCCCTAAAACTCTCATTCCCATCTCTTTTACTTCCCCATATCTCTTTTCCCTCACTCCCCTGCTCTTCACTCCCGTGGGCGTTTGGGTTTTGGCGGTGTCGACTCCGGCTCCCCCCCTCTTTCTTGGCTGCGGCGGCGGCCAGACCCTTTGGCGCTGTGGGTGTCGACACCCCCACCTCCCCTCTCTTCGGTCAGCGGCGGCTGGGGCGCGGCACCTCCCCCTCTCCTCCTTTGGCCGCGGCGGGCTAGGGCATCTCCCTCTCCTCCTTTGGACGGCGACGGGCTGGGCGTCTTCCTCCTCTCTTCCTTGGTCTCGCGGCGGTGGTGGCGCAGCCCCACTCTTCATCTAGCCACCGTGGTCAGTTCGTTGTTCACGCCTTGATGCTATTTTGTGTGGTTGATTAGTGGATCAAAAGTATATCTTGCGGAAAGATAGTCTCGTTCTACCAAGCGCATTCTATTTCAACCATTCTAGTCTCCATTGCATTCCATGGCACCCAAGCGTGTTGCAAGTGGCAAAAAGCCTATGGAAGAATCTAGTCGCCAAAGGGAAACTAGGGCCAAAAGTAAAGAGCAACAGGCCTTCTCGCAGGCACCCACACCAGCTCAATTTCAAATGATGGAACGGAAACTTTTACGACCACGAGCTGTGCATTTTGAAGATTTCAAGCAAGGTCTTCCTGAATTGGTTCCATTATTACAAATTCAACCGAGTTTAATTTCATTTATGGTTGATCATCGGAAAATATATCATTCTCTTGTCCATCAGTTTTATGGCAATATGGTTCTCCAAGGGGTCAAGTATATGACGGTGGTAAATGGTAAACCGTTTCAAATCTCTCAATCTCTTTTAGCCGCAGCTTTTGATTTACCAGATCATGGAGATATGTATGGGATTGTTGCATGTGATGAAGCTGTGGTTTATAAATTGCTTACTGGGGAAGAGATGCGTGATACATCTGTTGAAAACTTGAATGCTAATCATTTTCCTCCTCTGCAACGGATTCTTCATCATATGGTGACTACTATTCTGATTCCTATAGCTGGTGGCCGTGAAAGAGTTACCGATCTGCAAATATTTATTATCTCCAGCATATTACAAAGGCGGCCATTTAATTTTCCGGCACTTATCCATAGTCACATTCTCGGGTGTTATCATAATCCGAACAGGACACTTCCATATGCTGCCGCTTTGACAGGAGTTTTTCGTCTGCTTGATATTCCCTTGGGTCAAGAAAAGTTTCAGCAATTACGTGCAGGCGATATCTATATCCTCAAATCTGTATGCAAGAATATGGGTTATGAGAGAACCCGTGACGGTCGTCTTGTTCGTATTTTGAAATCTATGCAAGACAAGCACACTGATAACGACACGGATGAGGCTGAGGGGATGGAATTATCTTTGGAGACTTTGAGTGGAGACGTAGGTGAGCTTCGGGAGTCCGTGGATACTCTTACCCAAGATGTTGCTGAATTGAAGCAAAATCATACCACATATCTTGAGGCTTTTCAGAATATCAACAGCACCCTTGATTATCTCAAAACTTCCTTTGATGCTCACAACCAGGCGTTCAATGATCTATTTGCATTTTTTCGCTCAAGTCCTCCTCCGCCAGACTCTGGTCCCGCTTAAGTCTTGCTCCTCTTTATGGCATATGCTTCTAGTTGGTGTGGTTCCCCCTTCTTTTTGATGTTGCCAAAGGGGGAGAGTTATCTATATGCTATGTGTGTTAGGTATGCTTGTGTGGTCATACATGTTTTCCTTCTTAAGGTTGTTGTGTGTTATGTCTTTATGGTTTTTCATGTTTGTCTTAGTTCATTGCATGGTCATTCTTTGTTTCATCTTTTTGTTTTGTACTCTTAATCAAAAATCACTAAAAGAGGCTTGTTAGTTTGGCTGTGAACTTCTTATTATAGTTGTGATTGTCTAAACCACTCACTTTATATACGTTAATGATTCACTGCATGAATGGTGGTTGTGGATGGTTTATTATGTGTGGTGGGTGTGGATGGTTTATCATGTGATATTTTTTTTCACCACTCTAGTTACATTGTTTAAATCTTTACTCATAGCATTTTTTTTGTCATCATCAAAAAGGGGGAGATTGTTTAACCCCAAGATATGATGTGTGGATTGTTTTGATGATGAATAATTGCTATAAGTTGTTTTCTTATGAGATGCGAGTGAATCAACTCTTTACTCACTTGGTTTAAAGATCCAAACTCTTGTATATCAATGATGAAGTAAGGTAAGTCCAGAGGTACGTGGTGATATATATAACTACATTGTTCAATATATTATTCATGTAATGCACATATTTTTTATCACCATGATACTTGTGTTTGATAATATATGTGAAATTTAATTGAACTCAATTTGATCCAATTATGTTGTTTTTGCAGGTAAGATCTTCAATCTTAATGTATTCAACATCGTTGGTAACTTGTTTCATTTTTATCACGTGTTGTGGGGCTTCACGGTGTTTTTTTTTTACTAAGTTCACAGTATGTGTCGACACCGGTGTCGACACATACTGTTCACATTTCGTTTCTATTGTACAGTTCCCGTTCCTTTTGTTTTGTGTGTCGACATAGGTGTCGACACATGTGTCGACACCTGTGTCGACACGTGTTGTTGCTGGGTTCCCTTTCCACGAGTGTGTGTCGACACTAGTGTCGACACAGGTGTCGACACATTATGTTTATATTGTTATTAGTTTTGTTTTATGTTAATACTCTTGTTAAACCATGTTTAAGCTCTTAATACTTGTTTTAGCGCTTTATATCTATGGGTTTGGAGTGGGTGTCGACCAAGTGTCGACACTGGTGTCGACACTAGTGTCGACACCTGCGGTTGTCATTTTTTTTATATGAAATAATGGAGTTTGGCGCGTCCTTTTACGACTTCCGTGTTTCAGTGCCGAAAGTGCTCTTTTTCAGTCAAAATGAGCTCAAATAATTCCGAAAATTGTGGATCTGCATCTAATCATGTTTATTGACTATTCAGGTCATTAAATATTTTTTATTTTTTTTTGGGCTCTAATCATATAAGGCAATTGATCGTGTACATGGAGGCGTTGCGAAGGTGAACGGGAGACGGGAGGTTTCTGCTTCGCAGAGGGGTTCTGCCACTCAGATCTGTACATGTACGTGAAAGAAAAGAAGGGTCTCAAGCCTTCAAACATCTAGTTATGTGAAGCTACTTCCAGATTCAAGCTGCAATAGAAGATCAACAACTGTTCATCTTCCTCTTCTTCCAGAATCGTCATCAACCTGCAGAAGTGTTAAAGCTCATTTGGAAAAGAGAAAGGGGGAGCTCTAAATCACATCATTTGTCTCCTAATCTGATCTTTTCATTTCTATATCTTGTGTGGAGTTCTTGCTGTTATTCGTTAAACTCATTAAATGATCTTGTGAGTGTGTGTGCTCGTATCTGTGACACGAGCTGTGTGTGGTGACCAAAGTTGGTTGCCGTGTGTGTTGTTGTTGTTATTCACAGCGTGTGTGTGGCTCACTCATAGTGAAGTCTTAATCCTCAAGTGTGAGGGGTGGACGTAGGGGACACTGCAGTGTACCCGAACCACCTAAAAACTCTGTGCGTTCATTTGTGGTATGCATCTTCGTTATCTTAACGAGTGGGCTTCTCGGTGAGTTGAGTGTACACCTTTTATATCTTCTTCACACACCCATTTCCACGTGACTTCACAAGTGAGATCATGTTCATGTGAGGCTTAGTGCTTGTATGCTTAAATAATCATGTTTTTATTAAGGAAAAGTTTTTAACTAGCAAATCAATTCACCCCTCCCCTCTTGATTGCCACCCTTCGGGACTCAACAGTTTTCATGAGGTTATTTATTTTTTTCAGGAAATAAAATGAATTCATGACCCAAGGTTGGGCGTCGTCTTATTAAATCACGACACCCCAGGGGGCGTCTTCTTTCTGAGTCTCAAGTTCTTCAACCCGAGGGCTATGGAAAATACAAAAAATGGAAATAAAAATAAAATGAATGGAAAAGAGGGGTCGGGGGGGCTTACCTTCTGTCGTTTGGGTCCCGTTAGTTCTCCCCGGAGTTCGGGCCGTGGCTGCCGTGGCCGTCGGAGTTGGCCACGGCGAGGCGCGACCACCGTCGTTGGTTCGCCGTCACCGCCATCGCCTTCATCTTCTTCCTCTTCTTCTTCCTCGTCTCCTCCCTCTTCATGCCCTTCGTCTTCTCGTTCTTCCCCGTCGTCGGCTTCCGTCGCTGGTGCGTCACCGGCCGCCGCCGCCGTCGCTGGTGCGTCGTCGGCCACCGCCGCCGGATCTTCCTCAACCACCACGGGGGGAGCCTCCTCCGCGGCGTGGACGTCTTCACCCAAATCAACCACCTCAGGGGCGTTGACCCGTTGCCTCTTCAATCCACCGCCGGCCATGGTTAGGGCTAGGGTGTAGAGAGGGGTGTAGAGAATGAGAGAATTGAGATGGGGGTTGGGTTCGGTTAGGGTTGCAGTGGGAGAGAAGAGAGAAAGAAGGAAGAGGACGAAGGAAGAAGAAGAAATGAGGGAAAGTTAAGTCGAACGGTCAAACAGAATTAACGACTTAAGGAAGGCCGTGTCTTATGGAATTAACGACTGAAACATGGGCGTTTCTTGATAATTGACGACATTGCTTAAGGCGTTATTTTTGTTTGCATGGGGAATGATAACCGTCGTCAGACGCATTCAATGGGGATTGATTGATGTGATGGGAGTGATGATTACTGTTTCTGATTAACATCTGAGCTAAGGGCGTCTTTTATATAAAACATGGCTTTGATTAAGGCGTTACTTTTGGAATTTCAACGAATACTTTTTGGAATATAAATCGAATTAACGCCTTGTCTTAAGACGTTATTTAGTTAACGCCCACATTTGAAGGCGTCAATTATGAGAGATCAATCATTGAAGACGACATATGCTGAGGCGTCATTTATGGAATTAACGACGTTGGCTGAGTCGTTATTTGCAACAGAACCACAGGTTATTGGAAGATTTGATCAGAATCATTGTGTTATGGCTCAATCAGAATATTATCATTGATTTATTGGAAGAAAAAGATTACATTGCTTCAGTGAGTCATTTTGGGCCTCAAGCTTCTTAAAGCAATTACATAAGACTTCCACTGTTCTCTGTCTTCTTCTAAGTTCTCCACAGGTTGATGGGTCTTGTTGATTTTCCACAGAGCTTGGATAGTTGTGCACTCTTCTCCATCTTCGTCGCTGCCAATATCCCGTGTCTTGATCGGAGGGAGATGAGATGGATCTTCAAGCATTTGCCGTGGAAGCCCAAGTTGAGGAAGGCACCGATGTGAGTTATACAGAACGAGTTCTGAAGCACCTATGAGTCGAAGGTCCGTGCCTGGGGAGAATCGTGTGCGGAGTTCTTGAGTCTTGAGTATTCCCGAGGCACTAGTGAAAAGGTTCTTTGGCATTATTTTGAGGTGTTCTCTCCATTCCACTCTCTTTTTGATTTGAGGTATCCGGTTCATCACACTATTGCTTATTCCTAATGAACCGATCATGTAAGAGAGTGGGCTTTTTGAGAAGATTCTAGAAGGTTGTTGGGTCTCCTCACATGGATCGAATTTGAAGTGGAGATCTACCCAACTTGAGAGTGCTAGCATGCATCCATAGATGGGTCTTCCCATTGCCGCCGAGGTAAGCCCGCTATAGAGATAGGCTAGAATTGCCGCTCCCGCTCTCTCTCCTTCCCATAGGATCACTATTGCGCTTAATTGGGATTCCTCCAAGAAGTCTTCCGTGGATGGAAATAGGATTGCTCCTGCCAGGCACACCACGAAAGTGATGGAGGCATCACCCACGATTCCCTTTGGCTCGGGTCCACTTCTTCACATTCAGGAGCTGGTTGAGTTTGGGCCTCACTCTATTAAGGCCCCTTATCCATTTTGTAGTTTTCCTTTGTGTCATTTTGATGTATTTTCATTTTATTGGAGTCATTTCCCTAGGTCTAGCACTTTCTTTCCTATGTTTTTGTATCATCATGCTGTCTAATGAGGCTATTGGGCCCAATTCGTTGGGCTAGGCCCATTGGCGCCCCCACCCCCCCCTTGGTTATTTGTAGTTGCTTATTTTGTCAGGGACTTATTGTAAAGAGTGGGTTGCCTATAAATAGGACCCCACTCCCCCTCATTTGAAGTTAATGAATGAATGAATGAGTTAAACTTGCCCTTTGAGTTCAAATTGGAGTGATTCCTCTAGTTTTTGGGTGAGAGACCCTAGGGGAGAGATTCCCCACCTATTCTCCTCTTAATCTCTCTATTTCACCCCTCTTCTCTCTCCTCCAACCCCAATTTCGAATTTTCTTCTCTCTCCTCCCCTCCCCAACCACCTCCACTAGCTACCCACCTCATTCAATACCCCTCCACTTCCCCAAGTTGCCATTACTCCACTCCCATTGTCCCAAGGAGGCATCTCCCACTTTCCAACACAATCTCACCCATTCCCACACAATCTCCCCTAGTTCCCACACAATCCCCCACTCCCAAGACCATTTCAAATTTGAAATCCATCTCCCTCCACTTCTTTTGGCCACCCCCCCTCTCTCCCCCATAGCTAGGTCCGCCCCCCTCCTCTATTCTCCACTCCACCTCTCACACCATCCCCTCACCCTACCCTAACTGCAACCTGCGACCCCAGCCCTCTTCCTCCTCACTCCCCATCACCATTAGCCCCCTCCATCACCCCACAAGAACCCCCCTTCACCATTAGGCCGCCCTACATCAACCCTCCACCAAAAGAAGCCCCTCTCCCTCTCCTTTCAATTTCAGGTTGTTACAGTGCAGGCCTGCAGATCAGCACCGAGTTGCAGCATCATCCAAGTCTTCATCTTGGAGCTTCTGGGGGCGTGGCCTACATCACTGGAAAGGCCCCTCTGTCTTCTTCGCAGGCGAGGTGGAACCAACTCGTTCTGAGGTCGGGGCCAGCCGTAGGAGCCGTTCTCCCACGATTGCGCAGAGAGGTCTTCATCCTGGACCAGAACCGGAAAGATCATTGTGCCACGACGTACCCCAGCGGATTCAGGCTGAAGCCCCTTCATCAAAGTTCTCCCCCTGCCAGTCCTCTTCCAATATCAGGAAACAGAACCTTGTTCGGCTGCCGGAGGAAGGAGTTACAAATTTTCTCCCCCGAGCTCTCCAGTCCTATCTTCTGCAGTCTGCTCCGACCAGTGCCCACTCTTCAGGGAACACCGACCGCTCTCGACCTCTGATTGCAGCCCCATCAGCTCCTGATGAAAGCTACTTAGACCACGAAGACGTCACCGCCAGTTTCGTGCTGTTCGGAGCTCGGGAGTACGAACGGTGATCTCTGCAACCTGCTGTTCCAGTCCAGGCAGAGCCTGCGGCCAGACAGAGAGGTCTCCTCCCAGCTGCTGGTGCTGCTACCTCCGACCCACTGAGCATCCCCAAAAATTCTGGAGTTAACCTCTTCAAGTCAGGAAGCTTTAGGAGGTGGTCTTGCTCAATTTGGAGTCCGGACGAGTCCGTGGCGACCACAACATCATCACCCTGTCCTGCAGGCCAGAACAAGGCGCATATCGCGCCGGATGCCACTTAGTGATTGAGAGCTTTTCTCCCCTCCCCGCTTGGCCGGCTGAAGGCCCCACCCTGCGTGATGGTAGTTTTGGTTGTAACACTTTAACCCCCACCCCAAGATCCCCCTCCTGCGTGAGGTGTAGTCTTGTACTTCTTTGGGCAGGTCAAGCGACACCGCCGCGGCGTGTGGGGAACCACCGCCTCCCCGCTCGCCCTCGTCTCCGACCGGGACCGGTTTCTTCAAACCGGTCGAGTAAGTGCCTCTTCCTTGCTCATTAGTGTTGCTCTTTCAATACTTGCTTCATGCGCCGCTGAATTTGTGAGGGAGCGCCCGATCCTCAAGTCCATGACTTACAGTGACCGTCGTGGGGTAGTGTGAACCGGTGCCCTTGCGCACTTTGTCGGCCCCAATTGAATTGGGCATCCAACCTTTGGGAGTCAAACCTTGGCCTTGCTGGCCCTCTACCAGCAAGGGCCCATTCCCATACTTCACACTTGGCATCGCCAAGTCACTCCGGGTATAGAGTGCGACGGGAGAGCGGTGGCCCATTAAGGCCCATATGAATGCTATTTGTGATTGCTTGCTTAAGTCCGAGGTTGTGTCACATCAAGTGGTATCAGAGCAAGTCCTTGACTTGTCTCTATCAAGTCTAAGTCCTAGGACCTTTGCATAGTGTGTCCAACCACTTTGGCCCTTTGTCTTGCATGTCCACCCGTAGTGGTGCTAGCTATCAACCCAGTTCATCGTCTTCGGCTCCACCAATGGATCCCAATCCTCACCAACTCAACCAAGATGTTCCTAGGGAGGAACCCCAAGGCCCCATGGATAGGGTAGATGCTGCCCTCACAACCATCCTTGCCCAACTAGAGTCCCTTACCAACCGAATTGCTCGGTTAGAAGACCAAGAGTTCCGCCCAAGGAACAACGAGCCTAGAATTCCCCCTCCGCATGATGAGCCTCATAGGGAAGATCCTCACCCAAGAATCAATGAGCCAAGAGCCCCTCCACCACATGGTGAGTTCCATAGGAATGGTTTTCCCCAAAGGAACCAAGGCCCAAGAGTCCACCCTCCACATGTAGAGCCTCATAGGGATGAGTTCCACCCAAGGAACAACGGCCCAAGAGCCCATCACCCACATGCTGAATTTTATAGGGAGGATATGGACCATGACCATTATTATGACTATGAGAGGCCTCGCCCCCATCAAAACCATGACCGGCGTCCACGGGATGATCCGGATGACCCCCTTTTAAGGATGATCAAGGTAGAGGCCCCAAATTTTGATGGTTCACATGAGCCTAGTGTTTACCTAGAATGGGAGACCGCCATGGACCAACACTTTGAATGGTACCCCATGTCCGACCAAAGGAGAGTTAGATTGGCTAAGATGTATCTCACTAAGTTGGCCAAAACTTATTGGCTAAACCAAGAGGGTCTAAGACGGGTTAGGCGGGAAGAGCCTATTGACACTTGGGCGGATATGAAAAACCAACTTAGGAACAAATACCTCCCCCGAACCTACCACCAAATGCTCCTAGATGAATGGCAAAGCCTCACCCAAGAAGGGAAGACCGTGGTAGAGTACATTGAAAAATTTGACTCCTATCTTTTAAAGTGTGGAGTCCATGAGGATCCGGACGTCACCTTATCCCGCTTTAGGAATGGGCTTCAAAGCCACATCAAGAGGGAACTATTCATGAGAGACGTTGACAACCTTGAGCTAGCTTACCAAGTAGCTAGAGATGTGGAAAGGTTTTCTAGGAGTTTCCGATTTATCACTCCCCGACCATTCGATCCCAAAAACTTGGGACCACGTCCCATTCCACCCACTCCCATGAGAGCTCCTAGCCCAAGTGGGAATGCCCCTTTAAGGTCCTACAATCCTCCCCCACCCATCACTCCAAACAAGCCCGCTCCTAGTCATCCTCTCCCACGGAAGGATGACAACCCCAAAGGACCAAGTGTAGGAGCCACTCCGGGAAGAGGGCGCCAACAATGCTATAGGTGTCAAAGGTTTGGTCATTTTGCGGGACAATGTCCATCTAAGGGGTTATCTAGTTTGCTTATTGAGGAAGAAGTTCAACCCCAAAAGGAACAAGAAAATGACGTTGAGGAACATGAAGTCTCACTAGATTGGGAAGAGGAGTATGAAGCCCAATATCTAGAGTCGGGTCTAGATCACTCCACTCCTTCAAACAGCTCCCATCTAGGAGTCATTAGGTGCATCCTCACTCAACCTCAAGAAGAGGATTGGCGTCGGACCTCAATCTTCCACACCTTTATCAAGATAGAGAACCATGTGAGGAAAGTGATCTTGGATAGTGGTAGTTGTGTTAATGCCGTGTCACCCGACACCGTCAAGCTCCTTGGGCTTACTCTCACTCCCCACCCAAGTCCATACCGGGTCTCATGGATCAACAACAACTCCATCCCGGTCAACACCCAATGCCTAGTGCCTCTCACTTTCTCTTCCTACCATGGCCAAATATGGTGTGACGTCATACCCATGGAAGTGGGTAGCATCCTTTTAGGAAGACCTTGGCTCTATGATGTGGATGCCACCATTTTAGGGAGAAGCAACATATGCACCTTTGAGCATGAGGGTAAGACTATCCGTCTTAACCCCTCCCCACCTCGACCCATGCCCAAGAAGGACCCTCTCCCTCAAGGATCACACCCCACCACTCCACAAGTCTCGGGGAACTCCACCCCTCCAACCCAAGCCCTTATCCAAACCCCAAAATAAAGTAGAACCACGGGGTTGATCAAAGGTCTTCATCTCATCACTAGGAAAGAGCTTGAAGAGGAAATTGCTCAAGGGGTGCCATTGTGTGCGGTAGTCATCTGCTTAGGGGAACCTACCCCTTCTTACCCCCATCCCATAGAGATCCAACAACTTTTGGAAGAATTCCATGATGTGTCCCCGGAAGAGCTCCCGGACCAACTCCCTCCCATGCGTGATGTGCAACACACAATCGATCTAGTACCGGGAGCCACCCTTCCAAACCTTCCTCATTATCGCCTCAATCCCACGGAACATGCCGAACTTAGGAGGCAAATAGAGGAACTCATTAGGAAGGGCTTCATCCGCATTAGTAAGAGTCCATGTGCCGTCCCGGCCCTCCTTACCCCCAAGAAAGATGGATCATGGCGGATGTGTGTGGATAGCCGGGCCATTAACAGGATTACCGTCAAGTATAGGTTCCCCATCCCTAGGCTTTATGACATGTTGGATATGCTAGCCGGAGCCACCATCTTCTCTAAGATAGATCTCAAGAGTGGCTACCACCAAGTTAGGGTAAGGCCCGGGGATGAGTGGAAAACGGCCTTCAAGACCAAGGATGGTCTCTTTGAGTGGTTAGTCATGCCATTTGGACTTTCTAATGCCCCAAGTACTTTCATGCGTCTTATGACGGAGGTACTTAGGCCTTTCATTGGGAATTTTCTAGTGGTATACTTTGATGATATTCTCATCTATAGCCAAACCCATGAGGCCCACCTTGACCACCTTAGGAAAGTTTGCACCGTCCTCCGGCAAGAAAGCCTATTTGCCAACCTAGGAAAGTGTCATTTCATGACCACTTCCATCACCTTCCTAGGATTTGTGGTGTCAACCAAAGGAGTCTCCATGGACCCCGACAAGGTCCAAGCTATTCTTGATTGGCCGGAGCCCCACACCCTTCATGAGGTTAGGAGTTTCCATGGGTTGGCCACATTCTATAGGAGATTCATTCGAGGGTTTAGCACTATCACCGGCCCAATAACTGATTGTCTCAAGAAGGGAACCTTTGTTTGGACCAAAGCCGCCTCTAAAGCCTTCCTTGAGCTTAAGGAAAAGTTGACCCAAGCCCCGGTCCTATGCCTTCCCGATTTCTCCAAAGTTTTTGAGGTCACTTGTGATGCATCCGGGACAAGGATAGGAGGGATTCTTAGTCAAGAGGGACACCCGATCGCCTACTTTAGTGAGAAGTTATGTGATGCTAGGACTAGATACTCCACCTATGACAAGGAGTTCTATGTCGTGGTCCAATCCCTCCGACACTGGAGACATTACTTGCTTCCCAAAGAGTTTGTCATCTTTTCTGACCATGAGGCCCTCAAATACCTCAATTCCCAACAAAAGTTGAATGCCCGACATGCCCGATGGGTTGAGTTCATCCAATCCTACACCTTTGTCATCAAACACAAGGCCGGGAGTGAGAATAAGGCCGCGGATGCCCTTAGTAGGAAGATGTCCTTGTTATCCACTATCCAAGTGGAAGTGATTGGTTTTGATAAGGTCAAGGACGAGTACCCTGGTTGCCCCGACTTTGGGCAAATCTATGCCAACTTGACCACTCATTCTAGCAAGGAGCATGAGGGATTTATTTTAGAGGATGGGTTCCTCTTCAAGGGGCCAAGGCTTTGCATTCCCCGGACCTCTCTTCGAGATTTCTTGGTTTGGGAATTACATGCCGGAGGGTTAGCCGGTCATTTTGGGGTCCACAAAACCATTGCCTTAGTTGAGGGTAAATTTTATTGGCCGAGCCTCAAGAGAGATGTAGGCAAAATAGTGGGTCAATGTCGCACGTGTGCTTCGGCCAAGCAGGTGAAGCAAAACACCGGCCTATACACCCCACTTCCCATTCCCGACCGACCATGGCAAGATTTGAGCATGGACTTTGTGCTAGGCTTACCCAAGACCTCTAGGAAGCATGACTCCATCTATGTGGTGGTTGATAGATTTTCCAAAATGGCCCACTTCATCCCATGCTCCAAAACATCCGATGCCTCCCATGTAGCCCGATTATTCTTTGATGAGGTAGTCCGCCTCCATGGGCTGCCCAAGACCATAGTCTCCGATAGGGATGTCAAATTCACTAGCTATTTTTGGAAGACTCTTTGGCACATGATGGGTACCCTCCTCAAATTCTCCACTGCCTACCACCCCCAAACGGATGGCCAAACTGAAGTGGTCAACCGGAGTCTAGGGAACCTCCTTAGGAGTCTTGTTGAGGATCGGCCAGGAAATTGGGATCTCATCTTACCACAGGCTGAGTTTACATACAACAATTCCATCAATAAGTCAATAGGGATGAGTCCATTTGAAGCCGTGCATGGGTACAAACTAAGAAAGCCATCCGACCTCATTCGCCTTCCCCAGCATGCTAGAGTGTCCATTTCTGCCGATTCTTTTGCACAACATATTAGGCAATTGCATGAGGAAATTCGCAAGCACATTAGCATGAAAAATGAGGCTTATAAAAAGTTGGCCGACTCTCACCGGCGTCACTTAGAGTTCCAAGTGGGTGACTTTGTGATGGTAAGGACGGAGAGGCTCTCCCCAGGAGCCAACTCCAAGTTAAGGCCACGTGGGACTGGGCCCTTCCAGGTCTTGAGGCACATTGGTGCAAATGCTTATGAGTTAGATCTCCCTGAGAATTATGGGGTAAGTCCTACATTCAATGTCGCCAACTTAGTGCCATACAAGGGCCCCACGGTGGGACCTAGTGAGGAGATTGAGCCTACTTCTTCCTTTGAGAGAGTACCCACCCGTGAGGAGAGTCCACTAGCCAAGAGAGCTCAGCGCGATCGCATTGAACGAATATTGGATGAGCAGGTCACTACCACCCGGAGCAAGGTATATGAGCGCTATCTCGTCAGGTGGAAGGATCGACCTCCGTCGGAAGACTCATGGGTGAGTCGGGAGGACCTCCAGCGATTGGATCCGGACCTCCTCGAGCGGTACCTTCGCCGGATGGATCCTTACTTGACGGAGTCGAGCTCTTCGCGGCCCAGGGGATTTGATGGAGGCATCACCCACGATTCCCTTTGGCTCGGGTCCACTTCTTCACATTCAGGAGCTGGTTGAGTTTGGGCCTCACTCTATTAAGGCCCCTTATCCATTTTGTAGTTTTCCTTTGTGTCATTTTGATGTATTTTCATTTTATTGGAGTCATTTCCCTAGGTCTAGCACTTTCTTTCCTATGTTTTTGTATCATCATGCTGTCTAATGAGGCTATTGGGCCCAATTCGTTGGGCTAGGCCCATTGGCGCCCCCACCCCCCCTTGGTTATTTGTAGTTGCTTATTTTGTCAGGGACTTATTGTAAAGAGTGGGTTGCCTATAAATAGGACCCCACTCCCCCTCATTTGAAGTTAATGAATGAATGAGTTAAACTTGCCCTTTGAGTTCAAATTGGAGTGATTCCTCTAGTTTTTGGGTGAGAGACCCTAGGGGAGAGATTCCCCACCTATTCTCCTCTTAATCTCTCTATTTCACCCCTCTTTCTCTCTCCTCCAACCCCAATTTCAAATTTTCTTCTCTCTCCTCCCCTCCCCAACCACCTCCAGTAGCTACCCACCTCATTCAATACCCCTCCACTTCCCCAAGTTGCCATTACTCCACTCCCATTGTCCCAAGGAGGCATCTCCCACTTTCCAACACAATCCCACCCATTCCCACACAATCTCCCCTAGTTCCCACACAATCCCCCACTCCCAAGACCATTTCAAATTTGAAATCCATCTCCCTCCACTTCTTTTGGCCACCCCCCCCCCCTCTCTCCCCCATAGCTAGGTCCGCCCCCCTCCTCTATTCTCCACTCCACCTCTCACACCATCCCCTCACCCTACCCTAACTGCAACCTGCGACCCCAGCCCTCTTTCTCCTCACTCCCCATCACCATTAGCCCCCTCCATCACCCCACAAGAACCCCCCTTCACCATTAGGCCGCCCTACATCAACCCTCCACCAAAAGAAGCCCCTCTCCCTCTCCTTTCAATTTCAGGTTGTTACAGTGCAGGCCTGCAGATCAGCACCGAGTTGCAGCATCATCCAAGTCTTCATCTTGGAGCTTCTGGGGGCGTGGCCTACATCACTGGAAAGGCCCCTCTGTCTTCTTCGCAGGCGAGGTGGAACCAACTCGTTCTGAGGTCGGGGCCAGCCGTAGGAGCCGTTCTCCCACGATTGCGCAGAGAGGTCTTCATCCTGGACCAGAACCGGAAAGATCATTGTGCCACGACGTACCCCAGCGGATTCAGGCTGAAGCCCCTTCATCAAAGTTCTCCCCCTGCCAGTCCTCTTCCAATATCAGGAAACAGAACCTTGTTCGGCCGCCGGAGGAAGGAGTTACAAATTTTCTCCCCCGAGCTCTCCAGTCCTATCTTCTGCAGTCTGCTCCGACCAGTGCCCACTCTTCAGGGAACACCGACCGCTCTCGACCTCTGATTGCAGCCCCGTCACCTCCTGCTGAAAGCTACTTAGACCACGAAGATGTCACCGCCAGTTTCGTGCTGTTCGGAGCTCGGGAGTACGAACGGTGATCTCTGCAACCTGCTGTTCCAGTCCAGGCAGAGCCTGCGGCCAGACAGAGAGGTCTCCTCCCAGCTGCTGGTGCTGCTACCTCCGACCCACTGAGCATCCCCAAAAATTCTGGAGTCAACCTCTTCAAGTCAGGAAGCTTTAGGAGGTGGTCTCGCTCAATTTGGAGTCCGGACGAGTCCGTGGCGACCACAACATCATCACCCTGTCCTGCAGGCCAGAACAAGGCTCATATCACGCCGGACGCCACTTAGTGATTGAGAGCTTTTCTCCCCTCCCCGCTTGGCCGGCTGAAGGCCCCACCCTGCGTGGTGGTAGTTTTAGTTGTAACACTTTAACCCCCACCCCAAGATCCCCCTCCTGCGTGAGGTGTAGTCTTGTACTTCTTTGGGCAGGTCAAGCGACACCGCCGCGGCGTGTGGGGAACCACCGCCTCCCCGCTCGCCCTCGTCTCCGACCGGGACCGGTTTCTTCAAACCGGTCGAGTAAGTGCCTCTTCCTTGCTCATTAGTGTTGCTCTTTCAATACTTGCTTCATGCGCCGCTGAATTTGTGAGGGAGCGCCCGATCCTCAAGTCCATGACTTAGAGTGACCACCGTGGGGTAGTGTGAACCGGTGCCCTTGCGCACTTTGTCGGCCCCAATTGAATTGGGCATCCAACCTTTGGGAGTCAAACCTTGGCCTTGCTGGCCCTCTACCAGCAAGGGCCCATTCCCATACTTCACACTTGGCATCGCCAAGTCACTCTGGGTATAGAGTGCGACGGGAGAGCGGTGGCCCATTAAGGCCCATATGAATGCTATTTGTGATTGCTTGCTTAAGTCCGAGGTTGTGTCATATCAGAAAGCCTTTGCCACCCGCTCTATCTCTTCGTCTTCTTTAGCTTGATCGGATCTCTTGTACACCCAAGAATCAAGCTTTAAGAGATTGATTCCCTTGGAAGCTTTGATTTGGTTCACTAAGTTTGGGCTGGGAATTAAACTTGTTAATAACTCATGTGAGGAGATTTGCCTTGGCATGATGGCCATCTTTTCCTCTTCTCCTTGCTTCATCTTCTTTAGGCCCAAGAGCATCTCTAGTTCTTCTAACAAGATTGTGGCTTCAAAAGTTGAGAAAAGGAAGGTATGAGTGGAAGGGTGCCATATTTCAATTAGAGCTCCTATGGCAGCCCAATCAAGGTGAATCTGGTCATAATGTTTGGCATAAGTGGTTAGGCCTAAGAGGTGCCATCTTGCTAAGTAGGCCCTCATGTCTGAAGAGAGTTTTGAAAGTAGAAGAGGTAGCCACTTAATCTTTGTGAATCTCCTGGCTCCTGGAACATTTGGATAATCCTATAGGGAAAAGAAAGGAAAAAAGAGAAGGATGAGAAAATAGAACAGAAGGATTATGAAGATATGAAAGGAAGAATAGAAAGAAACAATTCCACTTTACCTGGTTCATGGCAATTCAACTGCTGATATGACCATTGATTTCGGTTAGTCTGAGAGTGGAACTCTTGGATCTTTTAATAACTCTCTCCATCTTCAGTCTGCAGGAATAACTTGAGCGGTCGCAGCACCTGTGAACAGACAGAGGAAGCAGAAGAAGCAGAATTCGACGAGCTGTTTGATTGATCTGGGGAAGTTTTCTTCCTTTTTATAGAAGTTTGGAGAGTCTGATTCCTGTTCGGAGTTGCAGGTTGATTACCATTAGGATTGGGCTTAGCTTTCGAATCGGAGACGGAAGCGCATTGTTAATTAACGTCCTCTCTTGGGGCATCAATTGTTGAATTGATGACTTGACCG
This sequence comes from Amorphophallus konjac, assembly GCA_022559845.1. Lineage (NCBI taxonomy): Eukaryota > Viridiplantae > Streptophyta > Magnoliopsida > Alismatales > Araceae > Amorphophallus > Amorphophallus konjac. The sequence goes on from CM040123.1 coordinate 147,825,593, forward strand.
AGGTCGTGTGTTATTTCGCGTCTCCAGGAGGGTCGTCTTCTTCTTAAACTCTCGGTGCATTTAACACCTTGATGAAGGGCGTGTTTTATATTTAGACGCCCTGATGTCAGTCGTCTCTTACAAATTTGACGCCATGCACTATAGTCGTTATTTTGTTGACTTGCATATTTGATTCTCCATATGCTTTGATGAACTTAAGTGCTATCTTTTAATTGGAGTTATTTTTTGGTTAAGCACTTATGATCATATTTTTCTTTGCTTTGAGAGAACTAATGAGTTTTCAAGTGCAGAAGATTGCAGAGTTCGAGGAGCGTGGGTCACTTGTGGGAGTAACATCATCCTATTTTTTGTATCTCTTTCCTGTAAGCATTGTTACTATATGATATCTACACTATTATAGTATATCAAGGACCTTGTGGTTCTGATGAACCTGGAATTTGAGTTCCCCTTCATAAAAAATGGTGATAATTCCAGGAGAGTCTTGATCACACGGATAGGCCGTTGAGTCATTAAAGGTCTGGGACGATGGTTCCACTTTCTGGGTTGATGTGCGAACAAACGGGCTTCGGCTTAGTGTCACCTCAGAGATCTGGATTCTTGACCAAATCTAGATGGCTTAGCAATATTATCCTTGACTATTTTCTATTTTTAGTTTGTTTTTATTTTTCTTTTAGCCCAGCATGCATCATGTAGAACTTTGAGCTTCATGCTGAAAATCTTCATATTATGGCAATAATGAAGGTCACTCGCTCTTGATTGAGTCGACATGAGATATTCCATTCCAAATTGAGTACTTTATTCTCTCTGAAGCCGCTCAGGCTAGTTCCTTGAAAATGTCCCTTTGCTGGATCTTCATCTCAATTCCCTTTATTTTTCTGTAAATCCACCTTGGTTGTAGCACGTCCACATTGGCTGGTAACCGCTCTCCAATGGTGTCTCCCTGTCGTGCCCACGCGCACATTTTATTTACTTAGTTTAGTCTCCTTTATCCAGCAAATTGATGCTTCCTTGGAATCACCCGGAGTTGTTTCACTTTTGAATCTTGGAAAGATTTCCAATGCTTAGTGTCTGAGGCGTGTCACATCACACCTTGGCATCTACTTATCAGTTCGCTCCACTTCATTCCACTTCATTTCACTTTCGTTTCATTCGTCTCACTCCCTTCCAAAGCAGACGCCAAGGCGGGGCAGCTGTAGACACGTCAAAATTGACGCTTTGATGATCAAATCTCATGTCATTATGTTAACGCCCCAAAGTGAACTTCAATATTTCTATAATATAAAGTTTTTCTATTTTTATGTGTTTTTGTGATTTATTCTTGCATTTTGGAATTCACGACTTGAAGAGGGGCGTGTTTTAAATAGCGACCTAATCTGGGGCGTGTTCTTAAGAAAGGACGACCACACATAAGGGCGTCAATTCCTGGTATTTTCCGAGTCCCACCCTGATTGAAATCAATGATTAACGTCCTTCCATAGGGCGTGTTTTTGTTTAACGCCTTTGCTTCAGGCGTCTTTTCACAATTTTCAAATGAGGAAGCTTTTTATTACCAAAATTGAATCCAGGAAGTGACGCCTTGATCCTGGTCGTGTTTTGAATTAACGCCCTTGAGCAGGTCATCAATTCTGAATTGACGCCCTTTGGTAGGTCATGTCTCACCCTTTCGTGTCCTGCTTAAACTCACCTTTCCTAAAGAGTTCCTTGCCTTTCTTGGTCACCTTGCTCGATCTGGGAACTAGAGTCCTTGCCGTTAACGACCACTGCCTATTCTTATCTTTTCAAATCTGTGTTTATCTTGATCGAAACCCTATAAAAGAGTCCCCTGGTTGATCTCACGCGAGGTTACAGAGGACACAGCGAGGTTACAGGTTAGAAGCAGAGCTGTTGTTGTCACAGAGGTTAATGGGTATTGGAGATTGAGTCTGAGAGATTGATTTCTCTTCTGCTTCCTCCTGCTGCCACATCCGAAGCAAAGTGTCTTCCCTTTACTGTTTACAGGAACAGCAGGGATCTTTTTCTTCTCTTCGTTGTTGTTCATCATCATCTCATCATCGTATAGCCTTTTCCTTGCATTAGTTTCATTGCATCTCTTTCCTCTCCCTAATTCTCTAGGGGTTTTAAAACAAACAAAAGGTGCACGCTTTATGCCCTTCTTTCATCACTATCTTTCATCTTGGGATTGATACTACACTCACGTTTGGCTGATCTCCTTTTCTTTTACTTGTTTGTTCTTTGTTTAAGGGTTATCAAGGAGGAAGACCCCCTTCATCGGCCGGCCGATAGAAGGTGGAGGAAGGAACCCACATCCATCTCGCATCCTATTATCACCAGGTATTCACGATCATCTTTTCTTCTTATTGAGGTAACCCCTCTGGCGATCACTCTCCTTAGTAGCACCACGTGCTCTTTTACTCCCTTTTTCATCATTATTCTTCATATGCCTTATTATTATATTATTTTTCTTTAAAGTGGATTATTTTCCATGATCTACACATACCTTAGTGATGAGATACTTTTAGAAAGCTATATGCCAAGTATCTGTCAAATAAGTGCAAAAGCACACTTAAAAATAAAAACACCATGAAAAATGCCCTTGATCCTAGTAACTGAGTCTACTTCTCCTAAGACAAGAGTTGAGGTTCGCATCAAACAGTGAAGGGATGTGCACTATCTTGTGTGTGTGTTGAAATAAATGATGAAAGGAGGTAGACAAAAACTATTGTACTTAATGCTCTGAGCTAGAATATGCAAAGTGAAAGACACCTATCAGGAATAGCAAATGAGGGATGCAATTATCTATGCTGTGCATTTAGTAATACACTTGCACAAGTGCTATTGAACTTTGGGTTGTATTCTTAGTCATGTACTTAAATTTTCAATCTAAGGTTAGTCCATATTGATGTTTCCGGATTTCTAATCTTTGGTTGATTCTTTGAAGGAGGGTCCGGATATGAAGGTATGAGCTTTGCAAACTCTTGTTGGTCCTAAATTTTAATCTAATTGCATTGCTAAGGGACTAGCAATGAGTAAGTTGGGGAGTGTGATGAGTGTCTATCATTTTATGATAATTCATGTCACATACATCATTTCTAGTACATATAATTAGGCAATTATGGATACCTTATAGTTAACCTCAGTTTACTTCATAAATGGGGCATTGCACGCAAATTGACTTAGTTTGGTGTTATTATTCAATAAAGCGGATTTGAGGGACATGAGCATTAATTTCTCATTGTGTAATTTTGGGCATTCATGATCTATATGCATAGTGTACTAATTATTATGGACTAAATCCAAATTAATTTTGTATATACAGGATGCTCAAGATAATTGATAGAAGGGCCAGGGGCAAAGCGGCCACAAGACTAGAGCAAGGATGGCCTAGGGTGCCCTCTACCTCCCTTGACCAAGTCAAAGGTAGCCGCCATCCTTTTTTATGTGAAAGGAGATAAAGGAAATATTTATCTTGATTTAATTTGGAGAGAAATTCTAGAAGAGAAAATAGGAGGAGGATCTCCACTTAATTAGGAAACCCAAGGGGGGCGCCCAAAACCCTAGCCCAAGAGGGGGTGGCCCTCTCCTCTCTCCTCATGCTTCATCTTATTCTCCTTCAATCTCAACCCTCCATCTCCTTCCAACCCAATCTCCACCCTCTATTTAGCCCATTACCCCTATAAATAGCCCCTTGAATGGAGAAGAAGGGAGATTTTTGGATTATTGCTAGAATAGAATTTTCTCCTCTCTCTCTCTTCCAAACCCTAACCCTAGTGTGCCCCTCTCTCTTCACCCTCGTCACCTTCTTCTTCTTCTTTTTCCTCTAGCCTAGTTCGCCCCCTCCACTCTCCTTCTTCTAGCCTTAGTGCGGCCCTCTCTTCTTCCTTCGTCTCCTCTCCCCTCACATAGAAAGATTTCCTCCCTTCTTCCTTCTCTTGCCTTCACCATTCTTACCTCTTAAACCTCCATTAACTTCTACACAACCCTCTCTCTTTCTCTCCTAGATCTCTCCTCTACAATCTCCCTTTCATGGCGGCGTTCATTCCAAGGCGAGGCGGTGATCCAAGGCTCGACGGCGTGGACAATGACGTCTTCTTTATCTTCCTCTCGCGGCGGTGTCTCCCTCAAGGCGTTGTAATACCCTCAAAGGCTCGACGAGGATGAGACGGTGGCATTCTTCATTATTTCTCAGCTCTAGTTCTTTCGTTTTTGTCTTAGTTTATTACTAGTTGTACTTTTCATTTTCATAGACTTTATAATTTCAACTTCTAGTAATAGAAATTTCATTTGTGCAATTGCTTCTCTTTTTCTTTCTCTTTCTCTACCTCTTCCAACTTTCTCTTCTTCAATCCTCTAAATTTCTTTAGTTAGATTTAATTTCATGCAAATTTGATTTCACTTTTCAAAAATCAACTCAAACTTTGGTTTCAAAAATACAAGTTTTTCCAACTTAATAAAATATCTTTCCTCCTCGTGGGATCGACCCGTATTAACCACCTCATACTTAATTTAAGATTTTCTTATGAGTGAGTGCGGTATTATTTTGAAATTATGCTCGGTACTTTTAACGATGAGTCGAAACGACAGAAGAACATAAAGCAAACCAGGAGGCGGCCAAAGTGTTGGTCGCCCACCTCCTGAGTAGACTAGCTGTTGTGTGCAGAGATGCTGAAGCGGTCCGGTCTTCCCTCGCCTCTTCTTCCTCTCTGAGCCTTTCCTCCTAGAAGAACTCTCCCTTTCGCCCTTTATGTCTCGAGGGAAAACTCTCCGCAGGTCCGCTCCTCCGTCTCTCCCTCTGCCAAAATTGTGCGCCTCCCTTTCTCCCTTCCCCCCTCGAAGTTTTTGTCCCTAGGACTCCCTTCTAGGGGCTTCCAGTTTTGTGCATGTGGACATGGGCGACAAGGTCGGAAGTGGAGATCGAACGAGCTAGGCTCGTGCGATGCGCGGGAAGTGGACGTGGGACACAGTCTTTTGACCAACAGTTGTAGGAAGGCAGCCAGACCACTGGCCATTTAGAATTTGAAGGCGGCCAGCTACTTGGCCATTTACCAGACCTGGGTGGCCAAGGTCTTGGCTGCCCAGGCAACCAGGGCGACCATCGACCTGGCCGCCTAGCCCATGGGCTTCTCAACGCCCAATCCTTCGATTAGGGCCCAATGGTGTGTGTTGGGCTGGACTTAAAGCTCAAAACGTCGATTAATCTGAGTGAAACGACGGCGTCATCAATATGAAGGTCTAACTGAGGATCCGCGGGATGGCTTAAATTAGGCGTCTACACCAGGCTGATGGGGGTCAAACTGGTCTATGTAAACCCCCCCAAGGGGTTTATGCAGACTGGGTTAGGCTGGGTGGTCTGGGCTTGAACGTGGTCACGTTAGTGATCACGTTCTGATGAACATAGTCACGGGGGTAGCCGCGTTCAAGAAACTATATCTGGCCCAGGTAAAGGGGGTTTATCTGAACCTGGGTGATGGTATTGAATGTTGTCGTCGGGGTGGCCGCATTCTGATGAACACGGTCATGGAGTTGACCGTGTTTTGGCCAGGCTCGTTGGTCCGCGTAAAGGGTGTTTACACGGGTTGGGGGTGCCTGGAGACATCCTGGTCTGCGTAAACCTCTCCCTTAGGTGGTTTACTAAGATCGACTTGGCTAGGTTTGACTGGGAGGAGAGAGAAAAGGTGGTGACCCCTCCGGGAGTGGTCGGCTCTTCTGGTTTTCAATAGGGGTCTCTGATTTCTTGCTATGCGTGAGGAGGAAGGATACAATGCTCCAAGCTGTGGAAGCTGTCTTGACTGGCCTTGTCCCAATTTGCACATGGGCTTTTCGTAGAAGGCACTCGGGATTGACTCCCGATCCTTTTTATGATGTCGCATGGTGCGGCGAGAGGCTCCTGGCCCAAAGTTGGACTCAGCAGCTGGAGTCATAGGTGTTGCACCACTGATGAGCTGTTCGGGAGTGATTTCCACTTCTTCGCTGGGTGTCGTGGACCATGGCAGGTTATTCTGAATTCTGGGTTGGCCCGGTTGTTAGAGTGCTGGTGGCGCGATACCATATGCTAGGTATCTAGGGATGGTCCCCAAATCTTTACAGAGTGTTGCTTGGGGGCGACAGCTTGTCCTGAACCCCGGGTCTAATCTGGCCATCGAGAAACTGGTTGGCATGATGTCATTTAATCGATGATCCCTGTTTGCCATGTTGCGCCGCTTGACATGGCAAAATGACCCAGTTTCTGGGCTCAACTAGACCGGCAGAGCACCTTTGGCGCTATGTCGTTTCACTCTATTTGGGGAATATTTCTTTGTACTTAAATCCTGATTAATTCGAGAATAAGTGGGTGCCAACAAATGCCACCCACGGGACGTGCGTCAGAGGCAAAGACAACGGCGTGCAGCCCGTGCACCTTGCAGGGTTTGATTTCTCCTGGCCTTATTGACATTGTGGGAGTTACTTGTCTCGGGGGTTGATGTTCTAACTGTGATCTTTCGTTTGACAATAGCACATTCTAAAGAAGATCGTTGGGCCTAGGATGTTATATAGTAGAATTTCCGAAGGGGTCTGGGTTGCCGAAGGGTGACTTGTCGAAGCCGCTGAGGGCTTGGGGCTGATAGAGATGGCGCACAGTGGTTCGAGAGGAGGCCGCTCAATTGAGAAGGGCCCTCCTTTGTCAAGGATTAGAAATAGGGGGAGGCTAGGACTATCGAGTCCATCGCGCCTCCTAGGATGGCTGGTGATTAGCATGAGACCATTGGTGGCTCCTCTGTCTTCTAGTGTTGCACAGTGGGAAGCCATGTCTTGCCTCCAGAGGTGGACGTGTACATTGAGGCCTGTGTTTTCTCAGTTTTTCCACCTTGTCTATGTCGAGGAGTGCTACGAGTATTTCCCACCCCTTGGCTTGTTCCCCTATGGACTTTGACCATAGTCAACGACGCCATGTAGAGGTGTACTGACTTCCTGATCTTGGGGATCAGAGGGCCACCTATTCCTCAACTTTTGGGACCACTAGTTGGTGATGAGATAGCCATCTCTACAGTTGAGGCTTTGTGGTGACGCTTGTGGCTGGTTACTAGCGGCCTACTGCTGCTATCTTGGTTGATTTTTGTAGGTCGCTTGTGTTGTTTGCTGATCGCTCGTAGGGGTATACTAGCATGGCCAGGCTTGGCAGTGACCGTCCCTTGGGATGTGTTGGTCACACCTCTAAGGAGTTGTGGCTAGAGTTGTGTTGTGGACTTGCCTCAATGAGCCGTACTAGTTCATTATCGGTGGGGACCTGCCTCGGCAAGGCGTGCTAATCTAATGTTGCTAGAGGCTAGCCTTGGTAAGGCATGTCAGCCTGATGTTGCTGGAGACCTGCCCTGGCGAATTGTCTTGGCCTAATTTTACTGGAGACCTGTCTTGGCAAGGCATCTTGGTCTGAAGTTACTGCAGGTCGACCTTAGCGAAGTGTGTTGACCTGATCGATTTTTTTAGACTTGTCCCTAGAGAGGTGTGTTGGCTTGAAATCATCATTGGCTGGCCCTTGCGGTGTGATGGCCAAAGGTTGATACTATCGGCTAGCCATAGTGGCACCATAGCCGAAGTCGAGGTTGGCCGACCCACCTAATAGTGCGAAGACCAGGAGTGATGTTAGACAAATAACCACTGTGGTATTATGGACGATACTTATTAGTGTGCTGGTTAATTGCCAAGGCATCACTGGATATGTCGTGATTGGCTGGCCGTGTAGGTATAATAGTGATGGGGTTGGAATAGACCAGCCCTTGGGGGAGTTTTGGCTTGTGTTGATGTAGACCGACCCGTGTGAGGGTACTATCCTGGTGTTGGTGTGGACTGATCCATGGGGGTGTGTTGGTCTAATGTTGATGGAGACATATGCTTGCCTTGCCGAGGGTGTGTAGACCTGTCGTTGACGTTGCTGGCTGCCTAATGCTATGTAGTTGTTAGAAATGTCTTGGCTAACCACTGAGGTGTACTAGCTGGAAGTCACAGTTAACTGATCAATGAGATGCCGCTGAAGATATTGCTGTCATAGGGCATGTTGATTTGTGTCGTCGAAGTAGACCTGCCTAGGTAAAGTGTGCTGGCCTGTCGCTAGAGACTAGAAATCAGAGACTGAAAACTGAAGACTGGAGATTGAGGACTGGAGACTGGGAACTAGAAATTAAGAATTGGAGATTGGGGACTAGAAACTAAAGACTGGAGAATGGGGACTGGAAATTGGAGACTGGAGACTGGGAACTAGGAACTGGAGACTGGAGACTGGAGACTGGAGACTGGGGACCAAGAACTGAGCACTAGAGATTAGAGACTAGGAACTGGGGGACTGGGGACTAGATCCTGGGAGTTGGGGACTAGAGACTGGGCATTGGGAACTGAGGACTAGAGATTGGAATTGGGAACTGGGGGACTGTGGACTAGAGCCTGGGAGCTGGGGACTGGACATTGGAGACTGGGGACTGGAAACTGGAGGCTGGATGCTAGGAACTGGAGACTGAAAATTAGAGACTAGGGACTGGAGACTGGGAACTAGAAACTGGAGACTGGGAACTGAAAACTAGGGACGGAGGATTGGACACTAGGGACTGGATGCTGGGAACTGGAGACTGAAAATTGAAGACTAGGAACTGGAGATTGGGGACTAGGAACTAGAGATTAGGAACTAGAAATTGGACACTGAGGATTGGGGACTGGAAACTAGAGACTAGGAACTAGAGATTGGACAGTAAGGACTGGGGACTGGAAATTGAGGACTGGAGACTAGGAACTACATGTTGGGAACTAAAAACTAGAAACTAGAGACTGAGGACTGGAAACTAGGGATTTGAGATTGGGAATTAGAAACTGGGGAATAGAGATTGGGACCTGGATACTAGGACCGAAGACTGGGTACGGGGAGTGGAAATAGGGAACTAGAGGCTGGGAACTGGATATTGGGATAAGAGATTGAGGACTGGGACCTGGATACTGCATTTTGGGACTGGAGACTAGGTACTGGGATTGGAAATTAGGAACTGGAGGTTGGATACTAGGACTGGAAACTGGGAATTGGAGACTAGATACTGGGATTAGAGACTGGACGATAAATACTGAAAGCTGGATATAGGAACTGGATGTTGGAAGCGGGATACTGGTGCTAGATACTGGAACTAGATGTCGGAGGCTGGATAGTGGAAATGGGTACTGGGAACATGGTATAGGAACTGGATACTGAAAGCTGGATACTGGAACTAGATACTAGAAACGAGGTGCTGAAATTAAATACTAGAAGTCAGATACTGGGAATTGGAAGCTGGAAGCTGGATACTAGAAACTGGCAACTGGAAATGGGATACTAGGACTGGAGGCTGGAAGCTAGATATTGGAAACTAGAGGCTAGGAGCTGGATACGAGGAGCTTGGAACTGGGAGCTAGAAGGTAGAGACTAGAAATTGGAAGTTGAAGGCTAGATATTGGAGACTAGAACCTGGAAATGGAATACTAGGACTAGAGACTGGAAGCTGGATACTGACCCTAGATACTAAAAATTTGACATTGGGGCTTGCCCAGATCAGGCGTGCTGGCCCGTTGCTAGAAATAGGAGCTGGAGGCTGTGTAAGGTTTCGACCAGAATACGTAGCAAAAAACATCGAAACCTTAAATTGCATATCGTTGCCGATTTTTCAAAATCAAACAATATCAGTAAATCCCACGATGTGAAGAATGATTCTTTATTTTTGCGGGGTTGAGAATCTCCCAAAAGCTCGAAGATGAATGAGAGGAAGATCCCGGGGTCGCAAGCCGTCCAAGTGTCCGGCCTCTAGACATATCCACACGAGCAGTGGAAGCAGACAGGATTGTTGATAAACTATCTACCCCACCCCTTAAACTAACTATGCATGTATCATATGAGCATGATTAAGCATGGAAGATAATGAACAAAGGGGGGGCGATAAGAGATAGAAGAACTGACCGTGATCGCCACCAAGGTTCCGACAATGCCGAAAGGATGAAGAGATGGAAGAAACAACATTGTGTACCTTGGAAAGATGAAGACTTGATCGTGCTTAAGAACAGGGTGCGGGGAACTTTGTAGATTCAAACCTCCTCTCCTTCCAGCCGACTAGATGAAGAGGGTCTCACGTTCATATCATGCTCTCCTGTAAAATAAAGATCAAAACACAAGAGAAAAACCCATTAGAAACATGCATGTGTAGTATCAATCCCGCAGTGATAAAATAAGGGTAGAAATTGAGGGCAAACTCACTGGGGGGAGGTTTTTAACCCCTGTGGAAGGGTGGAAATAATAGGTGTGTGTGTTGTGGATGCATGTGAGTTAAAATCACGAGATAAGATGCAAAGAATAGGGAGAAATCATTGATGCAAAACATGCAAAAGTGCAAGTGTAGCAAAAAGTGTAGAAAACTGTGATGATTTGTGAAATTGAGAGGACTAGAACTAAGAGAATAGACAACCAAATTAAGCCCTTGAGCGTGGAATAGAAAGTCAATACTTCTCTCTTCAAGCTAGGGTCGAAGAGATGGGATGACGTTGCAGCATGGCTTCGCCCTGAACCAAGAAAGAGCCCCCGTTTGCAACCTGCGAACTGGGTGCTATTTATAGGAGCAGGAAACTTCTGGAGATAGATCTGAGATAAACACCCAATTTTGGGGATATAGATGCATAAACCTCAAGATAATAGTGATGGGAAGAATCCCATATCAATGGAAACCGAGGTGGAGGCTTATCTCCCTCGAAAGTGGTGTCAACAAGGGTTCCAAAGAGTCCCACGATGAAGAAATCGGAGTTTAGGAAGTTTAGGACTGTCTGTCTGGCAAACGGTCTATCGCACGGCCATTTCTTGATGAAAATGGTCTAGAGAAGGATCGCAAGGGGATGGCAAACGGTCTAGGGGGTGACCGTAAGGCTCCAGGGGTGAAACGGGATAATTTCAGACAAGTTTCTGGAAAACGGTCTATTGAATGGCCGTTTCTTGTGGGCTAGCGGTCTAGCAAATGACCGCTAGGCTGTTGGAGGAAAAATTCTCGATAGACTTTGTGCGACTTTAGAAATTAGATCGTATCTCGAAAACGATGCAGAATTAGTAAAAGCGGTAGAAGAAGAAATTGTAGATAACAAAATGATAAACAACTTTTAAGAAGGGAGAAAGATGAGAAAATGAGCAGAAGATGGAGAAAATGGGGCAACAATAGAGAGAAGAAATTCAAGGACGCAGGTGAACAGCGTAGCCTGCCAAAAAAATGCAAATAACTTGAAATCAGTGTAGAACAGGCTAATCGCGTAGAAGAAGAAATTGTAGAACTTTGAAAGGCGAACAACTTTGGTGAAGTACACATTTTGAATAGAGGAAGATAAGAGGATGAAAAATGGCCATTTTCAAGACTACGCAATGAAAGGGGCCGAATGCTTTGATGGAAAGTCATCCTAAATGGGCCGCAAGTCAACTTGGAAGGCTGGAAGTTGATAAGATAAGCTCCAGGGCTCTAAGAAATCATGATCTTCGAAGTCTAAAGGCTAGGGAACAATGAAATAGGCTCGAAATCCGTCCAAGGAAGGCTCCAAAATAATAGATAATTCGGGACATCAAAAAGGATGAATAAGAGAAACACTGTAACTTGCGGGCCAAAACGGGTGTCAACAGATGCCCCTCCTTGATGTCCGCTTTGCAAGCGAACGAGCAAAAGCGACGCGGAGGTGAAATGGAAAGGAGATGGAGTGAAAGCGACAGCGACGAGGAATGGAGATAAAGCAGAGATGAGGCGAAGAGAACTGAAAAGCGGGCATCAAGGTAAAAGACACCTGTCACAACCAACAAGCGACCGGAATTCTCCCGAAAACGCCAAACTAACCACCCGGAATGGATGACGCGGATGAGACATGTCTGGGGAATTAAACTAAGGAAGGAAACACGACCAACCTCATTGGGGACACGATCTACGGACAATGAGGGGATCAGAAGGAAACACAGCTGAAAAGTTGGAAAAGGAAAGATAAAACTAAGATAAAATCTAGACAGGAATCATGCCTATCCAACGATTAACTGTATGCTCCTAGATCATCTTCGTTTTTGTTAAAGGGGAACATCAGATCCCAGAAAACACGGGTAACAAGCCAGTCCTTGAGAGGCTATAATAATGTAGATACCATATAGTAATGCAACAATGAGCAGGTATAGAGAGCCATACCTTACTTACCTGCCAAGCGAAACGGCATTTTTTTTTGATTTTTTCAATAAGACACAAACACAACAAAATAAGCATGAAGATAACATAACACGACATAACGAACGAAAAATAACACAACATAACATAACATAACAAAGGATGAGATCACATGAACAACATATGCAAGACATCACATGAACAAACAAGAGGCATGCGTGGGAATAAGGAACACGGTGGGGCAAGACAACACATAGACGGTGGGACAGCACTTGCGGTGGGACAAAGACACGTGGGATGGCAATACCATGGGAGGTAAAAGATACGGACAACATATGTGTGGGATGATAACAACAACACATGGCAAGGTGACACAGTGGGACGAGAACATAGTGGGATGAAAGCATGATAGACACGGAGGGACAAAACAACACGTGTGGCAAGGGCACGGAGGGACATAGACACGATGAATACGCTCTTCAATCAAAGCCCAATATCAAATGAAGCGGAACCGTCAGGTTCATAATCATGAGGCAATGTCCTCTCATGGAGATATGATGCGAGGCGAAAGCTGAGAAGGACATGAGCTTCAGAACAGATCGAGAGATATGATTGAAGAAGAGAACAAATCAAAAAATGTGAACAGGAGCCAGATAGATCAAAATATGGAGCGAGCAAAGCTTGAGTACCTACGACCTATAACATGTACACTTAACAAATGAATCATACATGTCCTCAAAACAAAATAGATAGAAAGGAACAAAAAGATAAATATGTTTAGATTTTTTCAATTTTTTCAATTTTTTTTAGATTTTTAACAATATTTGATTTTTTGGATTTTTGACAATATTTGATTTTTTTAGAATTTGGAAGTATTTGATTTTTTTAAAATTTTGACATATCTGATTTTTTGGAATTTTGAGAATATCTGATTTTTTTAAAAGTTTGACATATCAGATTTTTTTTAATTTTAAAAATATTTGATTTTTTTTGGATTTTGTCAAAACAATCTACAGCACATAGACGGGCTCAAACCACTGGCTAGGGATCGTCATCCCGCCCCCTCTCATTAAAGACTTTCCTTAAGTAGGGCGTCCATATGAGGGTGACTTACCACAACCAACCGCCTCTAAAGAACAATGCCCCTACTAAGGCCATACCCGGGATACAACCCAGCCTAAGAGGGAGAGATAGAAGAAAAATTGGAGATAAGCTTAATACAGGATGGGAGACATCAAGATTCAACTTCCTTCCAGGGCACTACCCCTCAAAGATACAGTCTGTTGCGCCGGACCTTTTTGTCTTTGATTTTCGAACCCATATTTTTCAGGCATGCATGCGACCGGGCTCATGACGTCTCACGGAGAACTGTACTGCCACTCTTGCCATGCCTTTGGTTTATAATTTTACATTGATTCATTAAATTTGATAGCCCTTATTGGCTAGATATTGCATGAATGCTCATTTTTAAGGGTCAAGACTGCCCCTATTTGAGACCTCTCTCGTATTAGGGAGCGCCTAGGTTAGTCATCTAATCCATCAATCTCTTGCCCCTACACTTGGCTAAGGAGAGAAAAGAAAAGACCTTTGTGCATACCCATGATATGGCCAAAGCAGCAACGGTATTGCCTCAGAAGAATCGGTTATGGCTTGCCGTGTAGTGTGTGAAAGACCCATGCAAAAAGGTCACCCTCAACGATCGGGGAAAGAAACTAGACTCCCAGCGCGGAGCTATCACCAGCCTAAGAATGCTGTAGAAGCGAACTCTTTTTCACTGAACTAAGCAAACTCCCTAACGCCACTTAACCGTGTTGAGGAATTCACCACTATAACCATGCGCGAGAATAAATAGAAATAATAGCAATGATAGCATGTTTCTTGCATAGAATAAAGGTACCTTGCAAATCCATAGCGTGGAAGTAGCATCCTGAAGCGCTCTTGACCATTAAGCTTTGACAGCACGAGCTTTGTTTTCCTCGCTTGACAAGACAAAATGGAGAGGATAGCAAGGCTTGAAAGATTCTGCAACACGAAGGAGCGGCAGACACCATACTGGACTAAGAGGGATGAAAAGGAAGAGAGACGAGGGCTAGAACTCCCTCGTTAAGGCATAGAGGCCCTGATAACAAAAAACCAGGTACAGAATAGACAGATTAGCTGAGATCAAGGCGAACTAAAGCCTCGAAAATAGCAAGAAAAAGGGTGAAAACCCCGGAAGGGTGAAGAGGAGTTAGTAGAACGATGATGAGGAGATTGCTGTGAAAGTGAGGGAGAGGAGGAGGAATCATCCGACATGGTCGGAGAAGAGGAATCGAAGCCATCCGACATGGTCGGAGATGAAGAATCATGGCCATCCGACAGGGTCGGAGAAGAATTAGAAGCAACACTCGGGAGTCCTGGGGAAGAGGAATCAGGTGACGTCCCGAAATCAGGATGAAGGGGTGACATAGGCCGAGGCCTAGAATTGTGAGAGGGGGGAAAGTCCGGAGGTTCCGGATGGTGATTCGCGGACCTGGAAAGAGAGGAGAAGATGATGGTAACAGGATTTGAAGTGGGAAGATACACCACCCAAGGGTAGGAGCTGAGCAGGAGAAATGATGAATGAGAGGAAGAAGAAGAAGGTGAAGTGGACCCCTGAGCACACAGCTGACGGCCCCTGAACTTGCGCCGCCGCCTCTTCTCAGCAGAAATCTCATGAACACGGGCCTGCCTGACACGAACCCGGACCTCTAGGCTTCTTGATTTGTAGTGCCTCCTCAAATAACGAGCCCATCTGGTAGATGACCTGACCCGGCTATGAATATGCAGCCTTGTTGGGGTGGTTCCCCTATACATCCGGTGCTAACCATATGTAGACATTCTTGAAAATTGAACTCCTTAGCTGAATGAATATCAAAAAACCATGGAGTTTTGTCACTTGGCACTAGGATTCTAAGATTTGGCAACTCTACTCGGCAATCAGGCTTGAAACACAACTCTCTTGATAAAAGAGTAGGACGAGACAGAGGGAGAGCAATACATGGCGTTGACATGGCCGGCGTACTGATAAACTGAGAGAAATTGCATAAGGTGTGCAGAATGTCTTTAGAGAATACTGAGAATACGGAGAATTACCCCTTGAATATAGAATCCATAATCTGCTTGGCGGCCATATGAGTTAGCACAATATAGGTAGAGAACCCTTCTTGTCCAGTTATTTGAACTGGGACGGAGCGAAATGTGATAATAGCATCAATGGTAAGACCTCTAGCGGGCAATGAGATTACCACCGGCGTCGCTTGAGAAGAAATTGGCATTAAGTCAAGGGGACTTTTCTTAGCAACTGCTCCTTGAGAAATAGGGTCATTGGCCCCGAAGTAGCAAGAGATTAGGACACGGATTGGCATCCGGTAGACGAAATCTTGAATCTTGAATTATATAACCGGCACTGAATCATCCCGACTCGACTCATTGTCTCCATGGGGACCAGACCCGAAGGGCACAAACGGCAATGCAAACTCGTCCCGTGGGGTGGAAGTGGATGGAGAAGTAGAGGTTGTATGTTCTAATGGCGGAGGTGATGGTTTAGAAGGCGTGGAGGTTTCAATGGGGATGGCGATGTGAAGCAAAGGCGCAGGTGATGTGGTGATGATAGGCTTGGGCGAAGGTAAAGGTGGAGGCGGAGGTAGAGGTGTAGGTGTAGGAGTAGGAGTAGCTTGCTCAGGTTCGGGTGAGAAGGGTAATGTTAGGGAAGGAGACGGCAGTGGAGATGTTGCTGACAAAAGTGGTGGAGATGGTGGAGATGATGAAGGTGGAAGTAATGGGTTAGGTGATTTGGGGAGAGGAGGTGGCAAAAATGATGGAGGGTTAGGCAATGGTGAGGATGGAGGAGATGGTGATGCAGGCAATGAGGGTAGCGGAGGTGGTGGAGATGGAGAGGGTGAAGATGATTGTCTCGACGCCCACCACCGACGTATCGACATAACGCGTCGGGCGGCGTTGGGAGTAGTATTAGTGGAAGTGTCGGCGGGAGAAGAAGGGGAGGCACTGGCCTGAATAGAGGCTTGGGTTTGTGGAGGTTGCGGAGATGGGGTAGGAGATGGCGAAGGTAACGGGGTAGGCTTTGGAGCGGGTGCAACATTAGACGAGGGATCACAGGGGTGCCCCTGGCATTGAAATGGGGACGGCTGCTTAGGTGGCGCTTCTTGTTGCTGCTGTTTGCTGCGAAGATGTAGAACAACCTTGTGAATTGCGGGCCAATCAATCCTCTTTTGATCTTCCAAGTCATAAAGATAATCCCGGAACTCGGGGCAATCTTCCACCAAATGCCCCTGTTGGCGGTGAAAATCACAAAACTGAAGCATATTCCCCACCGCAGGTCGACAAGGCACAACCGGAGGGTGCAGCAATGCATGAGTGGCCATCAAAGCCCTGAAAATATCTGAAAAACTCTCCGGCAATGGAGGGTGAGGATCCTGCTTCAGGCAAGGTGGATGCCGAGGGGTATGAAGTGGTGGAGACGGTTATGGAGATCGCAGAAGTGAAGGTTGTGTAGGTAATAGTGCTTAGTCGGTGGTGGAGGGATTTGGTGAAGGCGTATGTGGATCGGGATAAGGGGATATATAGATGGCATCCACCTGCTGGGGATGTGGTGTTTCATTGACCAAGGGTGGCGGCGAATATGGGTATGAGGAGATGGGAGCTGACTCCAGGAGGGTTGGTATGCGGGAGTGTACGGGTATGTAGAAGCGGGAGGTTGACTCGTGGAGGGATATGTGGTAGAAGGCGGACTCATGGCGGGCTGACTCATGGGAGCGTAGGGTTGGCTTGTGGAGGGTGAAGGTTGATATGTAATGGTGGAGGTAGATGTAGATGGTGGGGTGTATGGAGATGTGGAAGGTGGAGAAGACTCGGGGTCAAGGGAATCTTGGAGTTATTGGCGGATGAAGCGTGCTCGGCTATAAAGTTGTTGCTAGGAGGTGATGTTGTTGAGGGCTAAGATGAAGCGATACTCGGGCGTTGCATTAGAAATCAACAACTTGATTTGCTCCAGCTCCAGAATGTGCCCCGAGACTTGCACAGCAAGGTGACGCCAGCAGTCGACAAAGGTGTAGAACTCCACTTCGGGCTTCATCTTCTCGTGGGCCAGATCAACAACAGAATACTTGGGCCCAACCTGGTCTAGAAACTGTTGAATGAACTTATCTTGGGCAACACGAAAATTCACAATCTGCTCTTGCGGTACTGAGAAGAACCAATCCCGAGTCGGGCCTTCCAATGACAGACCGAATAGATAAACCATCAAGCATTGGTCGTGTCGAAATGAGGCTGACTCATAAATGAACTCCTTCAAGTGCACGTAGGGGTCACCGGCTCCACCATAACGGCGATATGCGGGAATTTGAGAAGATGGCGAGAGTCGAAGATTTTGAAATGCAAAAGGGACACTTAAGGAGGACTTGGGATCAATTTGACGTTGAAGTTCATCAAGTTGACATTGGGCTTGAGCAATCATCTCCTGGGCAGGGAGAGATCAAGAAGAACATGGGCCAACCTGAGCAAGAGGTTGTGAATATGAACCCGGATGATAATGAGCCGAATGAGAGGATCCGGACTGAGAAGGAAAAGGGCCCATTCTAGGAGTGGAAGGGTATGCAGGCTTGGAAGAAGCATAAGCATAAGGACCCATTAGACCGATAGCATAAGGAGAAGGAGAAAAATGAGGCCCATTAGACGAATAAGGCCCATTAGGAGAATGTGGCCCGTTAACATGATGAGGCCCACTAATGAGAGAAGAAGGCCCATTAAGATGAGATGCAATGAGACGTTGGGCCTGGGTCGGGTCCATTTGGCGAACAAGGCTTGATAAGTGGGCCATGAGATTAGCCTATTCCTTGGATGGATTAGAAGGACCACGGGTAGATGGGTCCGCGTGGGAAGAGGATTCCACGTAGGAATACGAAGAAGATTGGGAAGAAGAATGATACAAGGGGTTGGAATGATGTCCCATGAGTGAAAATGGAGACTTAATACAAGGAGGGAAGCAAGGGCTTAATGGGCTTGAGGATAAAAGGGGGCTGACCCACTAATACAAAGACCAAGGGAAGACAGACCTAGGACAATGGACTAGACGATGGACACACAAAATGGGCTAACCTAAATGGGCCTAACAACAAAAGAACTTGTAGATGATGAAAGGATGCAACACAAACACCACAAATGGGCTTGGACAAGCCCAAACAACACAAACAATGTGAGAGTTTTCACCCAAGTCAAACAAGTTAATATGATGGGAAAAATTTTAAGAGTTTTAATAGACCTTTTAATGTTTTAAATTAAGAATAATTCCCTCAAGATAGGAATCCTATGGGAATAAGGTCCAAGCTTTGGGTTGACTAACGTTAACTCCCTCACACGTATGCAAATACAACCCTAAGGGGTGGAAAAGGTACAACCGGCCCGACGTCCGTGTGGGAATCCACAGCTTACGGGGACTTATGAAGGTCCCAGATAAGATCACCTAGTCGACCCCAGGGAATATGGGGGCGAGAGGATCACTTACCATGGTAGGAATGTGGCTATGATATGCAATGCATGGCCCTATGTACATCGGAGTGCATGCAAAAATCTAGCATAAAAGTGAAAAATGAGGATAAGATTTAATTATGCAAACACAATGATATGAGTGCAAACAATATATGAAAATGAAGATAATACGAAGGACAACAAGGCAGGGACAAGAAACAACACAATCAGAACCCGAAAGGTAGAGAAATCATCAATGCAAAACGTACCTGTGAATTTGCCCCTAAACCTGCATGCAGATTTTATGCACAAAATACAAAAATGGAGACAAGATTTGACTATGCAAACGTGACCCAAATAATGTAAATAAGATATGGACGGAAAGACAATACAAAGGGCTATAGAACGGGCCAAAGAACAAGGCAATCGGACCTCGGGAGGTCAATTAAATCATCCAAGAAAGTTTCTCCCGTGAGCCTGTGCGTAAACCGCATGCATATTTTATGGACAAAATGCTAAAATGATGACAATATTTAACTAAGCCAATGTGACCCAAATGATGCAAATAAACTATGGATGGAAAGATAATACAGAGGACTACCCAATGGAACAAAAATCAGCACAATTAGATGTCGGGAAGGTAATTAAATCATCAATCAAAGTCGTACCTGTGAACCTGTCCCAAAGCCTGCCTGCAGACTTTATGTAGAAAACTCAAAAAGTATGACAATATTAGACTATGCAAATGTGACCCAAATAATACAAATAAGATATGGATGGAAAGACAATACAAAGGGGTATCTAATGGAATAAAAATCAGCGCAATCGGACCTCGGGATCAAAAGTTATGCCACAACGAACAGGGCCATGTGAGCACATGCGTAGAACTGCCAGAATCCGTAAGTGATCTACCAAATGACCGTTTTTTGCCCCTTGCGGTCTACCAGAAGACCGCCAGGCTACCAAAGCCCTTAAAACGCCCAAAACAATAGGAGAATGGAGAAAATACTACCTAAACATGAACATGCACACACCCAACTTACAAAAGAGCATGAAAACAAATGTGATGGGCATTGGTGTCCCACCGTGATCGCCAAAAAACTAGGTTGTTGATAAACTATCTACCCCGCCCCTTAAACTAACTATGCATGTATCATATGAGCATGATCCAGCATAGAAGATAATGAACAAAGGGGGGGTGGAGAGGGGGATTTATGTAGCCCATCTTAGAGCGGCCGAACTAGGTCCAGCAAGACCAAACGAGGCCCAGCTCATCTAAGTGACCGCCCCGCAGGGCCCACTTAGCATAAAAGCCCAATAAGATCACTCGGGATCAAGCACTTCCTCGGCGGCCATTAGGCTCGGAAGGCCCGAGCGTCGGTCCGGTCGGAGGAAGACCCACGCCCGATCTATCCCCTCGCGGGGATAAAGGCTAGCGCTCAGCGCCCACTCCGACCGAGCCTCATCCGAGCTATGCATATCGCCCAGACAGGGTTGGCACTCTTCATGCTTGGGTCGACCAATGATTGCTTATCCATGCTGCCGTTGAGAGCCCTTTATGAGTAGGAGTTCACAAGGATAAGGGACCCATGACCCCTCAAGGCTATAAAGATCCCACGATGAGGACGTAAAGAGCCCACGTTGAGGACGTAACTCCCGCCTGAAACTCTTTAGCTTACGGGACTCATGAGGCCGGCGCACTATTTAAACCTGGGACTCCCTCCAGCGAAGGTAAGGCCAACACACGCCTACTGTAAGACCCCAAATTCCTTAGAAATTTATTTAGAAAGTTATTTGTAATTATTTAGAACTTATTTGAAGTTATTCGAATTAATGAGATTTATCCAAATTAATTAGATTAATTAATTAATTAATAGAATAAGTCATTTTTCAACTATTTTATAAAAATTCCCAAAAATCACATCTTGTAGAACTAATTTTTTTTAGCAACTTTGTCTTCTACATTTAAGCCTAATAAAATCATTTATTACGCCGAATTAGTGAACTTAGTCTTCCGAACTTAACATTTAATTAATTACGGAATAGTATAAGTAATAATTTGACTACCTCAGAAAAATCTGTAAAAATAGTAAATAGATTAAGATTGATGTAGATAACAACTTTTCCTTCTGGCTTTAAGCCATGGTAAATCCGTGGTAAGATCTATTTAGAATTCAAACCCAAAAGTGCACACTTTTTGACCTTTACCTAACCCTTAGATTAAAACACGAAATTCGACCTGATTACTCAACCAAATGATCTGAAATCAGGGGCAAAGGGAAGGCCACAATGTGAGGAACATTTACCCTCAATCAATTTGAGGTAAACTTAGCCCCAAAACGTGCTGCCGACATAGTTTGGTCAAGTCAAGGATTTCGGCGCCGTTTCTAAACACGCGGCTTGCAGTAGCAAATACTCCCAATTTCGAAGGCTCCAGAAGCTCTATGAGCTATCAAAATGAAGCCCTACGGGTCTTCTTTCATTTGGCTACTGTGGGGATCGCTGAAATTTTGGATCTGGAGAGATCTAGTTCGATTTGTGGAGGTGGGTCAGTAGGCCGTTGGCTTCTCTTCATCCTTCTTGATCCATCGATTGAGGTAGGAATTCTCAACCAAATCTTGATCATGAGTATATCAAATTGTTCCTCTCATCGAGCTATATCCATTGGTGGTAAAAGCCCCAATTTTCATTAGGTATCCGTGGAGGAATCGAGCTTTTTGTGAGGTGATGTCCAAGTGTTCTTCATCCTAGGGTTTTGAGTTTTCTCTCTCCGATTTGAGGTAGGATCTAACAACCAAACTTTAATTAATTCACATGAAGTAATCAGCATGTTATTATCTTTCATTTAACTTAGAAATACCAAAATTCTATTGAGCATGCATCATGAATTTCAAAGTTTTGTATAAACATATCTAGAACATGTTTCATATAGTTTCCTTTAAGCCAGAGCTTGATTACGGGCTCATTTTGAGTCATATAACTTGATCTTAATGTAGCATATAGTATATGGTTGGATTCATGATCGAGTTAGCTTCCTTTTCACACCAAAATCCCTAAATTTGGTTTTGTATATCGAGAGTATTCGACGATTTAGTGGAGGTATGTCCTAAACTAGGTCTACTTGTGTTCTTCATAGAATAGGTTGTGATTCTTGTAATTTCTGATGAAATTCGTGTTTCCAAATTGTAGTTTTATGACCCTAATATGTCTAGCAAGATTCCTATGGCATGTGGTTTTAATTTCAACTCATTTGGACCCTTTTTGGATGAGTTATGTGGTTTCCGGAAGCAACAATTCGTTGCTGTTCTTGCAGGGGTCGACCCCAAGGGTCGACCCGTTTACTGGGTGCCCTGGCAGGCCCGAGGGTCGACCCCAGGGGTCGACCCATGCGGCCCAGCCCGAGGGTCGACCCCAGGGGTCGACCCATTCAGCTTCCAGAACCCTGTTTTGCAGGGGTCGACCCCAAGGGTCGACCCATACACTAGAAAACCCGTTTTCTTCATTTTTCGAACCGAAGATGGATCCGAATCAATGGGGAATCAACCCATTTAACTTAGACCCATTGAAATCATATTTTTGAAGAACTTTTGACCTATTCATGTACCCCTCTTGATTTCAAATTTGCATTGGTTCCTACATGTAAACTTAGTGTAAAAACACACCGTTTACCATCTTCATTTCAATGCATACAAGATTAAATAGAAACTCACTTAATTAATGATTAATGGTGTAACTAAATCTCT
Source organism: Amorphophallus konjac (assembly GCA_022559845.1). NCBI lineage: Eukaryota > Viridiplantae > Streptophyta > Magnoliopsida > Alismatales > Araceae > Amorphophallus > Amorphophallus konjac. The sequence continues at coordinate 147,847,989 of CM040123.1, forward strand.
GTTAATGCATTCTTTTTCACTCCTGTGAGAGCTTGTTCTTTACCTTGATAACTTGTTCTAGCTTGTTGGCACTTTGGCTAATACAAATGATAATGGTTAAGCATGATATCTTAACTTGGTGATTAGGATTAATATGTTGATTAGCTTGTTTGATTGCTGCTGTTTTACAGTAGCGCAGCACGATTAACTCTTGTTATGACTTGGTTTCGATCTCCTTGATGATTATACTTACCTTGAAATTCTGGAAATGAATCTCTTTCCTACTTGAAGTTGTTATTGCTACTTAGTTTAAACCTTAGAATTCTGGCCATAAACTGTGGAAGTCTAGATTCGTGGGATCTTTGATCCAAAGAAATCAATGCCTGGCAAACAATTAAGGGCTCGGTCTGGTCCTGGGAAGAGCACCCGAACACTACGTGTACCCCCGGGGAGGTGAATGACTAGGTGTGGCATTTGGCACCAGTACTATGACATGTGTTAAATCTAGGACTGTCCACTACTCTCTCCACTACTCTCTACATTACTTTCTACTACTTTTCACTTTCCACTCTTCACTGTTCTATACTTTACTTGTGGTTACTTTACTGGCTTATTACTTGGACGTGGAAATGAAATTACATGCGTGCTTGACATGACTTGAATTGACTTGATATGGCCAACTTCTTATCGTTATCTCCTGTAGTAAATTCTTGTCTTACTATTCTATTCATTATATTTCTTGACCTTGCAAGATCTTCGAATTTTGTTTCGTGTTATCATCGTTATCTTTTTAGTGTTTTATCATTCGTAGCATGACATTTTAAAATGTAATTAAACTGTTAATCACTTATACCTGTCTGTTATTTCCTACTGAGCGTCAGCTCATAGTTGTGTTTTCCCCCCTTTCCAGACTTTTCAGGTGACGCGCTTACCGATGGGGAAGGGCAGGAGTGATGTCTTGAGTGTATCAGTTCTAGTTGTGTTTTGGAGAGCATTTAGTTTCAGTTATGTCTTTGAGTTTTAGTGGTTGATTATTCCAGTTGTATTAAGTTGAACTTGAGGTTATTGTATCAGTTGTGGTTTGTTAATGATCATTTAGTATTTCCATCTTGTAGCACTTGTGTATTATTTTAGATTAGTTCTCTCTCATGCCAGCGTGTCCCTAACTGTACGTCCCGATATTTCCGCCTTGTTCGGGGCGTGACAGTTTAGTTGGTATCAGAGCCTAGGTTTCACATTCCTAGGTTTCCTAAGTTGTAGGTTTTCTTGCATTGCATCCCAATAATCGGTATATCAAAAGGTGTTGTCCGAACGTTAGGCTATGCCTATCGGGAAGGTCGCACACTTGCGCGAGTGGTCTTCGGACCGATTACCTCCGCCAGGTACCGAGTTTTTGGTCGTGTCTAGGTGCATTAGATCCCTAACCTTGTAAAAGTCTAAGACCTGATGTAGCAACCCTAATAAATGAATAATTGAAATAAATTAAAACATATATATTACAGAAGTAATATATAAAAAAGGAATAGGGTTAATTGGACGAAAGAAAATAAATTAAAAATAACGCCTCTTATTAAGGCGTTAATTTATAAAGAAACGCCTCTATCCATGGCGTGAATAAAGAAAGGACGCCCACACCTACGGTCGTCAGTTCTCACGCGACCAAATGGGTAAGTAAAAGAAACGCCTCTATCTTGGGCGTGTTTTAAAACACGAAACGCCCTTTTTCAAGGCGCTTTTTAAGAAACGCCCTTATGAAAGGCGTTAATTAAAGAATACACGCCCTGACCAAAGGCGTTAATTCAGTTCGTGACTCGTTCGAACCCAGAGCTTATCCAGGGAAAGATTAACCTAATCTAGTAAGTGTCTATTAGAGTAAGGACTCTATTGGGGATATGTTACCCTCAATCAAACACTACTTTTAATAGGACTTCCATAACCCTATAAATAATCTACTGCTCGAACCCGTGAACGCTATTTGGCGTTCGAGTTCTCTGAAGGTAATTACAGAGCAATAGCTCTTCCTTCCCTCTGTCCCTTTTTGATTTGGTGGACGGTCATTAATTCGACTTCTTCCTTCTTCCAGGTTGAAGAAACATTGGGGTTGTGAAGAACAAAGGTAATAATCTTTCCTTTACCTTCGGTCAGGTATTATGAAGAAAATATTAATGTTTCTTCGTATTTCTCTGTAGGAAGTTCAGTCGAAAGGGGTTCATCAGTTGAACATAAAGACTTCTTCCTGCTGATACGGCTGAAGTTATTGGTTGCTGTTTAAGCAACAGAGTTTTCTCCCTTCTTCATATCAATCTGCAAATCGTCATCTCCAAATCAACTCTTAAAGGTAGGTTTTCTCAAGTTACTGTAGCCCAAATGAAATTAATGCAAGATATATATATATATAAGCATGTCATGCATATGATTATTATAGTTTTCATGCGTTTTCTGAAATATTTTGAAAGAAACGCCCTTGATTAGGGCGCTAATTTAAAAGAAACGACCATGCTAGTGGTCGTCAATTTAATATTTGACGCACTCTACGCAGGCGTTAATTTCATAAGAATCGCATGTGATTAATAATTGATCCTGTTTAAAAATTACAATACATATGAAATATTGATTTTTAATATCTTGCATGACTCTGTGAATTCCTGTTAAATTTTACTGCCATGACATGTCTCCTGTCTCTCGAAATATTATTTATTAAAATATCATAAATCCCTTGAAATTCACGACTTGGACAAAGTCGTTTTCCATATTCTAACGCCCCAGTACAAGGCGTGAATCTGAAAAGTAACGCCCCTTCCTAGGGCGTGTATGTGCTAAAATCCTGAAATTCACATATTCTGTAAAATGGAATTAGAAAGTAACGCCCCTTCCAAGGGCGCGTTTTTGATAAATTTCTGAGAATAATTATATCCTGTCGAATATGTAAATGATGAGACGCCTGCCTCTGCAGTCGTCAACTTTGAAGAAACGCCCCCAGGAAAGGCGTGTTTTTGATAAATTAATGAAATAATGGAAATTCTGCAAATTGGCAATACATGTAAACGCCCTTCTGTTAGGCGTTAATTATTCAATACACGACTTTACTTAAGTCGTTATTTTACTGTAAACTGATTTTATCCTGATTCTATTACCGATGGTTTCATATTATACATAGATATATATATATCGGCACTATTCTCCACTCCGTGAGTATAGTCCCACGTTTCATGTTGATTTATCGATTACACTCAACTCTCATTGACATACAAGCTCTCCATTGGACATTCCGTTCCTTTGGACTAGCGAGTTAGTCATAGAGACCTCCGTAAGACTCCTCGTAGCCTTGGATTCCCTCAAGGCCGACTGAGCTGGTTGTACCCTAAAAACCCATTACACGATCCTTGCCATGTCAATCTAAAGAAACATGGTATACCGGCCCTTATGATTATACAAAGAGTATATCATAAGAAATTCTTGATGGGATGATGATATCATGCCATATCGTGTCATTCTTGTAAACCCCAATTCTATGATAAGAATGAGGGTATCTTGCTTGATCTAATGTTCATGTGGACCTCAATTCTATATAAAGAATGTCCATATTGATTTGTCATGGTACCTAAGTTAAGGGAACCATATTCTACCTAGTTTTATCGAACTCGTGATTATACCGTTATTATCGCCATTCTATGTCCTTTGTCATATTTTGGACTCTATTCTATCAAAGTTGTCATACGTATCTACAAGCTTGATTATTGAAATTCTATATTGGCTATATAAACAAGAGTGGATGTCAAAACACATGATAAATGCCTGCGCATATAGGGCCCGATCTGGTCCTGGGAGGAGCACCCGAAAGTACTTGTGCCCATGGGAGTTAAAATGATAAGGTATCTGGCATTATACCGAGTACTTGACTTGCTTGATTGGACATTCCACACACATCTTGTACTTGAATCGTACTTGACTTTACATGAAATGCGTGGCCCGAAAGAGGGTAATTTACTTGCTTGATACATGATAGCCAAAGTTCTTGACATGACTTGTTAAACGTGCTTGTTTGAATACCTTGAATATACTTGTCATCTTGTTGGAAGTTCATGATTAAGTTCATCTTATTTCTTTGATATTACATTCTCTCTTTCTTGTCGTTTCATGCGAGCATGCATAGCTTTATTGCATCCATGAAAATGTAATTACTTAAACCACTTGCTAGTACTTGAGATATAATTTCCTACTGAGCGTTCGCTCATTCCGTTTGTCCCTTTTTACTTTTCAGGTAAGTCCGACGACGATGGAAGTCAATCGGATGGGAATGGTCAAGAGTGAAAGTGATAGAGCTTCTACAAGTGTCGTCTAGTCTTTTCCATAGTTTCTTGAGTCAACTATGTATTCTTTTCCTTTTTATTTAACAGAGTATTGGATTTGTAATAGTCTATCCATTATGAAATAAAGGATTGGGTTATCTTGCTATTTTGCGCATCTCTGTCTTTGTGTCGAATACATGACCACTCTGATTGACATGATTGATATAGACACGTCGCGCATCTCCGGGTATCTTCCGCGCTCGGGGCGTGACAGTCTTTGTGGTATCAGAGCCTAAGGTATTCAATTCCTAGGAAACCCAAGTCCAAGGATAGGTTTCAAAACCTTTAACCAAGTGAGAGTGGGTAGAACCAAGGGTTAAATGATCAATGAGTCCTTTATAAGATCATAGTGATATAATACTAACATAGCTATTGTAATTGTAGGATAATGGCTGCCGAACGTGCTCAATGGCGCAACATGCAGCGTACCCTTCAAGGGATGACCCAAGTGCTACAACAGGTAGCACAAGGTGGTGCTCCACGAGCTGGAAGCTTACACCAAGCATTCAAGAATATGAATCCCCCGAAGTTCATGGGATCGACCGATCCAGACGATGCCGAGCATTGGGTTCGGGAGATTGAACGTATATTCCGTGTCATGCAATGCACGGATCAGGACAAAGTCTTATTAGCTACTTTCCAGTTAGAAAAGGATGCTAGATGCTGGTGGGAGTCGATTGAAGCTACTATTGACCCAACTCAAGTTACATGGGGTGAATTCGTTGAATATTTCAACGCCAAATATTTCTCTGATAGGGTCCAGGAAAGGAAGGCCGCCGAATTTGCCGCATTAAAGCAAAGATCTTTATCGGTGGCTGATTATGAAGCACAGTTCTCTAGACTGTCTAGATATGCTAAGCATTTAATTGGCACGGAAAAGATGAAAGCCCGTAGATTTCTTAATGGGCTTAGGCCCCACTACATTACTCAACTGGCGCCTATGGATATTCAAGTTTATACTGAAATAGTGCGCCGAGCTCAGTTGCTTGAAGATGCCACGGAACTATCTGATAGGATCCGTGGGAAAGACAAAAAGGAGCAAGTCACAAGTTCGGGTTCTTTTAAACCCAACTTTAAGAAGAGGCCCAATAATGGAGGTTCTTCCTCTCAAGATCAGAAGTACAAGAAATCCAAGCCTTTCTCTATCACCACTACCCCTTCAAACGTAGTATGCAAGCATTGTGACAAGGCTGGTCACAAAACAGAAGAATGCTGGAGGAAATTAGGAGCATGTCTCCGTTGTGGGAGTCGTGAACATCGGATTCCCGATTGTCCATTAATGAATGACCAAGACGGTGAGGGTAAACGCCCAGTGACAAGGAACGCGCGTCTTCATGCAATCCAAGAGACCGAACCAGAAGAAGAAGGCGGATTGGTGGAAGGTACATTAAAAATTTGTTCCAAATATGCACATGTCTTATTTGATACGGGTGCATCGCATTCCATTATTTCCAAGAAGTTTGCTGACCCATTACCTCTAGAACCAGAATGGATGAAAATAGTGTTGTCTACTCCTCTCGGAAACGAGACGGATATCACGCATCATTACCAAAACTGTGAGGTGTTGGTTCGAGGAAAGAATTTTCCTATTGATCTTATCTGCTTAGATCTAAAAGAATATGATGTTATACTAGGAGCAGATTGGTTATCTAAGTACCAGGCAACGGTTGATTGCCGTAATAGCAAGATTGTTTTCAAAGAATTTCCAGAACTGACTTATACTAGTCCTAAGAGTCGAAGCAAATCCCCTCTTATTTCGGCTCTTCGAGCAAGCAAGCTCGTCAGGAAAGGATGTGTATCCTTCCTTGCTTTTGTCACTAATAAAGAAGCTAAGGAAACCAAGATAGAAGACGTTCAAGTAGTACGAGAATTCCCAGACGAATTTCCGGAAGAATTGCCGGGATTACCCCCGCAAAGAGATGTGGCCTTTACCATCGACTTAGTCCCTGGTGCTGGTCATGTTTCAAAGGCACCATATAGAATGTCCCCTGCTGAACTCAAGGAGTTGAAGGAGCAGTTGATGGAACTAATCCGAAAAGGGTTTATTAGACCAAGTACTTCCCCGTGGGGAGCACCAGTCTTATTTGTAAAGAAGAAGGATGGATCCATGAGATTGTGTATTGACTATCGACAGTTGAATCATCTTACTATCAAGAACAAGTATCCACTGCCGAGAATCGATGAATTGTTTGATCAGATTTCAGGATCCAAATATTTCTCCAAGATTGATCTCCGGTCGGGATATCATCAATTAAGGATCAAGGATGATGACATTCACAAGACCGCATTCAGAAGCAGGTATGGCCATTACGAATTTGTTGTTATGCCTTTTGGACTAACAAATGCCCCTGCTGCCTTTATGCAGTTAATGAATAGCATATTCAGGCCTTACTTGGATCAATTCATAGTAGTCTTCATCGATGATATATTGATATATTCTAAGACTAAGGAAGAACATGAAGAGCATTTGAGGATTGCATTGCAAGTCTTGAGGACAAATCAATTATATGCTAAACTCAGCAAATGCGAGTTCTGGCTTGAAGAAGTGGCTTTTCTCGGACATGTCATATCCAAGGACGGTTTATCTGTGGATCCGTCAAAAGTTGAAGCTGTGAGAAACTGGGAGAGACCCACTAATGCAAGCGAGATCAGAAGTTTCTTAGGTCTTGCAGGCTATTATCGGCGATTTATCAAAGATTTCTCTAAGATCGCCGTACCACTTACAAGATTAACTCGTAAGGAGATCCGATATGAATGGAGTGAGGAATGTGAAAGCAGTTTTAAACTCTCAAGGATCATCTCACCACAGCTCCGGTCTTAGCCCTACCAATTGAAGGAGAGAAATTCGAGGTCTACACTGATGCTTCTGGCATTGGCCTCGGATGTGTTCTAATGCAACATGGGAAGGTCATAGCATACTCTTCTCGTCAACTGAAGAAGCATGAGGAGAATTACCCCGTCCATGACTTGGAATTGGCCGCGGTAGTATTTGCCCTAAAGATATGGAGACACTATCTCTATGGGGTACAGTTTACTGTATACTCCGATCACAAAAGTCTCAAATATCTATTTTCACAAAAGGAGCTGAACATGAGACAAAGACGTTGGCTAGAATATCTCAAGGACTTCGACTTCAGTATACAATACCATCCCGGAAAGGGTAATTATGTGGCTGATGCCCTTAGTCGAAAGCCGAGAGCAAAGATAGCAAGTTGTATGATACAAGAATGGAGGTTACTTGAACAATTCTCCGAGCTCAATATAAGCTTGGACACGGAATCCAAATTTGTCACACTATCCCATGTAAGCATACAGTCAGATTTGTTATCTGAGATACAAACACTTCAGGATGATGATCCTATGTTAATAGAAATCAAAGGCAGATTAGAAGGACAATCTGATTTTCAACTAACTTCTGATGGAAGATTATCGTTCAAAGATAGAACTTGTATACCCGATTGTCCGGAATTAAAGAAGAAGATCTTAGATGAAGCTCACAGATCAAGATACACTATTCATCCTGGATCAACTAAAATGTACCAAGATGTAAAGAGGAACTTTTGGTGGCCCAATATGAAAAGAGAAATAGCGGACTATGTATCACGCTGTCTCACATGCCAACAGGTCAAGGCGGAACACCAAAAGCCTGCGGGAAAACTACATCCTCTAGATATTCCTAAGTGGAAATGGGAGGATATTGGTATGGACTTCATCATGGGTTTGTCTAAATCTAAAGGAGGACATGATGGAATCTGGGTTATCATTGACCGATTGACTAAATCGGCACATTTCTTGCCAATCAAAAGCCGATGGTCGATTGATGTGCTAGCTGCACTATACATTAAAGAAATAGTCAGGATACATGGAATTCCTGTCTCAATCGTGTCTGATAGGGATCCCCGTTTTACTTCTCATTTTTGGAAGGGATTACAACATTCGTTGGGGACAAGGCTCAACTTTAGTACTGCTTTTCACCCACAAACGGATGGTCAGACCGAGCGAACTAATCAAGTTGTTGAAGATATGCTGAGAGCATGCATTATTGACTTTGGAGGAAGCTGGCATGACCACTTACCTTTAGTTGAATTTGCATATAATAATAGCTACCAAGCTAGTATCCAAATGGCACCTTTCGAAGCCTTATACGGAAGGAGTTGCCGATCTCCCATATGTTGGAACGAAGTTGGAGAGAAACAACTATTAGGTCCAGACATGGTAAGGGATACAACTGAGAAGATACAGGTAATCAGAGAAAGATTACAAGTTGCTCAGACCAGACAAAAGACTTATGCAGATACAAGAAGAAGAGATCTTGAATTCCAAATCGGAGATCATGTATTTCTTAAAATATCCCCTGGACGTGGCATACGAAGATTTGGTGTTAAGGGCAAGCTTACGCCAAGATTCATCGGACCATTTGAGGTACTCGAAAGAGTTGGCGAGGTTGCTTATCGCATCGCGTTGCCTCCTCAGTTGTCCGAGGTACACAATGTATTTCACATATCTATGTTGAAGAAGTATGTGCACGATCCGTCACATATTATTGAGCATGGAGATCTGGTGATCCAGAAAGATCTCACATATGAACAGAGGCCCTTGAAGATATTAGATCGAGAAATACGAGCTCTAAGGAATAAGGTTATTCCCATGATCAAGGTGCAATGGAATAAGAATCCTGAACGCGAAGCGACATGGGAGACCGAGGAATCTATGAAGAAACGATTTCCCGAGTTATTCTAAGAGGTTTATGTTCTACGCTCTCCACATGTATAATTATATATATATTGAATTTGGGGACCAAATTCTTTTTAAGTGGGGGAGGGTGTAGCAACCCTAATAAATGAATAATTGAAATAAATTAAAACATATATATTACAGAAGTAATATATAAAAAAGGAATAGGGTTAATTGGACGAAATAAAATAAATTAAAAATAACGCCTCTTATTAAGGCGTTAATTTATAAAGAAATCTATCCATGGCGTGAATAAAGAAAGGACGCCCACACCTACGGTCGTCAGTTCTCACGCGACCAAATGGGTAAGTAAAAGAAACGCCTCTATCTTGGGCGTGTTTTAAAACACGAAACGCCCTTTTTCAAGGCGCTTTTTAAGAAACGCCCTTATGAAAGACGTTAATTAAAGAATACACGCCCTGACCAAAGGCGTTAATTCAGTTCGTGACTCGTTTGAACCCAGAGCTTATCCAGGGAAAGATTAACCTAATCTAGTAAGTGTCTATTAGAGTAAGGACTCTATTGGGGATATGTTACCCTCAATCAAACACTACTTTTAATAGGACTTCCATAACCCTATAAATAATCTACTGCTCGAACCCGTGAACGCTATTTGGCGTTCGAGTTCTCTGAAGGTAATTACATAGCAATAGCTCTTCCTTCCCTCTGTCCCTTTTTGATTTGGTGGACGGTCATTAATTCGACTTCTTCCTTCTTCCAGGTTGAAGAAACATTGGGGTTGTGAAGAACAAAGGTAATAATCTTTCCTTTACCTTCGGTCAGGTATTATGAAGAAAATATTAATGTTTCTTTGTATTTCTCTGTAGGAAGTTCAGTCGAAAGGGGTTCATCAGTTGAACATAAAGACTTCTTCCTGCTGATACGGCTGAAGTTATTGGTTGCTGTTTAAGCAACAGAGTTTTCTCCCTTCTTCATATCAATCTGCAAATCGTCATCTCCAAATCAACTCTTAAAGGTAGGTTTTCTCAAGTTACTGTAGCCCAAATGAAATTAATGCAAGATATATATATATATAAGCATGTCATGCATATGATTATTATAGTTTTCATGCATTTTCTGAAATATTTTGAAAGAAACGCCCTTGATTAGGGCGCTAATTTAAAAGAAACGACCATGCTAGTGGTCGTCAATTTAATATTTGACGCCCTCTACGCAGGCGTTAATTTCATAAGAATCGCATGTGATTAATAATTGATCCTGTTTAAAAATTACAATACATATGAAATATTGATTTTTAATATCTTGCATGACTCTGTGAATTCCTGTTAAATTTTACTGCCATGACATGTCTCCTGTCTCTCGAAATATTATTTATTAAAATATCGTAAATCCCTTGAAATTCACGACTTGGACAAAGTCGTTTTCCATATTCTAACGCCCCAGTACAAGGCGTGAATCTGAAAAGTAACGCCCCTTCCTAGGGCGTGTATCTGCTAAAATCCTGAAATTCACATATTCTGTAAAATGGAATTAGAAAGTAACGCCCCTTCCAAGGGCGCGTTTTTGATAAATTTCTGAGAATAATTATATCCTGTCGAATATGTAAATGATGAGACGCCTGCCTCTGCAGTCGTCAACTTTGAAGAAACGCCCCCAGGAAAGGCGTGTTTTTGATAAATTAATGAAATAATGGAAATTCTGCAAATTGGCAATACATGTAAACGCCCTTCTGTTAGGCGTTAATTATTCAATACACGACTTTACTTAAGTCGTTATTTTACTGTAAACTGATTTTATCCTGATTCTATTACCGATGGTTTCATATTATACATATATATATATATATCGGCACTATTCTCCACTCCGTGAGTATAGTCCCACGTTTCATGTTGATTTATCGATCACACTCAACTCTCATTGACATACAAGCTCTCCATTGGACATTCCGTTCCTTTGGACTAGCGAGTTAGTCATAGAGACCTCCGTAAGACTCCTCGTAGCCTTGGATTCCCTCAAGGCCGACTGAGCTGGTTGTACCCTAAAAACCCATTACACGATCCTTGCCATGTCAATCTAAAGAAACATGGTATACCGGCCCTTATGATTATACAAAGAGTATATCATAAGAAATTCTTGATGGGATGATGATATCATGCCATATCGTGTCATTCTTGTAAACCCCAATTCTATGATAAGAATGATGGTATCTTGCTTGATCTAATGTTCATGTGGACCTCAATTCTATATAAAGAATGTCCATATTGATTTGTCATGGTACCTAAGTTAAGGGAACCATATTCTACCTAGTTTTATCGAACTCGTGATTATACCGTTATTATCGCCATTCTATGTCCTTTGTCATATTTTGGACTCTATTCTATCAAAGTTGTCATACGTATCTACAAGCTTGATTATTGAAATTCTATATTGGCTATATAAACAAGAGTGGATGTCAAAACACATGATAAATGCCTGCGCATATAGGGCCCGATCTGGTCCTGGGAGGAGCACCCGAAAGTACTTGTGCCCATGGGAGTTAAAATGATAAGGTATCTGGCATTATACCGAGTACTTGACTTGCTTGATTGGACATTCCACACACATCTTGTACTTGAATCGTACTTGACTTTACATGAAATGCGTGGCCCGAAAGAGGGTAATTTACTTGCTTGATACATGATAGCCAAAGTTCTTGACATGACTTGTTAAACGTGCTTGTTTGAATACCTTGAATATACTTGTCATCTTGTTGGAAGTTCATGATAAGTTCATCTTATTTCTTTGATATTACATTCTCTCTTTCTTGTCGTTTCATGCGAGCATGCATAGCTTTATTGCATCCATGAAAATGTAATTACTTAAACAACTTGCTAGTACTTGAGATATAATTTCCTACTGAGCGTTCGCTCATTCCGTTTGTCCCTTTTTACTTTTCAGGTAAGTCCGACGACGATGGAAGTCAATCGGATGGGGATGGTCAAGAGTGAAAGTGATAGAGCTTCTACAAGTGTCGTCTAGTCTTTTCCATAGTTTCTTGAGTCAACTATGTATTCTTTTCCTTTTTATTTAACAGAGTATTGGATTTGTAATAGTCTATCCAATATGAAATAAAGGATTGGGTTATCTTGCTATTTTACGCATCTCTGTCTTTGTGTCGAATACATGACCACTCTGATTGACATGATTGATATAGACACGTCGCGCATCTCCGGGTATCTTCCGCGCTCGGGGCGTGACACCTGACCTGTGAGATTGGGTAGAACTTGGGTTAAGTTCGTTTCTTAATCGTGTAATTATTTATCTTGATTAAACCTAAGTAATCTATTTCTCGTGTAGATGGCAGCTGATCGTGCTGAATGGAGGAACCTGCAGCGTACAGTTCAAGGCCTTACTCAGGCCCTTCATCAAGTAGCTCAGGCAGGAGCAGCACCACATGGCACCGGTGATCTATACCGGAACTTCCGTGGAATGAATCCGCCTAGATTCGCTGGTTCGACTGACCCCGACCAAGCCGAGCACTGGCTAGACGAGATGGGGAGAATCTTTGAAGTTATACAATGCACCAACCAGGAGCGTGTCTTTTTGTCCACATTTCAACTGGAACATGATGCACGTACTTGGTGGGATTCTATCAAGGCAACTCTCAGTGATCGGCAAGTTATGTGGGAAGAGTTCGAGGAATTCTTCAACAGCAAGTATTTTTCTGATAGAGTGCAAGAGAAGAAAGCAGCAGAGTTCGCGGCCTTGAAACAGCGAGGTTTGTCCGTGGCAGAGTATGAGGCTCAATTTGCACGGCTTTCTCGATATGCTACACATCTCATTTCCACCGAGAAGATGAAGGCGAAGCGCTTTCTCAATGGATTGAAGCTTCATTATATCAACCAATTGGCACCGATGGAGATTTCCACTTATTCTGAGATGGTAAGGAAAGCGCAAGTTCTGGAGGATACTCTTGAAATGACGGAGAGAATCCGTGGGAAAGGCACCAAGAAAGAATTACCTACGGGTTCCGGGAGTGTCAAACCCGGGTATACCAAGAAGAGACCTGTTAGTGGACCTGGTTCATGGAGCGGGTCCGGATCATGGAAGGGCAAGATGCCGAGGCATGAAGACAAGAAGCCTGGCCCTATTGTTCCATTCAAGGGCGTGTGCAACTATTGTGATCGTCCGGGTCACAAGATAGAGGAGTGCTGGCGCAAGCAAGGCGCATGTTTGCGATGTGGAAGTAAGGAGCACCGTATCCCCAATTGTCCTCTCATATCGGAGCAAGCTACACCGGCAAAACCTCTAGTCTTCAAGAAACCACAAGGCAAGCTTCAAGCTTTACATGCAGAGGAAACTGGGATTTCTGATGATGGCGGACTCGTCGAAGGTACCCTTACTATAATCGATAATCCCGCATTTGCTCTCTTTGATACTGGTGCAACACATTCTTTTATTTCACGGAGATTTGCTAAGTTATTAGCTGTGGAACCTGTTTTGATGAATACTCCGTTAGAGATTTCAACCCCTATTGGCACTAGATCAACAATCCAGTATTTCTATCCTTCGAGTAAGGTTATGATTGGTGAACAGAACTTGCCAGCAGATTTAGTCTGCATAGATATGAAGGATTATGATATAATCCTAGGAGCAGATTGGTTGGCCAAGTATGAGGCCAATGTTCATTGTAGTTCTAGCTCAGTGACTTTTACTGGACATTCTGGTTTATCTTTTATGGGAGTCAAGCACCATAACTTTGTACCGCTCATCTCGGCTCTTCGAGCTGATAAGCTTTTGAGGCATGGGTGTGAGGCTTTTCTAGCCTTTGTTTGTGCAACTCCTGAGCAGCAGATGGAGATCAAGGACATTCATGTTGTCCGAGATTTTCCTGATGTCTTTCCAGAAGAACTACCAGGACTTCCGCCTGAGCGGGAAGTTATCTTTTCTATTGATCTTATTCCTGGCACAGCTCCTATTTCTAAGGCTCCTTATCATATGTCTCCTGCGGAACTGAGGGAACTGAAGCAGCAACTGATGGAATTACTTGAGAAGGGTTTTATTCATCCTAGTACTTCTCCGTGGGGAGCCCATGTGTTATTCGTCAGGAAGAAAGATGGTTCGATGAGGTTGTGCATTGACTATCGGCAAATAAACCAGCAGACTGTCAAGAACAAATATCCCTTGCCGAGGATTGACGAGTTATTTGACCAGATAGCAGGAGCTCAATATTTTTATAAGATCGATCTTCGATCTGGATATCACCAGTTGCGGATTAAGGAAGAGGATATTTATAAAACGGCTTTCCGCAGCAGGTATGGTCATTTTGAATTTGTCGTTATGCCTTTCGGTCTAACAAATGCTCCAGCAGCTTTCATGCAGTTGATGAACGATGCATTTCGGCCCTATCTTGATCAATGGGTCGTGGTCTTTATTGATGACATCCTGATTTATTCTAAGAATGAGGAGGAACATGCTGAACATCTGAGAATGGCATTGCAATTGTTGAGAGATCATCAACTATATGCTAAGTTCAATAAGTGTGAATTCTGGCTGCAAGAGGTGTCCTTTCTAGGACATATTATTACGAAGAACGGTATTTCTATTGATCCCTCGAAGGTCGAGGTAGTGAAGAATTGGGAACAGCCTACCAGTGTGACAGAAGTTAGAAGTTTTCTAGGCCTGGCAGGTTATTATCGAAGATTTATTCAAGACTTCTCTAAGATTGCAGTACCTATGACAAGATTAACCCGCAAGGAGAATAAGTTTGATTGGTCAGATGATTGTCAGCGAAGCTTTCAGACTCTGAAGGAGTGTTTGACTACTGCACATGTTTTGGCCTTACCTTCTGGTGAAGGAGGATTTGTTGTTTATACTGATGCTTCAGGTATTGGCTTAGGCTGTGTACTCATGCAACATGGGAAGGTGATTGCCTATTCCTCTAGGCAGTTGAGGAAGCACGAAGATAATTATCCTGTTCATGATTTGGAACTTGCTGCAGTCGTGTTTGCTTTGAAGATATGGAGGCATTACTTGTATGGAGAAACCTTTACAGTGTTTTCGGATCATAAGAGCTTGAAGTATTTATTTTCTCAAAAGGAACTCAACATGAGGCAGCGGAGATGGTTGGAGTACTTGAAAGACTTCGACTTCTCGATTGAGTATCATCCTGGAAAAGGTAATGTTGTGGCAGATGCATTAAGCCGGAAGCCGGTAGCTAGACTGTCAAGTCTCATGTTACAAGAATGGAGATTGATGGAACAATTATCTAGTCTGGATCTCAATATTGACAACGATCGGATCTTGATTGCTCAAATTCAACTTAAACCTGAATTATTGATTGAGATCAAGTCCTTGCAAGATAATGATCCCGAGTTAGTAGAGATCAAGGGAAACTTGAGTAGCAGACCTGACTTCATGTTGGCCGATGATGGTAGATTATTATTTAAAGGCAGAACTTGTGTTCCGGATGAGGCTACAATAAAGAACAAGATTCTTGAGGAAGCTCATAGATCCAGATATACCATTCATCCTGGTGGCACTAAGATGTACCGAGATTTGAAAAGGTCCTTTTGGTGGCCAAATATGAAAAGAGAAGTTGCAGATTTTGTGAGCAGATGTTTGGTATGTCAGCAAGTTAAGGCCGAACATTTCAGACCAGCAGGGAAATTGAAACCACTCGACATACCCCAATGGAAGTGGGAAAGCATTGGCATGGATTTCATTATGGGTCTACCTAAGACTCGTGGTGGATTTGATGCGATATGGGTGATTGTCGATCGTTTGACAAAATCGGCTCATTTCTTACCAATTAAGTCCAAGTGGACGATTGGTGTATTGGCTTCCTTGTATATAAAGGAAGTGGTGAGATTGCATGGTATTCCAGTGAATATAGTATCTGATCGAGACCCCAGATTTACTTCACATTTCTGGAAGGGACTGCAAGAGTCTTTGGGTACTCGTCTAAATTTCAGTACTGCTTTTCATCCACAGACAGATGGACAGACTGAAAGAACCAATCAGATAGTGGAAGATATGTTGCGAGCTTGCATGATTGACTTTGATGGTACTTGGAGTGAGCATTTGGCATTAATTGAATTTGCCTACAATAACAGCTATCAGTCTAGTATACAGATGGCTCCTTTTGAAGCACTATATGGTAGAAGTTATCGTTCCCCGTTGTGTTGGGATGAGGTAGGTGAGAAATAGTGGCTTGGACCAGATCTTGTTTCGGAATCATCACAGAACATCCGTGTTATTCGAGACCGGTTACAAGTAGCCCAGTCAAGACAGAAGAGTTATGCCGACAACAGGAGAAGGGCATTGGAATTTCAGGTTGGCGAGCATGTGTTCTTAAAGGTCTCTCCGACGAGAGGGATCCGAAGATTTGGCATTCATGGCAAGCTGAGTCCGAGGTACATTGGTCCATTCGAGATTCTAGATAGAGTGGGAGAGGTGGCATACAGACTGGCTTTACCACCGCATTTGTCTGGCGTACACAATATTTTCCATGTGTCTATGTTACGGAAATATGTGTACGATTCCACTCATATCATTCAGCAAGTGGATTTTGAACTGAAGGAAGATTTGACCTATGAGGAAAGACCTGTCAAGATTCTGGACCGGAAGCAACAACAACTCCGGAATCGTTCGATACCGATGGTCAAGATTCAGTGGAGTCGGCGTGGGACCGAAGAAGCTACATGGGAGTCTGAAGAGACTATGCGAAAGCGGTATCCCGATCTATTCTAGGTGAGCGATCTTTTTCTACTCTCAGTTTTAGTGCAGTGAATTTGGAGGACCAAATTCCTTTAAGTAGGGGAGGGTGTAAGACCCCAAATTCCTTAGAAATTTATTTAGAAAGTTATTTGTAATTATTTAGAATTTATTTGAAGTTATTCGAATTAATGAGATTTATCCAAATTAATTAGATTAATTAATTAATTAATAGAATAAGTCATTTTTCAACTATTTTATAAAAATCCCCAAAAATCACATCTTGTAGAACTAATTTTGTTTAGCAACTTTGTCTTCTACATTTAAGCCTAATAAAATCATTTATTACGCCGAATTAGTGAACTTACTCTTCCGAACTTAACATTTAATTAATTACGGAATAGTATAAGTAATAATTTGACTACCTCAAAAAAATCTGTAAAAATAGTAAATAGATTAAGATTGATGTAGATAACAACTTTTCCTTCTAGCTTTAAGCCATGGTAAATCCGTGGTAAGATCTATTTAGAATTCAAACCCAAAAGTGCACACTTTTTGACCTTTACCTAACCCTTAGATTAAAACACGAAATTTGACCTGATTACTCAACCAAATGATCTGAAATCAGGGGCAAAGGGAAGGCCACAATGTGAGGAACATTTACCCTCAATCAATTTGAGGTAAACTTAGCCCCAAAACGTGCTGCCGACATAGTTTGGTCAAGTCAAGGATTTCGGCGCCGTTTCTAAACACGCGGCTTGCAGTAGCAAATACTCCCAATTTCGAAGGCTCCAGAAGCTCTATGAGCTATCAAAATGAAGCCCTACGGGTCTTCTTTCATTTGGCTGCTGTGGGGATCGCTGAAATTTCGGATCTAGAGAGATCTAGTTCGATTTGTGGAGGTGGGTCAGTAGGCCGTTGGCTTCTCTTCATCCTTCTTGATCCATCGATTGAGGTAGGAATTCTCAACCAAATCTTGATCATGAGTATATCAAATTGTTCCTCTCATCGAGCTCTATCCATTGGTGGCAAAAGCCCCAATTTCATTAGGTATCCGTGGAGGAATCGAGCTTTTTGTGAGGTGCTGTCCAAGTGTTCTTCATCCTAGGGTTTTGAGTTTTCTCTCTCCGATTTGAGGTAGGATCTAACAACCAAACTTTAATTAATTCACATGAAGTAATCAGCATGTTATTATCTTTCATTTAACTTAGAAATCCCCAAATTCTATTGAGCATGCATCATGAATTTTGAAGTTTTGTATAAACATATCTAGAACATATTTCATATAGTTTCCTTTAAGCCAGAGCTTGATTACGGGCTCATTTTGAGTCATATAACTTGATCTCAATGTAGCATATAGTATATGGTTGGATTCATGATCGAGTTAGCTTCCTTTTGACACCAAAATCCCCAAATTTGGTTTTGTATATCGAGAGTATTCGACGATTTAGTGGAGGTATGTCCTAAACTAGGTCTACTTGTGTTCTTCATAGAATAGGTTGTGATTCTTGTAATTTCTGATGAAATTCGTATTTCCAAATTGTAGTTTTATGACCCTAATATGTCTAGCAAGATTCCTATGGCATGTGGTTTCAATTTCAACTCATTTGGACCCTTTTTGGATGAGTTATGTGGTTTTCGGAAGCAACAATTCGTTGTTGTTCTTGCAGGGGTCGACCCCAGGGGTCGACCCGTTTACTGGGTGCCCTGGCAGGCCCGAGGGTCGACCCCAGGGGTCGACCCATGTGGCCCAGCCCGAGGGTCGACCCCAGGGGTCGACCCATTCAGCTTCCAGAACCCTGTTTTGCAGGGGTCGACCCCAAGGGTCGACCCATACACTAGAAAACCTGTTTTCTTCATTTTTCGAACCGAAGATGGATCTGAATCAATGGGGAATCAACCCATTTAACTTAGACCTATTGAAATCATAATTTTGAAGAACTTTTGACCTATTCAAGTACCCCTCTTGATTTCAAATTTGCATTGGTTCCTACATGTAAACTTAGTGTAAAAACACACCGTTTACCATCTTCATTTCAATGCATACAAGATTAAATAGAAACTCACTTAATTAATGATTAATGGTGTAACTAAATCTCTATTAATGCATTCTTTTTCACTCCTGTGAGAGCTTGTTCTTTACCTTGATAACTTGTTCTAGCTTGTTGGCACTTTGGCTAATACAAATGATAATGGTTAAGCATGATATCTTAACTTGGTGATTAGGATTAATATGTTGATTAGCTTGTTTGATTGCTGCTGTTTTACAGTAGCGCAGCACGATTAACTCTTGTTATGACTTGGTTTCGATCTCCTTGATGATTATACTTACCTTGAAATTCTGGAAATGAATCTCTTTCCTACTTGAAGTTGTTATTGCTACTTAGTTTAAACCTTGGAATTCTGGCCATAAACTGTGGAAGTCTAGATTCGTGGGATCTTTGATCCAAAGAAATCAATGCCTGGCAAACAATTAAGGGCTCGGTCTGGTCCTGGGAAGAGCGCCCGAACACTACGTGTACCCCCGGGGAGGTGAATGACTAGGTGTGGCATTTGGCACCAGTACTATGACATGTGTTAAATCTAGGACTGTCCACTACTCTCTCCACTACTCTCTACATTACTTTCTACTGCTTTTCACTTTCCACTCTTCATTGTTCTATACTCTACTTGTGGTTACTTTACTGGCTTATTACTTGGACGTGGAAATGAAATTACATGCGTGCTTGACATGACTTGAATTGACTTGATATGGCCAACTTCTTATCGTTATCTCCTGTAGTAAATTCTTGTCTTACTATTCTATTCATTATATTTCTTGACCTTGCAAGATCTTCGAATTTTGTTTCGTGTTATCATCGTTATCTTTTTAGTGTTTTATCATTCGTAGCATGACATTTTAAAATGTAATTAAACTATTAATCACTTATACTTGTCTGTTATTTCCTACTGAGCGTCAGCTCATAGTTGTGTTTTCCCCCCTTTCCAGGCTTTTCAGGTGACGCGCTTACCGATGGGGAAGGGCAGGAGTGATGTCTTGAGTGTATCAGTTCTAGTTGTGTTTTGGAGAGCATTTAGTTTCAGTTATGTCTTTGAGTTTTAGTGGTTGATTATTCCAGTTGTATTAAGTTGAACTTGAGGTTATTGTATCAGTTGTGGTTTGTTAATGATCATTTAGTATTTCCATCTTGTAGCACTTGTGTATTATTTTAGATTAGTTCTCTCTCATGCCAGCGTGTCCCTAACTGTACGTCCCGATATTTCCGCCTTGTTCGGGGCGTGACACCTACACTCCCTGAGCATTAACCACTTCACCACCTTGGTGGAGAGGGATCTCGTGCATCTCTTTTTCCCTCCCTTCATAGCTTCCACCACTGCTCTGCTGACTTAGGCATCGGAGGGTTTTCCCCAAGGAATCATCCCCTAGGCCCCCTGATCCGTTTCCCTTCTTTGCAGTTCACTGTCCGGTGATTATCTCCTCCAGCTCAGGACCAGCGCGAGATCGCCCCTCTTCATCTGGCGCCGTCTGTGGGAAACGATCAAAGAGCCAGCGTGGTGCGAAGAAGTACAGGGAGGAGATCCACCGGTGATAGGGGGAAGGCCATGGTGGTGGGGGCAGAAGGCCCTTCTCAGGCCGCACAAGACCCCCCCTCCAACGCCAACACCCCAGCCGATGAACCACCTCCGCCCGTGGCGGTAGAGCAACCACCCAACAAGGGCGCTGACGCTTTCCAAGCCCTCAACGTAAAACTAGACGTTCTCATGGAACTCATGAGGACCCAGGTGGCCATGGAAGGAAGGTCACGCGTCCCTCTGGGAAGCCCTCCCAGCGGAGACGTGTCCCAGCACACTTTCGGAGGTCGCTTCACCCTCCGATGACGGCATCTTATTCGCAACAGGTCAGGAGGACCTTCACAAGCCCCTCCTCCGGAGCAAGAGGCCTCCTCCACGTCGAAAAGGGGAAAACCTGGGGCACGCCATACGCACCCAGAGACCGGAGTCCCCAGGGAACTCCAGGACAGCACGCCATCGCGTCCCCCGAGCCCCACGGCGCAACAGCAGTCGGAGTTATCCTTCCGTCTGTGAGAGTTCGAGAGGCACTTTGCAGAGCAGGAGCCTGCCTTACGCGCCTTATAGAAGACCTCCCCAGCAGAGGATGAGGAGAAATCCCCATTTTCTGACTATATCTTGAAGGCAGAGGTATCTCCCAGAATCTCCATTCCGACCTTCAAGCCTTACGACGGCCAAGGCGACCCGGTCGATCACTTCGACAGCTTCGATGCCCTAATGACCCTTCATGGGGCGTCCGGCGCCATCAAATGCCGAGCCTTCGTGACCACCTTGGTCCACGGCGCCCAAGCATGGTTCCGGGCCCTCGCCCTCGGATCCATCAGAGACTTTAAGCAGTTTGGGCGAGTATCTAAGGAGAGTTTCGCCGGCAGCGGCCCCCCAAGGTCAGTAGCGGGGCTATTGGCTCTAAAACAGGCGTAAGGAGAGAAACTCCGGGCTTATATCAACCGATTCAAGTCGGAAGCCCTGAGAATGCCCCGCCTGGATGTAGCCTCGGCCATAACCGCACTGACCGGAGGCACCTGGGATGAGAACCTCCGTCGCGAACTTGTTCTCCACCCTCCCTGGACCCTTGCCGAGCTAGTGATTCTGGCTTTACGCCATGCTGAGTGCGAAGAAGTTCTCAGCGCATTCCGAGGCGCAACAGGCTCGGGTCGGGAGGGGGACAAGAAGCGAGCATCCGAGTCAAGCTCGGGCCAAGGAAAAAGGTGGAACCGAGACGGGGAGCACAAAGAACCATCCCGGAAGTACGAGCGGTAGACTTTCTTAACCACTCTAGTGCACGAGATCTATGAAGACATCAAAGGCTCGGGCCTCCTCCGCCAACCCGAGCCAATGAGGTCGAAGAGCCGCAATTGCAGCAAGCACTGCCTATTCCACAGCGATCACAGGCATCATACCGGCGATTGCCACCAGCTCCAGGATGAGATCGAGCGCCTCGTCCGCCAGGGACACCTATCTCGGTTCGTGGCCGGGCATAAGGAAGACCGAGGCACCCCAGAGGAGATTGACAACGCCCCTCGCGGGGTCCACATCAATGTCATCGCTGGAGAAGCTGCATCAAGAGGAGATAGTAGCCGAGGAAGGACGCGTCATGCTGAGCGGGTGAGCCAAGCCATCGAGCCTCCCAAGGCCCCGCCAAGTGAGCGCCAGGTCATAATCTTCTCCGACCAAGACCCGGAAGGGCTAACCACCCCGCATGACGATGCCCTAGTGATATCGGCTGCGATAAACCATTGTAACGTAGATAGGATTCAAGTTGACAATGGAAGTGCCCCTGATGTCTTATCTTATGAGTGTTTTCTCAAGATGGTGGAGAATCCGTCTAAACTCCGCCCGATCCGAACCCCCCTTTACGGGTTCAATGGCCAGGCCACTTATCCCGAGGGAGCCCTAAGCCTGCCGGTTACTCTCGGCACCCCACCCAAAACCGTTATGGATATGGTGGACTTCATAGTGATCAAGGGTATGATAGCATACAACGCAATCTTCGACTGGGGGATCCTCAGCCGAACAAAAGCAGTGCCCTCTACCTATCACCAAAAGATGAAGTTTCCCACTAAACATGGGGTAGGGGAAGTCCGGGGCGACCAGGTGATGGCCAGAAGGTGCTATAATATCTCGGTTGAAGCCACAAGGCCGGACGAGAAGAACAAGGGTCCCCGGAAAATCGAGGAAAAACCCATAACATCCGAGCCTGGGGGCGAGTTGTTAACGGTTTTCCTAAACGATGACCCGACCCTAGGAGTAAGGATTGGAGCCGACCTACCATCCGAGGTTCAGTAGCAATACAAAGAATTTCTTCCTGGGTACATCCGAGTCTTTGCATGGTCTGATGATCAACTTCTTGGGATACCGGGAGAGACAATAGTGCATAAACTCAACCTTGACCCAACCGTGAAGCCCGTACAACAACGCAAAAGGAAGCATGCACCAGAGAAGCAGATGGTCATCAAGGAGCAAGTCACCAAGGGGCAAAGGACTGGTCTTTTTAGATCGGTCCTGTACCCAACATGGCTAGATAACGTCGTCCTGGTGCCAAAAGCTTCGGGAAAGTGGCGAATGTGCATGGACTTCACCGACTTGAACAAAGCCACACCGAAGGACTGCTATCCATTATCGAGCATCGATCAACTGGTTGACTCAACCTTAGGCAACGAGATACTCAGCTTCCTGGACGCCTATTCAGGCTACCACTAGATCAGAATGGATCCTGAAGATGCCGAGAAGACCACCTTCATCACCGACATCGGCGTGCACTGCTACACCCGGATGCCCTTCGGACTGAAGAACGACGGAGCAACGTACCAGCGGCTGGTCAACCATATGTTCGAGGGACAGCTCGGCCAGAACGTCGAGGCCTATATCGATGACATGCTCGTCAAGACCCCCAAGGCCGAGGACCACTTCGCCGACCTAGCAGTGACCTTCGACACTCTCCTGAGGTACAATATGAAGCTCAACCCTACCAAGTGTGCCTTCAAAGTAAGGTCTGGGAAATTCCTGGGCTTCTTAGTCACCTAGCGTGAGATTGAGGCCAACCCCGACAAGGTCCAGGCCATCCTGGACATGTGGCCCCCCACCTACACCAAGGACATTCAGCGTCTTACCGGGCGCATTGCTGCGCTCAACCGATTCCTGTCCCGTGCGGTCGAACGATGCCTACCCTTCTTCAAGCTATTGAGGGGGCCCAAAATGGCATCTGCTACGTTCGCATGGGATGAGGAATGCCAAAAGGCATTCGCTGAGCTTAAGGAGTTCCTGGCTTCGCCCCCGGTGCTGTTCAAGCCCGTTCCAAGAGAAGCCCTACATCTCTACCTCTTGGCAACTCCATCCACAATTAGCTCGGTCGTGGTCAGAAATGACTCGGGAGTCAAGAGACCGATCTACTACACCAGCAAGGTGCTCAACGAGGCTGAAAGAAGATACCTCGCAACCGAGAAACTCGTGCTAGCGTTGGTTACCTCGGCCAAGCGCCTTCGACCCTACTTCCAAGGGCACTCCATCATCGTGCTGACCGACGAACCACTGAAGAGGATCCTCACTCACCCTGAAGCCTCGGGACGCCTCGTCAAGTGGTCCATTATGCTCGGGGCCTATGATATATCGTACCGGCCTCGCTCGGCTATCAAAGGACAGGTGCTCACTGACTTCATTACCGAGAGCACCATCCCGACCGAAGAAAAATCTCCGTCCGCACCTGGGCCAACCTGGGAATTATTCGTCGATGGATCTTCCAACTCAGCCGGGAGCGGTGCCGGTATCCTCCTGAAGTCCCCCGAAGGAGCAGAGCTACAATACGCCTTGAAGTTCAACTTCCAGGCATCCAAGAACGCCTCTGAGTATGAAGCCCTTATCTCGGGAGCCCGCATGGCCTGGCGGTTAGGGGATGAGCAATTCAGAATCCACACTGACTCCCAACTGGTCGCTAGCCAGGTCAACGGCAATTACGAAGCTCGGGAAGAACTGATGGTCAAATACCTCCAGCTGGTCAGAACCGTGGCACAACAGTTCGAGGGTTTTGAGGTAGTCTGAATAGCTTGGAAGGAAAACTCCCGAGCGGACGCCCTCTCACGGTTGGCCTCCTCTCTTGACCCCAAAGGCACTCGATCGGTCCTTCTCAAAGAGTTAGAGCGACCGAGCATTGATTCGGAGCTCATGGCTGTTGACTCGGCCTCCCCAAGTGACTGGCATACCCCCTATCTGTCGCGGCTCCAAGACTCTCAGGAGCCTCTCGACCCTCGGGAAGCCCGGAGATTGAAATACCAAGCTCGGTGATTCATCATTCTGGACTGCACTTTGTACCGCAGATCCTTCTCCGGTCCCCTCCTGAAGTGCATCAGTACTGACAAAGCCAACTGAGCGATCCAAGAGGTTCACGAAGGCCTGTGCGGAGCGCATCAAGGAGGAAAGTCACTCGCCAGGATCTTGCTTCGGCAGGGTTACTGGTGGCCCACTCTGCAACACGACTGCTCGACCTACGTACAATAGTTTGACCGATGCCAGTGATTTGACCATTTGGTCCATCAGCCGGCAACGAAGCTCATCACCCTAGCCGAGCCTTATCCCTTCGCTCGGTGGGGGATCGACATCCTTGGGCCGTTCCCTACAGCTCAGGCCCAGAAGAAGTTCGTCATCATCGCTATCGACTACTTCACCAAGTGGATCGAGGCCGAAGCTACAGCTAGGATCACCGAGATAGTCGTGTGGAGTTTCGTCTGAAAATCGATCGTCTGTCGCTATGGCATCCCCCGGGTGATAGTGAGCGATAATGGCCGGCAATTTGATTCTCGTTATTTCTGAGACAGATGTGCCGACCTAAACATTCGCAATCACATCACTTCGGTCACCCACCCTCAAGCTAACGGGCTGGTAGAAAATGCTAATAAGACTATCTTAAAAGGCATCAAGACCAGGCTCGACAAAGCCAAGGGCAGCTGGCTCGAGGAATTGTCGAGTGTACTTTGGTCGCACAGAACGACTCCCAGAACGGTAACCGGTGAAAGTCCCTTTTAGCTGGTGTACAGCACCGAGGCCGTGATCCCGTTGGAGATTGCCAATCCCTCCCTCCGAGTCATCTGCTTCTCGCCCGAGGAAAACGACCAGAAACTACTCGAAAACCTCGACCTAGCGGATGAACTCCGCGAGATGGCCAGCATCCGAGCAATAGAATATCAACGCCGCCTCAGTCGATACTACAATGCCAAAGTCCGAGACAGACACTTCCAATCGGGAGACTTCGTTCTCAGAAAAACCGAAGCCTCTCGACCACTTGAGGCGGTGGGAAAGCTATCCCCTAATTGGGAAGGCCCCTACCGAGTGGTCGAGACGCTCGGGAAGGGAGCGTACCGGTTATCTACTATGGAAGGAGAACCCATCCCTCGGACGTGGAACGTGACTACACTACGCAAGTTCTACTTCTGAATACTACAGTCGTGTGAGCAATATGAAATAAAACAGAATTTTTCTTCCTCTTTTATTCAAACAACTTGCTTGTACACCAGAAAGGCCGAAGCCAATATAATACATGTCAAAAAAGTAAAAATCCATCTGGCGCCACCGTACGAGCCCATCGCTCGGCTAACTTGGTTAACCTTCCTGCGTCCAGCCACTGACTCTGCCTCATGCAGAAACTGGCTCGGATAAAGGATAGTCGACCCCGTTGGCTCGGGTAACTCGGAACAAAGGTGACAGAGGGGTTAGGAAGAAGAAGGCTACCTTCCAAGTTGAACAGGGTAGATAAAGAAGAGAGGAAGGAATACAAGTGAATGCCTCCTCCCTGCGAACTCTTTGGAAGGAAGAGAGTGCAGACACCATCCGAAGAGTGAAAGGGGAGGGAGAAAGAGAGAAAAAGAAACCAGCAGAGTTGGACGAGGAGGCATGGGAAAGCCCAGAAAGGAGGGAGCTTAATTGGCTTCCTCCTCCCCTCGGGATGGAGTCGGTGGGTCAGGGACAGGAGTTCGACATGCCCTAGCATGTCGAACCTTCTTCCCGAGTAACCTCCCCGCAAGCACTGACCGGAATTGATAAAAGAAGGCGACGTGCTTTCGCATGTCGAACCCCCTTCTAACCTACCCACCGGCCGTCGAACCCCCTTCAGACCCGAAGCAGCAAGTTACTCTCTACCTTCCATCATCTGCAGCTTCGTCTTCTAGAGCGTCTTCCATGCTTCAAATCTGACGGCACAACACTTTGTGAAGAAGGAGGGAGGAAAGACTGTTAGGGAAACCCTAAGCGATGGAGAGGAAGAGACGCCCTTCAGACCTTTTATAATTGAAGGGAGGCTACTTGCCTTAAATGATTCTCCCCTTGAAATCACGCTAAAGGGACCTCTCCCTGCGAACGGTCACCTCAAACTCCTCGGTTCCATCCCAGTAGGACACACGAAGCGGCCGAGGATTTAAGGCATGAGAAAATGGAAAGACACCCTGTCAGGCGCCCACCCAACCATCGTGCGAGATCCACGCAGAAAGTATTGACACTTTCCAACTACTGCGGATATGCTGGTCAAACCACAGCAATGGCGATACAAAAGAGTTAAGTCTTCATCATAACGCTACTGCCTTACATTTTTGACCTTTCCTTTACACAAAAAGAGAAGTTTTTTCTTCAAAAAAGGAAAAACATACAAGGAGAAAAAGCAAAACAGACACATTACGCCTCTGGCCCATCCTGAGGCTCGGAAGTGGAAGGCTCAAACGGTCTGCCCCCGGCACCCTCGGTGACGGCCGACCCTGGTACTGACCCCACCGGCGTGGGAACTACCTCGATTACGCGCCCTCCCGAGGCATCCGTAGTTGGCGACCCCTCGGACGAAGAGTCCCCCTGGTCTCCTTCCTCCGACGCCGAACCATAGGAACCGGAGGATGACAAATCCGAGTCATAGCATTTCCCGGACGAGAAATTGATTGTCTCGGATGGCTATTCTTCCGCATAAGAGATGGCCCGATCGTAGCCTTGCTTGAATCCCTTGCGGATGCCCCGGAGAAGTGCTGACTCATAGTAGGGGAGGGCAGCCTCCTTAAGGTCGACCCGGTAGGCCTCCGAGCATTTGTATTGCTCAAGTGCCTCCGCCCCGGCCGATTCAACCCTACCAGCGAGTTCGGCCTTCTCCCGCTCCGCCTCGGCCAACCTCTATTCTGTTGCGGCCGTTTGCTTCTCCACCTCAGCCCGATCAGCCTCGACCTCCCGCCGAAGGCGCGCGGCTTCCTCCGCTTGGTCCACCAGCTCAGCGCGCTCAGCCGCCCACCGGCCATCTACCTCGACGCGGGCCCCGCGCTCCTCCTCCAGCAGCTGGCTCTTCCTCTCGAGCGACTCGCGGGCTCGAGCCAGTTGCTCAGCCAATGTCCGGGCCTCCGCCTAGCTCGCCTGCGCCAGTTCCCTGACCGAGGAGAGCTCCCGCCGAAGCCCGTCACGCTCCTCGGTGAGCCGAGCTACCTTCCCATTGGACGCACCAAGGGTCCAGTCAAGGTTCGTCCGTTCTGACTCTGACCGAGGGTAAGCTTCAGCCAGAGAGGCCCCTATCTGGGCCAAGATCAAGCCGCCCTCCATAACCAGCTTGAGGGCAGTGGGCGGGGAGCGTTGCATGTCTCTGTAGACATGCCAAAATAGACGCTATGATAAGTAAATCTCATGTCACTATGTTAACGCCCCAAAGTGAACTTCAATATTTCCATAAAATAAAGATTTTCTATTTTTATGTGTGTTTTCTTCGCATTTTGTATTTTTGTGATTCACGACTTTACCGAGGGCGTGTTTTAATTAACGGCATCGCCTTAGGCGCGTTCTAAAGAAAGGACGACCACAGATACGGGCGTCAATTCCTGTTATTTTGCGAGCCCCCCCTTGATTGAAGAAACAATGATTAACGTCCTTCCTCAGGGCGTGTTCTTAATCAACGCCTTTGCTTCAGGCGTCTTTTTATAAATTTTCAAATAAAGAAGGTTTTATTACCCAAATTGAATCCAGGAAGTGACGCCCTGATCCTGGTCGTGTTTTGAGTTAACGTCCTTGGGTAGGTCGTCAATTGTTGAATTGACGCCCTTCGGTAGGTCGTGTCTCCCCTTTTCGTGTCCTTCCTAAACCCGTCTTTCCTGAAGAGTTCCCTGCCTTTCTTGGTCACCTTGCTCGATCTGGGAACTAGAGTCCTTGCCGTTGATAACCATTGCCTATTCTTATCTTCCGAATATGTGTCTATCTTTGATCGAGACCTTATAAAAGGACTCCCTGGTCGATCTCGCGCGAGGAGACGGAACACAGAGAGCACACAGCAAGAGAAGAGTTTTTCTTCATCTGTGTGATCCCTTCATCGTTTTTCTCTGCTTCCTGCTGCTCTGTTGGTTCTCCCTTTACTGTTTACAGGAACAGCAAGGGTTTCTCTCCTTCGTTTATATTTGTTTTCATCGTATCATTGTCTATCACGTTCATCGTTTTTCTTCTGTTGCATTAGTATTGCATATCCTCTCCTCACCCTTAATTCTCTAGGGGTTTTAAAACCAAACAAAAGAGGTGCGCATGCTATATTCATATTTCACCATCATATTGTTTATTTGGATTGATACTACACTCACTCTTGGCTGATCCACTTTTTCTTTTATTTGTTTGTTCTTCGTTTCAAGGTAATCAACAAGGAAAACCCCCTTCATCGGCCGGCCGATAGAAGGTGGAGGAAGGAATTCACATCCATCCCGCATCTTATTATCACCAGGTATTCGCGATCATCTTTTCTTCTTATTGAGGTAACCCCTCTGGCGATCACTCTCCTTATTAGCACCACGTGCTCTCTTGCTCCCTTTTTCACTATTCTTCTTATTATTCTTCATATTCTTATTATCACTCTTATTTCCCTTTAAGATTGGATTTTTCGATGATCCACAAATTGGCGATCACGGTGGGACTTCCACTGTTTTTCTTTTGATTACCATCTCCTTTTGGCACCCACGTGTGCCCTTTCCCTTTGGCACCCACGCGTGCCCTTTCCCTTTGGTACCCACGGTACCCCTCCTTTGTGCCCCACGGGCACCCTCCACTGTGCACACTGCACACTCCCCGGGATCAGCCAGCTTGTGATTAAGTGTATTGCTATTTTTGAATTAACGCCTTTCACAAAGGCACCTTTTTATTTAACGCCTTCATCCAGGGCGTCTGTTTCCTGTTTAACGCCTTCCACGAAGGCGTCTTTCATCATATCTGCTGCTTCTGTGAATTGGCGGCCTCCTCTCGGGCATGTTCAAATTTGGCAGCACCTCACACCAAGGCGCGTTTTTCTTCGGGCTTGCACACCACTTATATTTGACGCCCTCTTTCAGAGGCGTCTTTATCATATTTAGCACCTCACATCAAGGCGCATTTTTGCATTGTCCGAGAGCCCCTCCCAGAATTCACGACAGCCACACTGTCGTCTCTTTTATTAGTAGCGACTGCCTCCAGGTCGCCTCTTTCCTGTGTGTTTACAGAACCTTACTGTTTCTATCTATTCATGCTGGATTCATGCTTACCTTGAGTATTTGATCATATTGCTGTGATTGGCTTATCTTATACTGCATTTTGTGGCATTTGGTTGAGAGACCTCCTCTCTCTACATTAGGATTCCACACACCTTTCTTGGAATCGGGACAACCCTCCATTGAGCATTCCGTCTCTTTGGATCGGAAATCCCTTTTCCGAGACCTCCATAAGTCCCCGCACCCGTGGATTCCCTCACGGACACTGGGCCGGTTGTACCCTTGAAGTACCCGGAGTTTAGAGAACCTAACGTTGGTGAGAAAAGAGAAAGAACCTAGTCGACACGGAGGCTACACTTGGGTCCAAACTAGGTTTCACTTTACAAAAAGGAGTGAATTATTCTGCAATTTAACTCAACTTAATTTCAAACATAACACTAAAATCTTGCCTTCATCTCAACTTGTTTGCATAAATTTGGATGGGTTGATTTGCTTAAGCTTGTTTCAATTGGGTGATTGATTGTGTGATAATTCATTCATAAAGCCTTCTCTCTTTTTAAGCATGCAACTCCGTTCAGGTAAGATTATCAACATGGCAAGCTACGGATATTCCTATGATGATGTGGAAGAGAACGTTTTTGGTCAATCCTATGAGGTTCCCCAAGATTCTATCTATCATGAAGGGAATTACCCCCCTCCTCATTCTCATTATCCTCAAGTTCATGTGGTTGATACCACTACTCAAGAGGTGGTGCCCTCTTCTCAGGCTTTACCCTCCAACACTCTGGGGAACCCCTCCCCATCCTTCAATGTTACCGATTTGATTAATGCTCTATCTCAATTAGATGACTTCCAGCGGCAGGCAGTTCAGGCCGCTTTGATAGGGAAGTCCGTTCCCTCTTCATCCTCCAATCCCCCTCCGGCCGAGAGTGGCCATCACATCACTAACGACCAAGCGGTCTTGCACAAACCCCCCTCTTGTCCACCGACACCTGGTGCGGCCATGCCGGCCCAACAGGCGAGCTACTCAGCGGCTAGGCCCCAATTCTTTCAACCTCCCCAAATTCTAAGGACGCCTATCCCAAACACCTTCATTCCAAATTCAGCCCTGGTCGAGTCAGACACTAATGCTTTGCTCCTTCAGAAATTGGCTAGCATGGAAGAAAAACTCAACAAGGTTACTGCAGCCAAGAATGCCCCGGAGATCTCTCTTCCTACATTGCTAGTTTTTCACTTACCACCTTCTGAGATGCCGAGCTTTCGGTGATACAATGGAACTGGCAATCCTTTTATTCATCTGAAGGATTTTATGTATGAAACGTCATTTTGGCAGGGCAACAAAGCCTCATTGGCTTACTTGTTTAGAAGATCTTTAGAGGGACCAGCCCTCGAGTGGTTCTATTCCCTGGATCCGGCAGATGCTTGTGATTTCGATGTGGTTCAGAAGAAATTCTTGCAGAAGTATAGGGACCGGGTTGGACCCTCCCTTTCAGTTATAGATTTGGTTGCAGAGAAAATGAAGCCCGAGGAGGACTTCATCATATTTGCTGATAGATGGCGGTCAATGGCCGAGAAGTTGAAAGATACCTTATCAGAACCGGAACAGGTTAAGATGATTATATCCAATGCAACCCCTCAGTTCCGGCATATACTGGCTATGAACAGATTGACCACCATGGAGAAGCTTTATGAAAGAGCTCGTTATATTCAGACCCAAATGAAAGATTCACCCATCATGGGCATGTTTAAGCCAAAACCAAGGTTGGTTAAAAAGAATACAAATGTCAACAATAGCGGGCCCACGACTGAGGGCACCGTCATCAATGAGCAGGTTGGCGCGGTCGGCAACCCCACACCTTTTCGCCAATCTAACCCACGACCTCCGCCACCTCCATCACAAGGTACCCTCTTTACTTCACCCCCACAACACCAATTTACTCCTCAACCTTCCTTCGCTCCACCACTAAACCAAGCGCCCCGCGCTGACCCTCCGGCTCCGCAACAATACCACCAAGTACCGCCACCCACTAATTATGGACCGCAACAACAACAGCAAAAGAGACCACTTGGCCCCAAAAGGGCCCATTATCCGTCGTTGCCAGAAAGTCTCCCGGATATTTTCAATGCCTTAATGGCGGCCAACTTGCTCATGCTACCAAAGGAAAGGGCAGTGTGGCCTGCTAATGTTGACACGTCCCGCTACTGTGTCTTCCACCGCTCTCCTGGTCACAACATTGATCGTTGCTTCCACTTCAAGGATTACATTTATGATTTAAATGATCAGGGAGGTATCAACTGGGATGAGATGAGGCAGTTTATCGCCACTATGAAAGAAAGAAGGCCTCCTCGGCAACAGCAGGCTCAGTAGCCATAGCAACCGGCTCCACAAGTACAACAGCAAGCTCCAGCACCTCAGTAAGATATGGGGATTGTCCACAATCCACTGCCGAAGCACCCGCCAAATCAGCACATGAACCCTATCACGTCTCTCCGCGAGGTGGAGAGAGGACAGGGATGGCATGAAAAAAACGCCTCTGTTGGGGCACTTAATCATAATTCAAATCAACCGCCGCGTCTTTTGCGCACGCTTCCTTCTTCTTCTACTCCCCAATTGATCCGGGCTCTTCTACGCCCCGTTAATCCACCTGCTCCCACCAATTCTCCATCCTTGCCAGCCCGATCTCTCCTTACCCGTTTACCGCCTCCGCAGCCTACCACGCAGCGAACTCCGCCATCCACCACCAACCCTTCACCTTCATCATCTAGACCACTCCTTATCTGCCCATCACCCACGCCCGCTGGACCCACCACCACTACTCCTCCACTGGCAAGGAATCCTCCACCCCCGGCTCCTCAGCCTTTTGTACCCAGATCTCTCCTCATTCCACCCCCCAACCCTCCTCGCATTCGGGTATCCCTTTCTACTCCTACGCCTCCTGCGGGGGCATCTTTGTCAAAACCTTCATCAATGCCCCCTACAGGGACTCCCTCTGCAAACACCCCTCCACCACTTCTTAACGCCAATACACCCTCCTCCTCTTCCAACCCCCCTCCTCCTTTACTTGCCCCGACAGAGTCACGACAAAACGTGGCACCGCTCCGCAGTGGACGGATGTTCCAGTGCATCTTTCCCCAAAGAGAGCAAGAGCCCGCGCAGGGGCCGCAAGAACAAGAACAAGAGCAAGAGTCCGTACCAGGGACTCAGTATGATTTGTTAAAGCATCTTGACCGAACCCCAGCAAGAATTTCAATCCTGGAATTAATCTAAAAGTCCACCACTCACCAGCTAGCTCTGAAAGAGTATTTACAAAAGGTTATGGTCAATGAAGACATCCCGGTCGAGCAGATAACTACAGTTTTGACGCCCGCTAGCAGTCAGCCGGCAATTACTTTTCATGAGCATGAACTGGCACCACTCTCAGCAAGGAAATATGCTCTGTGCATCACAGTCGACATCAATAAGGTGGCGGTGAAACAATGTCTAGTGGACACTGGGGCATCTATCAATGTATTGCCACCGAGCACTTTGAAGATGTGCGGCATTCCTGAAAATCTGATTCGGCCGTCTACTATAACAGTCACAGCATACGACAATACCAAGAAGCCTCCTCTAGGCATGATCACACTGAAAGTCAGTTTGGGTCCGGCCACAATCACGGTCGATTTCCACATTTTGGACATGGATCCAATATTCAATGGCATTCTGGGCCGCCCCTACATTCAACAGCTCGATGCAGTGCCCTCTACAAATCATCAGTGTCTTAAGTTTCCACACAAGGGCCGCATCATCAAAGTTACCAGTATGCCAATTTTGCCAGAGGAAGATATGCACTTGAATTCATCAGTTCCTTCTATTTGGCTTGCCAACAAGCCGTTGTTATCAATACTAGACCTCCCTTACCCACGGCCAATGTTGCTCGAGACAGTCACGATAGTTGCTATGACACCCTTGACTTCCAAGGGGAAGAAGAAGAAAAGCATGATAAACACCCCTGGCTGGAAAATCCTAATGAAAATGGGGTATCAAAACGGCAAAGGTCTGGGTACCAGTTGTCAAGGCAGGACTAGGCCTATTAAGCCTCAGAAATTGATTACACGAGGCGGCCTGGGCTACAAAGGGCCGGGCAAAAATGAAGATGAGCCATGGGCAGTTATGACATCCACCTTGAAGACAGATCGCTAGCCGCTTACTTGGACATTGAAGACACATTTTGTCACGGGTGGCGTTCAGAATCATGAGCAGACTACAATAATCACCTCCATCCTAGACTGTCAAGATGTTCATGCAAGACAGTTTGCTCTTCATATCGCACCATTGGCCACTTATAAAGCCCTGGAGTCTCTAAGGCCTGATAAAAGAAGGAAAATGGATGATCCAGAGTGTGATTGGTATAGATGGTTCGATATGAATGATATTACTATTGCCTTGAGCCGTCTCTTTATGCCGACTGATCCGGAATGGCCGCCACTAATACATGAATTGATTGAAATGCCGGCTGCGATTACAGATAAGAGGCAGTTGCTGAGTGACTACACTGACACTGGAGAGCCAGATGTTCTATATGAAGAAGGATTTACAATAGATAGGCTGTGGGCCGGCCTCTTTTCCCTCACTTCTATGTATCCGTCTCTTCTAGCTTCCCTACATTCTCAATTGTTCTCTCGCGTGCCGAGACCGCCACCAATTATGGTCATCTTTTCTCCAGATTCACTGCAGATTTCTCTCCCGATTCCTCCTTTGCTCCTCGAGCAATTCTCCAAGCTCTCCATCACACCCCCACGCGGGTCATCTCTAAGTCAATCTTTCTCCAAGCTTTCAATCTCCGCTCCTCCTGTTGTTCTCCCTTCATAATGCTTTCTTCTAGAAAAAGAAAATAAACATGAAAATAAAGATAAAAACGAAAACAAAACGTCAAAATCCCAATTTTCCAATCCTCCATCTCCGTTGAGGAGACTTCTTATCTCTTTTCCAAGTGTGTCCCGACCCAGGGGCCACTCTTCCATGATTCATTGATAAATCTTTTCTTCCCCTCTGGTGAGGGGTCTCCATCTGTATCACCTCCTGTATCCACTTCTTCACCTCCTTCCCCTTTTTTAGCTTATTCTAATCAAGCTAGTTGTTCTTCTTCTTCTAATAAAATTCACGGTGTAGATTTTCATAAGAAATCTAAGGGTAAGCAGATTCCGCGTAGATTTCTGTTGGAGTTAGCCAGAAGGTGCCAGGCTTGTTTAGCCCTTCCTGAATTCGTGGAGAATCCGGTTATCCTGCCAGAGTTAGAATATGAGGATGCTAATACCTCTTATGAGGGTTTAGGTGTCTACGAGATCATGAATGATGAAGACCCTATTGAAGAGGGGGATGAAAGTTATGAAGAATATGAGGACGAGGCTAATGCCTTTGCCAGTGGCATGAGAAGATTCGACGAACCATCAGCCTCTGTAGAAGAGCCTACTAAAGAAGTTAATTTGGGTATCGAGAAGACCCTAGGATTGTCCTCATCAGCAAGAATTTGCCGCCCTCCGAAGAGGAAGCGCTTATTTTGGTACTTCAAGAATACAAGGACATGTTTGCGTGGAGTTATGAGGATATGCCTGGATTAGACCCTGCGCTCGTTGAACATCGACTTACACTTAAGCCAGGGTCTGTCCCGATCAAACAACGGTTGAGACGTTTCCACCCTAACATGGCTCTAAAGATGAAAGAAGAGGTCGACAAGCTCCATAAGGCTAGATTTGTTAGAGTTGTCCTCTATCCGAATTGGGTGGCTAACATCGTCCCGGTCATGAAGAAAGATGGAAAGGTTCGGATTTGTATAGACTTTCGGGACCTCAACCGTGCGTGTCCTAAAGATGACTTCCCCCTCCTCATATTGATGTGATGATTGATAATACGGCAGGATTCGAGACTCTCTCTTTCATGGATGGCTTTTCAGGTTACAATCAGATTCGTCTGGCTGAAGAAGATCAAGAGAAAACATCATTCACTACGCCATGGGGTACATATTGTTATGTGGTCATGCCCTTTGGACTCAAGAATGCTGGAGCCACCTATCAGAGGGCTATGATGGCAATTTTTCATGATATGATTCATATTTATATTGAAGTGTATGTGGATGACCTAGTAGTAAAATCAAGGACAAGGATTGAGCACCCTGGGGTTCTAGCTAAGGTCTTGCAAAGATCACGAGAGTATCAATTAAAGATGAACCCAAGAAGTGCGTATTTGGCGTTTCTTCAGGGAAGTTGCTTGATTTATAGTCAGCAAAAGGGGAATTGAAGTTGATCCCAACAAGGCGAAGGCCATCAGAGATATGCATCCTCCCAAGAATTTGAAGGAAGTTTGAGGATTAATCGGGAGGTTGCAATTTATTCGTCGCTTTGTCTCCCAGCACTCACAACGATGCAGGCCGTTTTACGAGCTTACTAAGCCAGGAGTCAAGTTTAATTGGGATGACAAGTGTCAGGCAGCCTTTGATGGATTGAAGGATTATTTGGCCAATCCTCCTATCCTGAGGCCGCCGATTCCAGGCAAACCACTTATTCTCTATGTTTCTGTCCTGGATGACTCTGTAGGTGCTGTCTTAGCTCAAGTTGATGAAGAAGGTAAAGAAAGGGCAGCATACTATTTGTCTTAACTTCTAAACCCGTGTGAGCAGAGGTACTCAGCCATAGAGAAGACTTGCGCTGCTTTAGTCTGGGTAGTTCAGAAGTTAAAACACTATTTCTTATCTCACGAAGTTCACCTCATTGCACGCATGAATCCGATTAAATTCCTTCTAAAAAAATCTGTTCTCACTGATCGATCAGCACGTCGGCAAAGCTTCCTTTCACATTTTGATATCACTTACATTCAACAGAAAGTAATCAAAGGCTACGCCATTGCCGAACATCTTGCTCACCACCCTCTACCCCAATTTGATCCTGTCAATTCGGAGTTTCCAGACGAAGAACTGATGTCCATTAATCAACCGCATGATCCTATGTGGACGTTACATTTTGATGGAGCTCTAAATTCTCAAGGAAGAGGGATCGACATGGTTCTTTTAACACCAGAAGGGGTCACCATCCCATTTGCTGCTCGGCTCACCTTCCCTGTCACGAACAATATAGCTGAGTATGAGGCCCTTTTGGCTGGCCTTCAAACCGCTCATCAATATGGTGTTACTCACTTGCGAATTGTTGGTGATAGTCAGCTTATTCTGCGCCAGGTGCTTGTCAAGTGCCGCACTATCAATCCTAAGCTCAAGCCCTACCAGGAACTTGCTTCAGCTTATGCCAAACTTTTCACCAAGTTGATCTTTGTTCACGTTCCTCGAAGCCAGAACATCGTAGCTAATGCTCTTGCCTCTTTGGCTTCTGCTCTAGTCTTCCCTCCTGAGTGTGATTTCCATGTTCCTCTCATTCATCAGCGTGATACTCCAGCTATCAAGGATCGTACATTCTTCGATATTAGGGATAAGGTGCTCGAGAAGGTCAGGCGGAGTGAAGCTCTTAAAGGCAAAGAGGTCATGTTGTTAGATTGGGAAGAAGAGTTGGCTGATAAAGAGAAACCTTGGTATTTTGAGATTGCCAGATATTGCAATGATCAGTCCTATCCCGAGGAAGCCACTGTCGAAGAGAAGAAAGCAATTAGAAGAGTGGCTCAACGTTATGTTTTGGTTGGAGGTGTGCTCTACAGAAGAGGGCTCACAGGTGTTTTATTAAGATGCCTCGACGATGATGAATCTTGGAAAGTTGTGGAAGAGGCGCATTCAGGAGTGTGTGGTGGTCATGTGAACAGCCAGATGTTAGCTAAGAAGATCCTTAGGCTAGGCTTCTATTGGCCAACTCTAGAAGAGGATTGCTCCATCTATGTTCGAAGGTGTGTTAAGTGCCAACTGCACGCCGACAAGATTCATTCTCCTGCTTCCTCACTCCATCCTATGTCCTCCCCATGGCCTTTCTCCATGTGGGCTTTTGATATCATTGGACCTCTTGGTGATTCGAACCTCCTGACCAAGCAAAAATCGTTCATCCTGACGCAACGGAATACTTCACCAAGTGGGCGGAAGCGGAAGCTTACGTGGAGATTAAAGCATCAACAGTCTGCAAATTCATAATGAAGAACATCATCGCAAGGTTCGGCATCCCGAGTACCATCGTCACCGACAATGGAACTCAATTTATCTCTCAAGAGCTCAAGGATCTCTGCAACAGGTATAACATTGCATTGCATCATTCTTCTCCCTATTATCCGCAGGGCAATGGCCAAGCAGAGGCAACTAATAAAACTTTGATCAAAATTATTAAGCAGACGTGTGAGGCTAATAAATTTTTGGATTGGCCAGACAAGCTAGTCGAAGCTCTCTGGGCCTATCACACTTCCATTCGTACCCCTACTGGGCAAA
Source organism: Amorphophallus konjac (assembly GCA_022559845.1). NCBI lineage: Eukaryota > Viridiplantae > Streptophyta > Magnoliopsida > Alismatales > Araceae > Amorphophallus > Amorphophallus konjac. The sequence continues at coordinate 147,886,107 of CM040123.1, forward strand.
CCCCTTTCGCCCTTACTTATGGAATGGAGGTGGTAGTCCCTTATGAGATTCTCATTCCATCTTTGCGAGTACAATTGGACAAAGAACTCCCTATTGATGAGCGTCGCGATTCGCTCCTTGCTCAATTGGAACTCCTAGATGAGAAGCGTCTGGTCGCCGCTGAGCATGCGCGTGTTTATCAAAACAGACTCTCACGTTTTTATCAAAAGAAAGTAATTGAGAGAAAATTCAAAGTCGGTGAGATGGTAATCAAGAGAATTTTCGTAAAACCTGGTGGACCTCGCTCAAAACTCCAACCAAACTGGGAAGGACCGTTTGTTATAAAAGAGGTTTATCCTGGCAATGCTTATAAACTAATTAATGCTGAAGGACAAGAGCTAACTCATCCCTGGAATGGTTTGTATCTTACGAAATACTACCCCTAATCCAAAACCATAAAATATGTAGAATTTTCTAAAATCCAAAAAACAAAAAATAATAATATATTGAAAAGGGTTGCCATGGCACACAAGGGCTCAAGGTCTGAAAGGTCAAAATTCAAAATTCATTCATCAGTCTTGTTAACTCAAAAGGGGGTCGACACCCGCACACATTACACACTTAAATCTTGAACTCAAGTGGTGCAAAATCCGATGGGAAGTCAAAAAACCTGACTAAAAGGTGAAGACGATGCCCATTCTTTTTTCTATTCGGCCCATAAGGGAGGAAAGGAAGTCTCGGGGTAGACCCACCAAGCCTATCCGCCGCCCAATTAGGTGGAAGTCAGGGCCCAAAAGGGAACAAATGTCACTCGAGATATTGTTGAGGAGGAGGAAGTTTTTCGTGCCAAGTCAATAAATCCTCGCTCTTCGCACATCCAAGGGAGTATTTAGGGGCTCTTCTCGTGTTATTCTTCTTTCTACCTTTTTCTTTCCCCAATTTACGAATTTTAATTTTTGCATAGCATTGCATATTGATTTCAAAACACTCCTTTTATGAAATACATGCATACACACACACCACACCTATCTTTTGCCCTTCCATAGGGGTTTAAAAACAACCAAACCCCCAGGTAATCGAGCCCCCCGTTTGCATGCTTTTGATTAAGAATAGGGGTAGATTCTACTAAAATCTTGATCTAATGGGGCCTTTTGTTTGTTGTTTCTGATTGTTTGCAGGCACTAGAAGACTAATACGTGGAGCCCTTGCACCTTGGCCGGCCTTGGAGAAAGGAAGGAACGAATCCAAACAAGCCCGCTTCCTGTCTGATATCGCGCTATATGTTCCTAGCGCGACCTGAAGAACGCGCTAGGACGATACAGCGCATTCATCTCCAAGCCTACGGCTGGCCCCTCATGAATTTCTGAGGTATGTAGCATGCCCCTATTTTAGTCTTTTATTATTTGGCATGTTTCTGGCCTCAGTGGCGATCACGGATCTTATTAATGCATGTTTCACCCCTCTATTTATCATCGACTTTAGCGCTTTTATCTTGCTAAATTATCTTGCTAAATACAAATTCATCAATCTTGGGGGGGTGTTCTAATTTTATGATTCACAGTCTCCTCCCTTCACCACCTTCGCAGCTATGCTGCAACATCTTTGGTACAGAGGGCCCTGGATGCCCAGCCTCTCCAGAGCCACCGGAATAGGGACCTCCCCTCCGAGCGGCATCCCCTCGGGAGCCCCGTCGGTCGGCCCGGATCGAGCCACTGCTTCATCCACCCCTCTTGCCTTGATCGGTTAGGGCTACGTCTCCTCTCCTCGCGACCCCCCGACCTCGACCGGCTCGGCCCCTACGTCGCCACCCGGAGTGCCGCCTGCCTCGATCGACGCTCCAGTCTCGGCCACAGCCCCGGAGTAGCCCGCTTCATCCCTGGCCCCCTCGGCTCTTACTGAGGGGAGAGCCGGGCCAACACCGCCGCCAACCATAGAAACGACCCTGGCCTCCTCGGCCCCCTCTTGCTCGGCGGATAGGAGAGCCAGCCCAATAGGGTCGGCCCTATCACGCTCGACAGAGGGGTGAGCCGAGCCAGAGTCACCTTCATCTACGGGGACGCCCCCGGCCTTCTTGGCCTGCTTCTTGGTCCTCACTGCATCCCGTATCATCCCCTCCATGGGATCCTTGCGCTTGGACCCCTGTGGCCTGGAAGACCCTTCCCGGGTCACCCCCTTACCCTTAACTCGGGCTCGGGAACGACCCTCGGGAGCTCGCGACTCATCGACAGCTGAGTCATCACCTAGGTCGATCACCTCCCGCTCGGTCGCAGGCTCCTCCTCCTCAGCCGGCCGCCTAGCGTCTACGCAGAAGAAGATATGGTTAGGAGAAGAAAATGGTTTCATCATCCGACGAAGAAGCTGATTCGTGGCGCCCGTACCTGTCGATCGTAGCCGCTTGAGAAGGCATCGCTCGATGTTCTCCTGAGTCACCAACTCCTCCGTGGACTGGCGATGCTTCATCAGAATGGCCGCATACTTCTCCACGTCCGGAGGAAACTCATCTTGCCACGGAGGAATGTTCGGGTGAAAATTGGGGATTACGGGACACCTCCAAGACTTTTCCACCGAAAAAATCCCCACCCAGAAGAACCGAGTCTTCCATCCCTTGTGAGAAGAGTCCTTCACAGCTAAGGAGACATAGCTCCTATTCCGCCTCGCCTAAATGAAATAGAAGCCCTTCCCAGTCGAAGAATGACCCTTCAACTCAAAGAAATAATGGAAGAGGTCCAAGGAAGGAGGAACCCTGCATTGGCGACAGAGGATGCAGAAGGCGGAGAGAAGGAGATAAGAGTTGGCTACCAACTGTATGGGAGCCAACTGGAAGAAATTGAGAAGCTTAAGAATAAAAGGCTCGAAGGGAAGGCGGAACCCACCCTTCCACGACATAAGGAAGGAGCAGAAATGGCACGTACGAGAATCCAACCTTGCCTCGCTCGGAGTGGCCGCGGTGAAGTAAAAGTGATAGGGCAGGCGAAACTGGTGGTCCAGTCATTTCACCTCCGCCTCCCCCAGCTCGCTGCAGTTGGGAGCCAGAGGTATCACCGTCACCCTCGCCTCAGGCTCACCCTCCCACTCTTCAACCTCCAGATGCTAGTCCGCCATGGAATCTGAAGAGGAACTTGAAGAGAAATGCTCCCGAGACTCCGAAGACTCTGGAGGAAGAGGAAGCTGTTGAACCACCTCTGTGGTTATGTCCGCCAACTCTGCGAATGGCGCTGCAAGCCTCTATGCTTCCGCCGTATCCCCACGGCGCATCAGAGAGCCCCAAAAGCAAGCACGAAGGGGAACAAAACCCTAAAACAGAGGGAGTCTGGAATGACAACAAGCACACAACGCCTATATTCCCACGCGGAAGGCGGCGCGTCGTTGCGACCTCCGAGAAATTTGGGCCCCTTCATTTCAAATCCGTCCGGATTATCATTATTACGGGCCTAGGTGACCACGACACGTGGCTTCTTAACACTGACAGATCTCCACCCACCGGAGCCACGCTGGTCCAAAACCCTAACGACTACTCTTCCAAGCCAGCCATGGCTCGGGAGTAGGAGGGGAACAAGTGGAGAGGGGAATTTCTGTAGCCCATCTAAGAGCGGCCAAACTAGGTCCAGCAAGACCAAACGAGGCCCAGCTCATCTAGGTGACCGCCCCGCAGGGTCCACTTAGCATAAAAGCCCAATAAGATCACTCGGGATCAAGCACTTCCTCGGCGGCCATTAGGCTCGGAAGGCCCGAGCGTCGGTCTGGTCGGAGGAAGACCCACGCCTGATCTATCCCCTCGCCGGGATAAAGGCTAGCGCTCAGCGCCCACTCCGACCGAGCCTCATCTGAGCTATGCCTATCACCCGGACAGGGTTGGCACACTTCATGCTTGGGTCGACCGATGATTGCTTATCCATGCTGCCGTTGAGAGCCCTTTATGAGCAGGAGTTCATAAGGATAAGGGACCCACGACCCCTCAAGGCTATAAAGATCCCATGATGAGGACGTAAAGAGCCAATATTGAGGATGTAACTCTTGCCTGAAACTCCTCAGCTTACGGGACTCATGAGGCGAGCACACTATTTAAACCTGGGACTCCCTCTAGCGAAAGGTAAGGCCAACACACGCCTACACTCCCTGAGCAGGAACCACTTCACCACCTTGGTGGAGAGGGATCTCGTGCATCTCCTTTTCCCTCCCTTCATAGCTTCCACCACTGCTCTGTTGACTTAGGCATCAGAGGGTTTTCCCCAGGGAATCATCCCCTGGGCCCCCTGATCCGTTTTCCTTCTTTGCAGTTCACTGTTAGGTGATTATCTCCTCTAGCTCAGGACCAGCGCGAGATCTCCCCTCTTCAGGGGGGCAATAAGAGATAAAAGAATTGACCGTGATCGCCACCAAGGTTCCGACAATGCCAAAAGGATGAAGAGATGGAAGAAACGACGTCCTGTACCTTGGAAAGATTAAGACTTGATCGCGCTTAAGATTGGGGTGCGGGGAACTTTGTAGATTCAAATCTCCTCTCCTTCCAGCCGGCTAGATGAAGAGGGCCTCACGTTCATATCATGCTCTCCTGCAAAACAAAGATCAAAACACAAGAGAAAAACTCATTAGAAACATGCATGTGTAGTATCAATCCCGCAGTGATAAAATAAGGGTAGAAATTGAGGACAAACACACTGGGGGGAGGTTTTTAACCCTTGTGGAAGGGTGAAAATAAGAGTTGTATGTGTTGTGGATGCATGAGAGTTGAAATCACAAGACAAGATGCAAAGAATAAGGAGAAATCATTTATGCAAAATGTGCAAAAGTGCAGGTGTAGCAGAAACTGTAGAAAACTATGATGATTTGTGAAATTGAGAGGACTAGAACTAAGAGAATAGACAACCAAATTAAGCCCTTGAGCGTGGAATAAAAGCCAATACTTCCCTCTTCAAGCCAGGGTCAAAGAGATGGGATGATGTTGCATCATGGCTTCGCCCCGAACCGAGAAAGAGCCCTCATTTGCAACCTGCGAACTGGGTGCTATTTATAGGAGCAGGAAACTTCTGGAGATAGATCCGAGATAAACACCCAATTTCGAGGATATAGATGCATAAACCTCAGATAATAGTGGTGGGAAGAGTCCCAGATCAATGGAAACTGAGGTGGAGGCTTATCTCCCTCGAAAGTGGTGTCAACAAGGGTTCCAAAGAGTCTCACGGTGAAGAAATCGGAGTTAAGGAAGTTTAGGACTCTCTGTTTGGCAAATGGTCTATCGCATGGTCGTTTCTTGATGAAAATGGTCTAGAGAAGGACCGCAAGGGGATGGCAAACGGTCTAGGGGGTGACTGGAAAGCACCAGGGGTGAAACGGGGTAATTTCGGATAAGTTTCTAGAAAATGGTTTAGTGAATGGCCGTTTCTTGTGGGCTAGCGGTCTAGCAAATGACCGTTAGGCTGCTGGATGAAAAATTCTGGGTAGACTTTGTGTGACTTTAAAAATCGAATCGTATCTCGAAAACGGTGTAGAATTAGTTAAAGTGGTAGAAGAAGAAATTGTAGATAACAAAAAAATGAACAACTTTCATGAAGAGAGCAAGATGAGAAAAATGAGTGGAAGATGGAGAAAATGGGGCAAGAACAGAGAGAAGAAATTCTGGGACGTAGGTGAATAGCGCAGCCTGCCAGACAAATGCGACTAACTTGAAATCGGTGTAGAACTGGTTAATGGCGTAGAAGAAGAAATTGTAGAGCTTTAAAAGGCGAACAACTTTGGTGAAGGGCACATTTTTAATAGAGGAAGAGAAGGGGATGACAAATGGCCGTTTTCAAGACTGCGCAATGAAAGGGGCCGAATGCTTTGATGGAAAGTCGTCCTAAATGGGCTGCAAGTCAACATGGAAGGCTGGAAGTTGATAAGATAAGCTCCAGGGATCTAAGAAATCATGATCTTTGAAGTCTAAAGGCTAGAGAACAATGAAATGGGCTCGAAATCCGTCCAAGGAAGGCTCCAAAATAATGGATAATTCGGGACATCAAAAATGATGAATAAGAGAAACACCGCAACTTACGGGCTAAAATGGGTGTGAACAAGGATCTCCTCCACGATCTCCACACGCCGACCCGATCTCAGCACCACCATCCATCGTGGAGGAAGGAGAGAGAAGGAGGGGGCACCGCTTGAAGAGAGAGAGAGAGAGAGAGGAGAGAGGGCGCCCAGGGTTCAACCTTGTAGCTTGACCAGGGTTTCTCCCTTCAGCGTATATTTATAGACCTTTGGTGTTTTTCACAAAAATCCAATAATAGTCTATAAAGTCCACCCATCTTGGTCTGTCCAATATTCTATTGTGTGTGACTCTCTAGGCCCAATAGTCTATTTGGTTTTCCAGCCCATTAAGTAAAGAACTCCTTTTTACTTAATTAATTTATCCATTAACTCTTAATGGAATTAGCGGGCTTTCCTATGACGAAAAGCACCACGCAACGCCTCGTGATCCCAAATGACATCGGAGATAAGCAACCCACTCAGGAAACTTTTCGTCTACAGATTCCACACAGCTATAGATCCTCATTCATCCAATGCCCCACAAGGACTAGGGTATGGTCAAACTGTCAAACCCTATTGTGTCCCGACCTCAACTGAATCTTGTACTCTAAACAGGTTCATTAGAAAAACTCCTTTTCCATAATGAACTTTCGTACCCTGGCCAAGGGTTTTTTTAGTACAGATCCATAGGGCATTCTCTCTCATATATCATACTAAGAGTGAATGATCCCATGTTGTCAAACTAATTGCCTTCACACGAGTTCTACTGAGTCCGAATAACTAACTATACAAGACAACATAATAGAAGTACATAAGTCAATAATCAAACACTCAGCATCCCTTATGCAAGATATTTTTACTAACTCAGGTCTAAGATCCAACTGTGCTATTGAGACATAGAATACCATGATTGACAGTCAATATGATTACCATTCAGGGATTCTAGATCGGGTCAGTTCAGTGTACTCATTACCCTTATGAGCACCCACACACGTACTTCAGTGTCTCCACACCGATGACTATAAGAATAATCACACTCCTCATATGAGTAAGTATCGTATGTCCCAGTCTATCCGGATCTTCAATGTCCCTTCTTGAAGATCCTGTGATTGGGAACATCTAGAATATGTACATCTAGATGATTGATCTCATTATCATAATCTCATTATGATCCAACCATCATCGCACAGGTTCAGGGACTTCATTGCATTCAAATCATTAACACAAATTAAATGCAACGAATAAATGCCATTAATATTAATATGAATAAGGTATTACAATAAATGTCATCATCACATCTCATGTGATTGGCTTGTAGGGCATACATTTCTATCAATCTCCCACTTGCACTAAAGCCAATCACCCACATGCTTGATCCCCATCAGCCCTAGGTGACGCTCAAAAACACTTTGAGTCAATGGCTTAGTTAGTGGATCTGCAATGTTATCACTAGAAGACACTCTATCAATTACAACATCTCCTCTAGCTATAATCTCTCTGATCATGTGGTAATGCTGTAGAATATGCTTTGATTTCTGATGAGACCTCGACTCCTTCGCTTATGCAATCGCCCCATTATTATCACATAATAAGGGAACCAGATCAGAGATGCTCGGGACAACTCCAAGCTCTTCGATGAACTTCTTTATCCAGACTACTTCTTTGGCCGCCTTAGTAGTAGTGATGTACTCAGCTTTGGTCGTAGAATCAGCAGTGGTGTCTTGTTTGGAACTTTTCTAACTCACTGCCCCACCATTCAGGGTAAACACATACCCCGAAGTTGACTTGCTATCATCTTTATCGGACTGAAAGCTTGAGTCAGTGTAACCTCGATGTTTCAAGTCCTCTCTTTCACAAACCAGAAACATATCCTTAGTCCTTCGCAAGTACTTAGGGATACACTTCATAGCTATCTAGTGTTGCTCACCTGGATCTACCTGAAACCTGCTCGTAACACTTAGAGCATATGCTACATCGGGCCTTATACACAACATGACATACTGATGGACCCTATGGCAGAAGCATAAGGTACCCTAGTCATGTGCCCCCTCTCTTCAGGAGTTTTAGGGGACATTTCCTTAGAGAGGTAGACTCCATGTCTCATCGGTATGAGACCTCTCTTGGAGTTTTCGATGCCAAACCTTTTGACAATAGAATCTATGTACATTGATTGGGACAAGCCTAGCATCCTATTTGATCTATCTCTATAGATCCTGATCACCTATACATAGGATGCTTCTCCCAAATCCTTCATGGAGAAGTGCTTAGACAGCCATGCTTTAATTGATGACAACATACCTACATCATTCCCAATGAGTAGTATGTCATCGACATATAGCACCAAGAAGGTGATTGCACTGCCACATGTTTTCTTATACACACACGGCTCATCTTCATTCTAAACGAAGTCATAAGACTTGATGACTTCATCAAATCTTAAATTCCAACTGCGAGATACTTGCTTCAATCCATAAATTGATCTCAGCAACCTGCATACCTTATCTGGGTGCTCCTTGGATATGAGTCCCTCAGGCTGTATCATATGCACCTCTTCCTTAAGGTATCCATTGAGGAAAGTAGTCTTCACATCCATCTGCCAGATCTCATAATTATGGTATGCAGCGATAGCAAGTAAAATCTTGATGGACTTAGTCATGGCAACTGGTGAGAAGGTCTCATCATAGTCAACTCCTTGTCTTTGACGATATCCCTTCGCAACCAATCTAGCTTTGTAGGGTTCAACCATTCCATCTACTTCAATTTATCTTTTAAAGATCCACTTACATCCAATGGGTACTATACCCTCAGGTGGATCTACCAAGTTCCAAACTTGGTTGGAGTATATGGAGTCCATCTCCAATTTCATGGCCTCTTGCCATCTCCAGGAGTCAATACCACTTATTGCCTCCTCATAGGTCTTAGGATCTTCATCCTCATTATAATGTGCCTTATCCCCACCATCAGAGATATGTCCAACATATCTATCTGGTTGGACAGGTACACGGCCAGGCCTACGTACAGTTTGTGTGACATTCTGAACTGGTTCCTGAGATGATCTAGTCCCAGTTTGTGGTTCTAGAACTTCTTCTAGTTCTAGCATACTCCCACTGTTTCCTTCAAGGATATGCTCTTCCTTTAGGAACACAACTCTCTTAGCTACAAACACTCTTTGATCGCTAGGCTGGTAGAAATAATATCCATAAATTTCCTTAGGATATCCCACAAACTTGCATCTTTCAGGCTTGGATGCCACTTTATCAGGATTGTGTTTCTTAACATGGGCATGGCAACCCCAGACCTTAACATTCTTAAGGTTTGGTTTCTTTCTTTTCCATATCTCATATGGAGTGGAAGACACTGACTTAAATGGAACTTTATTTAATAAGTGAGCAGCAGTGTCTAGGGCATAGCCCCAGAGCGACAAGGGCAATCTAGCAAAACACATCATGGATCGTACCATATCTAATAAGGTACGATTCCTCCTTTCAGTCACACCATTCAGCTGAGGTGTGTAAGGAGGAGTCCACTGGGATAATATACCATTATCCTTTAAGTATTATGTGAATTTCGTACTCAAGTATTCCCCTCTTCGATCAGATCGAAGAGTTTTAATACTCTTTCTTATTTCTTTCTCCACTTCATTCTTAAACTCCACAAATTTCTCAAAGACTTCAGATTTCTACTTCATTAAGTACACATATCCGTACCTAGAGAAATCATCAGTGAAAGTAATGAAGTATAAGTAACCCCCTTTGGCTTGGGTGGACATAGGTCCACATACATCAAAATGTATGAGTTCTAACAACTCACCAGCTCTCTCTCCATGTCTAGTAAATGGAGAGTTGGTCATTTTTCCCATGAGGCAAGATTCATCGGTTGCAAATGATTCATAATCAAATGGATCAACATATCCATTTTTACACAACCTTTTCAATCTTTCCTCACTAATATGACCAAGCTTACAATGCCAAAGGTATGCTTGATTTACATCATTCCTCTTCCTCTTAAGAGGTCCATCCACACACATCATAAGAGTATCCACATCTAGTAAAAATAAACCATTAATTAAGCTCCCATTGCAAACAATTCACCATTTAATAATAAAGAACATGTCTTATTCTTAAAGCTCAAATAAATCCACACTTATTTAAGAAGAAAATAAATATAATGTTCTTAATTATCGAAGGGACATAATAACAGTTTATCAATTCCAATGTAGCTCCTGATGAAAGCTTGAGGTTTACACTCCCGACTGCAAGTGCAGCAACTCTTGCTCCATTTCTCAATCGCAAGTCAACCTCTCATTTGTTCAATTGCCTACTACTTTTCAGAACCTACAAATCATTACAGATGTGAGATGCACATCCAATATCTAATACCCATGATGTGGATCTATATGACAAGTTAAGGTCAATCATGAACATACCAGAAGCTTCTCCAAGCTTCTGCTTTGCTTTCTCTACAAGGTACAACTTGCAGTTCCTCTTCCAATGGCCATCCTTATGGCAATGGAAGCGCTGGCCCTTGTCCTTGCTAGCCTCTTCTTTCTTTGCAACCTTTACCATTTTGCCCTTCTTCTTTGCGTTGCCTTTCTTAAAGGCCTACTAAAAATTCCTCTTCTTGTTGGTCTTACCAACAAGCATCACAGGACCTTTCCCATTGTTCATGGTGCTCTCGGCTATCTTCAACATGTTTAGAAGCTCTGCCAGAGAGCATTCTATTTTGTTCATGTTGAAATTGACAATGAACTGGGAAAAAGAACTAGGGAGAGATTGCAGAATCGAATCGACACAAAGATCATTATTCATGTCGAAACCTAATTCTGTCAACCTTTCAATCCACTCAATCATCTTGAGAACATGTGTCTGTACAGATGTTCCCTCATACATTCTTGCCCCGAACAGACTCTTAGATATCTCATATCTTTATGTTCGACTTTGAGCTCCAAAGAGCTCCTCAAGGTGAAACAGAATGGATCTAGCATCCATCTTTTCATGCTGCTTATGTAACTCATTTGTCATAGAGGCAAGCATATAGAATTGGGCAAGCATGGCATCATCCTTATGTTTATCATAAGCAATGATCTCTCCCTCTTCAGCATCATCGGCAGGAAGAGGAGGTACATGATGATCAAGAACATAGACTATCTTCTCAGCAGTGAGAACAATTCTCAAGTTCCTAAGCCAGTCACTATAGTTAGGACTAGTAAGCCCGTTGGCATCAAGTATGCCGCATAATGGGTGGTTCACCATTGAAGTCTACAAGAGAAGATATGTGATAATTAGATAGCATTATAGATATTCAGTAATTAAAATTAAGATATGGTCATTAATCCTAACTTGATAACTCCCACTAATTTTTGATGAATTTGCACAACGCCCATTATGCAAAGACGGGATACTCCAGCTGTATCCTTGTGGGACCAGAATCCCATTAACATTATGGTAGTGGTCTTGTGGCAGCACAACAAACCACCCCATACTCAATGGGTAGGCAACTCATGCCAATTGCAACTACATGCAACTTCTGGTATATTCAGCCTCCAGACCACTTGTGACCTTGTGGCAACACAACAAATCACAAAGTCTGGTTATGTTAGACCCGTTGTTACGTTATGAGAGTGGGTTCAAGACATGACCCTTGTGGCAGCACAACAAAGCCATCTCGGCACCCATCCCAAGGTTCGGCCAAAGCCTTAGTCTAAGTCTCTGCCCTCTTGTTGTGAGGGCCTTGTGGCAGCACAACAAACACACACAATCTAAGAGTAGCTCACTTAGACTATAACAATGGAAGGCTACGTGGGTCATTCTTAATGCCTCACGTTTACAACCTAATATTAGATTGAGGGATTTTGAATTAACATTTTGGTCTCATCAATATAGGTGCTACATACATATAAGAATTTGGAGTATCGTATATACTCTAAGTATATATACATATATATATATATATATATATATATAATATATATATATGTAATTAATAGTACATCCACATATATCATATATATGTATTAATACCAATGGATGATCATGGACCTTAACCTCCTAAAACACATTACCAGAGATTATGGCAAATAGAAAAAACTTGGAGCATCCAATGCTCCCACTAGATGTGAAGAATCTCTCAAGATCCTCCTTGGCGGTCTCCTTCTTTGTCTACATCCGCTTCTCATTATTACAAGAAAATTTGTAATTTAGGCACGCAGGCCCACAAATGTACATCATATAATAATAAGAAATCTTGAACCAATCAAGGAGAGTACAACACAGGGGGGGGAGATAGAATGTACAATCCGGATTAATAAGAGAGAGAGAAGGAGATACGTAGGCCCCAATAATCACATCACACAAAACCATTTACCATAAAGAGCATCATCACATCATTTCTAAGTCCATGATCATCCATCCACACACAAGATACATCAGATGCATCTTACAATAATTATCATATAATTACAACGAGATATAGCGATAATTTCAAAAATATAATATTTAATTTTGAAATCGCGCATTTGGAACAACTAAACAATTTAGTTAAATCAATAAGTCTAAACAAATTCAGACCACTATCATTCACATTTACTGCATGGGCTCAATAATAATTTTCAATTAATTATCCTCATAAGAATCTCATTCTTATAGTAATTAACCTTAATTAATTAGATAATGGGAAATACCTAAAACCATTTTAGAATTTCCATTAACTAATTAACCAGGGGCCAAATAATGAAAAACAAATTAATAAGTCACCAAAACAATTTCAGAACTCATTAAAATATTTTTCAAAGTTTTCCTAGAATTTTTCTGAGATTATATGCATTTTAAACACTTTAAAACGCATAAAAATCAATACATACATATATATATATGTGTGTGTATGTGTGTGCCGGGGGGGGCTTAACGGGTTCGGATCCGGCGCGGGTCGGATCCGACCCTCCTGCGACCCACGGGGCGGTCTCCCCTGCTGCCCGAACGTGGTGCAGCTAGGGTATAACCCTAGATGCCGCCGCAGCCCAAGCACGCTCGGGGAGGCCCTACCGCCGGAACCCCCGGTCCCCGCGCCGCCGTTGCCGTCTAGCCTGTCGGTCACCACTGGCCCCTGCAATGAGGAGAGGCCTGCATCCGCCGAAACATGCCGCGACGGCTCCTCCAATAGCCTCCACTGCCATCGGACACCGTCGGACGGCCGTGTAGATTATGGAAAAATCCACTAAGAAAAATAATATGAAAAAACTAAGTGATGGAAAGTGAGTAAAGGAAAAAGAATGGGACAGAAGGAAGAGGGAGCATGCGTGGATGCTAATAGGAGGTGTGATCGCTAGGGATGCGTGGGCCCCAAATGATATTAACAATAAATAAAGAGGAGGGATCGTGAAGAAATACCTTTGAAAGCGTGGAGATTGTGAGGTCCACCTTCTCTTCCAATCGGTCGGCCGATGAAGAGAGTTTTCTTTATCTTGATTACCCTTGTAAAACAAAGAAAACACCAACAAAGAAAGGAATTGATTAGAAAATTGAAGTGTGTAGCATCAAGTTCTTAGAATAAACAACATGAAAAGTATGAGCATAAACACACCTTGTTGGTGTTGGCCCTTAAACCCCTATGCAAAAGGGTAGGAAAATAATGATGATATGAAGATGGGAGGGTGCAAGTGTTGCACTAAGGGAGGATCTCAATGTTGAGATGATGAAAAAAAGAAGAGGAGATAAATATGATGCATGAACTAAATAGAATGCAAATAAAGGGAGTAAAGGGAAGGATATATGCTTATTGGTTTCTCCAATTGGGGTGAGGGCTTCAATGATCTCCAAGAGAGGAAGACGCTCCAAGGATGTAGCTTGCAAGCATGGGAGACTTCCTCCTTGAGCCTTCAAACCAGTAGCACCTCCCCTTGATCAAATTGAGCAACCTTAACAATGTGGGAGAGAGGGGTCCTATTTATAGAGTAGAAATCCATAGGTTTAATTCCATAGAAAATAGGAAAATTGATTTTAATGGTATTTGGAAGGGGATATTCCTTGGACAAGTGTCCTCTCAACCTTAGAAAGCCATAGGAACCCTTTCCCAGTGGAAAAGAAGCTCAAAAGGAGGAAAGAAGGAGGTTCTGCCAAGTTCAGAACTCTGTAGGAATTGGCGTCCAACCCAATGGTCGCCAATTAAAATAGCGTCAATTCAAAGAGGTGCTAATTCGGAGCCATTTTTAGAAAGATTGGAAACTTCCAAAATTCGAAGGAAGAACGCGTCCATCATGGCTGACGTGTATGAAGAATTTTACGAATTTTGGTCGGAATTAAAAGTCACAAAAAAGGCACGGAAGAACGCGTCTGGGGTATTGGATGCACCTTAAAATTGGCGTCCTTCTGGACAGACACCATTTCTTGAATATTTTAAAAAGTTGAATATTACTAAAAATTGAAAAAAAAATTAGCATCCACCCAGACAGACGCGTATTATGAATTTTATGATTTTGGTAATTATTAAAAAGGCCAAAATAGGAAAGGAAATTAACGTCGAGAAGATGGACGCCAATTAAGGAATTAGCGACTTTGTAAAGAGGTGTTAATTCTTCAAGAATACGAAGTTGGCACAAAGTTGGAGAAAAGTAGAAGACGCGTCCAGGGTAGCGGACGCGTTTTAAAATAGGCGTCTAGGTGGCTGACGCGTTCAAGGAAATTAGCGCCGTTTTGAAAAGGCGTTAATTCAATAATTAATATGAATAAATTAATACGCGTCCACCACCCCAGACGCGTTCAAGAATGGGCAACTTCCCAAATAGACGTTAATTCATGAAATAATCCAGGCCAAAAATGGTGGGAAAATTAAGACGTGTCCCCCGTGGTGGACGCGATTTTGACAAGGTCGACTCAACGGATTTGGCGTGTCGACTCAATAGAATTGGCGTCCGTTTGAGTAGGTGTTGATTTTTTGTGAAGGAAAATGGCGTCCACTAGTCTGATGCTAATTTAGAATAGCCCCCGAAAAATTGGAGAAAAACTCAGGAAAAATCAGAAAAAATAGAGAAAAATATGGGAAAGCTTAAGAAAACTGATTAATCAAGAAAAAAATAAGGAAAATCACTCAAATAAGTTGATTTGAGAGTCAAATTGGGGCATCACAATGCGATAGGAGATATGCTCAAAATGATGTCAATTTTGGTGTGTCTACAGTTGTCCCGCTTTAGCGTCTGCTTTGCAAGGGAGTGACACGGAAGGGAATGGAATGAAATGGAATGAAATTGAATGAAATTGAGTGAAATGGAATGGAGTGAAGTGTAATGAAATGGAATGAAGTGGAATGAACTGAAAAGTAGATGCCAATGTGTGATGAGACACGTGATTAACACCACCTGATAAGAATCAGCTCAAAGTTCGAGATGATGCAATCTTGTGGAGATTCAATGAAAGCAACGATTGTTTGAATAAAGGAGCGTGCATGTGGGCACGAAGGAGAGATAAAAGAGGGCGATCAACTTCCAACACAGTGGAAGTACCCTAGGTCATAAGCCTGTAGGTTTCAGCATTGGAGAGCGGTTACCAGTCAATGTAGACGTGCTGTAACCAAGGTGGATCAAAGGAAAGAATTGAAATAAAAGGATAGAAATCCAAACAAAAGAGTTTTCAAGAAAACAGCTTAAAATGGTAACAAGGCGAGCTGAGGATAAAATTCGGCATGGAATATCTCATATCTTAGAAATTAATGATCAATTGACACTAAAAATTGAGTTATTAGAATGATTTTCCCAAAGTTAAATCAAAGTCCTATATGAATGCATTATTGGTTTAAAGGGAAAAATTAAAATAAAATAAAATAGAATGTAATCAAGGATAATATTGTTAAGCTGCCCAGACTGAGTCAAGAAACCGATTTGTGAGTTGATACTAGGCCGAAGTCCATTTATCCGCACACCAACTCATAAAAGGGAACCATCATCCCCAGTCTTAGATGGCTCAATGGCCTATCTGTGTGACTAAGATTCCTCTAAAATTATCATCATTTGTTATGAAGGGGAACTCAAATTCTAGATTTATCAAAGCCACAAGGTCCTTGATATAATCTAATAGCGTAGATAACATATAGTAAAATGTATACAAGGAAGATGGTGGAGCAATAAGTATGGGGGGAACTGAGCAGTGCAAGCACCGTAGGACCTGGGTGATGCCCGGACAGTGGGACCAAAGAGCTTCTTTTCCTGCACTCAAAATTCGATTAGTGAAGTATAACAAGCAATGAATTAGGCAATTAAATCATAGTAACCATCATGAATAGCATAGCATGAATAGCATTATTTTAAACATTCAAACATGGATAGCATAGCATCAAAAGCATCGGGCATTAAACATGTGAGGCATAGCATGAAAAGCATGGTATTGAATAACATAGCAGAGATAGCATTGAAGCATGAACCATGCAAAGCATCATTGTTTGCTATTTATCATGAGGATGACAACTTGGCTAACCATATGATTGAAGTTGAATGATCAAGATCAAGTAATGCCCAGTGACAGGAATAATCCAGTGAAATCAGCAGGAGTTATTTAGAAAGATTTGGAGATGAATGATCGGAGTGATGCCCAGGGCGGCCAATTGTGGAGATAGTGATGTTGAGAACATAGGGAAGAATCGAAAGATTGATGCAAGTACGAGGAGAGAGGACTCATCCCATATCCTTAGTCCTTGCAAAAGGTTGTCCCACATCAGAAATTACAATGTAATTTTTTTAAATTTTTTGAAATATGCAAATTTTTATGGGTTTTAAAAAATATTCAATTTTTATGGATTTTTGGAAGATATTTGAATTTTTGGTTGGATTTTTGAAAATATTCAACTTTTTAAGATTTTTGTTGGGAAATATCTAATTTTTTTAACATTTTATTTTAGAATTGTTAATGCAGCATCAAAGGATGTTTAAACCACTGGTTAGGGGTCCTTGTTTCTTCCCATTTTGCTAAGAACTGTCTAAAGCAGGACGTGCATTGAGGGTGGCGCCCTATAATCAGATGCCCTTGGTTAACGGTGCCCCTACTAAGGCCATACCTAAGAAACACTCGGTCTTAGAGGAAGAAGAGAAGAAAATTGGGGATAAACCTAATATAAGTTAAGAAGATATCAGGTTTTGACTTCCTTCCATAGCACAATCTCTACAGATTCGGTCTATTGCACCAGGGCTTTATGTCATATCATTGAACCTTAATTCTCTTATAGGCACGCATACGACTGGCTCATAACGTCTGCGGGGAAACTGTACTGCCCTCTTGCCATGTCAAAAATTTTAGATTTTTTTTGCATTTGCTCATATTTTTTTCTTCTATTTGATCATCATCTTGCTCTTTTCTTTTCATCCTTTGGACTTGAAAGATATTGCAATTGAAACTTGAAATTTTGAGAATAATGTCATAATAGACTACCCATATTTGAGACTTCCTCTTGTCGGGGTGTGCTTAGGTTGGATGTTTTGTCCAGACTATCTCTATCCTCATATTTCGGCCGAGTTAAAAAGAGAAAAGGACATCGTGCCCTCGAGCATGGCCCAAGTAGCAACAGTGTTATCAAGGGAGACGGCTAAGGACGCCGTGAAGTGTGTGCGGTGCCCAACTAAGGGTTGCCCTTAATGAGCGGGGAGGGAATTCCGAACTCCCAACGTGGGGTTCTTATAACCAAAGGGTGCTACAAAGTCAAGCCTAAAGACTCTTTTGAAATTGAATTAAACAAAGACCTAGGATAAGGCCTAGACTACCACTCTTGATCAAGTTAAGAAGCACTTCTTTTGAAAACCCATGTGTGAAGATGAATGAGATAAATACATCAAAAAAATGCACACTTAAGCAAACAGATTACCTTGCGACCTTATTATCGAAGCAGTTGCCAGAGGCGATTTTAATCAACATGGGATTTGTCATCCTCATTTGACAGATAAGAGTTATGAGAGGCAAGGATTAGAAGTGGCTTAACAAGAGAGAGCGGTGCTTATACCAGACGCAGACGAATAAGGAGAAAAGGAAAAGAGGTGAGGGCTAGAACTCCCTTACTAAGGTGCAGAGACCTTGATCACATGAATGGTCTACAGAAGGAAAAGAGAGTGAAGAGGAGGAGTGAGGACTAAAGCCTCGAAAGCAGTGAGAAAATGGGCAAATGCCCAAAGTAGTTGATGTAGAAGAAGTCGGGTCGGACCTGGGATCGGGAGGAATTAGGAGAATAAATTGATAGATCGAGAGTGGAGGATCCGGAGGGTCTGGAGGCAAAAGGGAAGAATCATGGGTGGAAGAGGAATTCAGAGGTTCCGGAGGAAGAAAATGCCGAGGTACGCGATACCCTAGGAGAAGGTATGGGAAAAGGTAATTTAAAAGGAAGAAAATAACAAATGACGCGATGTCCTGGAAGAGTAGGGGGATGAATCAAAAGAAAGAATAGAGGTCCGGAGGTTCCGGAGGGATAAGGTGAGTAGGGACGCGATGCCTTGGGTGAAGATATAGAAAACCCGGAGGTTCCGGGGGGGAAGGTAAATCAGTAGGGAAAGGATCCGGAGGCCCCGGGAGACAGGGAATATACGGGTTCGGAAACCCTGGAAAGAAAGAATGCGAATGAATGCAATGCAAGGGATGCATGGAATGCAAGGGATGTAAGGAAAGGATCCTCCTTCTCACCCCATGAGTGGCCCATAGAAAGAAATCGGTTTTTAGAAGGGTGAATGAAATGGAATAAGAAGTGAATGAATCGGTGGGAGGCCCCTTAACACAAGAATGCCCACCCCCCCATGGCAAATAACATGCTCGGCCAAACGTCTCGATAAGTAAAATCAAGGCCCACGGGCTCTCTTTTGATGAAGTATCACAAAATAAGTTTAGCTTCTTGAAAAGTGGCTCCCTTAGAAGGAGAGGAAAATCGATATGAGGGAGTCGAAATTTCAACATGGGAAGCTTTATAGTGCTCAAGGCTCTTGGAATGTTTTCGTGAAAAATATTGGGTAAAATAGACATTCGCCCCTTCCAAGGAAGTGGGAACAAAATAGACTTGATGTTGAAATCACCAAGTAAGGGATGCCCCATCCTGCCCTTAAGCATAGACTTCATCATCCCCTTGGCAACAGAGTGTGTCATGACGATTTTGGAGGAGAACCCCTTCTTAGGAATTTGCACTGTAACATAATGAGGGGTAATGAGAGCATCAAAAATAGCTTGGCCAATGAGCAAAGTAACATTGACAATCTTGGCCTTAGGCCGCCATGGCATTAATTCTTGGCTTTTCCTCTTGGTGAGCATCGGAGACTTGGCCTTCTCAAAGATTCCCAGTACAAGAACACGGATCGGCATCTGACAAATGAAGTCTTGACTTTTGAATAGCATAGCCGTAACCAACTTCTTGCCCGGCTCATGGATATCCTCTTCGGCACATGCATTTGTAAAAAGACACCCACTCCGAGAGGTGGTGGAGGAAGGTGAAGTGGAGGCGGTAGGCTTAATGAGTGATGGAGTGTTAATGGAAGGTGTTGGAGAAAGGGTGGGTGGAGGTTGGAACACGTCGAGTTTCTCCCCTTGCTCGGAAGTGGACGGGGTTGGCTCGGGTGCAAAGGGGGGTGGACCCTACTCAGAATTAACCATGGGTTTGGATAAAGGGTTAAGTGAAGGGTTAGGAAGGATTGGCTTTTGGGTTATAGGGATAATGGAGGGCCGAGGTGGTGGTGAAGGAGGGTTGATTGGTTGAGAACAAGGTTTGGCGGGAGGTTCGGCGGAGGCCGATGGTGTGGTTGTTCCTTGTGTAGTTGCAGGGGAGTCAATGGGGGGACCCAGATGGCTTGGTGGAGGTTAATGGTATGGTAATTGGAGGTGTAGAAGAGGGAGGTTTGGTGCGCAAGAAGCGTCTAATTTTAACGGGGCGAGATGTTTGAAGGGTAGGGGAAGAATCGTGGTGTGTCGATGTGGATGATTGAAGTATTGACCCATCATCATAACATCAATTGGTTTCATAAGTAGGGGTAAGGACCGTGGCATCGTCCTGAATAGGGGGTTCTTCGGGTAATGGAGGGAGAGGAAAACAGAGAAAACTCGAAGTGGGGATTTCTTGAAAATCTTCATATTCTTCACATGTCGTCTCCAATTCTTCATAAGTTGGATCGTGTTCTTCGTAATCTGACTCAGGTGGACGCCGTGGTGGCGGTGTAATGAGGGGTGATGGAGGTATATAATGGTGTGGAGGGTTTTGTGTATGTGGAGGCGGAGGGCCATATGAATGAATGTGATGAATGGGTGGCGGGCGGACGACATCCACTTGATCATTGAAAGTTGTCGGCTCTTGCTCACTTATGTTGTTGATGTCATTAATGCCTCTATTATCCTTCCAAACTCTCTCCATCTTAGTTATGTTATTCATAAAAGCATGAAGAGAATTGACTTGAGGAGGAGGCGACGGCCATGGACTTGTAGCCCTCTTTAATTGTTCCTCCATGTTAGTGATTTTATCAAGGAGAGCTTGTTGGAGGGGAGTGACTTGAATAACGGAGGGTTAGCATGGTGGCCTTGGAGGGGAGGCTTGATATGAAGGCCATGAAGGGTTAATGGGCTGGCCCAAAGAAGGACCTGGTCGGGCCGGGGCACAAGGAATATGTGGGCCTTAGGGCCGTGGAGGAGGAGGAATAGAAGGAGGCGTGTGATGGACCACCCGAGGAGGAGGATGGGTGTAAGAAGGAGGCGGGTGATGGGCCACCCGAGAAGGAAGATGAATAGAAGAGGGAAGTGAGTGATGGGACACCCTAGTGGGAGTAAAAGGAGGATGAGAAGAAGAAGAAACTACACCCTCAACAATAGCCTTAAGGGCTTGGATTTGTTAAGGGGCGAGATGACTAATGCATGCAGAACTTGGGAGACCTTCTCATCATGTAGAGGAGACGGCTCCAGGGGAGTAGTGGCTCGCAATGGATAGGAGGGACCATGGGATTGAGAATTGCCCATAGGTCCGGCAAGACCATGAGAATAAGGATGTGGTCCCTTAGATGAGTTGTGGTGAGAATTATAAATGTGAGGATTATAGACTATGCTAGGTTGTCCATCCTCATGAATATAAAAATTATTAGACATGTTAACTTGGTTATTCAAGCGAAACATTATGCAAAGCAATCAAGATTCAATCAAAGCAATGTTGCAAAGATATCAAACAAGTGAATGTTTACGCTTGATTTTTAAGTCGAACCTTGGTGAATTAGATGATTTTTGACAAGGTTTATGTAGTTCACTCAAGGGTAGGATCTAGTTTCAATATGAGGTAACTCCGGTGCCAACTAGGTTGATCTTCTCATCACGTATAGGCCAACTAAACCCGAGAACTTCAAAAGGTACAATCAGCCCAGTGATCGAAGAGGGAATCCTTCGATGTCAGGGACTTACGGAGGCCTTGGTTTAGGAATTTCCAATCCAATGAGATGAGTTCTTAATTGGAGGGTCCTTCCTTCACCAAGAGAGGGTGAAAAATCTCCTAAAAGGTGTGGGGAGAGGAGGTCTCCCAAGCCAAATGCCCTAAGAATGCAAAACTAACGCAAAAGAAAGGGAAAATACATATATGAACAGAAATATGCAAGGATAATGCAAACAGGTCACAGAAAAAGGTAATTCTATGAAAACACAGAGAATTGGCATTTGGGACAGTGGGTGCCAATTTTCAAATTGGTGTCCACGGCCCTGGATGGTCTTTTTTTTTTACAGAAATAAGAACGTGTCCACCACCCAGGACACAGTTTTGTTTGTGTTTTTTTTTTTAGAAAATGGTCAGAAAGTTAGAAAAACCAATGGAAAAGAAGAAAAACATTCACAAAATCACAACATGGCTCATGGCAATCAATAAGAATATGAAATAAAGCATGGCATGCTCATTTTTTTCAGATAAGAAAAATGGAATTTCTAAAATCTAACAAATTAACAATCACGTAAGGGAGGGAGGTTGTGCACACTGTGCACAAGGGATGAAAAATAATAAAAAAATAGGGAAAGTGCTACGTGGAGCACAAGGGGAGATGCACTGTGGGTGCAAAAGGAGAGGGCACATGTGGGTGCCAAAGGGAAGGGTAATCAAAGAAAAATAAAAGGTGGTCCCACCGTGATCGTCAATTTGTAGATTATGAAAAAATTCACTAAAAAAATAATATGAAAAACTAAGGGGGGTGGAAAGGGACTAAAGGATAAATAATGGGATAGAAGGAAAAGGGAGCATGCATGGATGTTAATAGGTGTGACCGCCAGAGACGCGTGGGCCTCAAATGATCTTAACAGTAAATAAAGAGGAGGGATCGTGAAGAAATAGCTTTGAAAGCGTGGAGATTGTGAGGTCCACCTTCTCTTCCAATCGGCCGGCCGATGAAGAGAGTTTTCCTTATCTTGATTACTCTTGTAAAATAAAGAAAACACCAATAAAGAAAGGAATTGATTAGAAAATTGAAGTGTGTAGCATCAAGTTCTTAGAATAAACAACATGAAAAGCATGAACATAAACACACCTTGTTGGTGTTATCCCTTAAACCCCTATGCAAAAGAGTAGGAAAATAATGATGATATGAAGATAGGAGGGTGCAAGT
Source organism: Amorphophallus konjac (assembly GCA_022559845.1). NCBI lineage: Eukaryota > Viridiplantae > Streptophyta > Magnoliopsida > Alismatales > Araceae > Amorphophallus > Amorphophallus konjac. The sequence goes on from CM040123.1 coordinate 147,908,650, forward strand.
GTTGCACTAAGGGAGGATCTCAGTGTTGAGATGATGAAAATAAGAAGAGGAGATAAATATGATGCATGAACTAAATAGAATGCATGAAAGAAATAAAGGGAGAAAAGGGAAGGAGATAGGCTTATTGTTTTCTCCAATTAATGATCCCCAAGAGAGGAAGATGCTCCAAAGATGTCGCTTGCAAGCATGGGAGACTTCCTCCTTGAGCCTTCAAACCAGCAGGACCTCCTCTTGATCAAATTGAGTAGCCTTAACAATGTGGGAGAGAGGGGTCCTATTTATAGAGTAGAAATTCGTATGTTTAATTCCATAGAAAATAGAAAATTTGAGTTTAATGGGATTTGGAAGGGGATATTCCATGGACAAGTGTCCTCTCAACCATAGAAATCCATAGGAACCCTTTCCCAAGTAGAAAAGAAGCTCAAAAGGAGGAAAGAAAGAGGTTCTTCCAAGTTCGGAACTCTGTAGGAATTGACGTCCAACCCAGTGGTCGCCAATTAAAATAGCGTCAGTTCAAAGAGGTGCCAATTCGGAGCTATTTTTAGAAAGATTGGAAATTTCTAAAATTTGAAGGAAGAATGCGTCCATCATGGCTGACGCATATTAGGAATTTTATGAATTTTGGTCAGAATTAAAAGTCACAAAAAGGCAAGGAAGAACGTGTCTGGGGTACTGGACGTGCCTTAAAATTGACGTCCTTCTGGACATACACCATTTCTTGAATATTTTGGAAAGTTGAATATTACCAAAAATTAGAAAAAAGAAATAGCATCCACCCAGACAGGCGCGTATTAAAAATTTTATGAATTTTGGTAATTATTAAAAATGCCAAAATAGGAAAGGAAATTAACGTCGAGAAGATGGACGCCAGTTAAGGAATTGGCAACTTTGTAAAGAGGCGTTAAATCTTCAAGAATACGAAGTTGGCACGAAGTCAGAGAAAAGTAGAAGACACGTCTAGGGTAGCAGACGTATTTTAAAATAGGCGTCTAGGTGGCTGACGCGTTCAAGAAAATTAGCGCACTTTTGAAAAGACATTAATTCAATAATTAATATGAATAAATTAATATGCATCCACCACCCCAGACGCATTCAAGAATGGGCAACTTCCTAAATAGACGTTAATTCATGAAATAATCTAGGCCAAAAATGGTGGGAAAATTAAGATGGGTCCCCCATGGTGGACGCGGTTTTGATAAGGTCGACTCAACGAATTTGGCGTGTCAACTCAACAGAATTGGCGTCCGTTTGAGTAGGCATTGATTTTTTGGGAAGGAAAATGGCGTCCACTGGTCTGACGCTAATTTAGAATAGCCCTAAAAAATTGGAGAAAACCTCCCAAAAAATCATAAAAATAGAGAAAAATATGGGAAAGCTGAAGAAAGCTGATTAATCAAGAAAAAAAGAGGAAACCACTCAAATAAGTTGATTTGAGGGTCAAATTGGGGTATCACAATGTAATAGAAGATATGTTCAAAATGATATCAATTTTGGCGTGTCTACATGCCGCGGCTCGCCATGGAGGACCATCGTCATCCCCTGCCTGCCCTCACGGGTGCCAGCATAGAAGTGATTTTGCCCTAAAATGGCCTCATCCCCACTAGACGAACGGCGACCGTGACGGTAAAGGCGTGGTCGATTCGGCCTCGCCAGTGGGTCAAACACAGCACAAAAATATGTGTTTTGATCCACTTGATCCCGCGAACAATTCACTGGCATCAATCGGCCGTTGCTCATCCCATGAGCGACCCAATCAAGTGACAAACATAGAGTCCCATGCGTGAACGAGAATGATGAAAATATAAGATAATTATGCCGATTTTGATCAAACTAGCAACCTGGCTCTGATACCACTGTAAGGTTTCGACCAGAATATGCAGCGGAAAACATCAAAACCTTAAACTGCATATTGTTGTCGATTTTTCAAAATCGAACAATATCGGTAAATCCCACGATGTAAAGAATGATTCTTTACTTTTGCGGGGTTGGGAATCTCCCAAAAGCTCGAAGTCGTAGAATAGGAAGATCCCGGGGTCCCGAGCCGTCCAAGCGTCCGGCCTCTAGACGTATCCACACGAGCAGTGGAAGTAGACGGGATCTCCTCCACAAGCACCACGCACCGACCCAATCTCAGCACCACCATTCACCATGGAGGAAGGAGAGAGAAGGAGGGTGGCGCCCCTTGTAGAGAGAGAGAGAGAGGAGAGAGGGTGGCCAGGGTTCAACCTTGTAGCTTGGCCAGGGTTTCTCCCTTCAGCATATATTTATAGAGCTTTGGCATTTTTCACAAAAACCCAATAATAATCTATAAATGATGAGTGTACATTCTTTTATAATAATTCATGTCACATACACTTTTTCAAGTGCATAAAATTAGGCAATTACGCATATCTTATAGTTAACCTCAATTTTCCGCATGAATTGGGCTTTCATGTAAATTGACTTAATCGCGTACTATTATTCAAAAAAGGGGAATCGAGGGAGATGAGTATTAATTTCTCATTGTGTAATTTTGAGCATTCATGATTTATATGCACAATATAATAATTTTATTGGACTTAATCAGAATTGTGTGCATGCAGGACGCTGAGGACAATTGCAAGAGAATTCGGGGGCAAAACGGTCCGAAGACCAGAAGGTGGAAACCCTAGGGCGCCCCCTCATTCTCCCTCAATTTTGACCAAGTCAAATGCAGCTGCCACCTATTTTTGTTGGAGGGAAAATAAAATTCAAGATTTAAAATGGAGAAAATCAAGGAGCCCGCCGCACTGCCTGAGCGAAGGAGAGCCAGGGAGAAGCATTATATGTGGCAGGCGAACCCTAGGCACCGGCCGCACCAGCAGAACCAACAACAATGCCAGCACGTGGGCCCAAGCTGACAGAGGGAGCAGCTGGAGGGGACCAAGATGGTGCCTCTGCATTTGTGACGACCTGGGATCCGAGTACCGGAAAGGAACCGGCACGTCTCGAATCTCGGCCCACTAACCCACGAGCCCGAAGACTTGGAAGGGTAGAAAGGGATGGTGTGGGAGTACAAGAGAAGCTGAAACGACCGTAGAGATAGCATAATAATCTGAAATAAAATGCACAGAATAATATAAATAAATAAACTGCTACAAGGTCCACAGAGTCTCATGTCCAAAATGAAAGTACAGTCAACAGAAAGAGAAAGTACAACTACACGGGGCATCACCCGGAGTACAACTACACGGGGCATCCCCCGGCTCTAGCAGACTGGCGACTAACCCTGGCTAGAAGAACCACGCTGAAACTCAACTGCGCCTCTCGAAGACCTTCCCCCTCCCCCGAACCGTGTTCCTTTGGGTAGCTTAGCCTCCGGTTGGGTGTGTTTTGGACCCGGTTGTGGCGTGTGGCCCGAGGGTTTCCGTGGGCACCCAGTGAGAGCCATAGGGGCGCCCGGGGTTCCCCGGAGAATTAGTTACCTCGGTAGGGGTGCCGCGTGACTTGAGGGATGGTCGGACCTCATGCGTGTCCTTGGCATCCGTACCTACCGTTTGGTTATCGAGAGTCTATGTTAGCGTGTGGCTGGTGGTTTCCGTGAGTCGAGTCTCACCTCCGGTGACCTGTCCACTAGTCGTAGCTTCCTGCGCACGCGGGTGCGGACCCACCTGGGAGTGGTGGAGAGCGAGACCCAGTGAGAGGCGATTTTTAGGCTGGTTACCGTAGGGCCCCTTGCCTTTGCCACCAGAGTCCGGTGGGGGGAAAACCAGCTAGAGGACCCGACCTAGAGCAGATGGTCTGTGTGTACACGTAGTTGGAGGCTCAGGACACGCGCTGACGAGCGTGACCCCAGCTAGTCCTTGTTATGGTACTTGTTGTGTGTCTGAGTCTCACGCCTAGGGCGTCGTAGCTAGACACTTGTGACGCAGTGTAAGACGTCAGGGGACGCTTCCGGTCGTTCTTCTAGTGGGTAGTGCTCCTATTTACTGTCAGGTGTGGACTCGAGTTCTGTTAGACCGAGGTTCAATAGTACTGCACCGTTAGAGTAGCTGGCTTTTCCGTTTATTTACTTTAGCTTGTTGGTTCTACCGTACTCCTGTTAGGTAGGGTTGCCTTCTACTTTCTCATTTTCCGTGCGAGGTGGGGATTCGCAGGAGCTTTTCACTGACCATCAGAGTTTGAGGTATGTGTTCACGCAGAAGGACCTTAACCTCAGGCAGAGGAGGTGGATGGAGTATATGAAGGATTATGACTTCACTCTGTCTTATCAGCCTGGTAAGATGAATGTCGTGGCTGATGCTCTGAGTAGGAGGGTAACAGTCAGTCGGATGTTGTTGAGGAAATGGAAGCTTTGGGAGCAGGTTCCGGCCATGACTTTTAGGCTCAAGGTCCCGCAGGACCAGGGTTCGACGGTCCTTGCGAGTCTGACTGTCACGCCCACGGTGCGTCGACATGTGACTGAGGCTCAGCGAGCAGACCCCAAGCTACCTCGTATTCTGTCGATGGCCGAGGTGGAGTTTGGTGAAGATGGAGCTGTGAGGTTCAGAGCGTACGTTGTAGAGGTACATCGAAACTTGAAATGAATTGCAGTGGTCCAGAAGGTCCATGAATGTCCTGTACAGTCGGTGACTGGCTTCGGGCCACGTGTGTTTTATTGATTTGTGGTTGTTTTCTTGATGCCAGGTGTATTATGGCGCCACAGAGGAGGGCTCGTCCCCAGCAGGGAGAGTCTAGTGGTGGTCCGGAGGAGCAGAGCAGGGCTTCAGTTTCTGAGGGTGTAGCTGGAGATGCGAGAGATCCAGGGATGGACGATTTCTTCCGAGGTATGTTTGAGTATGCGTTTCAGTGGTAGCAGGGAGGCCAGCAGCAGGGCGGCGATGCTGGTGAGGACCAGGCTCGTGGTGGTCATGGTCGTGTGCTGAAGGAGTTCTTGTTGTTCCAGCCTCCTTCTTTCGGTGGGCAACCAGATCCTGAGGTGGCCAGAGAGTGGCTAGATGATGTGCGGCGGATTCTCAGTGCGATGGAGTGTCCCGAGGAGGAGCAGGTAGCATTGGCTGCTCATCGTCTTTAGGGGGCGGCCCGTACTTGGTGGACGTCAGAGTGGGGTTCAGTGTTCCAGTCCCATCCTCTTCGGCAGATTGCGTGGCAGGAGTTCATCACGGCTTTTGAGCGTGCTTTCTGTCCAATCTTTGTCAGGTCGCAGAGATTGCGTGAGTTTATGGAGCTGACCCAGGGTGACATGACGGTGATGCAGTACCGTGCCAGGTTTATCGAGTTGGGCCATTATGCTCCTCATATCGTGGCAGATGAGGAGGTGAAGACCGATCAGTTTGTGGGTGGTCTGAGGCTAGAGTTGAGGCATCATCTTCTTGCGTCAGGTTTGACCACTTTGGATGCGGCTTGTAAGGCAGCAGCGGCGTTGGAGAGAGACTTGCAGAAGGTTTGAGGGCAGGGCAGTGCTAGTCAGATGCAGGCAGATTTCAACCAGTCGACGGGGATGCAGCAGTAGAGTACCGTCTAGCTCTCAGCAGGTGGATCAGTGGCGACACAGTCTGTGGCTCCTGTGCCAAGATCGTCATCCTTTAAATCGAAGCTTAAGAAGCTGCTTAAGGAAGCTGGTTTTGGTAAGAGGTGTCAGGATCGTAAGGAGTCGAAGCAGGAGTCGATGGACAGTGTTCGGCAGCCGGTGACTTTTCAGCCTCAGAGTTCGATGACTAGTTCTCGGGGCGGTTGCCCTAGGTGCGGTGGTTCTCATCCGGATAGACCGTGTTCGGCACCCGTGATTTGCTTCAGGTGTGACGAGCCAGGGCACATGGCACGTGACTATCTGCAGAGACCGCGCCAGCCTCACGAGTTTCAGCCCCAGCAATTGTCATCACAGCCGCAGCAGTACCAGTAATAGGGACAATTTCCTCAGTTGTCACGGTCAGCTACCGTAGGGAGGCAGAGATCTCGAGGCAGAGTGACTCACATGACCAGGGCAGAGGCTGAGGCATCACATTTGGTGGAAGGTACTCTCTCGATTTTGGGTTGGCGGGCCGAGATTCGAGATGTGCCGGTTCCTTTCTGGTACTCGGATCCCGGGTCGTCACAGCATTGAGCGCTAAGATCGCAGCAGCATGCGGGCACCGAGGAAGGGGACCCGCAAGCAAGCTGCCCTCCGAAGCAACAAGAGCAGGAGGTTTACCAACGGTAGCCAGCGAGGACGTCGCCGCAAGCGAAGGAGATGAAGAAGCATGCCCAAGGTGCGCGCCGCCGGCAGAGGTAACAGGGGCAAAATAAGAACCAGAACAAGGTCCCGGCAAGGACGAGGCAGCAGCTGCAGGCGGGGCAGGGGGAGCAGCAGGTAGGCGGGCGCCCTCCACAACAGCCCAGGCAAGGGCCAGTGCGGCCGAGCAGGCCGAGGGGGCCGAAAGGACCCCAGCAATAGCACCGCGATCCAAAGGCACGTGCGCAATAGTTAGAGGCAGGGCAGGTGGGCAAGCAGCAAGCTCCACACCTTCTGCAGCAGTACCAGCACGGCCAGAAGCGAAGGAGGGCGCAGCATGAACAAGCTCCAAAGCACCAAGCGATCCAAGAGAGGGCAAGGGATCTGGACGAGGAGCAGTAGCAAGAAGTGCGTTGGCCACAAGAGGCATGAACAAAGGAGACCCAGGTAGGTGCTCAGCCGGCAGGGCGCCCCCCGCAGCATAGGCTACCCCAAGCGAACGGAGAACAACATCAGCTGCAGAGGAGGCGGAGTTGACCTGCAGGGTGGAGGAGTCAACTCAAAGATGGGCAACTCCCTCAGGAGCAGGGCATCCTCCATCCACAGTGCTATAGTCGGATGCCGCAAGGGAAGGAGCGGCAGCTGAACGTGAGGGGGCCACAGGGGGGACAACCATAGACGGCCCATGCGAAAACCCAGTAGGCACACTACCCACCGTAGTAGCCGGGGTAAGGGCCAGAGGAGGGGCAGAGTGACCCTGCCCTAAGGCAGCAGGTAACGGGTAGGCAGGGGGGGCAGCAAGGAAGGAAGCGCTAGCGGTAGCGGGCACCATGGCAGGGACAACGCCATGAGAGGTAGGGCCAACCACAGGGAGCGGTTGAGGAAGATGCAACGCCACCAAGCTCCAATGCGAAGTCAGGAGGCAGGGAGCAGGCTAGAGCAAAGCAAGAGAAATTAAGGAGATGATATATTGAGGAGAGAATTAAGGAGAGGATTGGGGAGAATCTCCGCCCATTTAGGAAACCCCAAAGGGGGCTCCCAAAATCCTAGAAAGGGGGCACCCCCTCCTCTCTCTTCCCCCCTTCACCTCATCTTCTCCCTAAATCCCATCCACCCATTCCTTTCCTGATCAATCTCAACCCTCCATTGACCCCTTGATGCCTATAAAAACCCCATCCCATGAAGAGAAAAGGGACTTTTTGGCTTGAGATTTTTTTTCTTAATATTTTTTTACATTTCCCCTCTCTCTCTCCTGCGTCCCTAGCTTTCTCCCTCTCACCCTAGGCCGCCCTAGGGTCCCTCCCTCTCCTATTTTCACTCTAGGTCTCCCCCCTCTTTCATCTTCTTCTTCCTCTTCCATCTCACCTAGGTTGCCCTACTTAACCTCTCCACCATCTCCCTTGTCCTCTCCTTCTCTTCTAAGACATTCCTATCTCCCTTAGTCTCACCTTAACCTCTCCTTTCCCCTCCTTAGATTTCCCTCCTCACCCTACACAATCTTTTCCAAGAGCGGCTTCAACGGCGAAGGTGACTTCCACCGGGCGTCGGTGACCTCATCCTCGAGGTGGTTCATAATCAAAGGTCAAGAGGGGACGGCACCATCATCACCATTGCTGCCACCATCACCAAACTCCAAGATTTTTTAGTTTTTATTGTTTTTGTGTTATTTTACTTTATTGTAATCTTGCTACGTTCTTAGTGTAAGCTTGTCTTGCATTTTATGTACTTTTTCTTTAAGTTAATGAAAGAAATCATTTAGTTCATCTTTGATCTTATTCTTCATATCTCCCTCTCTTCTTCTCTTTCTTTCTACATCCTCTTCTAGATCTTCTTTTTCACTCGGTGTGATCAATTTCATAGTATAGGCATATAGTTCATAGGCATTCTTGTTTAATTGTTAGGATCGTTTAATCATTTCCTTTAAGCAACAAAATCTTAAAAATTTTCCAAAGGAATCCAAGGTTTTTAACTTTAAAAATCTCTTCTTCCCTGTGGATTCGACCCTTCTCGCCACCATATTATGTCTTTTTCATCTTAGTGCGAGTTTGAATTTTTAAGATTGACATGCGTGTTTTTAAACGAGGAACTTTTACGTAGTCAATTTTTGGCGCCGTTGCCGGGAAAGAATGACGATTTTTGATTTAAGAACTTTGCTTTCCTTGTGTTTATAGTGTATTAATAATGTTCTCTTTTCTTATTTTTACAGAAAAAAAGGGAGAAAAATCAGATCTAAACATCTAAAAAAATAATCGGTTAGGAAATCTGTCGTAGAAAGCTGAAGCGTAGGTGCAGAGGACAGAAAGCAAAAAATCCAGGAAAAAGAAGTGTCGTAGAAAGAAGAAATCTGTAAGCGAAGGTCTTGGGCTTAAAAAAATTGAAAACAAAAAACAAATCAGAAAGATTCAAACAAAATTGACGTGCCTTATTGAGGTAGGTCTTATCTCCATCCTTATTTTCTTATTTTTTTTATTTTTCAAATAAAGAATGAGAGAATGCGATCAAGGTTAATATTTTTACCCTCTAAATTAAGATTAGTATTTTTACCCTCTAAATTTAGTTTCATTATTTTCTCACTTTCCATATTTGGATAGTTTTCATGTTTAGGAATGATCAAAAAAAGGAAAAAACAACTCTTGATGGCTAGATAAGTTCATTAAAAAAAACTTGAACCTCAAATAAAAGTCTTCATTTCAAGAGTAGAAACATCATGTTTAAGACATGCATCATCTAGGGTTGCATCTCAGTTAGTTATTTATTTTTTACTTTTAGTCATTTTATGTTTGAAGAATGCGGGGGACAAGGTGAGTGCTTCAAATTTTGTCAAGATCATCCTCATGCATCTTACATTTAATCTTGTATTGAAACACCTTGTTTGAATTGTGATTTTGCATTTCATTTTAAAATATTTTAAGGGCACCACCCATAACTACATAAGGTGGGGATTTGATCACCCTTCCTTGGCCCACAAACCACAACCCCTTGCATCTTGCATTTCCTAAGCCCAATAAAATCCAGTAGACATTGGCCCTAGGGTTCACATTGAGATTTGGGTCCACTTAGGTCCATTATCAATTTGGGAATTGGTGTCTAGGAAAGAGGTCCAATGGCAAACGCCTTAAGCGAGCTTGTGGTTACTTAATTAGGTCCCTACAAGAGTAGGGGGAGCCTCCCACAACCCCACCTCTTACCTGGCCAGTGGAAGATCTTGATAGTGGACTTGAGTGGACTTAGGTTGATTTGTGAGAAATCTTACTCATAGGTATAGGGCATCCACTTAGTTATAGATTAATTGTTTGATAATTTTTTTGTGGTTGTTTAAAAATAAAAAGACAAAAAAATCTCTTTTCTTCTCTCCTTCTTGGTCCTAGTGCATGAAATAAATAAAAAATAAAAAAAGGGGGTGAAAAAATTCCTATCTTTGAGTCGGCTCGTAAATTCAATAACGTGGACTTGTTGGCCCATTTTCTTTGATCCATTCGTTGGGAAATGAATCTAAACTTCTTTATGCCACCTTATTATCAAAAGCATAATCACATGTGGGCCACACCTGCCGCTTATGTTGACAATTGTCCAACTCAAGCTTTACCCTTCACCCAACCTGGCCTTACCCACTATGAGAGCCCAAATTCTTGGTCACCCTACAATGAAAGTCCGTCATTCATAGGGGCCCAACTTCACTCCCTTACTCATGAGCATTCCCAATCCACTCAATTCTTTCATGGGCTCTATGATTCGTCTCACACCCAAGGACAATCCCAAATTGCTCAAAGACTCTTCACACCTTCCTATGATTCTTGTTGGGGAGGACAACACAATATTTCTTGGGATTCTTATCAAGGCCCGGCCCAAAGTCCTCTAGATCAATTCTTTCAAAATTGGGCGCCATCTTCAAATAACTTTCATGTTCAAGCCCACTATGGAGGACAACCCACATCCTCTCCACTATTTCACTATCAAGATGATCATCATTCAACTTCTTATCCTTCGAACTATGCTTCTCAGTCTACATATATATCTCTTCCACGCTCAGCTCTCAATTAGGAGGAGAGCTTTGATCAATTTCATCAATTCATCATGACTCAAAATCAATCCATCCAAGCTCGACTAGATCAACTTGCAGAGAACATCAAGGGCATGAAAGTGGATCAATTGCCTAGCTACTCTAATGCAAATTCTGATTACCAACTTTCAAAATTTGACCATAATAAAAGCTTTTATGATCAACCTATGATTCCCCATGAACACAATACTCAACTCACTCTTGATTTAGATCATATGAGAAATATGGAGGAATCTTATCAGGAAGTCTTAAAGGGAGCTAGCTATAGTTATGATGATAATCCAAAAGATGAGCTCGAGGAGCTTGAGCTTAATTGTCGATATGAGAAGAGTTCTGAAGAAGCCGATGATCTCAAGTTGGAGGGAAAAGAAGAGAAAAGTAATGTGCTAGTCCATGATCAAATCCCATTAACTTCCCTTCCTGAATTTGAAGAGACCTGGCTCCAAGAGAAGGACGAAGAGGATGTGCGAGTGGAGGATGAATTGAGTGAGGCCATAAATGATCTCTCTTGGGTAAAGGAGGAGACGGGTACCCTTCATGACCTTCATCTCGATTAGGCATCTTTTGATCAAGGGGAGGGTATTGATCTTTTACCTCTTCACGATTTCGGTGAATCTAATCTTGTTGTAGACATTCTACAATTAGCCGATCTGTCTGATCCTATTGAGCCCCGCGAGTATCATTGTGTTGAGGAGCATGCTTCTTTCACTCCTGATATTTCTTATCTTTTTGACACTACTCATTTGAAGGGAGCCCCTTCCCCTTTGATCTACTCTCACCTCACCAATATTCAAGTAATTCTTAAAATTGAGGTTGTCGATAAATTTTTGAAAGATAATAAGGTCCGCATTCATGTTTTCAACACTTATAAAGACCATAAGTTTGAAGTGGAATATTTTAGAATTGATGATATGATAATTTCTCTTTCATTCTCTGATTGGGGATGTCATTTTGGCCTATTTGATCCACCATGGTATGCAATGATGGCCAATCCAAAAATAATAAATGTTGATTTTTACATGACCCCCATGGAGGAGAAGTTGTTAACACATGCACTTAATGACAAAATCAGTCATGATAACAACCAACATAATTCTAGCCCCACATTCACATATTTAATCTTGTCTTCCCCTAGCATAAATGTTGGAACTCAAAAGAAGATAAGATAACTTGGTGGCTCATTCTTAACTCAACGCGTTGGTTATGGAGTTCTGTTGCATCTGTCTGAAGACGTTAAACTTAGCGCTTCTTGGGAGGCAACCCAATAATTTTCTACTTTGGTCTTATCAGGAGTCAGAAGTAGCCACTAGGAGAGGCCGCTGTCCATGCTCAATTCTGCTCAAGGAAATGGCATCATACGCACCAGGTTGTACCCTTCCTTCTTAGCAAAATTCAATTCTACATTGTTCCATTGTTCCATATTATTTATGCCATTGAGGACAATGTCATTTAAGTTGGGGATAAAATTCATGCTACAACCCACATTTAACCTGCATTAACATCAAAATTGAAAAAAAATTGAAAAAAAAATGAATGAAATCTCCAATTGAGTTTCATGATTCATCCTTGAATTGAAAGTGATTCTGGAATAAAAAAAGCTAGGTAAAAGGATGATGGAATATTATCTAACCTAGCCATGGAAAATTGATTTAAGAATTTCTTTAAAGTTTATTAGCACTTAAAAAAATCACTTTGCACACTAATAAAATAAACAGGAAAAGCCTTCTATTATTTTGGAGTGGTGTCTAAGACTCTGCATTTCTTAGAGATGAGATCTTTTTGATAAAGCTATCTGTCAAAGTTATCCATCAAATATGTGCAAAAGCACATTGTTGAAAAAGAGAAAAAAAATATCATGAAAAATGCCCTTGATCCTAGTAACCGGGCTTGTTTCTCCTAAGACAATAGTTGAGGTTCGCGTAAAACGGTGAAGGGTTGTGCAGCATCATGTGTGTATTAAAAAAAATTGAAGAAAGAAGGCAGGCAAAAGCTATTGAACTCAAAGCTCTGATCTAAGAGGTGCAGAGTTGAAGGATACCTATCTAGAATGGCAAATAAGAGATGCAATTGTCTATGCTGTGGATTTAGTATTACACTTGCACAAGTGCTATTGAACTTTGGGGTTGTATTCTTAGTCATGTACCTAAATTTTCAATCTAAGGCTAGTGTGCATTAATGATATCAGATTCTGAATCTTGGGTTTATTCTATGAAGGAGGGTTTGGAGATGAAGGTATGAGCATTGCAAACTCTTGTTGGTTCTAAATTTTAATCTAATCACATTGCTAAGGGACTAGCAATTAGTAAATTCGGGGATGTGATGAGTGTACATTCTTTTATAATAATTCATGTCACATACACTCTTTCAAGTGCATAAAATTAGGCAATTACACATATCTTATAGTTAACCTCAATTTCCCGCATGAATTGGGCTTTCATGTAAATTGACTTAATCGCATACTATTATTCAAAAAAGGGGAATCGAGGGACATGAGTATTAATTTCTCATTGTGTAATTTTGAGCATTCATGATTTATATGCACAATATAATAATTTTATTGGACTTAATCAGAATTGTGTGCATGTAGGACGCTGAGGAAAATGGCAGGAGAAGTCGGGGGCAAAACGGTTCGAAGACCAGAAGGTGGAAACCCTAGGGCGCCCCCTCATTCTCCCTCCATTTTGACCAAGTCAAATGTAGCCGCCACCTATTTTTGTTGGAGGGAAAAGAAAATTCAAGATTTAAAATGGAGAAAATCAAGGAGGATATTGAGGAGAGAATTAAGGATAGGATTGGGGATCTCCGCCCATTTAGGAAATCCCAAATGGGGGCTCCCAAAACCCTAGAAAGGGGGTGCCCCCTCCTCTCTCTTCCCCTCTTCACCTCATCTTCTCCCAAAATCCCATCCACCCACTCCTTTCTTGATCAATCTCAACCCTTCATTGACCCCTTGATGCCTATAAAAACCCCATCCCATGAAGAGAAAAGGGACTTTTTGGCTTGAGATTTTTTTATTAATATTTTTTTGCATTTCCCCTCTCTCTCCTGCATCCCTAGATTTCTCCCTCTCACCCTAGGTGATGCGGGATGAGACTCGACACGATGCCAAATCGAATGTGAACCTTAGACTCTAGGCAAACTCGCGACTCGTCCCTAGCAAGGGAAGCGTGCGGATGTGCGCGGTTATGAAACCGGCAATGAGTCAAGGGTGGTCAAACTCACTCGTGCTCGGATCGAGTCACAGGACGGGTTTCGCTCTCTCTCTCGCAGTGGTGATTAAAAGACTTTAACGAGCTAAGACCTATCACACGCAAGTAGCGGCATATAGAAATATACGAAGCAAGCAAAATGTCGAGTGGGGGAGCGAAAATAATACCTCTACGCTCCGGGCGTGGGAAGACGACCCCGGCCAAGACTCGTACTCCCGGTATAGAGTAAATAAATAATTACATCAGTGATTTTAATTGTCCACTCCACGCAGGGAGGTAAGGGCTACACGTGAGACCCAGGAGTAGCGAACTTGGGTTGACGGGCAGCAAGCTGGAAGGCTCTCGGGCGAGAGGCGGGCTACTGGTCAGCACGGTTCTGCTGGGCCCATGGGACAATAGGCGGGCCCGGCTGTTGGGACGGTGGCGTCCAGGCGTCTCCTTACTACGGCAGCTAGCTGGGACGCTGCTGGGGGGTTGCTGGTCGATCCCCTGGAGCGGCGATGGCGGAATGTGTGCCGGCGTATTTTACCGGAATTAACCAGCGGACTGCTCTGCTGGCCTATTCTCGGGACAGAATTGCGCGCCTCCACTAAAATAATTGTTGCGCCCAGATCCGGAGGTGGATCGAGGCGAGATTAGTGACGTTAAATAGAGGACTCAAAAGGCTACAACATAAGTTAATTTCACATCCATCCATTAAATGGATTGGAAATGAAAATCACTGTTCCCCAAGTATTTTTGCTGGCTCAGATTACAGACAGTCAGGACAGATTGTGATCTGCCTGAGAATGACCTTTGACCGACAAGGAAATGGTAGATCTGGATCTTGGGGATTTTATGGTGGATAGAGGGGGATGTGTGGGACGTGCTATTTTTTTTTGGGATTTTTTGGAGATGGTTAAGGGGGCAAGAAAAATATAAGAACAAGACACTGTCCCACAAATCGACTGATTGGCAGACTGTTAGGGGTGGAACTAAAAGACTGGGAAAAATAGCAAATGACATTTGATTGACATGAAATTTAAACTAGGAGGAGGTAGCAACAAGGGGGATGATCTATAAAAATTTCAAGATCATCAGATACACGGATTGGGAGGACCAACCTTTTCTTTGAGGTTATGTCCTGGATCTCGGAATCTAGGACAGCATTTCAAAGAACGGGCTGTGGCAGCTCGACGGCGGCACGAACGGAGGCGGCGACGGCGGTGGCTAGAAGTTGCATCCAGCAGAGGTGGTAGATCTTAGAGTCACACCAAGATTAGGGCTTCACACCCTAGAAAAGGGGAGCAATCACTACTGCAAGGGGAGAGGAGAGAGGGGCACCCTTGGGGCTCTCTTGGATTTTCCAACAATTATTCTCATTAATCTATGAAAATATGAAAAATACATGGGTTTTATATGAAATGTAAATGACCTAAACTAACCTCAGATCTAGGGTTAGGGAGGGGTAATTAGGGAAGAGAAGAATTTTCTCCCATGTGGTCAAATACAACAATTATAACAAACTAAAAGGGGGGATTATTTAAATCCCACATGGGGACAAGGGAGGGGGCACCCCCCTCTTGGAGTCAACAAGAGGGGTTGGTCAATTTTACACCTTGGACCTTGGACCAGCCCCACATGGGCCCTAGAGAGTTTAGGTGGCCCAATGGGAGAGAAGGTGGGGTCCCGCCGGGCCTACGCGGCCTTTTTGCAAAGAAACCCATTGACTTAGCCCAAGTAACCCATTGGCTTATACTTGCCATACAATTGTAAACTCAATTAGCTCAAGGATATAAATGTAAATAAAAAAGTTAGTGGTCTTGCTTCGATGTCCCATCAATTCTCCCCGGGTGGGAAGAACACGACCTCGTCGAGTAAGGGGTGCAGTTGCTCGTGTGGCTCCTACGGATCTGTCACCGTACCAGGTAGCGCGGAGTATGCTCCACTCCAAGTAATCGTCACCTGCTCATCACGTATATATTTGATATGCACATGCTGTAGTGGGAATGAGGCTAGTGGTGGACACTCCGGGATGGGGTCACTCTCAAAGGAAGGAGACAGCTCAATGACTTACTAGGAATCACCGCAAAATCCCTATATGTGACTAGATCCAAGATATTGAGGTAGAGCTGATCCCAAAGTCTGGCAAGTTCTACAACGGATGCATTAGACCCGACTTGCCTCACACTCAAAAGGGACTGACATCGTGAGCTGACATTAGACCGACTATGCAACTCTTAATATGCTCGACACATGCATGTATAGACTCTGAACAAATAAAGGAAAACACAGACTCGTACAAGACCCTAAACAAACCTACTGTTAGACCGACCCATACATATGCAATGGTGGGCCAGGACATCCGAATGTGTGCCATGCATACACACGATGCAACCTAATATTGGTGGAATGGAATCCTAGACATCCTAACATGCACCATTCATACACTGACGGCCCTTTCGATTTGGAAGGTTTGGGTTGGCTAGGAGAGTCGAGTTCTCCTACTTCCGTACCCCAATGAACGGGCTCCTTGTAGGGTGTAGGTGGACTAGCCCGTGGAGAAGGGGTGTGATAGTGAACTTCCCTAAAGAAGTGGAGTAGATATGGTGGGTCAATGGGCTCACTAGGGTAGGGATCGAAGGGATCAAAGAATGTGTGACCCCTCGAGATGGGTACCCTCATGACACGGTCCCATGTTTAGAATTCTTGAAGGTGTAAATGATCACCTTCATTCATTGTGGTAGGTGGGACGGTGGTCATTCGGAGAAGATATGGTTACTCCCTTGGGATAAATGTAATGAAATTAGGCTCATCAGGAATGGGGAGGAGCAAAAGGATCTCCGTGGTGACATGACCCACAGTGCACACGGAGGTAATGGACCCCAATGCCGGATGTGTGAAGCTACGACTATGGAGTTCATCGAAGCCTGGGGCCAACATGTTCGTCAACTTCCATTGCAAGTCTAATCTGTTAGCGCAGTGAAGAGTGATATAGAAGGGGGGGGATGAATAGATCACTCCCAATTTGCAAAACTTCAGCGGAAACTCACTACTTCGAAATACAACCCTTCAGATATGGCTAAACAATGCAGCTAACTCAGTGAGAAACTAAGACAGGATAATGAGGTGCGATTGGAAGAGGCCGTCCACACACAAACACAATGCCAAACAGAAGGAAAGCACAAACGATAATACCAAGCCACAGAGGAGACAAGAGATTTTAAGGTAGTTCGATTGTAGTCCACAATCTACATTCACCCCTCACTCCAACTAGAGTGAGGATTCCACTAGCCACTGCTAGAAAACTGCAGACTCAGTCTGTGAACAATATGCTGCCACACAGCTTGAACAACTAAGGGAAACAAATCCCTCAACCAAACTCTGCTACCCACAGAGCTTGACACCTAGACCTGCTACCAGCAAGACCAGAACCGGAGATGGCTCTCCCTTCCTCCAACCCGGAGGGAACCTGCTAATGACAACCCATCATTGGCAAAACCAGAGATCACAGATCTCTCTTCCTCTGCAGCCCAGAGGGGAACCGGAGTAACTCTCCCTTCCTCCAAACACTGGAGGGTAACAACTCGAAATCAGATATATGAAGAAATGAAAGGAAAAACAGAAATGTAAACAAGACCAACGATGAACACAAATCGTTTCAGAAAAACCAAAAATAAATGTAGCTTCCGAAGAAGCAAATTGGACTCTTCTCTCTCACTCAGACTTTTCTCTCACATCAATACTCTCAAATCTTTTCTCTCTATCTTCTTTTTGGAACGTGGAGGCTCTCTCTCTTTTCTTCTTCTGCTCAAGGATTTTGCTCTTCAGCTTTTTCTCTAGTTTACTCCATCTGATCGCAGAAGGCACCTTTTATATGGCATTCGACCTGAGTTTCAGGCCTTCACACGAGGGAGTCTCGTTCCCTCCTTTTCTATAGCATTCTTGGATCACGTGCCAGGTATCATCCTCGATTCACGTGCCCAATCATTAACCTGAATCATCTGCAGGCAGAAACAAGGAAATGTGATTAGTTAGTTCAGTCAGATATCAACGAATGTACATACTTTATAATAGCATATGAATAAGTGTGTACACTGAGGGAGTGTATAGACTTGTAAGTCCTCATGCGACCTCAGTGTATAGACTAGCTGAATAATGCAATAGCACAACAGGAAATGTGTGGACTTATGTGAAGTGAATGAAGCCCTCGAGTGTATAGACTTAGGGATGTCAATTAGGCAAGTGTGCCAAGTGTGAGAGTGTATAGAGTTGAAGTTCTTCATGCGAATTCAGTGTATGGACTTGTAAGTGAAGTGTTCATGCGATCTCAGTGTGTAGACTTCATACAGCAGGCAAGCAAATGGATGTATAGAGTTGATCGTGTGAAGGAGGATGAGTGTAAAGACTTGTAATGAAGAGCAGCAATGTGTAGACTTGTGAAGCACAACTGTATGCAATGTATGGACTTCAATGTATAGACGTCGATGTATAGACTTCGAAGAGAACAATGCATGAAGGCATTGAATGTGTAGACTTAGAACCAGCAATTAAGCAAGTATGAACAACTTGAGAGTGTATAGACTTGCAGGTGATATCGAGTGTATAGGGTTGAAGGATAACTGAGTGACTAGACTTAGAGATGTGTAGACTTGCCAAAGAGCTGGACGATGTACAGACTTGAGCAAGTAAAGTCTGTACAGACTTGAAGGTTCACAGGGTGTAGACTTTGGCAAGGCAATGTCAATAAAGATCCCAGTGTACATACTTACTGAACTGAGCATAGGTAAAAGATATGAGGAATGTATAGACTTACTCAGTTCAGTTCAGAACGTAGGTAAACGTCCCAATGTATAGACTTTACCTGAGAATGCAACTGCTGTACAGACTTGCTCAACCAGTCCGATGTACAGACTTGGAATTTCAATAGAAGGATGTACAGACTTGATCACAGGCTGAACAGTCAAATGTATAGACTTGCTTCCACCGACCAGTGTATAGACTTTGTAAGCGTGAGACGTTGAATGAGACGGTGGCTGAGACGATGTACAGACTTCAGGTGAAACGATGCAGCTACAGTGCAGTGTAGACTGCCAGACTCTGTATAGACTTGCAGCTTGAGACAGTGATGTACAGACATGGAGTCAATGAAGGCGTTGGCTGTACAGACTTTGATGAACGCCGCTCGCTGTACAAACTTCGAATCAAGGCATGAGTAGTGAATCAATGTCTAGACTTGAATGCCCAAGCCAATGTATAGACTTGTGCAGTGCAGCCAGTGTATGGACTTGTACAGTGACTAGAGGCTGTACAGACTTTGGGTCATGATGTGTGAGACGAGGGACAGTGTATTGACTTTGAGATGGCAGACGATGTATAGACTTGTGGTTCAACTGGATGTATAGACTTGGTTCAACTGGATGGAAGACGATGTGTAGACTTGAAATGAACGGGAGGATGTATAGACTTGACCCCTTGAAAGGATGTATACACTTCAGATGCAAGCTACAGTGCCGTTGTATGGAGTTGAACTCAAGGAATGGCTGTACAGACTCTGAAGGCTTAGCGGAGGGTGTACAGACTTTGAATATGAATTTCAATGTATGGACTTCAGGTGAAGACCAATGTACATACTTTGAATATGAAATTCAATGTATGGACTTGGAGAGTAAAGGAGGCGTCGACCCACCAGAGGTGGAGCGTCGACCCATCAGAGGTGGAGCATCGACCCATCAGTGTACAGACTATGCAGACTGAGTGTAGACAAGACCAATGTATGGACTTGGAAAACAAAGGGTGCGTCGACCCATCAGAAGTGGAGCGTCGATGCATCAGAGTCCAGACTATGCAGACAGTGTGTAGACATGATCAAGTAGTGCATATCTATCTGACAACCATATGAACTGCACAGTCCTACATGATGAAGCATGAATTATTCTAGAGATAGAAGATTGATTTATAGTGTGAGACATCATCAAAACCGTAGGGATGCAACAATCTCCCCCTTTTTGATGATGGCAACACTATGAATCAAGCAATATCAAAGTTTAACAGAAAATTAACTGCAGTTTCTACAATCAAAGCAAATTCAAGGCAAGTGAAAGCACAGCCAAATTAAACACTACTGCAGAAGCACTTCTTTCTCCAAAACCACTCCCTCTCAGCTCCCCTACAACCCATTCTCAGATAAAGCCATCACATGACTAGGTAATCTCCCCCTTAGCTCATGAACAATACTCTCCCAAAACTCATGACAATACATGATCTACTGATATTGCAAAACCTCTCTTCCCCATTGACATCAGCAAAAGGAAATGCAGAATATATGAAAGTGCTGGAGACATGAAGAAGAAGTACAGTAACTTCTTAGTGCAGAAAGACACAAGCAAGTCTTAAGAAAATAAGTGAGGTGCTAAACTCAAGTGAAGATTCTTGAACTACAGTACACACTAGAGAAATAGAATGATAGAAAAGCTTATCAGCACATATAGAGTATGATTTAGAGCAGGTGTTAACAAGTATGGCCAGATATAGCTGAACTGTCAACAATCAAAAAAGACAACAAGAGACAAAGACAGAGAGGTGTTCTTAAGGTATTGAGGACAAGCAATCCATTAGTTGCAAAACAACAAGAATTTTTGAGATGATTTTCAAAAAGATCAATGAGTAAGTTGATGATTCACTCTTTTGACATTAGGGAGACACCTTGATTAGAGGCCTGAATCCCCAGTTACTCAGAGTGAGTATCTCATTACTTCCTCCCCTTTTTTTTATTAAAGAACAGAGTTAGTAACTGTGGCTTTTGACATGAGGAAACACCTTGATTAGAGGCCAGAGTCCCCAGTTACTCACCAGCGAGCCACCATTGCTCTGTCATGTCTTTTTCATTCATTTTAAGCATTTGACACCTCATGACATAGGAGAAATATTCATTTCATTATGAAGCTCCCAGTTTCTCAGTGAACAAAACAAGTCATGTTTGTTTAGTTAAGCCCTTGTGTTGAAGAGATGGAATGATTGAAAACAATACTAGAAGGACTATTACTTGAAGTGAATCTTGAAGTCTAGATTTCAAGCCGATTGGGTCAGATATCAAGACATACAGGTTTTGGCCTGAACCAGAATCATTGACAATGTAGGAAGATATACTTTTTTCAATTAATCCAGATCTCTGAAGGAATACCAGAGGAAAGATTCTAACTGGACTTTAGTATCACTGACTTATGGACTTAAGAATTGAGTGACATTCTGCTGTCTGAGAGAACCACACTAGATCTGTCATGAAAACCAGCAAAGACACACATCTGGTCAATCTTTTTGAATCTTGTCAAAGAACACTTCTTCTCACAGCTCAACCAGCTCCCCCTCACTCACAGCATTTCTAAAAGCTAACCAACAGTCATACAGAACTCCTCCTCACAAAAAGAACAGACTACACAATTAAGACAATTTGTATAAGCCTAATTCTCTTCTCAGTGTTGTGAATTTTTCATTATCCAGAGGTTTAGTGAAGATGTCAGCAATCTGATTATCTGTGCCTACATGAATCAGTTCAAAATTATTTTTAGAAACCTCATCTCTTATGATATGATGCCTTATCTCTATGTGTTTGGTGCGTGAATGCAAAACAGTATTTTTATCAAGATTAATGGCACTGGTATTATCACAATAGATAGGTGTGCACCCCAGGTCTACTTGGTAGTCCTGAAGCTGGTGTTTAATCCAAATGACTTGTGTTCCACAACTCCCTGCAGCCACATATTCAGCTTCGGCAGTGGAGAGGGCCACAGAATGTTGTTTCTTGGAACCCCAAGACACTAAACACCCACCCAAAAATTCACAATGACCACTAGTGCTTTTCCTGTCTAGTTTACATCCTGCATAATCAGCATCTGTGTATGCAACTAAGTCAAATGTGTGTGATGCAGGAAACCATAAACCAAGAGAATGAGTAGCTGACAAATATCTGAAAATTCTTTTCACTGCAGCTAAATGTAATTCAGTAGGTCTAGACTGATACCTTGCACACATTCTACACTGAATTGTATATCAGGTCTGGAAGCTGTTAAGTAAAGAAGAGATCCAATCATACCTCGATAGAGCTTCGCATTTACTTCTTTACCTGTCTCATCTGCATCCAGTGAGGTATTGGTACCCATGGGTGTTGTAATGTGCTTTAGGTTTTCCATACCAAACCTCTTGAACAGTTCCATTGTGTATTTGATCTGGTTGATGAAACACCCATCCTCTAGCTATTGTACCTGCAAGCCAAGGAAGTACTTTAGTTCACCAACCAAACTCATCTCAAATTCAGCAGACATCATTTTAGAAAATTCAACACATAGTTCATACTTAGTTGATCCAAACACAATGTCGTCTACATATACCTGAACTATGAGGAGATCTTTATTTATACCCTTGGTAAATAAAGTTTGATCTACTTTACCTCTTTTGTAGCCCTTGCTGATCAGAAATTCAGTCAATCTTTCATACCATGCTCTTGGAGCCTGCTTTAGACCATACAAGGCTTTGTTTAACCTGAAAACTTGATCAGGTTGAGGAGAAAATTGAAATCCAGGGGGTTGTTCAACAAAAACCTCTTATTTAATGACTCCATTTAAAAAGGCACTTTTAACATCCATTTGTTGGAGTTTTATGTTCTTTGAACATGCAAAAGCAAGCAACAGTCTTATAACTTCCATCCTAGCAACTGGTGCATATGATTCATCAAAATCTACACCAAATTCTTGACAGTAGCCCTTGGCTACTAATCTGGCCTTATTCCTAGAAATGATTCCATCTTCATTCATTTTATTTTTGAACACCCACTTAGTTCCTATGATATTGACATTGTCTGGTCTTGGAACAAGTTCCCAGACATTATTTCTTTCGAACTGGCCCAATTCCTCACTCATGGCATTGACCCAAGCTTGATCAGCCAAGGCCTCTTCTATTGATTTGGGTTCAATTTGTGAGACTAAAGCAATTAAGTCTTCATTATTCACATTCCTAAAATGAGACCTAGTCCGAAGAGGATCTTCAGGATTGCCTATGACATTAACTATCGGATGATCTTTAAGAAATCTAACATTTATTGAGGACTCACCTACTTCTCTTGGCTCTTCCTGGTTGGGAGGATTTGCTGTTGTACTTGGCTGAGTGTTCTCTTCTTCTTGATCTTCTAGGAATTCCCCATCATGATTGGAATCCCTTTTAGAAGCTCATAGGGTATTTTCTTGTGAATGGGTCTTACCATGGCCCAGTTGATTATGTAAGTTGTTGTATTGGCCGCCTCTGCCCAAAACCTCCTTGGTAATTGACTTTCAATTAGCATGGTTCAGGCCATCTCCACCACAGTTCTATTTCTTCTCTCCACAATTCCATTCTGTTTAGGTGTCCTGGGAAAAGAAAATCTGTGTGTTAGTCCTTCTTTTTCACAAAGATCAGAGAACATGGAGTTTTCAAACTCACCTCCATGGTCAGATTGAATAGAACAGATCTTGTGTTTTCCTTCTTGTTTGACCTTATTGAAAAAAAGATTAAACTTTTGAAATGCATCACTTTTATTTGCTAAGAAAAAGATCCATGAATATCTAGAGAAGTCATCTATGATGACATAGCCAAACCTGTTCCCATTAAGACTCTGAGTTCTAGTAGGACCGAAGAGGTCCATATGGAGGAGTTCCATTGGTCTAGAGGACAATGGCTCAGATCTTAATTTGAAAGAATTCCTGGTCTGTTTGCCTAGAGCACATGCATCACATGATTTTGAAATAGAATTGAATTTTATTCTAGGCATGCCTCTCACTAAATCATGCTTGACCAATTTATTTAAAGTAGTAAAGCTAGCATGACCTAGACGTCTATGCCATTCAAAAGCATCATTTTTAGAATTGGCAGATAAACAAATATTAGATTCAGATTCCTCATCTAGGTCTACCATGTAGACATTATTAATCCTGTTGGCTACAAATTTAACCACATCAGAATTTATTTCAAAGATTTTGCATGAGTTATCATCAAACACAACCCTGTGACCCTTGTCACATAACTGACTAATGCTAATCAGGTTGTGTTGAAGACCTTCCACAAGTAGAACTTTTTCAATGGAGTTTGTGGAAGACTTACCTACTGTACCAACTCCAATAATCTTACCTTTGTTCTTTCCTCCAAACTTGACCAGACCCCCTACCTTCATCTCAATCTTGCTGAACTTGGATCGGTCACCTGTCATGTGCCTGGAGCAGCCACTGTCGAGGTACCACTTGTTGTCTTCAGTTGCCAGGCCGACCTACACAAATAACATCAAGCAGAGTGATTTGGAACCCAAGATGAGTTGGGTCCAAGGACATTATTCAAATCTCTAATCAAATGTTTAGGAATCCAAATTTGCTTCAGCATGGATTTCCCTGGCACCTTTACTTCTGGTTTATTGAAATTAAGTCCAGCTGGTCTGGAGAAGTAAGTTCTATTCCATTCATTAGGCTTGCTACTCCTAGGATATCTCCTGTAAGTTTGTTGATCAACTGATTTTTGAAGACGATGATCATTTCTCCAGTAGGTCCTCTTCGGACCCATCTGATTATAGTAATTCCAGCTTTTCTTCTGATCCACTTGTTTGGTCCATTTACCATTTATGTTCTGATCGGTAGGCTTAGTGAAATTCTTCACAGAATTCATTCCCATTTTAAATGGTTGACCAGCACTATTTTTAGAACTTTCCTTCTGACCTTGAGTTCCCTTACTGCTGTTTGAGCTGGATGGTGTGTCCAGCTTTTCTTTTCCCTTCTCTGGGCAGAAGGTAATGGTTTTGAATTGTAAGGGTCTTTTGTTAGTTGGGTCATAGCCTAGACCCTCCTTATTGAAGTTAACCCTAGCCCCCAGTATAGCATCCAGACTAGATTTTCCTTGGACAAAGTTTTCCAAAACTTTCTGTTTGTCTTCCAGCTCCTTTTGAAGGGATTCAGAATTTTTTAGAAGTTCACCATTGACTTTCTTAACAGCTTCATATTTTTCTGAGTTCACTCTACTTTCATTCAAGCTTTCTTCAATTCTTATTTTGAGTTCATTGAGTTGATTTTGACTTTCTTGGTTTTCTCCCTTGAGCTTATCATTTTCTCTTCTTAGTGAGGTCATTTCTTCTAGTTGCTCTTTTAGTTTCTGATTTTCCTCACAGACCTGGGTTTGTTCTTCAACATTAGTATTAAATTTTCTTTTCAGAACCCTATGCTCTTTACTAAGAGAATTGAATTTATCTAATAACTCAGCATAAGCATCTTCCCAGTCATCAATCGTAAAATTTTCAAAAACATTGGTTACCTCCTCTTCGCTGTTTGGCATAAGGCAAATTCCTTCTTCATGCTCCTCTGAGGAAGTATCTTCTGGATCTTCTTCCTCCTCGCTCCATGTGCAGACCATCGCCTGTGGCTTCTTCTTCTTCTGCACTTTTGTGTTCTTCTTCTGGAAGTAGGGACCCTTCTTCTGAAGATCTGGACATTCACCTTTCATGTGTCCCTGTTTGTTACAATGATAACAAGTCAGTCTCTTAGGATTTCTATCCCTATAATTGGTAGATTCAACATTCTTGTTAAAGGAGTATGGCTTTTTCCTCCAAAGGTCTTCCCCTTTCTCCTTAAAAATTTACTGAACTGACGAGTGAGCATTGCATGCTCCTTCTGGTCGAGATCTGAGAAGCCATCAGACTCACCGCTACTGCTGCTGCTGCTGCTGCTACTGCTACTCTTGTTGTGGGATGCCTTGAGAGCTACATTCTTAGCCTTCCTATGACTTCCTTCACCACCTCCTTTGAAATTCATCTCATAGGTCATGAGGGATCCTATGAGTTCATTCACTATCAAGGTCGTCAGATCTTTTGACTCTTCAATCACGATGGCCTTAGTGTGCCATGCTGGGGATAAGGATCTAAGGATTTTCTTGACTATGTCTGCCTCAGCTAGATCCTTCCCTAGCCCCTTAAGTGTGTTTGTTATCAAGGACAACCTGGCATACATTTCAGTAATATTCTCCTCTGCATTTATCCTAAACAGTTCATACTTAGAGGTGTAGAGGTTTACCTTCGAGGCTTTCACTTGAGCTGTACCTTTGTAGATTAATTACAGCTCATCCCACATACGCTTGGCATTCCTGTAGGCAGATATGCGGGCATATTCCTCTGGGTGAACAGCACACTGGATGATGTTCAGCGCCGTCCAGTTGAGTGAAGATAGCTTGACATGGTCATCTGTCCACGCATCCTCGTTTGGTGGCAGATCATACGGGCCAACAGTAATTACCCTCCACAGCTTGTGGCTCTGTGCTCTGATAAACACTTCCATCCTATTCTTCCAAAAGAGATAATTATTACCATCAAAAAATGGAGGGCGACTAATGGATTGACCTTCAGCCATGAAGCTTCTAGGACCATTAGCATTTCCCTGACCGTTCATCCACATGATGCAAACCTGCTCTGATACCAAATGTTAGCGCAACGAAGAGTGATATAGAAGGGGGGGGGGATGAATGGATCACTCCCAATTTGTAAAACTTCAGCGGAAACTCACTACTTCGAAATACAACCCTTCAGATATGGCTAAACAATTCAACTAACTCAGTGAGAAACTAAGACAGGATAATGAGGTGTGATTGGAAGAGGCCGTCCACACACAAACACAATGCCAAACAGAAGGAAAGCACAAACGATAATACCAAGCCACAGAGGAGACAAGAGAATTTAAGGTGGTTCGATTGTAGTCCACAATCTACATCCACCCCTCACTCCAACTAGAGTAAGGATTCCACTAGCCACTGCTAGAAAACTGTAGACTCAGTCTGCGAACAATATGTTGCCACACAACTTGAACAACCAAGGGAAACAAATCCCTCAACCAAACTCTGCTACCCACAGAGCTTGACACCTGGACCTGCTACCAGCAAGACCAGAACCGGAGATGGCTCTCCCTTCCTCCAACCCGGAGGGAACCTGCTAATGACAACCCGTCATTGGCAAAACCAGAGATCATAGATCTCTCTTCCTCTACAGCCCAGAGGGGAACCGGAGTAACTCTCCCTTCCTCCAAACACTGGAGGGTAACAACTCGAAATCAGATATATGAAGAAATGAAAGGAAAAATAGAAATGTAAACAAGACCAACGATGAACACAAATCGTTTCAAAAAAACCAAAAACAAATGTAGCTTCCGAAGAAGCAAATTGGACTCTTCTCTCTCACTCAGACTTTTCTCTCACAGCAATACTCTCAAATCTTCTCTCTATCTTCTTTCTGGAACGTGGAGGCTCTCTCTCTTTTCTTCTTCGGCTCAGGGATTTTGCTCTTCAGCTTTTTCTCCAGTTTACTCCATCTGATCGCAGAAGGCACCTTTTATATGGCATTCGACCTGAGTTTCAGGCCTTCACACGAGGGAGTCTCGTTCCCTCCTTTTCTAGAGCATTCTCGGATCACATGCCAGGTATCATCCTCGGTTCACGTGCCCAATCATTAACCTGAATCATCTGCAGGCAGAAACAAGGAAATGTGATTAGTTAGTTCAGTCAGATGTCAACGAATGTACATACTTTATAATAGCAGATGAATAAGTGTGTACACTGAGGGAGTGTATAGACTTGTAAGTCCTCATGCGACCTCAGTGTATAGACTAGATGAATAATGCAATAGCACAACAGGAAATGTGTGGACTTATGTGAAGTGAATGAAGCCCTCGAGTGTATAGACTTAGGGATGTCAATTAGGCAAGTGTGCCAATTGTGAGAGTGTATAGAGTTGAAGTTTTTCATGCGAGCTCAGTGTATGGACTTGTAAGTGAAGTGTTCATGCGATCTCAGTGTGTAGACTTCATACAGCAGGCAAGCCAATGGATGTATAGAGTTGATCGTGTGAAGGAGGACGAGTGTAAAGACTTGTAATGAAGAGCAGCAATGTGTAGACTTGTGAAGCACAACTGTATGCAATGTATGGACTTCAATGTATAGACGTCGATGTATAGACTTCGAAGAGAACAATACATGAAGGCATCGAATGTGTAGACTTAGAACCAGCAATTAAGCAAGTATGAACAACTTGAGAGTGTATAGACTTGCAGGTGATATCGAGTGTATAGGGTTGAAGGATAACTGAGTGACTAGACTTAGAGATGTGTAGACTTGCCAAAAAGCTGGACGATGTACAGACTTGAGCAAGTAAAGTCTGTACAGACTTGAAGGTTCACAGGGTGTAGACTTGGCAAGGCAATGTCAATAAAGATCCCAGTGTACATACTTACTGAACTGAGCGTAGGTAAAAGATATGAGGAATGTATAGACTTACTCTGTTCAGTTCAGAACGTAGGTAAAAGTCCCAATGTATAGACTTTACCTGAGAATGCAACCGCTGTACAGACTTACTCAACTAGTCCGATGTACAGACTTGGAATTTCAACAGAAGGATGTACAGACTTGATCACAGGCTGAACAGTCGAATGTATAGACTTGCTTCCACCGACCAGTGTTTAGACTTTGTAAGCGTGAGACGCTGAATGAGACGGTGGCTGAGACGATGTACAGACTTCAGGTGAAACGATGCAGCTACAGTGCAGTGTAGACTGCCAGACTCTGTACAGACTTGCAGCTTGAGATAGTGATGTACAGACATGGAGTCAATGAAGGTGTTGGCTGTACAGACTTTGATGAACGCCGCTCGCTGTACAAACTTCGAATCAAGGCATGAGTAGTGAATCAATGTCTAGACTTGAATGCCCAAGCCAATGTATAGACTTGTGTTGTGCAGCCAGTGTATGGACTTGTACAGTGACTAGAGGCTGTACAGACTTTCGGTCATGATGTGTGAGACGAGGGACAGTGTATTGACTTTGAGATGGCAGATGATGTATAGACTTGTGGTTCAACTAGATGTATAGACTTGGTTCAACTGGATGGAAGATGATGTGTAGACTTGAAATGAACGGGAGGATGTATAGACCTGACCCCTTGAAAGGATGTATACACTTCAGATGCAAGCTACAATGCCATTGTATGGAGTTGAACTCAAGGAATGGCTGTACAGACTCTAAACGCTTAGCGGAGGGTGTACAGACTTTGAATATGATGTTCAATGTATGGACTTTAGGTGAAGACCAATGTACATACTTTGAATATGAAATTCAATGTATGGACTTGGAGAGTAAAGGAGGCGTCGACTCACCAGAGGTGGAGTGTCAACCCATCAGAGGTGGAGCGTCGACCCATCAGTGTACAGACTATGCAGACTGAGTGTAGACAAGACCAATGTATGGACTTGGAAAACAAAGGGTGCGTCGACCCATCAGAAGTGGAGCATCGACGCATCAGAGTCCAGACTATGCAGACAGTGTGTAGACATGATCAACTAGTGCATATCTATCTGACAACCATATGAACTACACAGTCCTACATGATGAAGCATGAATTATTCTAGATATAGAAGATTGATTTATAGTGTGAGACATCATCAAAACCGTAGGGATGCAACATAATCCCTTAATAAGGTCATCCAATGTATCAACATGGTGACAAGATCAGAATGTGGTGTGGAACGAGTTGACGGACACTAAGTGTAGTGTAGGGTATATGGATGGGTAGTAAGGTGGTCTAGGGACCAAGCCTATCTTGAGCCAACTAAGTAGTGGCTCGGCGATGAATAGCTTTCCCATTAGAAACACGGGTGGCTCCAAATGAGGTGGCTCTGACTGAAGATCGGAAGGTAAGGTAGGTAGCAAAGGAGCTCTAGGAGAAGGGTTCCCCGGCTGGGGTGGGTGAGCATCCTGCCTCGTGGGCTTATGTGGCCGTTCGACCAGCTCGGCACTCTGCTGAGAGGTAGATGCTCATCGAAGGGCAGCATCAAATCTTGACTCGAATGGCTCAACCTCTAGAGCGACCTGATAAGCATGCTCCTGAGTGGTCATGTCGCGGCAAAACAATTCAAACTGGTAGTGAAGCCGCTTACCCTTCCGGAAGCATAAGGCGGTCGTGGTGCTCTTCTCCCCAACTCCCAACAGGTACTCATCAAAGTCCCGAATATACTCAGACATGGACTTGTTGCCTTGGACGAGCCTGATCGGGGCTTTCTCCAGGGCAGAGACTCATCTAACCAGACCTTGGAGAGATCGGTCGAAAGCCTCGACACGGTCCTCCATGGCCTTGAAACGGCCCACCAAGCGGTCGGTATGCTCCCTATGAGTTTGGTCGGACCTATCCATGCGCTCCATGAGTAGAGCGAACAAGTTATCCAAGGATCGGCCTCCCTGGGTGGCATCTCGAGGTTCGCCCATAGTGTCAGGGTGATGGTACTGGGTACCCATGGGGAATTGGGGGAAGTTTGGTTGGGTTGGACATGCAGACACTCGGGAGAAGACAACTGACTCTCTAATGGACTACACACGACCCTAAAATAATAATGCAAAGTTGGAATGCAGACTCGATTATAAACCTAGACTCAACCAGTATCTGGTACGTGGCGGAGGTTTGATCCGAAGATCACACTCACGCAAGTGTGTTACCTTCCCGATAGGCGTAACCTATCGTTCCGGAGGCAGCTTTTAATATACCGGGTAAAGGATGCAATGGGACACCTTGGACCGACTACCATAGACTCAAACCCTCTCTGATACCAATTTGATGCGGGACGGGACGTGACTTGACACCAATTTGAATGTGAACCTTGAACTCTAGGCAAACTCGCGACTCGTCCCTAGCGAGGAAAGCGTGCGGATGTGCACGGTTGAGAAATCGGTAATGAGTCAACGGTGGTCAAACTCACTCGTGCTCTGATCGAGTCACGAGACGGGTTTCGCTCTCTCTTGTAGTGGTGATTAAAAGACTTTAACGAGCTAGGACCTATCACACGTAAGTAGCGGCATATAGAAATATACAAAGCAAGCAAAATGCCGAGGGGGGGAGCGAAAATGATACTTCCACGCTCCGGGCGTGGGAAGACGACCCCAGCCAAGACTCGTACTCCCGGTGTACAGTAAATAAATAATTACAGTAGTGTTTTTAATTGCCCACTCCACGCAGGGAGGTAAAGGGCTACACGTGGGACCCGGGAGTAGCGAACTCGGGTTGATGGGTAGCAAGCCGGAAAGCTCTCGGGCCGGAGGCGGGCTACTGGTCGGCACAGTTCTGCTGGGCCCACGGGACAGCAGGCGGGCTCGACTGTTGGGAGGGCGACGTCCGGGCGTCTCCTTGCTGCGGCTGGCTGAGACGCTGCTGGGGGGTTTCTGGTCGATCCCCAGGAGCGGCGGTGCCCGAATGCGTGCCAGCGTATTTTACCGGAATTAACCGGCGGACTGCTCTGCCGGCCTGTTCTTAGGATAGAATTGTGCGCCTCCATGAAAACAATTGTTGCGCCCAGATCCATAGGCGGATCGAGGCGAGATATGCGCCGTTGGACAGAGGACTCAAAAGGTTACAACATAATTAATTTCAGATCCATCCAATAAAAGGATTCGAAATGAAAATCACTGTTCCCCAAGTATTTCTGCTGGCTCGGATTACAGACAGTCAGGACAGATTGGGATCTGCCTGAGAATGACCTTTGACCGATAGGGGAATGGTAGATATGGATCTTGGGAATTTTATGGTGGATATAGGGGGATGTGTGGGACGTGCTCAAATCTTTTGGGATTTTTGGGAGATGGTTAAGTGGGCGAGAAAAATATAAGAAGAAGACACTATCCCGCAGATCTGCTGATTGGCAGACTGTCAGGTGTGGAACTAAAAGACTGGAAAAAATAGCAAACGACATCTGATTGACACGAAATTTAAACTGGGAGGAGGTAACAACAAGGGGGATGAGCTATCAAAATCTCAAGATCATCAGATACACGGATTGGGAGGACCAACCTTTTCTTTGAGCTTCTGTCCTGTATCTCGGAATCCTCGACAACACTTCAAAGAACGGGCTGTGGCGGCTCGACGGCGGCACGAACGGAGGCAGCAGCGGCGGTGGCTAGAATTCGCATCTAGTAGAGGTGGTAGATCTTGGAGTCACACCAAGATTAGGGCTTCACACCCTAGAAAGGGGCAGGAATCACTGCTGCAAGGGGAGAGGAGAGAGGGGCGCCCTTGGGGCTCTCTTGGATTTTCCAACAATTATTCCCATTAATCTATGAAAATATGAAAAATACAAGGGTTTTATATGAAATGTAAATGACTTAAACTAACCTTACATCTAGGGTTAGGGAGGGGTAATTAGGGGAGAGAAGAATTTTCTCCCATGTGGTCAAATACAACAATTATAAAAAATTAAAAGGGGGGGATTATTTAAATCCCACATGGGGACAAGGGAGGGGGCGCCCCCCTCTTGGAGTCAACAAGAGGGGCGGGTCAATATTCCACCTTGGACCTTGGACCTTGCACCAGCCCCACATGGGCCTTAGAGAGTCTAGGTGGCCCAATGGGAGAGAAGGTGGTGGTCCTGCCAGGCCTACACGGCCTTTTTGCAAAGAAACCCATTGACTTAGCCCAAGTAACCCATTGGCTTATACTTGTCATACAATTGTAAACCCAATTAACTCAAGGATATAAATGTAAATAAAGAAAGTTAGTGGCCTTGCTTCAATGTCCCATCACTAGGCCACCGTAGGGTCCCTCCCTCTCCTATTTTCACCTTTGGTCACCCCCCTCCTTCATCTTCCTCCTCCATCTCACCTAGGTCGCCCTAGTTAACCTCTCCACCACTCCCTTGTCCTCTCCTTCTCTTCTAAGCCATTTTCATCTCCCTTAGCCTCACCTTAACCTATCATTTCCCCTCCTTAGATTTCCCTCCTCACCCCACACAATCTCCTCCAAGAGCGGCTTCAACGACGAAGGCGACTTCCACTGGGCGTCGACGACCTCATGATGCGGGACGGACACGCGACTCGACTCCAATTGGATATACGACCCTTGGACTCTAAGCAAGCTCGCGATCGTCCCTAACGAGGGAAGCGTGTGGACGTGCACGGTTGAGAAATCGGCAGTGAGCTAGGGTGGTCAACTCACAATTTCATGCCCGGATTGGGTCACGGGACGGGTTCACTCTCTCGCTCGCAGCGGTGAATAACAATATATAGCGAGCTAATTACCCTATCATGCTCTCTAGCAGCGGCATAAACAAGTATATATGAATAAAGCAAAGGCCGAGTAAAGGAGCGAACACGATACCTCCACGCGCCGGGCGTGGGGAAGACGATCCGGGCCGATCTCGTACTCCCGGAACAAAATTAAATAAATTACAGCAATGAATTTACTGCCCACTCCACGTAGGGAGGTAAGGGGCTACAAAGTGGGACCCGGGAGTAGTGGGTTCGGGTTGACGGGCAGCTTCTTGTGTAGCTTCGGCGGCACGCGTACTCACGAACGTGGGACCCACGTGCTGGTCAGTGGGGCCGTGTGGGCCCGGAGCGGCACCGCTGTGATGGGGATGTCCAGAGGGGCGCTCCCTAGAAAGGCGGCACTCTGGTTCGCCTCGTGGAAGGCGAGTCGGCTCCGACCTCCTCGTGTGGAACTTACTGTCCACGGATCTGAATTCTGTTTTAGACCTGCGCGTCCTGACGAAAACTGTTACTATGATCGGCCCTAACGTCAGATCGATGCAAAACTGGCGCCGTTGGAACGCTCACTTGAAATCCTTCGACCCTCTATGGATCTAAGAATTTCCTCAGGGCTGTAATTTTGATGGCCGAATTTTGAACCTGACTGATCTCTACCTCAGATCTGGTCAGGCAGAAGTGAACTTTCCTGAGAGTTGGCGTTGACCGCGATGTAGACCTTCGATTAAGCTATTGACCTCTTCATGAAAGTTGTAGAGGGCGAAGCGAGGAAAATGGGGATAATTTTTATGAAAGGTTTGGTGGAGATTTGAATGGATAAAAAGATTTTCTAGTACCGGGTGGTCGGATCTGGACAGCAGAGATAGATCTGAGTTTTGGATCTGACAGTGATTTTTAAAAAATGGTAGAAGACTCTAGAAATTCCACTAAAATTCCTGGATGAAGGACTATGTGGAAAGAACCTCCAATAAAAATATCAAGTCATTCAGATCAAGGAAAGATGGATTCATGAATGTTCTACTGGGTTTCTAGAAATCTGGACAGACTGCAGGAAGATCTGAGAGGAGGTGGAGGATGAAAATAAAAAAAATAGAAAATAAAAGCTAGAAGCTCCACCAACTTTTCTAGGACGTGGTGATGACCCCTGGAACTCACCCTGAATGTTTGGGCTCCAGAAGATCTCGGGGTTTGGAGTAATAATTCCCGGAGTGAGCCTTTGTCCAGTAGAACAAAGATCTGGCCTGCACTTCGGAAGCGGCTTCGCGGTGGCTCGATGGCGGCACGAACGGCGGCGGCGGCGGCGGCAGCAGGGATAGAATCTAGAGGGGCTATGGAGAAGATAGAAGGGTTCTATACCCTGGAGATTGGAGGAAGAAGAGAGAAACCAGAAAGAGAGAGGGAGGGGTGCACCAAGCTCCAAGCAATTACACAATTTTTCTTCTCATTAATTCTAACAAATGAAAAATACATGGTATTTGTATGGAATTGACCAAATTGGCAAATGACCTCCCATACCCTCAGATCTAGGGTGGGTGAAGGCCATCTTGGGGATGTCAAACCCAATTTATCCCATGTGGTCAAGCATTCACCATATTCTAATCAAACTCACCTAACTAGCCTAATAGGACAAAAGAGGGGGCGCCCCCTTCATGGGCCATTCTTGGGCCAAGTTGGTCCAAGGCCATCCAACACAAGTCCATGAACCCATGCATAGCCTATGGGCCTTCCAAACTTAGGTGGCCCATGAGAGGGAGAAGTCCAGTTTGGGCCTTAAGTGACTTTAAGGTCCATTATGAGGCCTTAAGGTCCAATATGATATAACCCCCTTAATGGACCTAACAAATGAAAGTCACTAATGGATTCTACATGGAATGTGGCCCAATGGCTTATTAAAAGCCTTACAAAGGAGCCCAAATGAAAAAAAAAAAAGCAAACAAACATAATACAAGCCAATACACAAATACATTCCATACGTATGATGAAGTAGCCCTTGATGCCCCATTAATTATCCCCGGGTGGGAGGAACTCGACCCCGTCGAGTAAGGGGTGCTGCTGCTCGAGTAGCTCCGGCGAATCCGTCACCATACCAAGTAGCGCGTGTACGCTCACTCCAAGTGATCGTCACCTGCTCATTCCGGATATACTCGATATGCGCATGCTACTACGGGAAGAGGCTAGTGGTGGAACACTCCGGGGTAGGGTCACTCTTAAGGGGAGGAGGTGGCTCGAAGACTCACTAGGAATCACCGTTGGGTCCCTGTAGGTGACTAGATCTAGGGCATAGATGTAGAATTGATCCCATACTCCTCAAGCGAGTCCACTCTCCTCTCACTCATAAGGGACTGACATCAACGAGCTTGCACAAGACGCATGCAGACTTCTAACAAGCTGAACAAACAACGAAACACAAACTCACACACATGACCCTAGGCAAACTTGGACACTCTTAGTACTACTATGACTGCCGACAAAGAGACACAAACACAAGGGACGCACGAAGGAAGACTCGATAAGGATGATGGTCACCGTCTACATACACTACGTGTAAAGAGAGACTAACCCACAACTTAATGCCATGAGTTCCATCCCTCGTCAACCGTCTCCGGTTCGAGAAGACTTGTCCTCGGGTATGAAAGTGTGGGAGGATCAGGGGGCGGGCGATGGGAATGTAATCCAGACATCTAGTGTAAAGCACGAAAAAAATGAAGTTCGGATATTGTTTCTCGTACTCATGGCAGAAATCAAACCATACCGTAGCAACATAGGGTGTCGACAGTGGTACGGTAGTCACTAGTGGCTGCTCTACCATAGGAGAGACGGGTAGAAGTGGGATGGTGGGATCCACCGTGGACAAAGTGGGCGAGATAGACAGGTCCGGGATGACCGATGGGAGTGGGGTGACTGACAGTCCCTGTCTCTCTATTGGCTCACTCTCTCGCCCAAAAACATCAGCGAGGTACTCCTCGGCCAACTCTTGGTCAGCCTCATAATTCACTATAATAAGCATGGGTGGGACATCCTCGGTATGTGTGTCCTCTAGGGTAGGGGAATGTAAAGGACATGGATCAGAGAAGTGGCTAGGGACAACATGGTTGGGCTCCGGGGGAGGTAGTGGGCAGGAGTCCGTAGGCGGAGCGGACTGATAGGGGTGTGTGGTTGGTGACACAGAGGTGGTCGGTTGAATGCCGTCGTGGAAGATGAACTCGCCGGGTAGGTGAGGTGGATATAAGGTGCAGGTTCTCCTATCCCGGTCAAAGGTCGCTCTCCTCTCTTCCAACCATGGTCGCCCTAATATAATGCATAGTCCTGCTAGCGTACCAATATTGCACCATGCACCATCGAAGTAAAGATCGGAGCCGATCTTCCATTGGAACTCGACACAAGCAAAATCACCCTCGCGGATAATCTCACCCGTCTTGGAGAGGGACTCCACGATATCAAGAGAAACCCAATTATCCGACTCCCTATGAGTGAAATGGAGTTCCGTTGTGGACCCATTGGGTAGAGTGGCTTTAGAAATGATATGGGTGAAACCCAAGGGTCGGGTCATGAAGGCATTGAATTGGGCCACCAAGGATGACCACTCGAACGCATGATCTTGGGGAACGGCCATGGGGGTGGCGGGTAGTGGACATGCAAGCACACGGTGACAAGATCGTACTCTCGTGGACTAGACACGACCCTACTATGCGATGCAAAGTTGGAATGCAGACTCGACAACACACCTAGACTTAGCCAATATCCGGTACGTGGCGGAGGTTTGATCCGAAGATCTCCTCGACGCGAGTGTGCGGTCTTCCCGATAGGCGTAACCTAACGTTCGGGCGGCACCTTTTAATATACCGGGTTATTGGGATGTAATGCGACCCAAAAAACACTTTTTTTTATTTTAAAATAACGATGATCCTATACTCGACTTGGACCGTGACTAGATGTAAATGACACTTTTTTTTTATTTTTAAACACCCTAGACTCAACTGGCGCTCTGAGACCTCATGATGCGGGACTGACACGCGACTCGACTCCAATTGGATATGCGCCCTTTCGACTCTAAGCAAGCTCGCGATTGTCCCTAACGAGGGAAGCGTACGGACGTGCACGGTTGAGAAACCGGGAGTGAGCTAGGGTGGTCAACTCACAATTTCATGCCCGGATCGGGTCACGGGACGGGTTCACTCTCTCGCTCGCAGCGGTGAATAACAATATATAGCGAGCTAATTACCCTATCATGCTCTCTAGTAGCGGCATACACAAGTATATACGAATAAAGCAAACGCCGAGTAAAGGAGCGAACACGATACCTCCACGCGCCGGGCGTGGGGAAGACGATCCCGACTGATCTCATACTCCCGCAATAGAATTAATTAAATTACAGCAATGAATTTGCTGCCCACTCCACGCAGGGAGGTAAGGGGCTACAAAGTGGGACCCGGGAGTAGCAGGTTCGGGTTGACGGGCAGCTTCTTGTGTAGCTTCGGTGGCACGCGTACTCACGAACGTGGGACCCACGTGCTGGTCAGTGGGGCCATATGGTCCCAGAGCGGCACCGCTGTGATGGGGATGTCCAGAGGGGCGCTCCCTGGAAAGGCGGCACTCTGGTTCACCGCGTGGAAGGCGAGTCGACTCCGACCTCCTCGTGTGGAACTTGCTGTCCAAAGATCTGAATTCTGTTTCAGACCTGCGCGTCCCGACGAAAACTGTTACTGCGATCGGCCCCAACGTCGGATCGACGCGAAATTGGCGCCGTTGGAACGCTGACTTGAAATCCTTCGACCCTCTGTGGATCTAAGAATTTCTTCAGGACTGTAATTTTGATGGCCGAATTTTGAACCTGACTGATCTCTGCCTCAGATCTGGTCGGGCAGAAGTGAACTTTCTTGAGAGTTGGCGTTGACCGTGATGTAGACCTCCGATTCAACTGTTGAGCTCTTCATGAAAGTTGTAGAGGGCGAAGCTAGGAAAACGGGGATAATTTTTATGAAAGGTGTGGTGGAGATTTGAATGGGTAAAAGGATTTTCTAGTACCGGGTGGTCAGAACTGGACAGCAGAGATAGATCTGAGTTTTGGATCTGACAGTGATTTTTAAAAATGGTAGAAGACTCTAGAAATTCCACGAAAATTCGTGGATTAAGGACTATGTGGAAAGAACCTCAAATAAAAATATCAAGTCATTCAGATCAAGGAAAGATGGATTCATGAATATTCTACTGGGTTTCTAGAAATCTGGACAGACTGCAGGAAGATCTGAGAGGAGGTGGAGGATAAAAATAAAAAAAAATAGAAAATAAAAGCTAGAAGCTCCACCAACTTTTCTAGGACGTGGTGATGACCCCTGGAACTCACCCTGAAAGTTTGGGCTCCAGACGATATCGGGGTTTGGAGTAATAATTCCCAGAGTGAGCCTCTGTCCAGCAGAACAGAGATCTGGGCAGCACTTCAGAAGCGGCTTCGCGGTGGCTCGATGGCGGCACGAACGGCGGCGGCGGCAGCAGGGATAGAATCTAGAGGGGCTAAGGAGAAGATAGAATGGCTCTATACCCTGGAGG
This sequence comes from Amorphophallus konjac, assembly GCA_022559845.1. Classification (NCBI taxonomy): domain Eukaryota; kingdom Viridiplantae; phylum Streptophyta; class Magnoliopsida; order Alismatales; family Araceae; genus Amorphophallus; species Amorphophallus konjac. The sequence continues at coordinate 147,946,675 of CM040123.1, forward strand.
TTGGAGGAAGAAGAGAGAAACCAGAGGGAGAGAGGGAGGGGCGCACCAGGCTCCAAGCAATTACACAAATTTTCTTCTCATTAATTCTAACAAATGAAAAATACATGGTATTTGTATGGAATTGACCGAATTGGCAAATGACCTCCCATACCCTCAGATCTAGGGTGGGTGAAGGCCATCTTGGGGATGTCAAACCCAATTTATCCCATGTGGTCAAGCATTCACCATATTCTAATCAAACTCACCTAACTAGCCTAATAGGACAAAAGAGGCGGCGCCCCCTTCATGGGCCATTCTTGGGCCAAGTTGGTCCAAGACCATCCAACACAAGTCCATGAACCCATGCATAGCCTATGGGCCTTCCAAACTTAGGTGGCCCATGAGAGGGAGAAGTCCACTTTGGGCCTTAAGTGACTTTAAGGGCCAATATGAGGCCTTAAGGTCCAATATGATATAACCCCCTTAATGGACCTAACAAATGAAAGCCACTAATGGATTCTACATGGAATGTGGCCCAATGGCTTATTAAAAGCCTTACAAAGGAGCCCAAATGAAAAAAAAAAGCAAACAAACGCAATACAAGCCAATACACAAATACATTCCATACGTATGATGAAGTTGCCCTTGATGCCCCATCACCTCATCCACGAGGTGGTTCGTAATCAAAGGCCAAGAGGGGACGACGCCATCATCACTATGTAGATCATAAAATTAGAACACCCCCAAATTAAATGATTTGCATAAAAAGATGACTTGACAAGTTATAGAACTATAATTGATGATAAAAGGGGGGTTACATGTAATAATCAAAATCCGTGATCGCCACTGAGGCCAACAACATGCCAAATAATATAAAGATCAAGATAGGGCATGTTACTTACCTCAGAAATTCAAGATGGCCAGCAGTAGGCCTGGAGATTAACGCGCTATATCGTCCCGGCGCGTTCTTCAGATCGCGCCAGGAACCTATAGCGCGATATCAGACAGGAAGCGAGGTTATTTGGATTCGTTCCTTCCTTGCTCCAAGGCCGGCCAAGGTGCAAGGGCTCCACGTATTAGTCTTCTAGTACCTGTAAACAATCATAAACAACAAATAAAAGGCCCATTAGAACGAGATTTTAGTGGAATCTACCCCTATTCTTAATCAAAAGCATGCAAACGGGGGGCTCGAATACCTGGGGGTTTGGTGGTTTTTAAACCCCTATGGAAGGGAAAAAGATAGGTGTGGTGTGTGTGTATGCATGTATTTCGTAAAAGGAGTGTTTTGAAATCAATATGCAATGCTATGCAAAGATTAAAAATCAGTAAATTGGGGAAAGAAAAAGTAGAAAGAGGAATAACACGAAAAGAGCCCCTAAATACTCCCTTGGATGTGCGAGGAGCTAGGATTTATTGATTTGGCACGAAGAACTTCCTCTTCCTCATTAATATCTCGAGTGGCATCCTCTTAAAACGACGGCCAAAGGGTCCAATTTATAGGAGAAAGATCAATAAGCAACCCTAGGTCGGAGTTCAATTCAATCCGATGATTTGGCGGCTCAAATTGAGGTAATCCTGTCGATTAATGAGGGGAAAGGCTCCTACTAGGTTTAGAAACCTTCCTGGATAAGAAACACGACCAGAAACTTACCAAATAAGGACTCTGAGTCGAAAGAAGGGAGTCCGGTTTGGAAAGGGCTCTGCCTGATAACGCGCTATATGACCATAGCGCGTTCATGAAGAACGCGCTATGACGATATAGCGCGATAATTAAAGGCCCATCAAATTATTTAGAAAAAGGAGAAATATCCTTTGGGCAGTCATTTAATCAAATGTTGAGTGAGAATAACATCCGAAGTGGATGCTATAATGATCAAATGTCAAGAAAATAACAACTGTTCAAATGGTAACTCCAATTAGATCCACAACGCGCTATGAGCAAGAAAGCGATGAGAGCGGATAGTGCGGGAATGCCAAACTCGGGACGAGATCCAAGGTATGGAATTGAAATGTTGGGCCAAGAATAGAAAGACATCCCCGAAAATCAACCAACTAAGGATCAATTTGGGGCATTAACTGGGAGAACAAAGAAAATTCTCAATTTATCGGCCAAAATTGGGTGTCTACAGATGCCCCTCCTTGATATCCGCTTTGCAGTGGAGCGAAACGGAGGTGAAACGGAGGCAAAACGGAGACGACAAAGAGTGGTAGTGATGGGGAGACGAAGTGGAAACGTAGTGGAGCGGACTAATAAGTGGATATCAAGGAAAAATAGACACCCATCGCAATCGAAAAATGATAGGAATAATCCAAAAAACTCCAAGCTAACCACAAGATCAAGCTAGCATCAGTGACTCCTGCCTAAAATGACAGGCGCGGAACAAAGAAAAGAGAGCTGATCAACCTCTTACACAAAAAGAGGCATCCGCAGCGCGTAGCAACTACGAATTTCACTCAATTAGTGGAATAGACGCGAGCCCGGCGGATCCATCGACGCCATTGTGCGGTTCACAGCTAATGAGTGGATCAAAAGAAGGAGGACAAGTTGAATTGGATTGAAAGGGGATAAACAAATTCTAGGCAAGGGTCACATCGACCAGCGAGATCCAGTGTCCAACTAGGAGTAATCTTTCAAATTCGAAATGGAATTGAATTTCTTTATTCAAGAACATAAGCATTATTGATCCTTAATTAGGAAGAAGAGTTGGGCATTTGTGAATGCAAAAGGCATGATGCGTGCAGGGCTAAAATAAAAGAAATCATTAAAACAAATGCCAAGAAAAAATAAAATATAAGATACTCAAGGATAATATTATTAAATAAAATAGACTCGGGTCAAGAGTTATCCGCAACCATGACGTGCAAGATGAAGTCCATCGTCCCCAAATTTTTCTGACCTAACGGCCTATCCGACGATTAACTGCATGTTTCTAGATCATCACTGTTTTTGGTAGAGGGGAACTCAAATCCCGAAACATACAGAGAACCAGCCGGTCCTTGAGATAATATAATAATGTAAGTATCATATAGTAATGCAATAAAAGGAAGGGATAAGGAATACTTACCTGATGGCGTATCATCATCTTTCTTTCGCTTTCCTGCAAATTAAGTGCTAAGCAAATTCAAGCAAATTCAGGCACGCATAAGCAAAAGAACACAAGTTCTCATTCATTCTCAACATATATTCTCATGGCATTTTCTTTTCTCTCCCTCCCCCCTCCTATTTTCAATTTTCTTTTTACTTTGATTATCGCGCTATATATAAATAGCGCGACATTGTCGCCCTATGAACGTATAGCACGTTCATCAACCGTAGGTTTTCAAAAACCGCCCCCCCCCCTATTTCATTCATTCAAACCTATTCTTCCCTCCCTCGACTCCCTCTCTCGCCCTCTCACCAGCCCAGCAACCTATCACCCGGATCCAATGGAAGAAGAGCATCCTCGATGCTCCAAACGGCGCGCCGTCCGCGGCCGTCCAAGATCACGCACGGAGGAGGAACGAACGCCCCCTCCCGTGGAAGAGAATGCCGACTCGGAGGCGACCGTCTCGGCCCGACTTGAAGGGGACGAAATGGAGATCCCCCCGGACGAGGCCGAAGAGGTTGAAGGTGCCCCGGTGGCCGAGGAAATAGCGGCGGAGCCCATTGGCGGCGTGGCGGCCCGAAAATGCCGATTGGTAAGAAAACCGCCCTAATCTTGTTTTTTCTTTGAGTTTTCTCTTTTTTTTTCCTTTTATGAAAGATGAAAACGGAGGGAAAGGAACCGCCCTTGATCATTGTAGAGGGCCAAGATGCCCACAGAAAGGGCATGGGTAAACGGGGGTCGTCCCCTACCTTCAGAAGACGAATGCGCTATGTCTTCATAGCGCGTTCTTGATGAACGCGCTATGATGACATAGCGCGACAAAGAACAGCATACCAGTTTTTTTTATTTTCTGATTTGTTCTTATGTTTGATGCACACAGATTGATACCTCTTGCTTTTATATGTTGTGTGCAGGGTGTGGAGGGCGCAGTTCGTGCCCGGATCTCATGGACATTGGTTCGGGCCGCCTATTTTGCACTACCGGAGTTTCAAAGGGCCCGCCTCCGCCAAATGGGCTTTGGAGAATTTTTGGAAATAGAAGTGCTGAGGGTTGATGTGGGATTGATAAGGGCCCTGAAAGCCAGATGGGATACGAGGTGCAAAGCCTTCCTCTTCCCCTGGGGTCATATGATCCCGACTCTAGAGGATGTCACCCGTATCACCGGGCTACGGGTGCATGGATCGGCAGTGACGGGCTGCACTTACCCCGACTACCGGGAGATGGCGCGTAGACTGCTAGGCTTGGAGCTGGAGGGGACTGGCCGGACCTCGCTAGTGTCGAGGATTACTTTGCAGGAGAGTCTCGGCTTGTTCCACACGCAGAGGGAGGTGGGAGAGACTTTGACAGCTCACGAGAGGAGACTAGAGGCTGGAGCCAGAGAGAGTTTCGCGACTGAGGCTGGCGCACAGGCCGACATGGAGCTGAGGAGGTTTCTTATTCTGATGATCGGCAAGCTACTTCTAGCGACTCAGGGTGATGCAGTGAGCTGCCGATTTCTACCCCTACTAGAGGATCTGGACAGAGTTGGACGGTATGCTTGGGGTGCGGTAGTCCTAGCCCATTTGTTTGACAGCTTCGGCATTTCTTCACTCCAGTCTTCACTCGGGGGGTTCTACCCTCTACTTCAGGTATCTCTCTAAACCTTAAACTCCATGGATTAAATTATGCACTTACCTCTTATATTGATCACATGAGCTGCATTTCAAGTTTGGAGTTATCTGTATCTTCCTACCCTCCGACGTGCTTGGGAGGACCGAGGGGACCGACTACCCCTGGCCAAACATTGGACCCCAACACGAGACAGCCGATCTCTGAAGGACCAGGTCACCCACATTCAGGAGACGCTAGATATGATGCCCCACATAGAGGTAAAATTGATTTTTAAAATTGAACTATATTATCTGAATGAGATCCAGGGCAATAATTAATTGAACTATGCAGGTGGTCTAGACTCCCTATCAGAGGGAGTCCGAGGTGATGCCCTGGGTGGAGGCGGCCATCCCATACTTCGGGAGAGAGATATGGTTGCATGCCCTCAACCTGGTTGAGCCACTATACCATAGGTTGATCATGAGGATACTAGGACTCCATCAGGCGGTGGTAGAGTTCCCGACCCAGGCGACGGACCCATGACCTGGATGACGCTTTCGAGGCCTCCAGGGGACAGATGACTGGCGGCAGCGTGCCTGGGAGCAGTACGTAGATTGGAAGAGGCGTGGCCGAGCAGTCCCTGCGGGAGCGGATTCAGATGATGCCTACCTCCAGGCGTACTCTCAAGCATACGGCAGCCGAGTTTATCAGAGCGCTCGCGGACAGGTATGCCTTTAAATTCATTTGTTCTTGATTATTCAATATGTGACCAATATGTGTTTATTGCAGTTCGACATAGAGGGGAGACTGGCCATGGTACAGGGACTCCTCGACTCCACGATCCGGCAGCGTGAGGACCTCCAGCATACCGTCGATGAGCTGGTAAGCACTTGTAACTTAGAATGATTTGGATTTTAAATTCAAATAGTAATGCTTTCTCTTTTTAGCGCGAGGAGCTGGAAGCAGTCCGATCTTTGCATGGTTCTTCATCTTCTACTCAGCATGTTTGCGACCACACCGACCTAGAGAACCATCTTGCTAGTGCCGTTGCTCGGGCGGAGGCAGCTGAGGCCTCCCTACAGGAGAGAGTAAGCAATTTAATCTTAGTCTTGAAAAATTTTATTATCAGTTTTTGACCAAGATTTCGGATGCAGGAGCAGGAGCTGCGGACAGCGGAAGCAAAGCTGAGGCACCGCGATGCGGAGGAGCTTCCTCGAGATGTGGCAGAGCTTCGCCTCTTACTCGGGGTGGAGAGGAGTGAGCGGCAGAGAGAGAGGGAGGATCGAGACAGAGAGAGAGAGAGATGGGAGAGAGAGAGAGAGTGGAGCGGGAGCTAGAGAGGGTGGAGCTACGTACCAGATTAGGTATCACCGAGCAGCGGGCGAAGGATGCGGAGGATCGCTATCGGCGGGGGCGTGAGCGGGCTCAGCGCGAGAGATACTCCCGAGCTTATTCGAGCACTGATTATTTAGTTACCCCCTCTGAGCATCAGAGGAGGGAAGATGCTGAGAGGGAAGCACGCGGTGACAGGGGTTCAGCTTCTCGGGGATCGATGGCTCCTCCTAGGTCTTCCCGGGGAGGACAGGAGGAGGCTGAGAGCTCGCGTGGAGGGGGAGATCAGGAGGATCGAGGGGAGAGCTAGAGAGGTTGTTTCATCCATTCTCATTTTGTACTATTTTGACATACATAGTGGAATGAGACAGTCTTTGATACTTGTTTGCACTTCTTGTGGTTGTTCTTTTGATTTTGCGCGCCTCTGTAAAAGGATATCTCCACAATAATGCCATCAGTAATATAATGCAATTTTTTTGGAATTTTCAAAAATATGCAATTTTTTAAGAGTTTTTAAAAGAAATATTTGTATCTTTGTGTTGATTTTGAAAAGATATGAAAGTTTTGGAAATGCTAGAAATTTTTTTTTTGGAATTTGGCAATATTGATTTTTTTTTGGAATTTCGGCAATATTCAAAATTTTTGGAATTTCAGCAATATTCAATTTTTTTGGAATTTCAGCAATATTCAATTTTTTTTAGAATTTGGCCAATATTCAATTTTTTTGGAATTTCAGCAATATTCAATTTTTTTGGAATTTGGGCAATATTCAATTTTTTTGGAATTTGGCTTAGACATTGCTAATGCAGCATCAACGGATGTTTAAACCACTGGCTAAGGGTCCTGGTTCCTTCCCCTTTCGCTCAAAACTGCCCCAAGTCGGGCGTGCATTTAAAGGTGGCGCCCTATGACCAGCTACCTTTGGTTAACGGTGCTCCTACCAAGGTCATACCTGAGAAACATTCGATCTTAGAGGAAGAAAATAAGCTTTATGCAGGATGGGAGATGTCGGGACTCGAATTCCTTCCAAGGTATTTTCCGTCAAAGAGGTAATCTGTTGTGCCAGGGCTTTGTGCCTTTGGTTTTTAGACCCTTGACATGCATACGACCAGGATTTTCCCTGCGGAGACTTTGCCTCTCTTGACATGCCATAATTCATACTTTTGCATTTATCGAAAATTTTACTTGATTTTTCATAATAGCCCTTTTGGCTAGATGTATCATGAAATTTGATTTTAGTTTGGGTCAAGACTGCCCCTATTTGAGACTTCTCTCGTATTGGGGATTACCGAAGTTGGTCATCTTATCCGTCAATCTCTTGCCCCTGCATTCGGCCGAGTAAAGAAGGGAAAAGACTTTCAGATATACTCATGGCATGGCCAAAGTATCAACGGTGTTTTATCAAAGGAGCCGGCTAAGGATGCCGTGAAGTGTGTGCGATGCCCAGCCAAGGGTTGCTCTTAACAAGTAGGGAGAGAACGTTGAATTCCCAGCGCGGGGTTTTTATTAACCAAAGGTGCTGCAGAAGCAAGCCTAATTTGGAATAATTTAATTAAATAAAAGCCTAAGATAAAACACCTCTTTTAATCTTGTTAAGAAGCACTTCATTTTGAAAATCATGCGTGAAGTAATGAGAAAATGATATCATAAAAATGCGTACTTACGCCAATATGTTACCTTGCAACCTTTGTAGAAGCAGCTGTCAGAGGCGAGGTTGATCATCATAAAATAGTCCTCTTTTAGCGAATAAAAGGATTGGAAGCAAAGGATTTGGAAGTGGCTTAACAAGACGGAGTGTTGCTCAGACCAGAGTCAGACGAATAAGGAGAAAAGGAAGAGAGGCGAGGGCTAGAACTCCCTTACTAAGGTGCAGAGACCCTGATCACATGGAACAGTCTACAGAAGGAGAGGAGAATTAGAAGGAGGAGTGAGGACTAAAGCCTCGAAAACAGTGGGAGAAAGGGCAGATTCCCAAGGTAGTGGACATGGAAGAAGTTGGATCGGACCCATGATCAGGAGGAATTAGAAGAAGAAATTGGTAGATGGAAAGAGGCGGATCCGGAGGGTCCGGAGGTTGTGGAGGAGAATCCTGATAGGAGGAATCCGGAGGAGAAGAATCTCGAGGGACGCGATGCCCTGGGAATAAATATGCAAAAAGATGATGAAAAAGGAAGAGGAGGACAAAGGATGCGATATCCTGGAGGAGTAAGAAGATGAGACGGATGAAAGATGGAGGGTCCGGAAGTATCGAAGGAATGGAATTAGAAGGGTCGGGATGCCTCGAAAGAAGATAAAAAAAATAAGATGGAGAATCCGGAGGTTCCGGAGGAGGAAACTGCCGAGGGACGCGATGCCCGGGGAGAAGAGAAAGATCCGGAGGTTCCGGAATAGTGGAATCAGAAGGGGCGTCATGCCCTAAGAGGAGGGATAAAACACCTGGAGGTTCCAGGAAAATAGCAGGAAAGGGGACGCGATGCCCCAGGGAGAGTGGATTAGAAGATGATAAAGATGAATAAGATGGGAAATGCGGAATATCCGGAGGTTCCGGAAGGCGTGGAAGATACGGGTCCGGAAACCCGGGCAAGAAGAAGTGCAAATGTATGCAAATGCAATGCAACGGATGCGATGAATGCATGGATGCAACAGAATGCATGAAATGCAAAGAATATGAATAACATGAAGGGCGAGAGGATGAGATCCTCCTCCTTACCCCTGGAGTGGCCCATGAAGAAAATAAGAATGTGGATGGCGTTGAATGGAAGGTGGATAGAATAGTGGAAGTCCCCTTAGCACCAAGATAACCGCCCCTCCATGGCAATGAAAGTGTATAGCCAGTTGGCCCAATGGATAAAGCAAGAGCCCATGACGAAGCTTCAAAGGTACATGACAACTCCCTTGAAGAGTGAAAAGTAATAGTGTGAGAGAGTTGGAAAGTCGAGATAAGAAGCATTGTGTTGCCCAGGGGTTGTGGCATATAGAGAGTGTTGAACAAAATGGTCATTCGCCCCTTGTATGGAAGAAAAGGTTCAAGATTTGAAAGTTGGAACAAGGGGTGCCCTGCCCGGCCCTTGGGCACAAACTTACACGGCATCAAAGTTTGACATTCTCTCTTAGTGAGCAGTGGCGGGAACTTGGCTTCTTCGACCATGCTTGGCACAACAACCCGGATCGGCGTCCGGCATATAAACTCTTGCATCTTGAATAGCTCGGCTGTAGCCAAATCCTTCTTGCCCGTCTCTTGGTCATCTTCGGTACAAATACTTGCAGAAGCACTCCCATTCCGAGTAGTAAAGGGTGATGAAGCGGAGGCGGAAGGCTCCATGGATGGTGGTGGTATAATGGAAAGTGTTGAAGAAAGGGTGAGTGGAGGTGGAGGTTCAAACACATCGAGCTTCTCCCTTTGCTCGGAAGCAGTCGGGGTTGGCTCGAGTGTAAAAAGGGGTGGACCTTGCTCAGGACTAGCCACGGGTAAGGGTGAAGGGTTAAGTAGTGGAGTAGGGGTTATAGGCATAGTGGGTTTTGGGGTTAAAGGGATAATGGAGGGTTGAGGTGGCGAACAAGGAGGAGGAGTAATAGAAGGCTCGGCAGAGGCCGGCGTAGTGGAGGGTGATGGAGGCTCGACGGAGGCCGATGGAATGGAGGATATTGGTGTGGTTACCGGAGGTGAAGGTTTAGTGCGTTGAAAATGCCGGATGGGGCGAGAGGTGTTAGGGATAGGATGCGACTCATGATGCGGCGGTATGGGTGATTGGAATATCAACTCATCATCGTAACACTAAGAGGTCTCATAAATGGGGGTTGGATCGGGGACTGTGGCATAGTCCTGAGCAAGGGGTTCATCAAGTGGTAGTGGAGGGAGAGGGAAGCGAAGGAAACTCGGAAGGGATGCATGCAGAGCTTCATCATCATGTGCCATCTTGAATTCTTCAATTGCCGGTTCTTCATTATCGGGTTCAAGTGGACACCGCAGTGAAGGCGTGCATGTGGGTGGTGGGATGTAATGGTATTGTGTATGCGGAGGTGGAGGGCTATATGCGTGAATTGGGTGAATGGGTGGAGGATGGACGGCGTCCACTTGAACGTTGAAATCTGTCGGTTCTTGCTTGCTTGTACTGTCGATGCCGTAGTCGTCTTTCCTATCCTTCCAAGCTTTCTCCATCTTTGTAATGTCATTCAGAGCGGCGTGGAGGGGATTGACTGGAGTAGAAGGAGCGGGCCGTGGGCTCGTAATGTCACGCCCCGAGCGCGGAAGATACCCGGAGATGCGCGACGTGTCTATATCAATCATGTCAATCAGAGTGGTCGTGTATTCGACACAAAGACAGAGATGCGCAAAATAGCAAGATAACCCAATCATTTATTTCATAATGGATAGACTATTACAAATCCAATACTCTGTTTAATAAAAAGGAAAAGAATACATATTTGACTCAAGAAACTATAGAAAAGACTAGACGACACTTGTAGAAGCTCTATCACTTTCACTCTTGACCATTCCCATCCGATTGACTTCCATCGTCGTCGGACTTACCTGAAAAGTACAAAGGGACAAACGGAATGAGCGAACGCTCAGTAGGAAATTATATCTCAAGTACTAGCGAGGGGTTTAAGTAATTACATTTTTATGAATGCAATAAAGCTATGCATGCTCGCATAAAACGACAGGATAGATAGAATGTAGTATCAAGGAAATAAGATGAACTTATCATGAACTTTCAACAAGATAACAAGTTTTTTCGAGATATTCAAGCAAGTACATTTAACAAATCATGTCAAGAACTTTGGCTATCATGTATCAAGCAAGCAAGTAAATTACCCTTTTTCGGGCCACGCATTTCATTTCATGTCAAGTACGAGTCAAGTACAAGATGTGTGTGGAATGTCCAATCAAGCAAGTCAAGTACTCGGTATAATGCCAGATACCTTATCATTTTAACTCCCATGGGCACAAGTACTTTCGGGTGCTCCTCCCAGGACCAGATCGGGTCCTATATGCGCAGGCATTTATCATGTGTTTTGACATCCACTCTTGTTTATAGCCAACATAGAATTTCAATAATCAAGCTTGTAGACACGTATGACAACTTTGATAGAATAGAGTCCAAAATATGACAAAGGACATAGAATGGCGATAATAACGGTATAATCACGATATCGATAAAACTAGGTAGAACATGATTCCCTTAACTTGGGTACCATGACAAATCAGTATGGACATTCTTTATATAGAATTGAGGTCCACATGAACAGTATATCAAAGGTAAGATACCCTCATTCTTATCACAGAATTGGGGTTTACAAGAACGACATGATATGGCATGATATCATCATCCCATTAAGAATTTCTTATGATATACTCTTTGTATAATCATAAGGGCCGGTATACCATGTTTCTTTAGAGTGACATGGCATCAATGGTGTAATGGGTTTTTAGGGTACAACCAGCTCAGTCGGCCTTGAGGGAATCCAAGGCTACGAGGAGTCTTACGGAGGTCTCTATGACTAACTCGCTAGTCCATAGGAACGAATGTCCAATGGAGAGCTTGTATGTCAATGAGAGTTGAGTGTGATCGATAAAACAACGTGAAAAGTGGGACTATACTCACGGAGTGGAGAATAGTGCCGATATATGTATATAAATATATATTGAAACAATCGTTTAACAGTAACGGGTTAAAAACAGTTTACAGTAAAATAACGACTTAGGTCAAGTCGTTTCTTAAGTAATTAACGCCTAACAGAAGGGCGTTTACATCTGTTTCTATTTTGCAGAATTTTCATTAGTTCAGTAATTTATCTAAAACACGCCTTGGTCAGGGTCGTTTCTTCAAGATCTGACGACTACACCAGAAGGCGTCTTATTGTTTACATATTTGACAGAATACAATTAATTTTCAGGAATTATCAAAAACGCGCCCTGGGCAGGGGCGTTACTATTTAATTCTATTTTTCAGAATATATAAATTTCAGAATTTTAACCGATACACGCCCTAGGAAGGGGCGTTACCTTTCAGATTCACGCCCTATGAGGGGGCGTTAATATGTGGAAAACGACTTTGTCCAAGTCGTTAATTCAAGTTCCTTCAGAAACTTTAAGGACAGTAACAATTTCAGGATAACAGAGGAACGAATGTAATTGATGAGGACATCTCCCGGCATTCCCTATGGCACGAGGCGACTCCGACTTCGTGACCCCTTGGAGATGTGGTCCTCATGGCTATCTTTATTTGTTGCTTATGTAGTTTCTTTATTTGAGTCATATCATGTGTAATTTTCCTTTATTTGAGTCCATTATCTAGGTCTTAGAGTTAATTATCCAAGTCTTGAGTCATTTGGACCCTTAGTTGAGGACATTGGGCCCAGTTAGTGGGCTTGGCCCATGGGCGCCCCCCCCTGTCTCTTGGTCTTTTGCATTTATGCACTTTGTTAGGGGGTTTTGTGCAAATGGTCCAACTCTATATAAGGACCCCCCCCTCTCCCATTTGTAACAACTTTTGATGAATTGAAAAATTAAACCCTCAAGTATTCTCTCTCCCTCTCTCTATAGTTCTCTCTCTCTCTCTCACTACTTCTCCCTCTCTCTCTCTAAATTTCGAAATCCCCTCTCTCTCCTCCCTAATCACCCTTCTTTAAGACCCCTCCCCCTTCCCTATACACTCATTCAATTCCCCCTCCAACCCCTAGGTGGAAACCCCTTCTCCTAGGCACCCTTTCATCTTCCCAGGCACCCTTTCACCTTCCCAAGGCCACTCCCCACCCTTCCCAAGCCATATTCCTCCACCCAAGACCCCTTTCCCCTCTCCAAGGGACCCCTTCACCTCCCTAGGTCGTCCATCCCCTTCCCCTCCCTCCTAGGGTCGCACCCCCCTCCATCTCCACCCACATACACCACCACCACCTTAGCCTCCCCTCCACAAATCCATTCCAGCCCGCAGGCAGTTTCTGGCCCCAACTTGCAGAGCATTTTCCAACCCGTTCCAGGAGGATTCGGCATCCAAGCGCTTCAGCAAACTTGTGCATCCACGAGTCTTCTCCGCAGGCGAGTTGGAATCGCTCCGTTCCAAGATCGTGGCCGGCCGCTAGCTCCGTTCTACCGCGACTGCGCACTGGGGGCTCAACCAGAAGGCCATCTCTGTTCGACCTTCGTGCAGCGGCCAAGACTGGAGGAATCGGTCATCAAACTCTTCATCAAAATTCTTCCTCCCCCTGTCAGCTTTCAGAAGCCGAAGACGTAGCATCGTTTGAACGCCGTAAGTGGAAGTTACCATTTTTATACCGCCGGGCGTTCGTTCTGCCTCCTGTCTGTCTTCCCCGACCTGTCCCCCTTCAACGGGACCATCCTGTCCACACGGACTTCAGACAGTGGCGAGGCCGGCTCCGTTGGAAAGTAGACCTCCCCACGCTTCCATCGACACCGGCCGTTTGCAAAACAGAGCCCGGGAGCGTTCGTGGCGTCCTCGGCAATCTGCTGTTCAGAAGCTGAACCTGTGCAGGTCCTGAACAGGGACCCCGCTCGGTCGATCGTGGCAGCCCGGCTCGTGCAGAACGAAAATCCATAAAATTTGAGGCGCACCCCTATTCTGTTACGAAGCCAACGACACCGACCGCGCCTCCGGCAAAATTCCAGAAAGTGTTCTACGGCTACATCAGTGACTGCTGGTCCAGAATCCCAGAACCGGACAGGTTTCGGTATCGACCGCCGGTGTGATAGTTAACCAATTTTCCCCACCCCGCTTGGCCGGCTGAAGGCCCCACCCTGCGTGGTGGTAGTGTTTGGTGTAAACTCCATAACCCCCACCCCGAGATCCCCCCTCCTGCGAGAGGCGTAGTTTTGTAATTAACTAACCAGCAGGTCAAGCTACCCCGCCGCGGCGTTCGGGTGCATACCCACGCCTCCCGGCGCGCCCATCGTCTCCGGCCGGGATCGGTGTCTTCACACCGATCAGGTGAGCTTCTGGTCCCTCTCCTGGTCCTCATTTACTTTGCTTAGCTAGTATCGTTTCCTTAGCTCGTTGGCGGTAATTGAGTGCCCGGACTTGATTGTTTGTGAAACCACGAGCGCACCACCGTGGCAAGTGAGAGAGCGCCACCCAAGCCCACGCCCCAGCGTGCTAGCCCGCCCATAAATTGGGTATCCCAGGCCCATTAGGGGTCAGCCATAAGCCCACCTACCGGTGGAAACCTTAGGGTCCCACCCCGGATCCTCGCCGGCATCACTCGGACCCACTGGGAGCGCATGTGCGTCGCATGAGATAGGTCGCACGGTGAGCCGAATTGAGAGCTTGTATGCTTGTGGATGCATAGGTCTAAGGGTCATTATCATCCTAGGTAGACCGTGTCACATCAAATGGTATCAGAGCAAGTTTTAGACTTGTCTCTACTAAGTCTAGTCCTAGGGCGCATTGTCATCTAGTTCATGAATCATGGCTACCACATACCCATCCCACTCGGCCCACTACCGGGATCCGATCAACCCAATACTTTGGGACATTATTCGAGATGAGGGTGTTACCTTTGATGGGTCGCATGCTAGTGATTACCTCAAGTGGGAGGCTGCAATGGAAAGGAACTTTGAGAGGAATCGGGTATACGGACACACAAGAGTTTGTAGGGCCAAGGGACAAATTCGGGGTCAAGCCAAGATAGAATTGGAACACATAGAGGCCATAAGAAGGATTGAGAGGCAAGAGCCCATTCACTCGTGGGAAGAGATGACGAGAGAACTTAGGAAAATCTACATTCCAAAACCTTCCTACTCTTCCTACTCACACACCCCTAGCCCGAGGAGCACCACCACTACTCAATCCCAACCCGGCCAACTTAAGACCATCCATAGGACTCCGCCCCCACCACCCCTAACCGATCCCCTCTCCACATTTCGCCACCAACTCCTCTCCCTTAGAACCCAACTGTCCCAACTACCCACCCCTCCACCTAGGCCCCCAAAGACCACCACCCTCCAACCCACAAATCCCTACCAAACCCCTCCACCCCAAAGAGTTGAGAAAGTGATTGAAGTTCATGAAGCTCCCCTTGAATGGGAGGAAGAATTTGAGGCACAATGCCAAGAGTCAAGTCAGGAAAACCCAATCCCCACCAACCTTCCCCAATTAAAACTCACTTCCATAACCCTCACCGTTCAAACCCAAGTGGATCCCGTGCCCACCCCTCCACCTAGGCCCGCACCGGTCACCACCCCGCAACTCACTATTCCCCATGAGACCCATACTCCCCAAACCCCCGTAGCCCCTACTACTACCCCTCCATTATCCCCTATAAGGGATGCCCCACCCAAGATCGACCAATCCAACTGTCTTCACCCAACCCACCTTCCACTTCCAACTACAAACCTACCCCAACCTAGACTCCCACTACCTCCACTTCCAACCCCAACCCAATTCCGACCTTGCTCATCACCTTGGGGGCGCCATGCACCTACCATCACCACCCCACCCCGAACATACTCTCTCACCTCTTTGGGGGAGGAACCCATACCCGACCCCAAAGTGGTGAACACCCCGGACCCAATTCCCAACATGGAGACCACACATGTCCAAATTGAAGAAAAAAACTCACATGGTAACCTTCACCCTACACCACCCTCTCTAGATGGGACCGAGCTTATTTTAGGAGAGACCCTTGTTAGCTGGTTGATGGGTAGCCCAATTAGAGAGATAATGGCCCATGCCTACCCTCCCATGGAACAACACCTCCCCATAGTCCCTCTCTCCTCTTATCACACCACTATCCAATCCTCCTATGAGGTTGAGAGTTGGGATGACCTTCTTAAGGGCCTAGCATGGCAAATAGAGTTGACCGACATGTTGGCCACAATGGCTGACCAACCTAGGAGCGTTGACCTCCTACATCTATGTGTCGGATCCATCACCACAGCTTACACTGTAGGTTGCTACACTAGCGACCTCCTTCTAATCCTCCCTACACCGGATGAGCCTGCTGCTCTCCATGAATTAGAATTGCTTATCTCGGGTAGAGTGTCAAACCATCCCTTCCTGGCTGATCCACCCACCAAAGACTTCGGCCCAATTATTTCTTTAGAGAAGGATGACTCACCGCTACATGAGGACCTGGAGTTCCTCTCCCTAGGGGACCCTTACCATGACCCCTTTGACCCCTTCCTATGGGAGTCTAGACCCCCATGCAACCCACCCCCCTTACCCACCACCCACCCTTTCCTACCCTCACCCACCTTAATAGACCAGGCCCACTCTATTTTCCCAGACCCATTTGACCCCTATGAGAGGAAACTCCCACACCAAGCCATACACATTAGGGATGCCATTTGGGAAGGAATGCATGTGTCTAGACACACCACACCGCTTGACATGATTCATGAGTCGGGTCCATTCATTCAAATCACCCACATGACATGTAAGAAGTATGAGTGGTCTATGTACGGATGTAATGGCCCACCCTCGTTCGTCGCAAGTCTTAGGCATGAGAGAAATATTCAAGGAAGTTCGGGTTCCCCGGTAATTATCACCACCATGCATGATAGATCCATCTATGGTTGTCCTGGCCCACCTAGGTCTATTAGGGCCTACATGGCATGGCATGATAGGTCCCTTTATGGGTTTTCCGGGTCTTCCATCCCCACCCCCTTTGACAAGACGCATAAGCCTCCTAGGTCTACCAAAGTCTGTGTAGCACCACTGCATGATAGGTCCACTTTTGGTTGTCCAGGACCCCCATTATCTCCTAGTGAGTCAACATCCACAAAGATACATGAAAACATCCGCAAGCATATAGGCAAAAGCAACGAGGCTTACAAAAGGCAGGCCGATGCTCATCGTCGTCACTATGAATACCAAGTGGGAGACCATGTGATGGTGAGAACGGAGCGGCTCCTCCCAGGGCCCGCCTCCAAATTGAGGACACGGGGTTTGGGACCCTTTCGGGTTCTAAGACGGGTTGGTACCAATGCTTATGAGCTCGACTTACCTAAGGGCTTTGGGGTTCACCCCACTTTCAATGTGGCGGATCTGGTTCGCTATAAGGGCCCCACGGTGGAACCCAGTCAGGATCTCGAGCCTTTACCCCCCCCTTGTGAGTGACCCTCCCGGAGCGAAACTACCACCCCGATTGAGAGGCCGACTTGAGCAAGTGGAGGCAATACTGGATGAGCAGAGCACACTTACCAGGAACAGGGTCTACCAGCGCTACCTCGTGAGGTGGAAAGGCCGTTCCCCGACCGAGGATGCTTGGGTAAGCCGAGAGGACTTGATGCGCCTAGACCCGGACCTGCTGGTGCAGTACGAGAGCCGATTGGACCCCTACTCGATGGGGTCGAGTTCTCCCCACCCCGGGGGATTTGATGAGGACATCTCCCGGCATTCCCTATGGCACGAGGCGACTCCGACTTCGTGACCCCTTGGAGATGTGGTCCTCATGGCTATCTTTATTTGTTGCTTATGTAGTTTCTTTATTTGAGTCATATCATGTGTAATTTTCCTTTATTTGAGTCCATTATCTAGGTCTTAGAGTTAATTATCCAAGTCTTGAGTCATTTGGACCCTTAGTTGAGGACATTGGGCCCAGTTAGTGGGCTTGGCCCATGGGCGCCCCCCCCTGTCTCTTGGTCTTTTGCATTTATGCACTTTGTTAGGGGGTTTTGTGCAAATGGTCCAACTCTATATAAGGACCCCCCCCTCTCCCATTTGTAACAACTTTTGATGAATTGAAAAATTAAACCCTCAAGTATTCTCTCTCCCTCTCTCTATAGTTCTCTCTCTCTCTCTCACTACTTCTCCCTCTCTCTCTCTAAATTTCGAAATCCCCTCTCTCTCCTCCCTAATCACCCTTCTTTAAGACCCCTCCCCCTTCCCTATACACTCATTCAATTCCCCCTCCAACCCCTAGGTGGAAACCCCTTCTCCTAGGCACCCTTTCATCTTCCCAGGCACCCTTTCACCTTCCCAAGGCCACTCCCCACCCTTCCCAAGCCATATTCCTCCACCCAAGACCCCTTTCCCCTCTCCAAGGGACCCCTTCACCTCCCTAGGTCGTCCATCCCCTTCCCCTCCCTCCTAGGGTCGCACCCCCCTCCATCTCCACCCACATACACCACCACCACCTTAGCCTCCCCTCCACAAATCCATTCCAGCCCGCAGGCAGTTTCTGGCCCCAACTTGCAGAGCATTTTCCAACCCGTTCCAGGAGGATTCGGCATCCAAGCGCTTCAGCAAACTTGTGCATCCACGAGTCTTCTCCGCAGGCGAGTTGGAATCGCTCCGTTCCAAGATCGTGGCCGGCCGCTAGCTCCGTTCTACCGCGACTGCGCACTGGGGGCTCAACCAGAAGGCCATCTCTGTTCGACCTTCGTGCAGCGGCCAAGACTGGAGGAATCGGTCATCAAACTCTTCATCAAAATTCTTCCTCCCCCTGTCAGCTTTCAGAAGCCGAAGACGGAGCATCGTTTGAACGCCGTAAGTGGAAGTTACCATTTTTATACCGCCGGGCGTTCGTTCTGCCTCCTGTCTGTCTTCCCCGACCTGTCCCCCTTCAACGGGACCATCCTGTCCACACGGACTTCAGACAGTGGCGAGGCCGGCTCCGTTGGAAAGTAGACCTCCCCACGCTTCCATCGACACCGGCCGTTTGCAAAACAGAGCCCGGGAGCGTTCGTGGCGTCCTCGGCAATCTGCTGTTCAGAAGCTGAACCTGTGCAGGTCCTGAACAGGGACCCCGCTCGGTCGATCGTGGCAGCCCGGCTCGTGCAGAACGAAAATCCATAAAATTTGAGGCGCACCCCTATTCTGTTACGAAGCCAACGACACCGACCGCGCCTCCGGAAAAATTCCAGAAAGTGTTCTACGGCTACATCAGTGACTGCTGGTCCAGAATCCCAGAACCGGACAGGTTTCGGTATCGACCGCCGGTGTGATAGTTAACCAATTTTCCCCACCCCGCTTGGCCGGCTGAAGGCCCCACCCTGCGTGGTGGTAGTGTTTGGTGTAAACTCCATAACCCCCACCCCGAGATCCCCCCTCCTGCGAGAGGCGTAGTTTTGTAATTAACTAACCAGCAGGTCAAGCTACCCCGCCGCGGCGTTCGGGTGCATACCCACGCCTCCCGGCGCGCCCATCGTCTCCGGCCGGGATCGGTGTCTTCACACCGATCAGGTGAGCTTCTGGTCCCTCTCCTGGTCCTCATTTACTTTGCTTAGCTAGTATCGTTTCCTTAGCTCGTTGGCGGTAATTGAGTGCCCGGACTTGATTGTTTGTGAAACCACGAGCGCACCACCGTGGCAAGTGAGAGAGCGCCACCCAAGCCCACGCCCCAGCGTGCTAGCCCGCCCATAAATTGGGTATCCCAGGCCCATTAGGGGTCAGCCATAAGCCCACCTACCGGTGGAAACCTTAGGGTCCCACCCCGGATCCTCGCCGGCATCACTCGGACCCACTGGGAGCGCATGTGCGTCGCGTGAGATAGGTCGCACGGTGAGCCGAATTGAGAGCTTGTATGCTTGTGGATGCATAGGTCTAAGGGTCATTATCATCCTAGGTAGACCGTGTCACATCAGTAATATCATGACAGTAAAGTTAGCAGGTTGAAGACAGAGGATCATGCATTATTTTATAATCAGGATTTCATAGATAATCAATTCTTAAGATGGGTGATTAACGGTTTAAAGAAATTAACGCCTGAGTACGGGGCGTTAAACATGAAATTAACGACCTGGGAAGAGTCGTTTCATGTGAATTAGCGCCCTTGACAGGGGCGTCTCTTTCAAAATATTGCAGAAAATGCATGGAAACTATAATAACCGTATGCATGACATGCTTATATATATATATCTTGCATTAATTTCATTTGGGCTACAATAACTTGAGAAAACCTACCTTTAAGAGTTGATTTGGAGATGACCGTGAGGGGTTTTTGGCTAGCAGAAGATGATGGCTTTGATGAAGAGGCTTCTACAACAGCTTTCCTATGAGAGAAGAAACTGTATCAGTTTCTTTGAAATCTGATCATCACGTCAAAAGTGAAGAAAAGATCTTTACCAGCTCTCAACGTACGGCCACCGAGCTCCCTTAACCTGTATAGAGAAGAAGATGAAGAATTGTTAATTCTTCATGCAACTGAAGCAGAGAACAAAAAGGGAAATTAAGAAGAACGGTTTGTTCTTCACGTACCTCTGCAGTCGGAGGTATCAAATAGGTTTAGGGTTGTTCGATCAAGGCTTATTTATAAGATTTTGGAAATCCTATTAGGGTTAGTGATTGTGTGGAAGTAATGCTTCCCTAATAGAGTCCTTACCCTAGTAGACACTTACTGGATCAGGTTGATCCTTCCCCTGATAAGCTCTGGGTCGAACGGGTCCGAATGGAATTAACGCCTTAGGTAAGGGCGTCGATTCTTTAATTAACGACCTAGTTCAGGTCGTTTCTTAAGAAACGTCTTGGATAAGGGCGTTCCTTGTTTTTGAAACACGCCCCATATATGGGCGTTTCTTTTACTTGCCTATTTGGTCGTGAGAGTTGACGACCGCACGTGTAGGTGTCCTTTCTTTAGTCACGCCTTTGATAGAGGCATTTATTTATAAATTAACGCCTTAATAAGAGGCGTTATTTTTAATTTGTTTTATTTCGTCCAATTAACCCTATTCCTTTTATATATTACTTCTGTAATATATATGTTTTAATTTATTTCAATTATTCATTTATTAGGGTTGCTACACCCTCCGCCACTTAAAAAGAATTTGGTCCCCAAATTCAATATATATATAATTATACATGTGGAGAGCGTAGAACATATACCTCTTAGAATAACTCGGGAAATCGTTTCTTCATAGATTCTTCGGTCTCCCATGTCGCTTCGCGTTCGGGATTCTTATTCCATTGCACCTTGAGCATGGGAATGACCTTATTCCTTAGAGCTCGTATTTCTCGATCCAAGATCTTCATAGGCTTCTGTTCATATGTGAGATCTTTCTGGATCACCAGATCTCCATGTTCAATAATATGAGACGGATCGTGCACATACTTCTTCAACATAGATATGTGAAATACATTGTGTACCTCGGACAACTGAGGAGGCAACGCGATGCGATAAGCAACCTCGCCAACTCTTTCGAGTACCTCAAATGGTCCGATGAATCTTGGCGTAAGCTTGCCCTTAACACCAAATCTTCGTATGCCACGTCCAGGGGATATTTTAAGAAATACATGATCTCCAACCTGGAATTCAAGATCTCTTCTCCTGGTATCAGCATAAGCCTTTTGCCTTGTCTGAGCAACTTGTAATCTTTCTCTGATTACCTGTATCTTCTCAGTTGTATCCCTTACCAGGTCTGGACCTAATAGTTGTTTCTCTCCAACTTCGTTCCAACATATGGGAGATCGGCAACTCCTTCCGTATAAGGCTTCGAAAGGTGCCATTTGGATACTAGCTTGGTAGCTATTATTATATGCAAATTCAACTAAAGGTAAGTGGTCATGCCAGCTTCCTCCAAAGTCAATAATGCATGCTCTCAGCATATCTTCAACAACTTGATTAGTTCGCTCGGTCTGACCATCCGTTTGTGGGTGAAAAGCAGTACTAAAGTTGAGCCTTGTTCCCAACGAATGTTGTAATCCCTTCCAAAAATGAGAAGTAAAACGGGGATCTCTATCAGACACGATTGAGACAGGAATTCCATGTATCCTGACTATTTCTTTGATGTATAGTGCAGCTAGCACATCAATTGACCATCGGCTTTTGATTGGCAAGAAATGTGCCGATTTAGTCAATCGGTCAATGATAACCCAGATTCCATCATGTCCTCCTTTAGATTTAGATAAACCCATGATGAAGTCCATACCAATATCCTCCCATTTCCACTTAGGAATATCTAGAGGATGTAGTTTTCCCGCAGGCTTTTGGTGTTCCGCCTTGACCTGTTGGCATGTGAGACAGCGTGATACATAGTCCGCTATTTCTCTTTTCATATTGGGCCACCAAAAGTTCCTCTTTACATCTTGGTACATTTAGTTGATCCAGGATGAATAGTGTATCTTGATCTGTGAGCTTCATCTAAGATCTTCTTCTTTAATTCCGGACAATCGGGTATACAAGTTCTATCTTTGAACGATAATCTTCCATCAGAAGTTAGTTGAAAATCAGATTGTCCTTCTAATCTGCCTTTGATTTCTACTAATATAGGATTATCATCCTGAAGTGTTTGTATCTCAGATAACAAATCTGACTGTATGCTTACATGAGATAGTGTGACACTTTTGGATTCCGTGTCCAAGCTTATATTGAGCTCGGAGAATTGTTCAAGTAACCTCCATTCTTGCATCATACAATTTGCTATCATTGCTCTCGGCTTTCGACTAAGGGCGTCAGCAACATAATTACCCTTTCCGGGATAGTATTGTATATTGAAGTCGAAGTCCTTGAGATATTCTAGCCAGCGTCTTTGTCTCATGTTTAGCTCCTTTTGTGAAAATAGATATTTGAGACTTTTGTGATCGGAGTATACAGTAAACTGTGCTCCATATAAGTAGTGTCTCCATATCTTTAGGGCAAATACTACCGCGGCCAGTTCTAAGTCATGGACGGGGTAATTCTCCTCATGCTTCTTCAGTTGACGTGAAGAGTATGCTATGACCTTTCCTTGTTGCATTAGGACACATCCAAGGCCAATGCCAGAAGCATCAGTGTAGACCTCGAATTTCTCTCCTTCTGTTGGTAGAGCTAAGACCGGAGCTGTGGTGAGATGATCCTTGAGAGTTTGAAAACTTCTTTCACATTCCTCACTCCATTCGTATCGGATCTCCTTGCGAGTTAACCTTGTAAGGGGCACGGTGATCTTAGAGAAATCTTTGATGAATCGCCGATAATAGCCTGCAAGACCTAAGAAACTTCTGATCTCGCTTGCATTAGTGGGTCTTTCCCAATTTCTTACAGCTTCAACCTTTGACGGATCTACAGATAAACCGTCCTTGGATATCACATGTCCGAGAAAAGCCACTTCTTCAAGCCAGAACTCGCATTTGCTGAGTTTAGCATATAATTGATTTGTCCTCAAGACTTGCAATGCAATCCTCAAATGCTCTTCATGTTCTTCCTTAGTCTTAGAATATATCAATATATCATCAATGAAGACTACTATGAATTGATCTAGATAAGGCCTGAATATGCTATTCATCAACTGCATAAAGGCAGCAGGGGCATTTGTTAGTCCAAAAGGCATAACAACAAATTCATAGTGGCCATACCTGCTTCTGAACGCAGTTTTATGAATATCTTCGTCTTTAATCCTCAATTGATGATAACCAGACCTGAGATCAATCTTGGAGAAATGTTTGGATCCAGAAATCTGATCAAATAATTCATCGATTCTCGGCAGTGGATACTTGTTCTTGATAGTAAGATGATTCAACTGTCGATAGTCGATACACAATCTCATGGATCCATCCTTCTTCCTTACAAATAGGACTGGGGCTCCCCACGGGGAAGTACTTGGTCTAATGAACCCTTTTTGAATCAATTCCATCAATTGCTTCTTTAATTCTTTTACTGCAGGGGACATTCTATAGGGTGCCTTTGAAACAGGACCAGCACCAGGGGCTAAGTCGATGGTAAAGGCCACATCTCTTTGCGGGGGTAATCCCGGCAATTCTTCCGAAAATACGTCTGGAAATTCTCGCACTACCTGAATGTCCTCTATCTTGGTTTCTTTAGCTTCTTTAATAGTGACAAAAGTAAGGAAGGATACACATCCTTTCTTGACGAGCTTGCTTGCTCGAAGAGCCGAAATAAGAGGGGATTTGCTTCGACTCTTAGGACTAGTATAAGTCAGTTCCGGAAATTCCTTGAAAACAATCTTGCTATCACGGCAATCAACCGTTGCCTGGTATTTGGATAACCAATCTGCTCCTAGTATAACATCATACTCTTTTAGATCTAAGCAGATAAGATCAATAGGAAAATTCTTTCCTCGAACCAATACCTCACAGTTTTGGTAATGATGTGTGATATCCGTCTCGTTTCCGAGAGGAGTAGACAATATTAACTTCATCCATTCTGGTTCTAGAGGTAATGGGTCAGCAAACTTCTTGGAAATAATGGAATGCGATGCACCCCTATCAAATAAGACATGTGCATATTTGGAACAAATTTTTAATGTACCTTCCACCAATCCGCCTTCTTCTTCTGGTTCGGTCTCTTGGATCGCATGAAGACGCGCGTTCCTTGTCACTGGGCGTTTACCCTCACCGTCTTGGTCATTCATTAATGGACAATCGGGAATCCGATGTTCACGACTCCCACAACGGAGACATGCTCCTAATTTCCTCCAGCATTCTTCTGTTTTGTGACCAGCCTTGTCACAATGCTTGCATACTACGTTTGAAGGTGTAGTGGTGATAGAGAAAGGCTTGGATTTCTTGAACTTCTGATCTTGAGAGGAAGAACCTCCATTATTGGGCCTCTTCTTAAAGTTGGGTTTAAAAGAACCCGAACTTGTGACTTGCTCCTTTTTGTCTTTCCCACGGATCCTATCAGATAGTTCCGTGGCATCTTCAAGCAACTGAGCTCGGCGCACTATTTCAGTATAAACTTGAATATCCATAGGCGCCAGTTGAGTAATGTAGTGGGGCCTAAGCCCATTAAGAAATCTACGGGCTTTCATCTTTTCCGTGCTAATTAAATGCTTAGCATATCTAGACAGTCTAGAGAACTGTGCTTCATAATCAGCCACCGATAAAGATCTTTGCTTTAATGCGGCAAATTCGGCGGCCTTCTTTTCCTGGACCCTATCAGAGAAATATTTGGCGTTGAAATATTCAACGAATTCTCCCCATGTAACTTGAGTTGGGTCAATTGTAGCTTCAATCGACTCCCACCAGCATCTAGCATCCTTTTCTAACTGGAAAGTAGCTAATAAGACTTTGTCCTGATCCGTGCATTGCATAACACGGAATATACGTTCAATCTCCCGAACCCAATGCTCGGCATCGTCTGGATCGGTCGATCCCATGAACTTCGGGGGATTCATATTCTTGAATGCTTGGTGTAAGCTTCCAGCTCGTGGAGCACCACCTTGTGCTACCTGTTGTAGCACTTGGGTCATCCCTTGAAGGGTACGCTGCATGTTGCGCCACTGAGCACGTTCGGCAGCCATTATCCTACAATTACAATAGCTATGTTAGTATTATATCACTATGATCTTATAAAGGACTCATTGATCATTTAACCCTTGGTTCTACCCACTCTCACTTGGTTAAAGGTTTTGAAACCTATCCTTGGACTTGGGTTTTCTAGGAATTGAATACCTTAGGCGCTCTGATACCACAAAGACTATCACGCCCCGAGCGCGGAAGATACCCGGAGATGCGCGACGTGTCTATATCAATCATGTCAATCAGAGTGGTCGTGTATTCGACACAAAGACAGAGATGCGCAAAATAGCAAGATAACCCAATCATTTATTTCATAATGGATAGACTATTACAAATCCAATACTCTGTTTAATAAAAAGGAAAAGAATACATATTTGACTCAAGAAACTATAGAAAAGACTAGACGACACTTGTAGAAGCTCTATCACTTTCACTCTTGACCATTCCCATCCGATTGACTTCCATCGTCGTCGGACTTACCTGAAAAGTACAAAGGGACAAACGGAATGAGCGAACGCTCAGTAGGAAATTATATCTCAAGTACTAGCGAGGGGTTTAAGTAATTACATTTTTATGAATGCAATAAAGCTATGCATACTCGCATAAAACGACAGGATAGATAGAATGTAGTATCAAGGAAATAAGATGAACTTATCATGAACTTTCAACAAGATAACAAGTTTATTCGAGATATTCAAGCAAGTACATTTAACAAATCATGTCAAGAACTTTGGCTATCATGTATCAAGCAAGCAAGTAAATTACCCTTTTTCGGGCCACGCATTTCATTTCATGTCAAGTACGAGTCAAGTACAAGATGTGTGTGGAATGTCCAATCAAGCAAGTCAAGTACTCGGTATAATGCCAGATACCTTATCATTTTAACTCCCATGGGCACAAGTACTTTCGGGTGCTCCTCCCAGGACCAGATCGGGCCCTATATGCGCAGGCATTTATCATGTGTTTTGACATCCACTCTTGTTTATAGCCAACATAGAATTTCAATAATCAAGCTTGTAGACACGTATGACAACTTTGATAGAATAGAGTCCAAAATATGACAAAGGACATAGAATGGCGATAATAACGGTATAATCACGATATCGATAAAACTAGGTAGAACATGATTCCCTTAACTTGGGTACCATGACAAATCAGTATGGACATTCTTTATATAGAATTGAGGTCCACATGAACAGTATATCAAAGGTAAGATACCCTCATTCTTATCACAGAATTGGGGTTTACAAGAACGACATGATATGGCATGATATCATCATCCCATTAAGAATTTCTTATGATATACTCTTTGTATAATCATAAGGGCCGGTATACCATGTTTCTTTAGAGTGACATGGCATCAATGGTGTAATGGGTTTTTAGGGTACAACCAGCTCAGTCGGCCTTGAGGGAATCCAAGGCTACGAGGAGTCTTACGGAGGTCTCTATGACTAACTCGCTAGTCCATAGGAACGGAATGTCCAATGGAGAGCTTGTATGTCAATGAGAGTTGAGTGTGATCGATAAAACAACGTGAAAAGTGGGACTATACTCACGGAGTGGAGAATAGTGCCGATATATGTATATAAATATATATTGAAACAATCGTTTAATAGTAACGGGTTAAAAATAGTTTACAGTAAAATAACGACTTAGGTCAAGTCGTTTCTTAAGTAATTAACGCCTAACAGAAGGGCGTTTACATCTGTTTCTATTTTGCAGAATTTTCATTAGTTCAGTAATTTATCTAAAACACGCCTTGGTCAGGGTCGTTTCTTCAAGATCTGACGACTACACCAGAAGGCGTCTTATTGTTTACATATTTGACAGAATACAATTAATTTTCAGGAATTATCAAAAACGCGCCCTGGGCAGGGGCGTTACTATTTAATTCTATTTTTCAGAATATATAAATTTCAGGATTTTAACCGATACACGCCCTAGGAAGGGGCGTTACCTTTCAGATTCACGCCCTATGAGGGGGCGTTAATATGTGGAAAATGACTTTGTCCAAGTCGTTAATTCAAGTTCCTTCAGAAACTTTAAGGACAGTAACAATTTCAGGATAACAGAGGAACGAATGTAATATCATGACAGTAAAGTTAGCAAGTTGAAGACAGAGGATCATGCATTATTTTATAATCAGGATTTCATAGATAATCAATTCTTAAGATGGGTGATTAACGGTTTAAAGAAATTAACGCCTGAGTACGGGGCGTTAAACATGAAATTAACGACCTGGGAAGAGTCGTTTCATGTGAATTAGCGCCCTTGACAGGGGCGTCTCTTTCAAAATATTGCAGAAAATACATGGAAACTATAATAACCGTATGCATGACATGCTTATATATATATATCTTGCATTAATTTCATTTGGGCTACAATAACTTGAGAAAACCTACCTTTAAGAGTTGATTTGGAGATGACCGTGAGGGGTTTTTGGCTAGCAGAAGATGATGGCTTTGATGAAGAGGCTTCTACAACAGCTTTCCTATGAGAGAAGAAACTGTATCAGTTTCTTTGAAATCTGATCATCACGTCAAAAGTGAAGAAAAGATCTTTACCAGCTCTCAACGTACGGCCACCGAGCTCCCTTAACCTGTATAGAGAAGAAGATGAAGAATTGTTAATTCTTCATGCAACTGAAGCAGAGAACAAAAAGGGAAATTAAGAAGAACGGTTTGTTCTTCACGTACCTCTGCAGTCGGAGGTATCAAATAGGTTTAGGGTTGTTCGATCAAGGCTTATTTATAAGATTTTGGAAATCCTATTAGGGTTAGTGATTGTGTGGAAGTAATGCTTCCCTAATAGAGTCCTTACCCTAGTAGACACTTACTGGATCAGGTTGATCCTTCCCCTGATAAGCTCTGGGTCGAACGGGTCCGAATGGAATTAATGCCTTAGGTAAGGGCGTCGATTCTTTAATTAACGACCTAGTTCAGGTCGTTTCTTAAGAAACGTCTTGGATAAGGGCGTTCCTTGTTTTTGAAACACGCCCCATATATGGGCGTTTCTTTTACTTGCCTATTTGGTCGTGAGAGTTGACGACCGCACGTGTGGGCGTCCTTTCTTTAGTCACGCCTTTGATAGAGGCGTTTATTTATAAATTAACGCCTTAATAAGAGGCGTTATTTTTAATTTGTTTTATTTCGTCCAATTAACCCTATTCCTTTTATATATTACTTCTGTAATATATATGTTTTAATTTATTTCAATTATTCATTTATTAGGGTTGCTACACGTAACCCTCTTAAATTGTTCCTCCAACGAAGTGACTTTGTCGAGAAGCGTTTGTTGGAGGGGTGTGACCTGAGTAACAGAGGGTTGGCAGGGCCTTGAAGGAGGGGCCGCATAAAAAGGCCGTGGTGGAGGATTAATGGGATGACCCATAGAAGAACCCGGATGGGCCGGGTTGCAAGGAATAAATGGGCCTTGGGGCCGTGGTGGAGGAGGAATAGAAGGAGGCGGGTATTGGACCATCCGAGGAGAAGGGTGAATAGGAGGAGATGGGTGATGGGCTACCCGAGTAGGAATATGAATAGAAGAGGGAAGTGGGTGATGGGCCACCCATGTAGGATTGGAAGGAGGATGAGAGGAATGAGATGCACCCTCAACAGCGGCCTGAAGGGCTTGGATTTGTTGAGGGGTGAGATGATCTAATGCATGCAAGATCTGGGAGACCTTCTCATCGTCAGGAGGAGACGGTTCCGTAGGGGCAGTGGCTCGCGATTGAATCGAGAGACCATGAGATCGGACATTGCCTGTGGGCTGGGCAATACCATAGGAATGAGGAGGTGGTCCCTTGAAAATATGGTGAGGATGATGATGAACATGTTGAAATTGAGGAGTGTAGGATGTGCTAGGTTGTGCATCCTCATTAAGATTAAACATGTTATTTTGTCTATCAAGGTAAGCCATTATGCAATCAAAGTTAAAGCAAAACAATTTGCAAAGAAGCACCCAAGTTGGAATGGTTACCTTTGATTTTTGTTTGTTTAAACCTTGGTGAATTAATGATTTTTAACAAATTGATGTGATCACTCAAGGGACGAACCTAGTTTTAAATGTGGTTTTCTCCGGTGCCAACTAGGAACACTCTCTCACCGTGTATAGGCCAACTAAACCGGAGACTTCAAAGATACAACCTGCCCGGCGTCTGTGAGGGAATCCACGGGTGCGGGGACTTACGGAGGTCTTGGAAAAGGAATTTTTGGTCCAAAGAGATGGAATGCTCAATGGAGGGTTGTTTCAATTCCAAGAAAGGTGTGTGGAATCCTAATGTAGAGAGAGGAGGTCTCTCAAACCAAATGCAAAGATGAATGCCATGCTATGCAAGAACATCTAAACTAGAACTGACAAATAAAACAAAAATGTGTACGTACACAGCAAGAAATATACAAGATGCCACCAGAGATGAACCCCAACAGAAGGTGTACCTGAGAATACCCTCAGGTGATGAACGCGCTATATGTCCCCAGCGCGATCTACAGAACGCGCTATGGACACATAGCGCGATCAACGACAGTGGAGAAAGGCCCAAAAATCAAATAAACTCACACACTGATGTATTGACAAGCAGGCAACTAGAAGCACGAACGTGGTAGCACAAAGAGTCCCACCGTGATCGTCAATTTGTAGATCATTAAATTAGAACACCCCCAAATTAAATGATTTGCATAAAAAGATGACTTGACAAGTTATAGAACTACAATTGATGATAAAAGGGGGGTTACATGTAATAATCAAAATCCGTGATCGCCACTAAGGCCAACAACATGCCAAATAATATAAAGATCAAGATAGGGCATGTTACTTACCTCAGAAATTCAAGATGGTCAGCCGTAGGCCTAGAGATTAACGTGCTATATCATCCCGGTGCGTTCTTCAGATCGCGCCAGGAACCTATAGCGCGATATCAGACAGGAAGCGGGGTTATTTGGATTCGTTCCTTCCTTGCTCCAAGGCCGGCCAAGGTGCAAGGGCTCCACGTATTAGTCTTCTAGTGCTTGCAAACAATCATAAACAACAAATAAAAGGCCCATTAGAATGAGAGTTTAGTAGAATCTACCCCTATTCTTAATCAAAAGCATGCAAACGGGGGGCTCGATTACCTGGGGGTTTGGTGGTTTTTAAACCCCTATGGAAGGGAAACAGATAGGTGTGGTGTGTGTGTATGCATGTATTTCGTAAAAGGAGTGTTTTGAAATCAATATGCAATGCTATGCAAAGATTAAAAATCAGTAAATTGGGGAAAGAAAAAGTAGAAAGAGGAATAACACGAAAAGAGCGCCTAAATACTCCCTTGGATGTGCGAGGAGCGAGAATTTATTGATTTGGCACGAAGAACTTCCTCTTCCTCATTAATATATCGAGTGGCATCCTCTTAAAACGACGGCCAAAGGGTCCAATTTATAGGAGAAAGATCAAGAAGCAACCCTAGGTCGGAGTTCAATTCAATCCGATGATTTGGCGGCTCAAATTGAGGTAATCCTGTCAATTAATGAGGGGAAAGGCTCCTACTAGGTTTAGAAACCTTCCTGGATAAGAAACATGACCAGAAACTTACCAAATAAGGACTCTGAGTCGAAAGAAGGGAGTCCGGTTTGGAAAGGGCTCTGCCTGATAACGCGCTATATGACCATAGCGCGTTCATGAAGAACGCGCTATGACGCTATAGCGTGATAATTAAAGGCCCATCAAATTATTTAGAAAAAGGAGAAATATCCTTTGGGTAGTCATTTAATCAAATGTTGAGTGAGAATAACATCCGAAGTGGATGCTATAATGATCAAATGTCAAGAAAATAACAACTGTTCAAATGGTAACTCCAATTAGATCCACAACGCGCTATGAGCAAGAAAGCGATGAGAGCGGATAGCGTGGGAATGCCAAACTCGGGACGAGATCTAAGGTATGGAATTGAAATGTTGGGCCAAGAATAGAGAGACATCCCCGAAAATCAACCAACTAAGGATCAATTTGGGGCATTAACTGGGAGAACAAAGAAAATGCTCAATTTATCGGCCAAAATTAGGTGTCTACACACTATTGCTACCACCATCACCAAACTCCAGGCTTTTCTAGTTTTTATTACTTTTGTGTTATTTTACTTCATTGTAATCTCGCTACGTTCTTAGTGTAAGCTTGTCTCACATTTTATGAACTTTTTCTTTAAGTTAATGAAAGAAATCATTTAGTTCATCTTTGATCTTGTTCTCCATATCTCCCTCTCTTCTCTTTCTTTCTATGTCCTATTCTAGTTCCTCTTTTTCACTCGATGCGATCAATTTCATAGTATAGGCGTATAGTAATAGGCATTCTTGTTTAATTGTTAGGATCGTTTAATCATTTCCCTTAAGCAACAAAATCTTAAAAGTTTTCCAAAGGAATCCACGGTTTTTAACTTTAAAAATCTCTTCTTCCCTGTGGATTCGACCCTTCTCACCACCATATTACGTCTTTTTCATCTAAGTGCGAGTTGGAATTTTTAAGATTGGCACACGTGTTTTTAAACGACGAACTTTTGCGTAGTCAATAAAGTCCACCCATCCCGGTCTGTCCAATACTCTATTGTGTGTGACCCTCTACGCCCAATAGTCTGTTTGGTTTTCCAGTCCATTAAGTAAAGAACTCCTTCTTAACTTCATTAATTTTGTCCATTAACTCTTAATGGAATTAGCAGGCTTTCCGATCACAAAACGTATCGAGCAATGCCTCGTGATCCCAAATGACATCGGGGATAAGCAACCCACTTAGGAATCTTTCCATCTATAGATTCCACATAGTTATAGATCCGCATTCATCCAATGCCCCACCAGGACTAAGGTATGGTAAAACCTTCAAACTTTATTGTGTCCCGGTCTCAACTGAATCCTGTACTCCAAACAGGTTTATTAGAAAAACTCCTTTTCCATAATGAACTCTCGTACCCTGGACAGGGGTTTTCGGAGTATAGATCCATAGGGTATTCTCTCTCATATATCATACTGAGAGTGAATGATCCCATGTTGTCAAACTAATTACCTTCGCACAAGTCCGAAAAACTAACTGTACAAGACCACTTAACAGAAGTCCATAAGTCAATAATCAAACACTCAGCATCCCTTATGCAAGACATCTTTAGTGACTCAGGTCTAAGATCCAACTGTGGTACTGAGACATAGAATACCTTTATTGACAGTCAGTATGATTACCATTCAGGGATTCTAGATCGGGTCAGTTCAGTGTACTGATTCCACTAATGAGCACCCACACACGTACTTCAGTGTCTCCACACTGATGACTATGAGAACAATCACACTCATCATATGAGTAAGTATCATATGTGCCAGTCAATCCGGATCTTCAATGTCCCTTCTTCAAGATCCTATGACTGGGAACATCTAGAACATGTGCATCTTGGTGACTGATCTCGTTATCATAATCTCATTATGATCCAGCCATCATCGCACAGGTTCAGGGACTTCATTACATTCAAATCATTAACACAAATTAAATGCAACGAATAAATGCCATTAATATTAATATGAATAAGATATTACAAGAAATGTCACCATCACATCTAATGTGATTAGCTTGTAGGGCATACATTTCTATCAGGCTGGAGACTAGATACTGGAACTAGATCCTGACAGCTGGATATTGGAAATTGGATACAAGAACTGAATGCTTGGACCTGGATATTGGAACTGGACACCGGAATTGGATGCTGGAAGCTTGGTACTGGAGCTGGATACTGGATACTGGATACTAGAAGTTGGATACAGGAACTGGATGATGGAAGTTGGATATAGGAACTGGATGCTAGAATTGGATGTTGGAAGCAGTGTTCTGGAGCTGGATACTGGAACTTGGATGTTGGAAACTGGATACTGAAGCTAAAGGTTGGGGACTGGAGATTGGAAACTGAAATCTAGAGACTGAGAATTGGAGACTGGGAGCTGGAGATTGGAAACTAGGGATTGGAAATCGAAAACTTGAGACTGGAGACTAGAAACTGGGGACTGGATGCTGGGAACTGGAGACTATAAACTAGAAACTTGAGACTGAGGATTGGAAACTAAGGATTGGAAACTGGGGACTGGATACTAGGAGCTGGATATTGGGACTGGAAACTATAAATTGGAGACTAGGGACTAAATATTAAGAACTAGAAATTGGGAACTGGGGACAAAGGATTGGAGACCTGCCTGGATAAGGTGTACTGGTCTATTGCTGGGGACTGGAGACCGACCTGCATGAGGCGTGTTGGTCTGCTACTAGGGACTGTTGACTGGAGGCTGGAGACCTACCTGAGAAGGCTTGTTGGTCAGAATTGTTGAAATCGAGAGACCTGCCTGAAAGAGGCATATTGGTCTGAATTGTTAGAAATTGGAAGCTGAAAATAAAAAATTGGACACTGGGAACTAGAGGCTGGAATTGGATGCTAGATGTTGGGGACTAGAGGCTTAATACTGGACACTGGATACTAGAGGCCTACCTGGACAAGGCGTGTTGGCCTATTACTGGAAGTTGGAGCTGGAGACTGGAGGCCTACCTAGATGGGGCATGATGGCATGTGGCTGGAAATTGGGAGTTGGAGGCCGACCTATGAGGGTGTGTTGGCTTGTGTTGCTGGAGACTGAAAGTTGGAGGCCGACCCGAGAGGGTGTGTTGGCATGTATTACTAGAGACTGGAGGCTGGAGGCTGACCTGGGAGGGTGTGTTGGCCTATGTTGCTAGAGACTGGAAGCTGGAGGCCGACTCGTGAGGGTGTGTTGGCCTATGTTGTTGGAGACTGGAAGCTAGAAGTCGACCCCTGAGGGTGCGTTGCCCTATGTTGCTAGAGTTGCTGGTTGATCTTGAGGTATGTTAACTAATGACTGGCTGTTGGCCGGCTAACTGTCGAAATGTTGTTAGCCAGAATGTAGTCGAAGTCGTCCGACTATCGAGATGCATGGCCGAAACACTGGGATCAATCGGCTGACTGTTGAGATGGATAGCCGAATACTAGGACCAGAGCTGGCTGGATGATCGCCATGGTGTGATAGCTAGGAGAACTAGTGCTGGAGCTGGTTGGCTGACTACGAAGGTGTATAGCCAGAAGAACTGGGACTGGGACTGGGACTGGAGCTGGAGCTAGCCGGTTGATCACCATGGTGTGATAGCTAGGAGGACTGGTGCTGGAGCTGGTTGGCTGACCGCGAAGGTGTATACCCGAAAGAATTGGGACTAGGACTGGAGCTGGAGCTGGCCGACTGACCATTGAGGTGTGATATCCAGAAGACTAGGACTGGTCAGCTGACTGCTGAGGTGTCTTAGCCTAATACTGGGGCTAGAGTTAGTGCTAGAGCTGGAGCTGGCCGGATGACCACTAAGGTGTTGTAGCCAGAGACTATGATGTTGTGTCTCCTCTAGATTTGATGATCTCTGTGGAGTTTGTGGTGTTTTGAGTGATTAGCAACAATATGGTTGATTTGGCTGACTTTATTATGACTCTTGTAATATTGATGATTTTGATGAATTTAATTTAGTCAGAATTATTGCTAAGTCACTTCTGCATATATAAAGTCAATGCATGTGTTCATTTTGCATAATAAGCTCAATGTATGCCCTGTCTAAACTAAGCTAAGGTCGACACTAGTGCTCATGCTTGCATATCAGGTCGGTGCATATTTTGCATCGTACATAACTAAGGTCGGTGCACATCTTCACTAGCAGCATATCAGGTCGATGCAGGTTTTGCATCGTACATAACTAAGGTCGGTGCACGTCTTCATTAGCAGCATATCAGGTCAGTGCATGTTTTGCATCGTACATAACTAAGGTCGGAGCACGTCTTCACTAGCAGCATATCAGGTCGGTGCATGTTGTGCATCGTACATAACTAAGGTCAGTGCACGTCTTCACTAGCAGCATATCAGGTCGGTGCACTAACAACCTGATGCTAGTCTCGTGTCACATGCATATAAAGTCGATGCTAGCAGCATTCTCCTTATGCTAAAAGCTAACACTCCTGTCTATTTTCCAGGTCAGTCACATGGTCGAACATATGTTGGGTGTACTAACAACCTGTGAGCTTATCTCACGTGGAAGTCAAAGTACCAGGTTACTGGCACGTGATCTGAGGTAAGGAACGAAATAGATGATCATGCCATGTGGACAACTACAGTGCTGAGATTCTGACGTGTGGAACCTCGAAGGATCAGATCTGAGTGAAATTTTTGGTGGGAACGTGGTGACCACACGCCGATTGCCTGCTGCCTATAAAAGGAAGATAGTCGCCCAAAATTTGGGTGTGGAAAATAGAGAGAGCGAAGCAGCAGACAGAAGGAAAAGCATTAGAGGATTAGAGGGTAGAAAGAAGGAGCAGCAGCGAAGTTAAAAAGAGAGTTCCAGCGAAGTTAAAAAGAGAGTTCCAGTATGATCAAGAGAGAGAGAGAGATCTGAGTAAGTGGAGGAGAAAGCAAAGTATCGTGAGTGGTTTATGAGTTTGAGAGATTTGGTATTTGTCCTGGCTTCTGGTTTAAAACCAAAGTCAGATTGCTCAATCTGAGCTACATTTTGCTTTTCTCTTGTATTTGATTTCCTTCTCCTCGTATTATCATTCTCTTTGATTTAAGTTGTGCATCAGCGGTTGTTGGCAAACTGTAAGGCCCAGCGGCAGAGGTGGATTCCTCTGGGTAGCGAAGCTGTAAGGCTCAGTAGGGTGTAGGGAACTTGTTTCCCAAAGCTGTGGATCAGCGGACTTAAGCTGTGTATCAGCAGTGAATCCTTACTCGGTTGAGTAAGGGGTGGACGTAGATCTCTATAAAAGATCAAACCACCTAATAATCTCGTGTCTATGCTTGATGGTTTATGATTGCTGCATTTATACATCTGTCTGTTATCTTGCTTCTCTTGGTTGATAAATTGAGCTTTCGTAAGAGTGAAGAAGGTATATTAAAAGATACTGCTCGAAGGATAGGTTGAACTTATCTGAAAAGTAGCCTCTCTTGCGTGAGGAGACTCATTGAGTCCAACCTCCCCCAAGTACCTCTCCACATTTCATCTGTCTGCAATTCAATGCTGCTGCTGTTGGGATTTATTTGTCAATTTGAATTCAGTCATCCTTTCTATTGAGAGTTCTTACATAACACTTAGACTATGATTTCTGTTAATTCAGTGGTTCACTGTGGTTGGTGTGATTAAGTAGCTTTAATTCCACGTTCATCTTCTTAATCGTGCTTTTAATTTGGGATCTATTCACCCCCCTCTAGATCTAACCTTTTTCTCATCCATCACTTGGTATCAGAGCCTAACTCTTCTGTAGGGCTTTACATCCCGAAGAGGTTAGTCACTATGGATGCTAGAGGTTTGACTGCAGAGGGACAATCCGTCAGTAAGCCACCCTACTTCGACGGATCCAACTACGCATACTGGAAGAACAGCATGCAAGTGTTTCTACGTGCTAAGGATTATGAGATTTGGAAGGTAGTTAGCAAGGGACCCTTCGATCTGCCTGAAGATGAGGAAGTATGGACAAGGGAGCAGATTCGAAGGTCCACCCTGAATTGGAGTGCCATTAATGCTATACAGTGTGCACTTCATCCAACTGAGTTTTCAAGGATCTCCTCATGTTCTACGGCGAAGGAGATGTGGGACAAGCTGGAAGTCATCTATGAGGGGACTTCACAAGTTAGAGAGACCAAGGTAAATATGCTGGTCTCAGAGTATGAGTCGTTCAAGATGAAGCCAGAAGAAACAGTTTCTGAGATGTATGCTTGTCTCATGGTGATTACCAACAGCCTGAGAAGTCTTGGAAAGGTGTATAGTGATTATGAGCTGGTGATAAAAATTCTTCGATCCTTAACTCCCATTTGGCACACTAAGGCCACAGTTATAGAGGAGTCTAGGAATCTGGCTACTACCACCGTAGATGAGCTTATTGGTTCACTCATGACTTATAAGTTGAATCTGAAGAGATCAGATGATCTGGAGAAGAAGAAGAAATTGATAGCCTTGAAGGCCAATTCCAGCAGCAAAGGGTCTTCAAGTGAGCATAGCTATTCCAGCTCAGAAGTGGACAATGATGAGTTCGCCATGTTAACTAGAAAATTCAAGAGATTTCTGAGAAGAGAAGGAAAGGAATTCAGAAGAAGATACCATGCTGGGAGAAAGCAATCTAGGTATAAGTCTAACTATGATAAAAAAAATGATACTAATGTTTGTTACAACTGTAGGAGATCTGGCCATATGAAAGCTGAGTGCCCCGAGCTTCAGAAAGAAAAATCTAAAGTGAAGAACAAGCAGGGGAAGGCTATGGTCAGTACATGGAGTGATGAGGACAAGAG
The DNA here is from genome assembly GCA_022559845.1 of Amorphophallus konjac. Lineage (NCBI taxonomy): Eukaryota > Viridiplantae > Streptophyta > Magnoliopsida > Alismatales > Araceae > Amorphophallus > Amorphophallus konjac. Next base: position 147,984,103 of record CM040123.1, read on the forward strand.
CAGTCACAGCTGTACCTCAGAAAGTGAAGAAGAAAGCAAAGTCTGCTTAATGGCCAGGGACGATGACAAGGAAGAAGAAGAAGAGGTAACTTCTCCATTTGAAAATTATACTCTTAATGATTGGGAGGATGCATATGCTGAATTACTTGATAAGTATGATGATGTGCGTAGAGAGTGTAGGCAGTTAAAAAGGAAAATGAATTCTCTTATGAATGATACAACCTTGTCTGATAGAATTGCTTATCTTCAAACTGAGAATGAATGCTTAAAGAAATCATCTGCTGAAATTGATGGATTGAAAATAGAATTGATTGATTCAAGGAAAGAAAATGAAATGTTGAAAAATGAAATTGATGACTTGAAGATTAGATTACAGAACTGTGAAAAAGAAACAAATATTGCCACTGAAAAATATGATGCTATTGTGGGGGTAAATTGTGAACTGAAAAAGATAATTAAGGATTTAGAAAAGGAAAACAAAGATAAATAGAAAACCCTGGAGAGTATGACCCAGGGAAATGGTAATCAGAATGCTCTTCTGGGTAGTAAAGTCAATTTTAGAAAAGAGGGGTTAGGATATAATCCAACTGCCAAAAAGAGCTTTGAATTAAAAACCATTTCATTTGTTGCAGAAAAGGAAAAAGGGAAATTCAGCCCCCTGATCAGATTGAGCAGAGAGAATAATGATGGAAAAAGAAATGCTAAAACTGCTAATCAAAATAAACTTGATGCCAAAGATAAGGGCAAACAGAAGGTTGAAGGGTCTAGTGGTTTGTGCACACATAATACCACACCTCACATTAGAAGTCAGGTTAGGGGTCAAATTCCTAAAACACAAGGTCATGGAAAACCTCTGAATAAAACCACTCAATCTCCTAAGAAAAATCAAAGGAATATCTATCATAGTTCCATCACTTTGGGAGAATGAGTAGAGATAGATATAACCTGAGGTTTGCCTTTCAATCATATCCAAACAAGAGTTTTTATGGTCAGCCCAGGACATTCACTGGTTACACCTCTCCAATTGCCCATTGGACTAGGCACTGGCATGAAAATGGTCAATACGTTAACAAAAGAAATGTCAGACAATAGAACAATACAAACAAGGCTCAAACTGTCAATGTCAGAAGTAATAATCACAGCAAGATGAAAACCATAAAATCCATTGAACAATCATCAAGGAATCCAATGTGGATTCCAAAATGTCTGTTGTCATGTTTGAATGATTTTACTACTGCTTTAGGGCCCAAACATTTTTGGGTCCCAAAATCTTCTACCTGATTTCCTTTGCAGGTATGCCTGGCAGCCAACCACAACAAGTGGTATCTAGACAGTGGCTGTTCCAGGCACATGACTGGAGACAAAGCTAAATTTTACATGTTGGTGGAAAAGAAGAATGGAGGTCATGTTACCTTCGGAGGTAATACCAAAGGAAAAATAGTTGGCTCAGGTAAGGTAGGTAAGTGTTCCACCTGCTGTATTGATGAAGTTTTGTTAGTAAAAGGCCTTGCCTATAATTTGCTTAACATTAGCCAATTGTGTGATAAAGGCCACAAGGTAGTTTTTGATTCTCTTGGTTGCATCATTTATGAACTCGATTTTGAAATTATCAAATTCACTAGTAAGAGGAGCAATAACATATACATGGTAGATTTAGATGATGTAGCACACACCAACCTGTGCCTCACTGCCAATAAAGATGACTTGGCCTACCTATGGCATCGTAGATTAGGCCATGCCAGCTACACTGTGCTACATAAACTAAATAAACACCTTATGGTAAAGGGACTTCCTGAAATTTCTTTTAAGAATGATAATAAAGTCTGTGAAGCATGCATCCAATGTAATCAAACTAGGAAGTCATTTAAGTGTATATCTAAAAACCTGTCTTCTAGACCCTATGAGCTGATACACATAGATCTCTTTGGACCTACAAGATCAGCTAGCTTATCAGGAAGAAGATATGGTTTTGTATTGGTAGATGACTTCTCTAAGTTTACATGGGTATTCTTTCTGTCACACAAGAATCATGTTTTTGATGAATTTTAGGAGTTCTATCTCAAAATAAAACAGAACAATGATCAATCTATTTTGAGTATTTTGTCTGACCATGGTGGTGAGTTTGAAAACTCATAGTTTGAAGAATTTTGCAGGAATAATGGGATAACCCACAAGTTCTCCTCACCAAGAACACCTGAGCAAAATGGAGTGGTGGAGAGGAGGAACTGAACCCTAGTGGAGATGGCCAAGACTATGCTGGTGGAAGGCAATCTGCAGGAGGTTTTGGGCTGAGACAGTAAACACTGCATGTTACATAGTGAACAGAGTCCTGGTAAGGCCTTTTACTCAAAAGACTCCATATGAGATTCTTAAGGGTAAGAAGCCTTCACTTGCACATTTCAAGATTTTTGGATGCAAATGCTATGTTCAATGTTAATTCTAAACGGGACCTTGATAAGTTTGAACCAAAAAGTGATCTTGGAATTTTTCTAGGATACTCAGATAAGTCCAGAGCCTATAGGGTATATAACCTTAATTCTCAAAATGTTGAAGAATCTCCACATGTGATTTTTGATGAATCAATGACTAACGTTGACACTGGCTTATGCAGGGAAAAGAATGATGGAGACACACTTAAAGAAGAGGATGTGGCAGAACCTGCTGAAGAACCTGATGCAGAAGGGTCTGATGTTCAGGGGGAGGTAACTAGAAATCTAGGTAATCAAATTATCAATATAAGATTTCATAGAGATCATCCTTTAGAAAATGTGATTGGGAATTTGAATGAACCTCCTAGGACTAGATCTTTCTTTAGAGCAGAAAATGAATTGAACTCTTTTGCATTAGTTTCTCAAATTGAACCCAAGGAGGTTGACAGTGCCTTAAAGGATGTGAATTGGATCAATGCCATGCACAAAGAGTTGAATCAATTTGAAAGGAGCAAGGTATGGCACCTGGTTCCTTCACCTGACCATGGCACTGTCATAGGCACCAAATGGGTGTTTAGAAATAAAATCGATGAGCAGGGTAATGTGGTTAGAAATAAGGCCAGACTAGTAGCTCAGGGATATAATCAAGAGTATAGAATTGATTTTGAGGAATCTTATGCCCCTGTAGCTAGGTTAGAGGCCATTAGAATACTTTTAGCATATGCATGCTCCTTAGGAATAACTTTACAACAGATGGATGTCAAATCAGCCTTTTTAAATGGTGAAATAAAGGAAGAAGTCTTTGTAAGACAACCTCTTGGTTTTGAGTTTCTTGATTATCCTAAACATGTTTATAAACTTAATAAGGCACTCTATGGGTTGAAACAAGCTCCCCGAGCTTGGTATGACAGGCTGAGCGGGTTCCTCACAGAAAAGAATTTCACTAGAGGTGAGGTTGACCAAACTTTGTTTACCAAGGTATGTAAATATGATATTCTCATTGTTCAAATTTATGTGGATGATATTGTATTTGGTTCAACTAATCCATCTATGTGTGAGGAATTTTTTACTTTAATGACAAGTGAATTTGAGATGAGTTCAATGGGAGAACTGAAACTATTTCTTGGATTACAAGTTAGTTAGACTAAAGATGGAACATTCATAACCCAGTCTAAGTACATAAAAGACCTCCTGAAGAAGTTCAGCTTGGAAAACCTCAAGGAAATCTCTGCACCTATGGGCACATCAACTAGTCTTGATGATGACCCAAAAGGTAAATTGGTTGACACCAAACTATATAGAGATATGATCGGATCTCTTCTCTACCTTATTGCATCTCGTCCGGATATACAATATTCTGTGTGTTTATGTGCTAGATTTCAGGCTAGTCCTAAGGAGTCACACATGAGTGCTATTAAGAGGATCTTTAGATACTTATCAGGCACCCTTGAGTTAGGACTTTGGTTTCCTACTAGGTGTGAGCTAGACCTTATAGCCTACACTGATGCAGATTATGCAGGGTGCAGGGTAGACAGAAAAAGTACTAGTGGGTATTGTCATTATTTAGGTGGTTGTCTAGTGTCTTGGGCATCTAAAAAGCAACACATTGTTGCTATATCCACTGCTGAGGCACAGTATGTCGCAGTGGGGAATTGTGCAGCCCAGGTATTCTGGATAAAGCATCAACTTATTGACTATCACATAAAATAAGGGTGTATTCCTATCTTATGTGATAATACTAGTGTCATATCTCTAACTAAAAATCTTGTACATCACTCAAGGACTAAGCATATTGAGATTAAACACCACTTTTTAAGAGATGAGGTAAGTAAGAATGAAATTGAGTTGCACTTCATTGAATCTGAAAAATAAATTGCTGATATATTTACTAAATCTCTTGGGAATGAAAGGTTTAAATTTCTAAGAAGAGAACTAGGTTTATGTAAATTTCAGCATGATGAATAACATCTTGACGTCATTCTTATTTTGTATAAATGTTCTGATTGATGTGTGCCCTTAATTTCTGCTTATCTGAGTTTAGCATAATTAATTGTAATAATCTGAGTCATCTTGATTTCAGTGGTATATCAAATGATATGTTGGTGGAAGGACAGATTTAGTTTGTCTGAAAACCCATACCATGTGTTGAGGATTTTCCTCCACCAGGTACCCAGAATCAAGAGTATGTCTATGCATTGCACTCAATTTCATGTCACCATTGCATTGACACGTGTCATCATCCATAAATGTTTGAAATTTCACTCATACAGTTAGGAGGTATGTGTGCTGATCATGTAAGTCATTTTTCATCACTTGGTATCTCATCATGTTGTGTCTAGAGTCTCATCATGTTGAGTCTCATCATGTTGTGTCATCATGTGGGTCTGATCTATGCATTTAGTCTGGGGGAGCTCAAATAAATGGATCTGACTCAATTCAGGCTATTCTCCTCTGAGTCTGTAATCAGTCTTCAACACTCAGTTCATTTGATATCAGACTCTTTTTACATTCATCTTGAAATTACCTCTCTTAGAAACAGTCAATTCCATTCACTGACTTCAATCTGTGAGCTTCATTGTCACTCTTCATGCTCTGAAATAATGATAGTCTGACAATCAATTCATTGCTTTAAGCTACACAAATCATAAGTCTTCTATTATAAGAATCTTATTTGCTTCGTGAATGAACTGATGGTTTAACTTCAATAAACTTTAGAGTTTAAGGACTGCATTCAGTAAATAGGGGTGTGGATAACTGTTAATAGCTTTCAACCCTTCTCTCATTATATGTCAGATAAAGTCTTTCAGTATCTGAAAATTGCTGAATTAATGGAATCTAGGTTGAGAGAACTTAGAATGTGTATTGTTTTAAAACAAGTCTATCTAAAAAATCAAAAGGGCTGCAAAAAGAAAAGATTGAGTAAAAATTAAACTGCAGAGCAATGACTGAATGCACTAAGAAACTGAGTGCTTCATCAATGAAATGAGGAAAAACTCATGTCATGAAGTGCTTCAGGTTATCTCTGTTCATATGGTCAAAACTGTACGTTCTGATTTCACTGAGTAACTAGGGGTACCGACGTCTGATAAATGTGTACCCTCATGCAAAAGGTGTAAATCACTTCTGCTGTGTTTGATCAGAGATAGAATTGGTATATCATGCTGAGTAACTAGGGGTACTGGCGTCTAACCAACGTGTACCCTTAAGTCCAAAGGCATGGATGATACCTGACTGTTCAAAATTTCAGAAACAACAAAAGTTGAAAATGCATTTCCTGAATGTTGAATTGTTTAACCTCAATACATATCCTAATCACTCCCAAAGATTTTCACTGATTTTGAAGTGAGTAGGATACAGGTAGACTAATACTCTCATGATTATGTGGTTTTGGTTTATTGCTATTAACGGGCGCTGCAACCTTATCCAAAGAATACAGTGGGTTCACTCTAATTTTTATTACTCTTAAACCAGAAATCTCAAGAATGCATAATATTGATTCTTATATCTGAAGAATTTGAGCTATGGAATGCTTGGTTAATGAACTATTGCACAGGGTGTCACTCACTTCCATTTCCTCTTGATGATCCTCCTCAAGTCTCTATCCCTCCTTATTTGCTGATGGCAAAGGGGGAGAGTATCTATCAGCAAGGTTTTTGATTTCAGCTTGATTTCAGGGGGAGAGTGAATTAGGGGGGGAGTGAATTAGAGGTATTGGTTGTTGGTATTGATTCTTCATTAGTGTTTTTGATTTGTTGGTATTGATTAAAGTTTAGCACATAAAATTGCATTTGTTGCATTTGTGGAGTTCATTGTGTCTGTTTGTAGTCTAAGCATGGTTTTTCACTGCACTGCTTGATTGTGGTTCATGACAATTCTGACTAAGACTGAACTGAATAATTTCATCAAAATATATCGGATAAAGTAGTGTTTCCATCATTAAAAAGGGGGAGAATGTTGTGTCTCCTATGGATTTGATAATCTGTGTGGAGTTTGTGGTGTTTTGAGTGATTGGCAACAATATGGTTGATTTGGCTGACTTTATTATGACTCTTGTAATACTGATCATTTTGATGAATTTACTTTAGTCAGAATTATTGCTAAGTCACTTCTGCATATATAAAGTCAGTGCATGTGTTCATTTTGCATAATAAGCTCAATGTATACCCTGTCTAAACTGAGCTAAGGTCGACACTAGTGCTCATGCTTGCATATCAGGTCGATGCATATTTTGCATCGTACATAACTAAGGTCAGTGCACGTCTTCACTAGCAGCATATCAGGTCGGTGCATGTTCTGCATCGTACATAACTAAGGTCGGTGCACATCTTCACTAGCAGCATATCAGGTCAGTGCATGTTCTGCATTGTACATAACTAAGGTCGGAGCACATCTTCACTAGCAACATATCAGGTTGGTGCATGTTTTGCATCGTACATAACTAAGGTCAGTGCACGTCTTCACTAGCAGCATATCAAGTCGGTGCATGTTTTGCATCACACATAACTAAGGTCTGTGCACATTTTCATCCAGTGCTAACCAAGGTCGGTGCACATTCCTGTTCCTTCAATAGAAGGTCGATGGACATTTGGTTGGTCTGCTTACTAGGGTCGGTACACATTTTTTTGTTCAGCATGTAGTATCGGTGCACATTTAGACAGTCTGCATATAAGGTTGGTGTATATTTCTGTTCCTTCGATAAAAGGTCGATGCACATTTAGACAGTCTGCATATAGTTGGTGCACATTACTGTGCAGCATATATAAGGTCGATGCTAGTCTTGTGTCGCATGCATATAAAGTCGATGCTAGCAGCATTCTCCTTGTGCTAAAAGCTAACACTCCCTTCTGTTTGCCAGGTCAGTCACATGGTCAAACATATGCTGTGGGTACTGACAACCTAGGAGCTTATCTCACGTGGAAGTCAAAGTACCAGGTTAATGGCACGTGATCCGAGATAAGGAACGGAACAAATGATCCTGCCATGTGGACAACTACAGTGCTGAGATTCTGATGCGTGGAACCTCAAAGGATCTGATGTGAGCAAAATTTTTGGCAAGAACGTGGTGACCACACGCTGATTGCCTACTGCCTATAAAAGGAAGATAGTCCCCAAAAATTTGGCTGTGGGAAAATAGAGAGAGCGAAGTAGCAGACAGAAGCAAAAGCATTAGAGGATTAGAGGGCAGAAAGAAGGAGCAGCAGCGAAGTTAAAAAGAGAGTTCCAGCGAAGTTAAAAAGAGAGTTCCAACATGATCAAGAGAGAGAGATAGAGATCTAAGTAAGTGGAGGAGAAAGCAGAGTATCGTGAGTGGTTTATGAGTTTGAGAGATTTGGAATTTTTCCTGGCTTCTGGTTCAAAACCAAAGTTAGATTGCTCAATCTGAGCTACATTTTGCTTTTCTCTTGTCTTTGATTTCCTTGTTCTCGTATTATCATTGTCTTTTATTTAAGTTGTGCATCAGCGGTTGTTGGCAAGCTGTAAGGCCCAACGGCAGAGGTGGATTCCTCTGGGTAGCAAAGCTGTAAGGCTCAACAGGGTGTAGGGAACTTGTTCCCCGAAGCTATGGATCAGCGGACTTAAGCTGTGTATCAGCAGTGAATCCTTACTCGGTTGAGTAAGGGGTGGATGTAGATCTCTGTAGGAAATCAAACCACCTAAAAATCTCGTGTCTATGCTTGATGGTTTGTGATTGCTGCATATATACATCTGTGTATTATCTTGCTTCTCTTGGTTGATATATTGAGCTTTCGTAAGAGTGAAGAAGGTATATTAAAAGATACTGCTCGAAGGATAGGTTAAACTTATCTGAAAAGTAGCCTCTCTTGCGTGAGGAGACTCATTGAGTCCAACCTCCGCCAAGTACCTCTTCACATCTCATCTGTCTGCAATTCATTTCTGCTGCTGTTGGGATTTATCTGTCAATTTGAATTTAGTCATCCTTTCTATTGATAGTTCTTACATAACACTTGACTACGATTTCTATTAATTCAGTGGTTCACTGTGGTTGGTGTGATTAAGTAGCTTTAATTCCGCATTCATCTTCTTAATCGTGCTTTTAATTTGGGGTAGATCTATTCACCACCCTCTAGATCTAACCTTTTTCTTATCCATCATGTGACTGGTCAGCTAACTGCTGACGTGTATTAGCCAAATATTGGGACTGGAGTTGGTGCTGGAGTTGGAGCTGGCCAGCTGACCGCTAAGCTGTTGTAGCGAGAGACTATGACTGGTCAGCTAACTGTTGAGGTGTATTAGCCGAATACTGGGGCTGGTCGGCCAACCACGGAGGTGTAGTAGTCGGAGGACTTGGACTAGGTCGACTGACCATTGTGGTGTATAGTCGAATACTGGGAACTAGACCTGGTGATGACCAATCCTCGGGGATGTATTGGCCACCATTGTTGTGGAGTAATGTTGAGCTTGTCGTCAGCAAGATGTCATGGTTGATGGCTTTTGTCAGGGAGGAGTAGAGAAGAAGTGAGTTTTTTTTATCGTCTTTACCTGCTCTACCGCCCTTGTGGGTTTTCGCCAAAAGCCCCCTTTTACTTTTTTCGGTGCGCCCTCAAGGGTTTTCACACCGAGGGGTTACCCAATTTTGCCTGAGGTGCCCTTGCGGGTTTTCACCTCAACTGGGTTAGTGGCATTTTTTACCCTCTGTAGTCCCGTGGAAGGAGCTAACTGAGATCACCGGGGTATCTCTATTTTTAACCCCATTTTATTTTATTTTTGTTTACCTGAGAACCTAGTGGATGTTATCCATAGCGTGCTACTGTCAGGGGATGTAACCTGAAGTTTGTGCTATTGGTGGCTTGTTGTCGTTGTAGCCATGATTGTGGCTTTAGCTGGTTACTGGGTAATTGATCTGGGAACTGGCAAGCCTTGGTGGCATATTGCTGGAGTCATGATAAGGATCTGGGAACTGGTGAGCCTTTGTGGTGTATTACTGGAGTCATGACTAGGATCTGCGAACTGGTGAGCCTTTGTGGCATATTGCTAGAATCATGACTGGGATCATGGTGGCTTAACCATGATGGCTAGTGACTAGGAGTTATGGGTTGATGGATCTTTATGATAGATGGACCCAAGGTTGATGTGATTTAGAGGCCAACCAAGTGGTGTATAGACTGAGGTTTGCTAGAATGAATGGCTGGGATGGTGTGTGAGTCACTGGCGTATGCGGGCCGACCTTGGTGCTGTGAGGCTGGAGGAAGTATGAACCAACCAGGGTGGTGTATGGCTAACTAGGGAGTGTATGATTGATGAACTGGAGAGGTGTACTAATCAAGGACTGGTATAAGCCAACTAGGGAGGTGTCTGGCCCAGGGGACTGGCGTAGGCCAACCGTGATGGTATATGGCCGACAGGAAGGTGTAGGGTTTGTAAACTAGAGCAGGGCATTGATAAGGGGCTAGTATGGGCCAACTGGAAAGGTATATGGTTACTAGAAGGTGGGTGACTGGTTGCCACGAATGGGGGAGGAGAGAGATTTTTTGTTCTCTTTACCAGCTCTACCGCCCTTTTAGATTTTTGCCAGAGCTGGCCCCCTTTTGCTTTTTCTGGTATGCCCTTGTGGGTTTTCACACTGAGGAGTTACCTAATTTTGCCTGAGGCGCTCTTGCGGGTTTTCACCTCAGTCGGGTTACTGGCCTTTTTGCCCCCAACCGCCTCCTTGAGGAAGAAGACGACTGAGTCCGCTGAGGTATCTATATTTTTAACCCCATTTTTTTGTTATTTTTCTTGTTTACCTGAAAGCCTCTTGGCTATCTGGTGACTGGAGCTGGGTGTCCATAGCTTGCTATTGTCAATGGACGTTGCTGGCAGGATCATTGCTGATGATCCATTGTGTTGATGCTGGAGTTGCTTATTGTGGGTCAGCCTGTTGTCAAGCAATCTAAAGCTTCGGTGTAGACCTTCAGGCCAACTGATCTGTGTAGCTTGTAGCTGAAGCTTGGACTAGAGCTTGAGTGAGCCAGCCTTGATGGTTAAACAACCGAGGTTCTACATTGTGATGGCATATAGGCCAAGAATTGACGTAGGCCAACCGAAGAGGTGTATTGGCCAAAGGTTAGGGATTTAACGGATCGAGAAGCTGTATTGGTCAGGGACTGGGTGATGTGTAAGCCAACCATTGTGGAGTCAAACAAATGATTAAGATATGAGATGAAGGAGGAATTGTCCCTAGGAGATGAACCTATGGACTTGAAGCAACTCCACATGCAATGTGGCACCTATCAAATGAAGACAACACAAACAACCACCAATAAGCAACCAAACAAAATGTCCCAACAAAGGGGGAATATGCAAATAAGAAAGGGGGATGAGAGGCAACCAAAATCAACCAAGTTATAATGATGCACAAATTTTTATTTGTTTCCTCTTTGGAACCTTAGTGATTTAAATAAAATGTTCTCTCCAACAATAGGTTCCTAGTGGGAATGGACAGTGGGGACTTGGTTGACTCTAGGTGTAAACTCTCCTTCATGTATGCAACCTAGACATAGGGTGGTAAAGGTACAATCGGCCCGACGTTCATGTGAGAATTCACGGCTCACGGGGACTTACGGAGGTCCCGGATGTGATCACCTAGTCGACCCCAAGAAAAATGGAGGTGAGAGGATCACACACTAAGGTAGGAATGCAACTAAGATATGAAAAATAAATGATCCTATGTGCACCGGAGTGCATGTGATTTCTAGCCTAAAACTAACAAATAATATGAAGTCAATGATATAATTATGCACAACAACAAAGGAGGAGACCAGATAGCACCCAGGAACAATAAGAATCAGTAAAAAATGTAGAAATAGCAGTAATCCTTGGGATGCGTACCTGTACTGGAGAAACGGTCGTGTGAGGACCGCTAGAGAGATAAGACGATCTATCGCTAGACCGCTTTTAAGCCGTAAACGGCCTGGGGGAGACCACCAGGGAACCATAGAGCAGAAACAACAGGGAATGAAATGGGAAAACCGAGGAAAACACAGGGAGAACTGGGAAACACAAGAGCAGGTCAAACAGTCACTCAACACGATTGGCACTAGATGTCCCACCATGATCGCCAAAAAATCAAGAGGTTGTTGATGTTTATGTGATGTGGTGTGAAAAGTGAGTGAGATGGACATATGATGTGTGCGATATGTGCTAAAGTCAAGCAACCAATAACATCAAATATGAAGCATATGGGTATGTCATCTCAATAGTGCAAAAGCAAGGAATAAACTAAACACATGCCGTGGGCGTGGAGTAAAGATAAAAGCAAACACACACCGTAGGTGTGGAGGAACTAAAAGAAATAAATAAAAGGAAATAGAGAGATGTGATGGCAAATACCCAAAATAATAAGATGTGATTGCCACCAAAGCAAATAATGCAGCCAAAACCACACTACGTACCTTGGAAAGAAGCCGAGTGAAGCACACTCGCCCGCGGGAGAGAAAGACCTGGGTGCAGACGTGAAAACGGTTCTCGGACGATCACCAGGCGACAGAATCGGTCCACAGAAGACCGCAAGGGAACTAAAACGGTCCGGAGACGGACGCTAAGCACACCCAAAAAATAAGCTGTGGAACTCAAATCTCCAGCCCTCCTGGCCGGCCAGAAGAGTTGGGCCTCGTGTGGTGAGTACTGTAGGCTAGTAAAAGAGTGTAGAGACAGAAAGAAACAAACCCAATTAGCCCTAGGGAAGTGTAGTATCTATAAAGCAATAAAGCTAATTATGGATGTAGATTAAAAATCCACTTAAGGAAAATTATATAAAATAAGCATGAATATATGCAATAAGGAAGAAACATGCACGAGGTGCACAAGGGGAGTTTTGTGATCGCCAGAGACACTAGGTCTCAAAATATAATCAATAAGAACATGGGAGGAATGATCGCGAAAAGTACCTCAAAAGATGCGGGGATGTGAGTGCTTCCTTTCTCTTCAAATCGGCCGGCCGATGTCGAGAGTTCTTACTTTTATTACCCTTGCAGAAAGACACAAGCACCACAAAAGAATTAAATTAGAACATGGTGTGTAGTATCAAATCCATAGTAAATAGATGAGCATGCAAATATGATTAAAACACACCTTGTGGGTGTTGGCCCTTAAACCCCTATGCAGAAGGGTGGGAGATGTGTTGAATGCATGCAAAATAGAATAAGGGGAAAGAGTGCAAGAGCTGCACTAAAGGGGAAATGCTCAACGTGGTTGAGATGAAGAGTTGACAGAATAAAGATGATGTAGCATGCATGAACTAATGCAATAAAAATAAGAATAATAAAAACAAAGCATGAGCCTGTGCTTCGAGGCTTTGATATTCAATAGGGAGAAGCCTTCAGTGGGATAAAGACATGAGCATGTGAAGCCCTCCTTCGGCCAGAAACAACAGCACCTGCAAGCACAAAACAAGAAAAGGAAAAACAAACAGAGAAGAAGGGGAAAGGGAAAAATGTGAGAGGAAGAGGGGGAATCGAAAAGGAGGGATCCGAAGAAGAGGAGTCCAACCATACAGAGCTACAGAAAGCTCTATTAAATAGAATCTAATCAAAAGATGGAAGGATAAGAACGGGCAAGAGCCCAAGGGGGAAAGATAAGAATGGGCAAGAGCCCAAACGAAGCAGGGATCCTGTGGGGAAAGACCGCGTTCGTTCGGAACACAAAAATGAAACACGACCTGGACAAAGGCGTCAATTCAAGAATTGACGACCTGCCAGAGGGCGTCTTTTAAAAACACGACTTAGATTAGGGCGTTAATTCAAAAATTAAATTTTAGAATTTATTTGAACATTGTGAAACACGTCTGAGTCAAAGGCGTTAATTAAAACGCGCCCTAACCAAAGACGTTAATTCAAAATATTCAAAATAGGGCTATTTTTCATTTCTCAATATTATTTTATCATTTTTTAGGTGAAGGTGCATCTCATCGCCCTGATTCAAACGACTATTTTTGTGAATTTTTCTGACACCCGGAAGGCCACCAAATCACCTCTGGAAGAGAGTAAAAAATAATATTAAAAAATCAATTTGAAAAAGTGACTACCGTGTGTAAGGCGTGAATTCAATTTTTCAATTTTTCTTTTCAAATTAAAAATAACGTCTTATGCAACGTCGTTAATTCTCGAAAAATTCCAAAAAATTCTCAGAAAAATCCAGAAAATTGAAAATTTAAAATAATGGATGCCCTCCAATATAGTCGTCAATTTTTTAAGAAACGCCCATGTATAAGTCGTTATTTAAAAGACGCCCCAGATAAAGTCGTTATTTCTGAAAAATACATAAAAATAGAGAAAAATACCCAGAAAAATCCAGAAAAATAGGGAAAATAGGAAAAGAGAGAAAAAAGGGAGAAATCCAAGAAAAGTGAGAAAAATCATTCAAACAGAGTTAATTTGAGGGTCAAATTGGGGCATTACAAGGTAATATGAGATGTACTCATAGTAATGTCAATTTTGACGTGTCTACAGCTGTCCCGCCTTGGCGTCTGCTTTGCAAGGGAGCGTAGCAAACTGAAAAGTAGATGCCAAGGTGTGATGAGACACGCAATCAACATCACTTGATGAGAATGAAATCAAAAGCTCGAGATGAAGCAATCTCGGGAAATCCAACGAAACCAACAATGTTTGGATAAAAGGGGGAGATGTGCACGCGGTGCACGAAGGAGATAAAATGAAATGATCAACTTCCAGCGCGGTGGAAGTACCTCAGGTCACAAACCTGTAAGTTTCACCATTGGGGAGCGGTTACCAGCCAGTGGACGTGCTGCAGCCAAGGTGGATCAAGGGAAAGTGTTGAAATAAAATGATAGAAATCCAAACAAGGAGCTTTCGAGAAAATGACCCAAAACAGCGACAAAACGCACTGAAGACACAATTCGGCATGGAATATCTTGTATTTGGAAAGATTAAGATCAATTCAACTCTCAACACCAGCTTATCAGAATGATTTTTCAACAATTGATTCAAAGTCATACATGAATGCATGCTGGGTTTAAAGGGAAAAATTAAATCAAACGAAAATATAAGATAATCAAGGATAATATTACTAAGCTACCAAGACTGGGTCAAGAAACTAATTTCGCGAGCTGATACTAAGCCGAAGCCCGTTTATCCACGCACCAATTCACAAAAGGGAACCATCGTCCTCAGCCTTGGACGGCTCAACGGCCTATCTGTGTGACTAAGACTCCTCTGGAATCATCATTTTTTTTGATGAAGGGGAACTCAAATCCCAGATTTACCAAAGCCACAAGGTCCTTGATATAATCTAGTAGCGTATGTAACATATAGTAAAAATGCATACAGGGAGAGATGGTGGAGCAATAAGTATGGGAACTGAGAAATGAGCTGCAAGCACCGTGGGGCATGGATGATGATGCCCAGTCGGTGGGACCAAGAGCTTCTTATCCTGCGCTCAAAGATTCATCGGCCAAGATATAAAAGATAACAAGCAATGAATGAGGCATTTAAGCATAACAAGCATAACATGAATGGAAGCATCAATAAGCAATGACAACATAGACATCAAAGCACTCAAAGCTTAGTGTGAATAGCATTCAAGCATGTATTAGCATGAATAGCATGAGTTAAATTATAGCATTACAAAGCATCATTGTTTGTTGTTTGTCATAAGGATGACAATCTTGGCATGTGAGATTGAGATTGAATGATTGGAATCAAGTAATGTCCAGTGGCAAAGTGATCAAGTGAAATCAGCAGGAGTTGATTGAATGATTTGTAGATGAATAATCAGAATGATATAGGGAGATGATAATCAAAATGCCCTAGTGTGGCATATCACGAGAATATCGGGAGGAATCAAGAGGTTGATAACAATAAGTGAAGATAGGACTCATCCCGTGTTCTTAGTCCTTGCAAAATTGTTCCTGCAAAAGCACCATCAGAAAAATACAATGTAATTTTTTGGATTTTGAAATATGCAATTTTTTATGAGTTTTGAAAAAGATATTCAAATTTTTATGAGTTTTGAAAAATATTTCAATTTTTATTATGAATTTTGAAAGTATTCAATTTTTTGTTTGATTTTGCTCAGGAAATATTCAATTTTTTTTGTGGATTTTGGTTTAGACATTGTTAATGCAGCATCAAAGGGTTGTTTTTTGAACCACTGGCTAGGGGTCCTAGTTCCTTCCCTTTTCGCTAAAATTACCCAAAGCTAGGCGTGCATTGAAAGTGGCGTCCTATAATTGACTGCCCTTGATTAACAGTGCTCCTACCAAGGCCATACCTGAGAAACATTCGGTCTTGGAGGGAGAAGAGAAGAACAATTATGGATAAGCTTTATGCAGGATGAGAGATATCAAGACTTGAATTCTTTCCAAGGTGTTCCCTCAAAGAGGTAGTCTGTTGCGCCGGGGCTTTGTGCCTTTGATTTTTAGACCCTTGACATGCATACGACCAGGGTTTTCCCTGCGGGGACTTTGCCACTCTTGTCATGCCATAATTCACAATTTTGCTTTTATCGAAATTTTGACTTGATTTTCAGAATAGCCCCTTTTGGCGAGATGTATATCATGAAAACTCATATTGATTTTGGGTCAAGACTGCCCCTATTTGAGACTCCTCTCATATTGGGGATTACCAAGGTTGGTCATCTCATCCATCAACCTCTTGCCCCTGCATGCGGCCGAGTAAAGAAGAGAAAAGACTTTCAGGAATACTCATGGCATGGCCAAAGTAGCAACGGTGTTTAACTAAAGGAGCTGGCTAAGGACGCCGTGAAGTGTGTGCGGTGCCCAGCTAAGGGTCGCTCTTAACAAGCAGGGAGAGAATGTTGAATTCCCAGTGCGGGGTTCTTATTAACCAAGAGTGATGCACAACAAGCCTAAAGACTCTTTTGAGGAGATTAAATTAAACAAAAGCTTAAGATAAAGGTTTTTTAAAAAAAAACACCACTCTTAATCATGTTAAGAAGCACTTGATTTTGAAAATCATGCGTGAAGTAATAAGAAAATGATATCATTAAAATGCATACTTACGCCAATATGTTACCTTGCAACCTTTGTAGAAGCAGCTGTCAGAGGCGAGGTTGATCATCACGAGATTTGTCCTCTTTGGCAGTCAATAGGATTGGAAGCAAAGGATTGAAAGCGGCTTAACAAGAAGGAGTGGTGCTCAAACCAGACTCAGACGAATAAGGAGAAAAGGAAAAGAGGCGAGGGCTAGAACTCCCTCACTAAGGCGCGGAGACCCTGATCACATGGAACAGTCTACAGAAGAAGCGGAAAATCTAGAAGAGGGGTGAGGACTAAAGCCTCGAAAGCAGTGGGAGAAAGGGCAGATGCCCAAGGCAGCGGATGTGGAAGAAGTTGGGTCGAACCCATGATCAGGAGGAATCAGAAGAAGAAATTGGTAGATAGAAAGAGGCGGATCCGGAGGGTCCGGAGGCAGAGGAGAATCATGAGAGGAAAAATCCGAAGGCTCCGGAGAGATGACAAAAGAAGGGACGCGATGCCCTGAGATGAAATAGGGAAAAAGATGATGGAAAAGGAAGAAGAAAATGAAGGATGTGATGTCTCGGAGGAGCAGAAAGATGAATCGGAAGAAAGATGGATGGTCCGGAGGTTCCGGAGGAATGAGATGGAAAGGGGCGTGATGCCCTGGAAAATGATAGAGAGAATAAGACGGAGAATCCGGAGGTTCCGGAGGAATGATGGAAGGAGGGACGCGATGCCCAAGAAGGTCCGGAAATTCTAGAGAAATGAGGTGGAAAGGGGCGCGATACCCGAGGGGAAGGTCCGGAGGTTCCGGAGGTAGCAAATGGAGAGGGGCACGATGCCCAAAGGACAAAGAGAGGGGTGAAAGATCCGGAGGTTCCGGAGGAAGAGGATGGAAAGGGGCGCGATGCCCAAGGAAAAGACTGAGACAATCAGATGGGGAATCCGGAGGTTCCGGGGGAATAAAATGGAAAGGGGCGCGATGCCCGAGGAACAGAGAAAGGAATGAAGGAGGATTAGGAGGAAAATCCGGAGGTTCCGGAGGAAGAGGATGGAAAGGGGCGTGATGCCCAAGGAAAAGACTGAGACAATCAGATGGGGAATCTGGAGGTTCCGGAGGAAGAGGATGGAAAGGGGCGTGATGCCCGAGGGGAAAGTCCGGAGGTTCCGGAGGGATAACGAAATCAGAAAGGGCGCGATGCCCAAAGAGGAGGGATAAAATTCCTGGAGGTTCCAGGGAGATAGCAGGAAAGGGGATGCGATGCCCCAAGGGGAGTGAATTAAAGAAAGATGAAGATGAATAGGATGAGAAGTGCGGAATATCTGGAGGCGCCGGAAGGTGAGGAAGATACGGGTTTGGAAACCCGGGAAGAAGAAGGTGCAAATGCATGCGAATGCAGTAGAACGGATGTGATGAATGCACAAATGCGACAGAATGCATGGAATGCAAAGAACGTGAAGAACATGAAGGGCGAGAGAATGAGATCCTCCTCTTTACCCTTGGAATGGCCCATGAAGCGAAAGATGAGAATATGGATGAAGTTGAATGGGAGGTGGGTAGAGGAGTGGAAGGCCCCTTAGCATCAAGATAACTGCCCCTCCACGGCAGTGAAAGTGTATAGTCAATTGGCCCAATAAAAGGAGCTTCAATAAGTGGCAACCCCCTTGGAAGGCAAAGATCAACAATGTGAGGGAGTTGGAGAGTTGGAACGGGAAGCATCGTGTTGCCCATTGAATGTGGTATATATGGAATGTTGAGCAAAATGGGCATTCGCCCCTTGTAAGGAATAATAAATTCAGAATTCGAAAGTAGGAACAAGGGGTGCCCTGCCCGGCCCTTAGACGACATCAACGCCCGGCATTCTCCTCTGAGCAAGGGCAGCGGCTTAGCCTCTTCAATCGTGCTCGGCACAATAACCCGGATTGGCACCCGGCAAATGAATTCCTGTATCTTGAACGGCATAGCCACAGCCAAATCCTTGCTGCCCGACTCTTGATCATCTTCGGCACCTGTGCTTGTAGAAGGCCCCCCACTCCGAGTAGTAGAGGGAGGTGAAGCGGAGGCGAAAGGCTCCATGAATAGTGATGGTGTAATAGAAGGCGTTGGAGAAAGGATAAGTGGAGGTTCAAACACGTCGAGTTTCTCCCTCTGCTCGAAAGCAGTTGGGATTGGCTCGAGTGCAAAAAGGGGTGGATCCTGCTCAGGATTAGCCATGGGTAAAGAAGAAAGGTTAAGTGGGGGAATAAGCAAAATGGGTTTTGGGGTTAAAGGGATAATGGAGGGTTGAGGTGGTGGTAATGGGATGTTAATTGGGGAAGGTTCAATGGTGGATTCAATGGAGGCCGGTGGTGTGGCGGTTAATGGCTTAATAGGTAGAGGTTTAATGGAAGACTCGGTGGAGGCTAAAGGCTCAATATGCGAAGGTTTTATAGTGGAAGGCTTGGGGGAGGCTGGTGTTGTGAAGGTTGATGGCATAGTGGATGGAGGTGTAATTAGTGGAGGTTTAATGGGTGACGGTTTGGTGCGGAGGAAATGCCGAACATGGCGAACGATGTTAGGAGTGGGAGTAGACTCAAAATGCGCCGGCGTGGGTGATTGGAGTATCGACCCATCGTCGTAACACCAAGAGGTTTCGGAAACAGGGGTTAGATTGGGGACGATGGCTTTGTCCTGAGCAGGGGGTTCGTCAAATGATAGTGGAGGGAGCGGAAAATTAACGAAACTCGGAAGGGGTGCCTGTATAACTTCATCATCATATACTGCCTCGGATTCTTCAATTGTCGGTTCTTCCTCGCTTGGAATGTCGATACCATAATCATCCCTCCTGTCTTTCCATTCTCTCTCCATCTTTGTAATCTCGTCCAAAGCGGCATGGAGAGGATTCACTGGAGTAGGAGGAGCCGTGACCCTCTTTATTTGTTCCTCCATCAAAGTAATCTTATCAAGCAGGGACCGTTGGAGGGGTGTAACCTGAACAACAGAGGGTTGGCAGGGCCTTGAAGGAGGAGGGGCCGCATAAAAAGGCCGTGGAGGGGAATTAATGGGCCGACCCATAGAAGAACCCGGATGGGACGGATTGCAATGAATAAATGGGCCTTGGGGCCATGATCGAGAGGGAATAGAAGGAGGCGGGTGATGGGCCACCCGAGTAGAATGAACAGGAGGAGATGGGTAATGGGCTACCCGATCAGGATTGGAAGGAGGAGGTGGGTGATGGGCCACCCGTGTAAAATTGGAGGGAGATGGGTGATGGGCCACCCGAATAGAATTGGAAGGAGGTGGGTGATGGGCCACCCATATAGAATTGGAAGGAGATGGGTGATGGGCCACCCGAATAGAATTGGGAGGAGGTGGGTGATGGGCCACCCATATAGAATTGGAAGGAGGGAGAGATGCATGAGATGTACCCTCAACGGCTGCCTTAAGGGCTTGGGTCTGTTGAGGGGTAAGATGATCTAATGCATGAATGATCTGGGAGACCTTCTCATCATTGGGACGAGAGGATCCCGAGGGAGTAGTGGCTCGAAATTGAGTTGAAGGACCATTGGATTGGACATTGCCCATGGGTCGGTCATGACCATAAGAATGAGGACGTGGCCCTTTGAAAGAATGGTGAGAATTTTGATGAACATGTTGAAATTGAGGGGAATAGGATGTGCTAGGTTGATCACCCTCATGAATTGAATTAAACATGTTGTTTTTCTTATCATGGTAAGCCATTATGCAACCCAAATAATGTGCAAACAATTTGCAAAGAAACACACAATTTGGAATGGTTACCTTGATTTTTATTTGTTTAAACCTTGGTGAATTAATGAATTTAACAAAGTTTGGAATGATTTACACAAGGGGAAACCTAGTTTCAAATGTGATTTAACTCCAATGCCAACTAGGAACACTTTCTCACCGTATAGGCCAACTAACTCGGGACTTCAAAAGGGTACAACCTGCCCGGCGTCCGTGAGGGAATCCACGGGTGCGGGGACTTACGGAGGCTTGGAAAAGGGATTTCCAGTCCAAAGAGACGGAATGCTCAATGGAGGGTCGCCCCGATTCCAAGAGGGTGTGTGGAATCCTAGTGGGGATAGAGAAGGTCTCCCAAACCAAATGCAAATGAAGAATGAATGCAACAGGGGAAATCAAGCTAATCACAGCAAATGATCAATCAATAAAGATAAGCATGAATCATGATGAAAAATCACAGCCGGGAGGGTTCTGTAAACCCACAGTGAAAACACGCCCTGGCAGGGGGCGCTACTAAAAAAGGACACGACGGTGTGACTGTCGTGAATCAAAGCGAGGGGCCCAGGGCAGGGTGAGACATGCCTTAGAGTGAGGCGTTACCAATAAAAGGACGCCCTTTCAAGCGGGCGTCAAATCAAAAGAAACGCCTGAATGGGAGGCGCTAATCAACAAAGAAACGCCCTATGGTAGGGCGTTAACTCACAGAGCAGGTAAATAACGCAGGGCAATGTGATAAAGATGCCCGCGGAGGAGGCGTTAATCAAAGATAACACGCCCTGCGTGAAGGCGTTATAAATAAAAGACGCCCTTGAGAGGGGCGTGAATTCTTTCAAACCTCCACGGCCA
Organism: Amorphophallus konjac; assembly: GCA_022559845.1. Taxonomy (NCBI): domain Eukaryota; kingdom Viridiplantae; phylum Streptophyta; class Magnoliopsida; order Alismatales; family Araceae; genus Amorphophallus; species Amorphophallus konjac. Next base: position 148,005,059 of record CM040123.1, read on the forward strand.
GCAACCAATGAAAACACTCACAGTCACATAAATAAGGCAATCAACAGGATATAAGCATGCTCATCAAAAAATTTTAAATAAGTGGAAATTTTTAAAGAAAAATCAACAAACTGACAAATCACTTAGGGAAGAGTGCAAAACCAATGGAGGGTGCCCGAGGGGCACAAAAGGGAGACGCACCAAGGGTGCAATAGGGGAGACGGCACACGCGGGTGCCAAAGGGGAAAGGGGTAATAAACAAAGAACACAAAAGTGTCCCACCGTGATCGCCAATTTGTGGATGTAGATTAAAAATCCACTTAAGGAAAATTATATAAAATAATCATGAATATATGCAATAAGGAAGAAACATGCACGAGGTGCACAAGGGGAGTTTTGTGATCGCCAGAGACACTAGGTCTCAAAATATAATCAATAAGAACATGGGAGGAATGATCGCGAAAAGTACCTCAAAAGATGCGGGGATGTGAGTGCTTCCTTTCTCTTCAAATCGGCCGGCCGATGTCGAGAGTTCTTACTTTTATTACCCTTGCAAAAAGACACAAGCACCACAAAAGAATTAAATTAGAACATGGTGTGTAGTATCAAATCCATAGTAAATAGATGAGCATGTAAATATGATTAAAACACACCTTGTGGGTGTTGGCCCTTAAACCCCTATGCAGAAGGGTGGGAGATGTGATGAATGCATGCAAAATAGAATAAGGGGAAAGAGTGCAAGAGCTGCACTAAAGGGGAAATGCTCAACGTGGTTGAGATGAAGAGTTGACAGAATAAAGATGATGTAGCATGCATGAACTAATGCAATAAAAATAAGAATAATAAAAACAAAGCATGAGCCTATGCTTCGAGGCTTTGATATTCAATAGGGAGAAGCCTTCAGTGGGATAAAGACATGAGCATGTGAAGCCCTCCTTCGGCCAGAAACAACAGCACCTGCAAGCACAAAACAAGAAAAGGAAAAACAAATAGAGAAGAAGGGGAAAGGGGAAAATGTGAGAGGAAGAGGGGGAATCGAAAAGGAGGGATCCGAAGAAGAGGAGTCCAACCATACAGAGCTACAGAAAGCTCTATTAAATAGAATCTAATCAAAAGATGGAAGGATAAGAACGGGCAAGAGCCCAAGGGGGAAAGATAAGAATGGGCAAGAGCCCAAACGAAGCAGGGATCTTGTGGGGAAAGACCGCGTTCGTTCGGAACACAAAAATGAAACACGACCTAGACAAAGGCGTCAATTCAAGAATTGATGACCTGCCAGAGGGCGTCTTTTAAAAACACGACTTAGATAAAGGCGTTAATTCAAAAATCAAATTTTAGAATTTATTTAAAAATTGTGAAACACGTCTGAGTCAAAGGCGTTAATTAAAACGCGCCCTAACCAAGGACGTTAATTCAAAATATTCAAAATAGGGCTATTTTTCATTTCTTAATATTATTTTATCATTTTTTAGGTGAAGGTGCATCTCATCGCCCTGATTCCAACGACTATTTTTGTGAATTTTTCTGACACCCGGAAGGCCACCAAATCACCTCTGGAAGAGAGTGAAAAATAATATTAAAAAATCGATTTGAAAAAGTGACGACCGTGTGTAAGGCGTGAATTCAATTTTTTGATTTTTTTATTCTTTTCAAATTAAAAATAACGTCTTATGCAACGTCGTTAATTCCTGAAAAATTCTGAAAAATTCTCAGAAAAATCCAAAAAATTGAAAATTTAAAATAATGGATGCCCTCCAATATAGTCGTCATTTTTTAGAAACGCCCATGTATAAGTCGTTATTTAAAAGACGCCCCAGATAAAGTCGTTATTTCTGAAAAATACATAAAAATAGAGAAAAATACCCAGAAAAAGCCAGAAAAATAGGGGAAAATAGGAAAAGAGAAAAAAGGGAGAAATCCAAGAAAAGTGAGAAAAATCATTCAAACAGAGTTAATTTGAGGGTCAAATTGGGGCATTACAAGGTAATATGAGCTGTACTCATAGTAACGTCAATTTTGGCGTGTCTACACTAATATGCATGAAAAGGAAGGGTGAATACCTGGGGGTTGGTGGTTTTTTAACCCCTGTGGGGCGTGAAAATAATAGGAGGATGTTTAAAAATGTGTTTTGAATGTAGAAGAATGTAGAGGAAGAAGAAGAAACAATGCTATGATAATGCTAAGCTGAAGAGACTAAAAGGAGAAAAGACACAAAAACAAATAAAAGAACCGGCTACTCCTTGGACCATACGACCGTAGGACATAGAAACAAGCTCTCCCTGGTTGGTACTCGCTCCAGAATGCGACATCACTTTATCGCAAGCTCTAGAAATCTCTTCCTCAAGCCATGAAGTCAAGGGTTCTATTTATAGACCCCCAAAATGCTAGGTCGAGTTGGAGGGATAATAGCAAGGAAATAGGGCTAAGCTTTGATAAATCTCGAAGATAATACTCCCAAGAGTCCATAGAAACAAATAGAAGCTTCTGAGGATCAACACTCAGAGAAAAAAATACTGAATCATGGACTCTAGTTCGACCACGGACAGAGAGAGGAAGATCAGGCAGAGCAGGACTCTCTGTCTCCCCTAACGGTCTTGCGATAGACCGCAAGGCTCACCAAACGGTCGACCAATAGACCGCTAGGCTTAGTTGATTTTAAAGAGATAAAGTCAACAGGAGAAAAGGTGACCCAACAGGACTCTCTGTTTACCTTGCAGTCGAGCAAAGGGCCGCTAAGCTCTAAAAGCGGTCACGCGATAGACCGTTAGGCAGAGAGACGTGGCAAAGAGATAAAGGCCAGATATATCTCCGTGTAAATCCACAAAATAATCATTATTGGCCCTTATCTAGGCCCAATAAGCTAAAATGACGAGAAATAGAGGGAGCTTAGGCCCAACTAGGTAGAAAACCCATAAAATAAGCCCAAAAATGACCCAATAGCCAGTGAACAACTCGAGACATCATAAAATAAGATAGGGAGACGACACAACTCATTGTTCATAAAACGGGTGTTAATAAATGCCCCTCCTTAATGTCCTCTTTGCAGGGGAGCGAGCGGAGGTGAAGCGAAAGTGAAGTGGAACATAGAGATGAAGTGGAAATGTATTGAAGCTGACTGAAAAGTGGGCGTTAAGGTAAACGACACCCGTCCTCAACCAACGAGCGATAGGAATCTTCCGGAAAACTCTGAACCAATCACAAGGAACGGCCAAACCAAATTATTCATGCCTGGAGGAATAAACAACTAAAGGAAATAAAACACGACCAACCTCATCACTGGAACACACAGCTGATAGGCGATCGGAGCAGCGAAAAGTAAAACTGAGCGACTAAACTCTAGACAAGAATCCTCAGCTAACCAAATTGAGCAAAATAGACCGAAGGAAACCTTCCAACTCAGAGTGGAATGACTCTCCCTATCCAAGACCATGGATACACAGTTATCCACCATTATTGAGACATTTCAGACAGATTAAGGCTCATGAATGCTCAAAAGATGCACATGATGCATGCTGGGCTACAATAAAAGAAATCATTAAAATGAGTGCAAAGAAACCATAAAATAGAAAGTACTCGAGAATAGTATTGCTAGACCGGACAAATCAGGGTCAGGACACTATCTGCAACCACGACGTGTAAGATAGAACCATCGTCCCCCAACTCTTCCAACCTAACGGCCTATCCAACGATTAAACATGTGCACTTAGGTCATCATCATTTTTGTTAAAGGGGAACATCAGATCTCAGAACACATGAAAGACCAGCCGGTTCTCAAGATAATATATCATAGATACCATATAGTAATGCATTAAAGGTACCAGGGATCGAGAAACTTACCTGACTTACCTGCCTGGCGAGAAGTGACGCGACACGATGGCGCTCATGAATTTTGTAATTAATAGATCAACCATCAATAATCAAGCAAAAGAGATAAGCATGATGAATCAAATAAGGCAAAGACCACATAGAATGAAACAATTATAGCACTTCAAACATCACAGATTTCAGCAACCAAATGGTCATGCTAAGACCGCAAGGGAAGCCTAACGGTCCAGCGCCAAACTGCTACCCTTAAGGCGGTTCACATTCTCCAACGGATGATACCCTGGGAAAAATGGTCTAATGAAGAGCATCAAAGACTGCCTAACGGTCCATCGCATGATCGCAAGGCTCTGGGAGAATTCAAAACCATGGGCGACCGTTCGAAACCCCCCCATCTCATTCAAACACTCAAAACACTCTCACCACCGGCGACCACCACCACCACTGGCATTTTATTCACCCCCCATTGCAAAAAACTCATACTCACTCACACTCGAGGATGGTGAAGAAGAGGGCGATACGGCGATTTCAACGCCGCTTGGCTAAGGAGAATGAGCCCGTGGCTCCGGAGGATCAAACGGAGGAAAGAGCGCCACCGGAGGCCGGGGAACCATCTACGGTGGCCACAGCGCTCGAGGGAGATGCTGGAGATGGCGACGGCGAGCATACAGCCGAGGAAGCGCCTGAGATGGCGGCCAGAACCCCCTCATCCGAGGTAGATTGAGACCCCTAAAAAACCATTTTTAATTTTTTTTCGAAGCAAGCATGAGGGTAGGATAGCAAGGGAATGGGTCAGGGGACCCATAGAATACATGTAGAGACCCTCTGGACCATTTCCAGAGCTTGGAGAAATAGGGGAGACAATGCCATTATGGCAAGTGCCTAGCGATCGTTCCAGCGACCGCTATGGCGCCAGACGGTCTAACCCAGACCGCTAAGGACAGAAAAATGGTCAAGAGAAGACCGTTAGGGTTCTGAGGGTTTTTTTTTAAATGCTATGCAATGCATGACTTATTAAACTACATGGATGACTGACATTGACTATTAAATGCATGCAGGGAAAGCGACGGACGAGGATATCGTGGCTACAGGTCCGGGTAGTGTATCGGGCGCTGTCGGACTTCCAGAGAGAGAGACTAGCCGCGATGGGGTTTGCTGAGTTCCTTGGGATGGAGGTGATGAGGCTGGATATGGCCCTCCTTTACGCGCTCCACAACTGGTGGGATCCTATCAGCAGGGTGTTTCTATTCTTGTGGGGACATATTGTCACGCCCCGAGCGCGGAAGATACCCGGAGATGCGCGACGTGTCTATATCAATCATGTCAATCAGAGTGGTCATGTATTCGACACAAAGACAGAGATGCGCAAAATAGCAAGATAACCCAATCCTTTATTTCATAATGGATAGACTATTACAAATCCAATACTCTGTTAAATAAAAAGAAAAAGAATACATATTTGACTCAAGAAACTATAGAAAAGACTAGACGACACTTGTAGAAGCTCTATCACTTTCACTCTTGACCATTCCCATCCGATTGACTTCCATCGTCGTCGGACTTACCTGAAAAGTAAAAAGGGACAAACGGAATGAGCGAACGCTCAGTAGGAAATTATATCTCAAGTACTAGCAAGTGGTTTAAGTAATTACATTTTCATGGATGCAATAAAGCTATGCATGCTCGCATGAAACGACAAGATAGAGAGAATGTAATATCAAGAAAATAAGATGAACTTAGTCATGAACTTCCAACAAGATAACAAGTTTATTCGAGATATTCAAGCAAGTACATTTAACAAGTCATGTCAAGAACTTTGGCTATCATGTATCAAGCAAGTAAATTACCCTTTTTCGGGCCACGCATTTCATTTCATGTCAAGTACGAGTCAAGTACAAGATGTGTGTGGAATGTCCAATCAAGCAAGTCAAGTACTCGGTATAATGCCAGATACCTTATCATTTTAACTCCCATGGGCACAAGTACTTTCGGGTGCTCCTCCCAGGACCAGATCGGGCCCTATATGCGCAGGCATTTATCACGTGTTTTGACATCCACTCTTGTTTATATAGCCAATATAGAATTTCAATAATCAAGCTTGTAGATATGTATGACAACTTTGATAGAATAGAGTCCAAAATATGACAAAGGACATAGAATGGCGATAATAACGGTATAATCACGAGTTCGATAAAACTAGGTAGAATATGGTTCCCTTAACTTAGGTACCATGACAAATCAATATGGACATTCTTTATATAGAATTGAGGTCCACATGAACAGTATATCAAAGGTAAGATACCCTCATTCTTATCATAGAATTGGGGTTTACAAGAATGACACGATATGGCATGATATCATCATCCCATCAAGAATTTCTTATGATATACTCTTTGTATAATCATAAGGGCCGGTATACCATGTTTCTTTAGATTGACATGGCAAGGATCGTGTAATGGGTTTTTAGGGTACAACCAGCTCAGTCGGCCTTGAGGGAATCCAAGGCTACGAGGAGTCTTACGGAGGTCTCTATGACTAACTCGCTAGTCCAAAGGAACGGAATGTCCAATGGAGAGCTTGTATGTCAATGAGAGTTGAGTGTGATCGATAAATCAACATGAAACGTGGGACTATACTCACGGAGTGGAGAATAGTGCCGATATATATATATATATGTATAATATGAAACCATCGGTAATAGAACCAGGATAAAATCAGTTTACAGTAAAATAACGACTTAAGTAAAGTCGTGTATTGAATAATTAACGCCTAACAGAAGGGCGTTTACATGTATTGCCAATTTGCAGAATTTCCATTATTTCATTAATTTATCAAAAACACGCCTTTCCTGGGGGCGTTTCTTCAAAGTTGACGACTGCAGAGGCAGGCGTCTCATCATTTACATATTCGACAGGATATAATTATTCTCAGAAATTTATCAAAAACGCGCCCTTGGAAGGGGCGTTACTTTCTAATTCCATTTTACAGAATACGTGAATTTCAGGATTTTAACAGATACACGCCCTAGGAAGGGGCGTTACTTTTCAGATTCACGCCTTGTACTGGGGCGTTAGAATATGGAAAACGACTTTGTCCAAGTCGTGAATTTCAAGGGATTTACGATATTTTAATAAATAATATTTCGAGAGACAGGAGACATGTCATGGCAGTAAAATTTAACAGGAATTCACAGAGTCATGCAAGATATCAATATTTCATATGTATTGTAATTTTTAAACAGGATCAATTATTAACCACATGCGATTCTTATGAAATTAACGCCTGCGTAGAGGGCGTCAAATATTAAATTGACGACCACTAGCATGGTCGTTTCTTTTAAATTAGCGCCTTAATCAAGGGCGTTTCTTTCAAAATTTTGCAGAAAACGTAATAAAACCTTATAAACAGTATGCATGCCATGCTCATATACGTATGTATAGATATCTTGCATTAATTCTTATTTGGGCTATAATAACTTGAGAAAATCCTACCTTTAATGGAACGTGAAGGATGAGATAGAAGATGAGCTCTGTTGCAACGAAAATCCGCAACAGCAGCAGCAGCCGGAAGAAGAACAAATGTTCTTCAAAGATCTTCACGCTACAGAACCTGTAGAGGAAGAGAAAAAAGAGGGAAGATGAAGATGTTAATAATCTTCATAGTTATAATCGACGTTTAAGGAAAAAAGATAGAAGAATATTACCTATTCTTCGACGGCAGTAGCAGAGTTTCCTGAACAAGAAGAAAACTAATTATTCTTCATATAATCTGAAGCAAGAAAAACAAAAGGGAATAAGAAGAACAGTTTGTTCTTCACGTACCGTGCAGCAGTAGTTCGTCCAAATAGATTTAGGGTTGGCCGAACAGGTTTATTTATAAGACTTTGGAAGTCCTATTAGAGTTAGTGATTGTGTGAGGGTAGTATATCCCTAATAGAGTCCTTACTCTAATAGACACTTACTAGATTAGGTTAATCTTTCCCTGGATAAGCTCTGGGTTCGAACGAGTCACGAACTGAATTAACGCCTTTGGTCAGGGCGTGTATTCTTTAATTAACGCCTTAGGTAAGGGCGTCGATTCTTTAATTAACGACCTAGTTCAGGTCGTTTCTTAAGAAACGTCTTGGATAAGGGCGTTCCTTGTTTTTGAAACACGCCCCATATATGGGCGTTTCTTTTACTTGCCTATTTGGTCGTGAGAGTTGACGACCGCACGTGTGGGCGTCCTTTCTTTAGTCACGCCTTTGATAGAGGCGTTTCTTTTTGAATTAACGCCCTAATAAGAGGCGTTATTTTTAATTTATTTTATTTCGTCCAATTAACCCTATTCCTTTTATATATATTACTTCTGTAATATATATGTTTTAATTCATTTCAATTATTCATTTATTAGGGTTGCTACACCCTCCCCCACTTAAAAAGAATTTGGTCCCCAAATTCAATATATATATACACGCGGAGAGTGTAGGACATATACCTCTTAGAATAACTCGGGAAATCGTTTCTTCATAGATTCCTCGGTCTCCCATGTCGCTTCGCGTTCAGGATTCTTATTCCATTGCACCTTGATCATGGGAATAACCTTATTCCTTAGAGCTCGTATTTCTCGATCTAATACCTTCAAGGGCCTCTGTTCATATGTGAGATCTTTCTGGATCACCAGATCTCCATGCTCAATAATATGTGACGGATCGTGCACATACTTCTTCAACATAGATATGTGAAATACATTGTGTACCTCGGACAACTGAGGAGGCAACGCGATGCGATAAGCAACCTTGCCAACTCTTTCGAGTACCTCAAATGGTCCGATGAATCTTGGCGTAAGCTTGCCCTTAACACCAAATCTTCGTATGCCACGTCCAGGGGATATTTTAAGAAATACATGATCTCCGATTTGGAATTCAAGATCTCTTCTTCTTGTATCTGCATAAGTCTTTTGTCTGGTCTGAGCAACTTGTAATCTTTCTCTGATTACCTGTATCTTCTCAGTTGTATCCCTTACCATGTCTGGACCTAATAGTTGTTTCTCTCCAACTTCGTTCCAACATATGGGAGATCGGCAACTCCTTCCGTATAAGGCTTCGAAAGGTGCCATTTGGATACTAGCTTGGTAGCTATTATTATATGCAAATTCAACTAAAGGTAAGTGGTCATGCCAGCTTCCTCCAAAGTCAATAATGCATGCTCTCAGCATATCTTCAACAACTTGATTAGTTCGCTCGGTCTGACCATCCGTTTGTGGGTGAAAAGCAGTACTAAAGTTGAGCCTTGTCCCCAACGAATGTTGTAATCCCTTCCAAAAATGAGAAGTAAAACGGGGATCCCTATCAGACACGATTGAGACAGGAATTCCATGTATCCTGACTATTTCTTTAATGTATAGTGCAGCTAGCACATCAATCGACCATCGGCTTTTGATTGGCAAGAAATGTGCCGATTTAGTCAATCGGTCAATGATAACCCAGATTCCATCATGTCCTCCTTTAGATTTAGACAAACCCATGATGAAGTCCATACCAATATCCTCCCATTTCCACTTAGGAATATCTAGAGGATGTAGTTTTCCCGCAGGCTTTTGGTGTTCCGCCTTGACCTGTTGGCATGTGAGACAGCGTGATACATAGTCCGCTATTTCTCTTTTCATATTGGGCCACCAAAAGTTCCTCTTTACATCTTGGTACATTTTAGTTGATCCAGGATGAATAGTGTATCTTGATCTGTGAGCTTCATCTAAGATCTTCTTCTTTAATTCCGGACAATCGGGTATACAAGTTCTATCTTTGAACGATAATCTTCCATCAGAAGTTAGTTGAAAATCGGATTGTCCTTCTAATCTGCCTTTGATTTCTATTAACATAGGATCATCATCCTGAAGTGTTTGTATCTCAGATAACAAATCTGACTGTATGCTTACATGGGATAGTGTGACAAATTTGGATTCCGTGTCCAAGCTTATATTGAGCTCGGAGAATTGTTCAAGTAACCTCCATTCTTGTATCATACAATTTGCTATCTTTGCTCTCGGCTTTCGACTAAGGGCATCAGCCACATAATTACCCTTTCCGGGATGGTATTGTATACTGAAGTCGAAGTCCTTGAGATATTCTAGCCAACGTCTTTGTCTCATGTTCAGCTCCTTTTGTGAAAATAGATATTTGAGACTTTTGTGATCGGAGTATACAGTAAACTGTACCCCATAGAGATAGTGTCTCCATATCTTTAGGGCAAATACTACCGCGGCCAATTCCAAGTCATGGACGGGGTAATTCTCCTCATGCTTCTTCAGTTGACGAGAAGAGTATGCTATGACCTTCCCATGTTGCATTAGAACACATCCGAGGCCAATGCCAGAAGCATCAGTGTAGACCTTGAATTTCTCTCCTTCAATTGGCAGGGCTAAGACCGGAGCTGTGGTGAGATGATCCTTGAGAGTTTGGAAACTGCTTTCACATTCCTCACTCCATTCATATCGGATCTCCTTACGAGTTAATCTTGTAAGTGGTACGGCGATCTTAGAGAAATCTTTGATAAATCGCCGATAATAGCCTGCAAGACCTAAGAAACTTCTGATCTCACTTGCGTTAGTGGGTCTCTCCCAGTCTCTCACAGCTTCAACTTTTGACGGATCCACAGATAAACCGTCCTTGGATATGACATGTCCGAGAAAAGCCACTTCTTCAAGCCAGAACTCGCATTTGCTGAGTTTAGCATATAATTGATTTGTCCTCAAGACTTGCAATGCAATCCTCAAATGCTCTTCATGTTCTTCCTTAGTCTTAGAATATATCAATATATCATCGATGAAGACTACTATGAATTGATCCAAGTAAGGCCTGAATATGCTATTCATTAACTGCATAAAGGCAGCAGGGGCATTTGTTAGTCCAAAAGGCATAACAACAAATTCGTAATGGCCATACCTGCTTCTGAATGCGGTCTTGTGAATGTCATCATCCTTGATCCTTAATTGATGATATCCCGACCGGAGATCAATCTTGGAGAAATATTTGGATCCTGAAATCTGATCAAACAATTCATCGATTCTCAGCAGTGGATACTTGTTCTTGATAGTAAGATGATTCAACTGTCGATAGTCAATACACAATCTCATGGATCCATCCTTCTTCTTTACAAATAAGACTGGTGCTCCCCACGGGGAAGTACTTGGTCTAATAAACCCTTTTCGGATTAGTTCCATCAACTGCTCCTTCAACTCCTTGAGTTCAGCAGGGGACATTCTATATGGTGCCTTTGAAACCGGACCAGCACCAGGGACTAAGTCGATGGTAAAGGCCACATCTCTTTGTGGGGGTAATCCCGGCAATTCTTCCGGAAATACGTCTGGGAATTCTCGTACTACTTGAACGTCTTCTATCTTGGTTTCCTTAGCTTCTTTATTAGTGACAAAAGCAAGGAAGGATACACATCCTTTCCTGACGAGCTTGCTTGCTCGAAGAGCCGAAATAAGAGGGGATTTGCTTCGACTCTTAGGACTAGTATAAGTCAGTTCTGGAAATTCTTTGAAAACAATCTTGCTATTACGGCAATCAACCGTTGCCTGGTACTTAGATAGCCAATCTGCTCCTAGTATAACATCATATTCTTTTAGATCTAAGCAGATAAGATCAATAGGAAAATTCTTTCCTCGAACCAACACCTCACAGTTTTGGTAATGATGCGTGATATCCGTCTCGTTTCCGAGAGGAGTAGACAACACTATTTTCATCCATTCTGGTTCTAGAGGTAATGGGTCAGCAAACTTCTTGGAAATAATGGAATGCGATGCACCCGTATCAAATAAGACATGTGCATATTTGGAACAAATTTTTAATGTACCTTCCACCAATCCGCCTTCTTCTTCTGGTTCGGTCTCTTGGATTGCATGAAGACGCGCGTTCCTTGTCACTGGGCGTTTACCCTCACCGTCTTGGTCATTCATTAATGGACAATCGGGAATCCGATGTTCACGACTCCCACAACGGAGACATGCTCCTAATTTCCTCCAGCATTCTTCTGTTTTGTGACCAGCCTTGTCACAATGCTTGCATACTACGTTTGAAGGGGTAGTGGTGATAGAGAAAGGCTTGGATTTCTTGTACTTCTGATCTTGAGAGGAAGAACCTCCATTATTGGGCCTCTTCTTAAAGTTGGGTTTAAAAGAACCCGAACTTGTGACTTGCTCCTTTTTGTCTTTCCCACGGATCCTATCAGATAGTTCCGTGGCATCTTCAAGCAACTGAGCTCGGCGCACTATTTCAGTATAAACTTGAATATCCATAGGCGCCAGTTGAGTAATGTAGTGGGGCCTAAGCCCATTAAGAAATCTACGGGCTTTCATCTTTTCCGTGCCAATTAAATGCTTAGCATATCTAGACAGTCTAGAGAACTGTGCTTCATAATCAGCCACCGATAAAGATCTTTGCTTTAATGCGGCAAATTCGGCGGCCTTCCTTTCCTGGACCCTATCAGAGAAATATTTGGCGTTGAAATATTCAACGAATTCACCCCATGTAACTTGAGTTGGGTCAATAGTAGCTTCAATCGACTCCCACCAGCATCTAGCATCCTTTTCTAACTGGAAAGTAGCTAATAAGACTTTGTCCTGATCCGTGCATTGCATGACACGGAATATACGTTCAATCTCCCGAACCCAATGCTCGGCATCGTCTGGATCGGTCGATCCCATGAACTTCGGGGGATTCATATTCTTGAATGCTTGGCGTAAGCTTCCAGCTCGTGGAGCACCACCTTGTGCTACCTGTTGTAGCACTTGGGTCATCCCTTGAAGGGTACGCTGCATGTTGCGCCATTGAGCACGTTCGGCAGCCATTATCCTACAATTACAATAGCTATGTTAGTATTATATCACTATGATCTTATAAAGGACTCATTGATCATTTAACCCTTGGTTCTACCCACTCTCACTTGGTTAAAGGTTTTGAAACCTATCCTTGGACTTGGGTTTCCTAGGAATTGAATACCTTAGGCTCTGATACCACAAAGACTGTCACGCCCCGAGCGCGGAAGATACCCGGAGATGCGCGACGTGTCTATATCAATCATGTCAATCAGAGTGGTCATGTATTCGACACAAAGACAGAGATGCGCAAAATAGCAAGATAACCCAATCCTTTATTTCATAATGGATAGACTATTACAAATCCAATACTCTGTTAAATAAAAAGAAAAAGAATACATATTTGACTCAAGAAACTATAGAAAAGACTAGACGACACTTGTAGAAGCTCTATCACTTTCACTCTTGACCATTCCCATCCGATTGACTTCCATCGTCGTCGGACTTACCTGAAAAGTAAAAAGGGACAAACGGAATGAGCGAACGCTCAGTAGGAAATTATATCTCAAGTACTAGCAAGTGGTTTAAGTAATTACATTTTCATGGATGCAATAAAGCTATGCATGCTCGCATGAAACGACAAGATAGAGAGAATGTAATATCAAGAAAATAAGATGAACTTAGTCATGAACTTCCAACAAGATAACAAGTTTATTCGAGATATTCAAGCAAGTACATTTAACAAGTCATGTCAAGAACTTTGGCTATCATGTATCAAGCAAGTAAATTACCCTTTTTCGGGCCACGCATTTCATTTCATGTCAAGTACGAGTCAAGTACAAGATGTGTGTGGAATGTCCAATCAAGCAAGTCAAGTACTCGGTATAATGCCAGATACCTTATCATTTTAACTCCCATGGGCACAAGTACTTTCGGGTGCTCCTCCCAGGACCAGATCGGGCCCTATATGCGCAGGCATTTATCACGTGTTTTGACATCCACTCTTGTTTATATAGCCAATATAGAATTTCAATAATCAAGCTTGTAGATATGTATGACAACTTTGATAGAATAGAGTCCAAAATATGACAAAGGACATAGAATGGCGATAATAACGGTATAATCACGAGTTCGATAAAACTAGGTAGAATATGGTTCCCTTAACTTAGGTACCATGACAAATCAATATGGACATTCTTTATATAGAATTGAGGTCCACATGAACAGTATATCAAAGGTAAGATACCCTCATTCTTATCATAGAATTGGGGTTTACAAGAATGACACGATATGGCATGATATCATCATCCCATCAAGAATTTCTTATGATATACTCTTTGTATAATCATAAGGGCCGGTATACCATGTTTCTTTAGATTGACATGGCAAGGATCGTGTAATGGGTTTTTAGGGTACAACCAGCTCAGTCGGCCTTGAGGGAATCCAAGGCTACGAGGAGTCTTACGGAGGTCTCTATGACTAACTCGCTAGTCCAAAGGAACGGAATGTCCAATGGAGAGCTTGTATGTCAATGAGAGTTGAGTGTGATCGATAAATCAACATGAAACGTGGGACTATACTCACGGAGTGGAGAATAGTGCCGATATATATATATATATGTATAATATGAAACCATCGGTAATAGAACCAGGATAAAATCAGTTTACAGTAAAATAACGACTTAAGTAAAGTCGTGTATTGAATAATTAACGCCTAACAGAAGGGCGTTTACATGTATTGCCAATTTGCAGAATTTCCATTATTTCATTAATTTATCAAAAACACGCCTTTCCTGGGGGCGTTTCTTCAAAGTTGACGACTGCAGAGGCAGGCGTCTCATCATTTACATATTCGACAGGATATAATTATTCTCAGAAATTTATCAAAAACGCGCCCTTGGAAGGGGCGTTACTTTCTAATTCCATTTTACAGAATACGTGAATTTCAGGATTTTAACAGATACACGCCCTAGGAAGGGGCGTTACTTTTCAGATTCACGCCTTGTACTGGGGCGTTAGAATATGGAAAACGACTTTGTCCAAGTCGTGAATTTCAAGGGATTTACGATATTTTAATAAATAATATTTCGAGAGACAGGAGACATGTCATGGCAGTAAAATTTAACAGGAATTCACAGAGTCATGCAAGATATCAATATTTCATATGTATTGTAATTTTTAAACAGGATCAATTATTAACCACATGCGATTCTTATGAAATTAACGCCTGCGTAGAGGGCGTCAAATATTAAATTGACGACCACTAGCATGGTCGTTTCTTTTAAATTAGCGCCTTAATCAAGGGCGTTTCTTTCAAAATTTTGCAGAAAACGTAATAAAACCTTATAAACAGTATGCATGCCATGCTCATATACGTATGTATAGATATCTTGCATTAATTCTTATTTGGGCTATAATAACTTGAGAAAATCCTACCTTTAATGGAACGTGAAGGATGAGATAGAAGATGAGCTCTGTTGCAACGAAAATCCGCAACAGCAGCAGCAGCCGGAAGAAGAACAAATGTTCTTCAAAGATCTTCACGCTACAGAACCTGTAGAGGAAGAGAAAAAAGAGGGAAGATGAAGATGTTAATAATCTTCATAGTTATAATCGACGTTTAAGGAAAAAAGATAGAAGAATATTACCTATTCTTCGACGGCAGTAGCAGAGTTTCCTGAACAAGAAGAAAACTAATTATTCTTCATATAATCTGAAGCAAGAAAAACAAAAGGGAATAAGAAGAACAGTTTGTTCTTCACGTACCGTGCAGCAGTAGTTCGTCCAAATAGATTTAGGGTTGGCCGAACAGGTTTATTTATAAGACTTTGGAAGTCCTATTAGAGTTAGTGATTGTGTGAGGGTAGTATATCCCTAATAGAGTCCTTACTCTAATAGACACTTACTAGATTAGGTTAATCTTTCCCTGGATAAGCTCTGGGTTCGAACGAGTCACGAACTGAATTAACGCCTTTGGTCAGGGCGTGTATTCTTTAATTAACGCCTTAGGTAAGGGCGTCGATTCTTTAATTAACGACCTAGTTCAGGTCGTTTCTTAAGAAACGTCTTGGATAAGGGCGTTCCTTGTTTTTGAAACACGCCCCATATATGGGCGTTTCTTTTACTTGCCTATTTGGTCGTGAGAGTTGACGACCGCACGTGTGGGCGTCCTTTCTTTAGTCACGCCTTTGATAGAGGCGTTTCTTTTTGAATTAACGCCCTAATAAGAGGCGTTATTTTTAATTTGTTTTATTTCGTCCAATTAACCCTATTCCTTTTATATATATTACTTCTGTAATATATATGTTTTAATTCATTTCAATTATTCATTTATTAGGGTTGCTACACATATGATCCCCACGCTGGAGGACATGGCACGAATTATGGGACTACGAGTCCACAAAGCACCAGTGAGAAGGATGATGTACGCCGACTACCGAGAGTTGGCACGGGAGTTGCTGGGATTGGAGCTGACAAGGCCAGGACACCACTCGTCCATGTTAGCACGAGCAACACTTCAGGAGAGCCTGGGACTGAGAGGAGCGGCCATAGCCATGGGAGAGTTGCCAGAGGAGCACTTGGGGCAGCTGATAGATAGAGCCAGAGAGAGATTGGCTGGAGGACTAGGCCCAGAGGTGGGCGTCGTCCTTCGTCACTTCCTGATGCTGATGTTCGGGAAGTTGATCTTTGCGACGAGGGTGGATGGAGTGCGTTGTAAGCTCCTTCCTTTAATGAGGGATTTGGACGGAGTTGGAGACTATGCTTGTGGCACGGCTGCACTATCGTTCCTATTCGACTCCCTCAGCACCATCGATCGGCAGACGATGTTGGGAGGGTTCTCACCGCTGCTTCAGGTAACCCTTCTACCTTAAATGCATATGCAATTACTATGATGATTCTGAGACTGATATACGCTGACATCTTGACAATGCAGGTATGGACCTACGTGTACCTCCCCGGCCTAGGGAGAGGGAAGGAGGTACACCCCGACCGAGTACCCATCGTAATGCAGTAGATGGCGATATGGGACACTGGGTCACTGCGACGCTTAGTGCGGGTGATCCAGGACGACATCGACACACTACCCTATGCATCGGTAAAACTCCAAACTTTAGACTTCTAAATGCACTTAAATGCTATTGACACTGACACTTGACTCTTTTGCCTTCCCTTTCAGGTGGGTTGGACACCATATCATGATGAGGGTCACGATAGGCAGCCCTGGGTGGAAGTGGCCCAGGCATACGCTGAAGTCCCGCGATCAATCACACCCAAGAGGGGGGGTGAATTGGGTGTTTACAAATTTTAAGAAAACATTAGTCGATTTAAAGTAATGAGAGAAATAGCCACAAAGAAGTTCAGATCTAAATAAGAACTATCAGATCTATCAAGATCTACCACACTCAACTGATCTTTGGTACTGTGGCGGAGGTGAGAATATGAAGATTCTACTCACGCAAAGTGGTATCTTCTTGACAAGGTTTGCCTTGTCGAACCGAACTCACCTTTTGATATACCAGAGATGTAGTGTGAAAATGATAGATTATGCTAAATCTAACTCAATCAAAATAACCAAATTAATCTATGTGTGTGCTTGCATAGAATGGTGATAGGATAAAAGGATCAAACCACACAAGAGACATGATTTTTAGGTGGTTTGGATGCAACAATGGCAACCTACGTCCACCCCTCACGAACTATGAGGATTCCCACACTATCTTGTAAAAGATTACAAGATTAAACCACACACACACACTCGTGAGGAGTTCAGAACTCCCACGAAGGTGGACAAGCACCGAATCACACAGAAATGTGAAGAAGGTGAAACACACACACACACACACACACACACACGGATCTACATAGATCCACACACACAAGTGTTTAGATATTACATGAACACACACTTGAAGCTCAATTAGAAATGAAAGGAGAACCATAAAATAAAAGCTTCAGATTTAAGCTCCTCCTTAGTGGATGAAGAGGATTTTGGATGCAGCTTGATCTTCACTTGGCTTGGGTTGATTGGCCTCAGATTGAGCTTGAGAAGCTTGGAGATGAATGAAGAACTTCTTGCACAGAATACTATTCACGGTGCTACAGTAGCAGCACTCTTTCTCCCTTGACAGCCCCCTTTGATCTCCCTTGAGTGATTAGGGTTTCTTTACCCCAAGAGTTATTTTTATACAACTAGGATGGTCAAGGACAGGCCAAGACACAGATCCACAATTCCAGGGATGTCTGGAGACTTTTGGGATTAAAAAACCTTTGATAGATGCTTCAGCCTCGTGGAGAAAACAAGTCAACAATGGAGGCTTCAAAGCTGGCGGTTGACCGGGCATAAGTAGGCGGTCGACCGAAATTTTACAGAAATTGAACCTTTCAACGCTGGGAAAATCGGTCGACCGGTCTCCGGCCGGCGGTCGACCGCACCTGGAAAAACCTGCATTTTTAGTGGAGTTAGCCAATGAATCATAGCCTGCAAACAAATTACTTTGAGACCACTTTTTGTTCCAAACAATATGAGTTGGTTTGACTTATCCTGGGCATTTTTAAGGCACGATAGAATTAGGCATTTGCTTTAATGGAAGATGGCTTGAGAGGGGTTTAAGCAAGTTATCAACATATTTGTAATGCCGGGGTTTTGTTATCATCAAAATCGTCTGGAGAGACTCAACAATCTCCCCCTTTTTGATGATGACAAAACTCTAGATTATAGCTGCATTGACATGCCTTCAAGCAAATTTGGAACTAAGCAAGGCCAATAGTTCACAAGGTGATTAAACCAAAAACTTGTTTCTTTAGGCAAATCAACGCAAGCCGTGCAACACTTTATTTGCTAAAGAGATGGGAAATGAGAGACAAGAGCTAACCATGTGATATCAAATACTAATTGCATTCATTTCATCATTCATTACAAAGTACATTAATGCTTGAGAGAATGCAAGACTTCTAGACATCATGACAAAGGAAATGCAAAACGAACTCACAAAATGTAATGACTCACAAAATATTCTCACAAATGATCATTCATACAGAACATAAGATCATGCATGCATAAACTATATAAGACCCTGCATAACTACTTCTCCCCCTTTGGCATCATAAAAGAAGGGATAGGATAGATGAAAAGTAGACCCAAAAGACACAAGACCTAAATACAACAGTCTAGAGGGAGGAAGCAAAAGGGAAATCCTCATGGGTCATCTGCAGGAGGTTGATCCTCTGGAGGAGGAGGCTGATACCCAAGGCGGCGGCGGATGTCCTCAAGAGAATGGTCTTGAAGCTGAAGATGATCCTGAATATGGGCAATGGAGATGCCACGGGCCACATCACTGCACTGCATTCCAAGAAGGGTTAAGTTCATGATGTGGAATGCCTGGCTAGAATTAGCAACACTGTCTATGAGGGTAGTCATATGGGTGGAGAGTGTAGTCATGTGAGTAGAAAGGGTATCCAGAATGATGGAGAAGGAGTTGATGCGAGTTGACATGGTGTCAATCATATTACCCATAGTGTCAATGCGTTCCCCAACGGTAGAAAGTCGATCCCCGAAGGTGTCCACTCGAGTTTCCAGCCCAGTAATACACCTGTCAAAAGTCTCATAGTCTACCCAAGACCGCTGTCCGGCCCCCTGAGTAGAAGACTCCCCACGAAAGAACTGTGGTGGGGGAGGCATCTCTGGATCCATATGATGAGGTGAAGGTAGAGGAGGCTGATCCTCTGCCTGGACTAGAGGGGGTAGTTCCCCTTGATCCTCCTGTTGCTCCTGTTCTTGTTCTCCTTCATTGACTGCATCTTCCCCATAAACGGGCACATCCCAGCGTAACTCACCAACGGAACCATAATAATATCCAAAATCTATGAAAATCTTATGCTCATTATATATATCATCTTGTCGAACATAAATGAACTGTTCATCTGCCAAATAGATCCCAGCATAGATGAATATGCCGGTCAACTGTAAAGAATAGGGCAAGGATCTCCGCAAATTGGTTCGGCAGGTTCCAATCAGAGTCGTCATGAGGCGACCCATGTTGACTTGAATCCCATTCATAACATTGTAAAATAGAAACCTGTGAACTTCGGTCACTTCATTTCTACTGTCACTCTTTGGATAAATGAGGGGGGTAAACATATGGTGCAATATACGCTACAATGGTGGAAAACGATTTGCATTCAATATGATTAAGTTGTTGATACCATGAACGTAATCACAACTAGTCATATCAAGAAAAGTTTCCTCAACAGCACCATGACCAAAAACCATGTCGGCTCCTCTACCCGAAACTCCTAAGGCACGCTCAAACAGATCTGGAGTAATATGAAGCTCAACACATTGAACAACTGTATATAATTCCTCATTTCTTTCGACCAAATTTTCATAGAACTGCTGCACTAGATTGGGGTAATATCGGGTATATCTAGTGACAAAATCAATCCAACCGGGTTGAATCTCAAAGACAGCACATAAATCGGGCAAAATCTCGTTCACCTCATTGAAGTCAACCAAACGAGGGTCGATAATGAGCCGTGGAGGCAAACGAGGTGCACGACGAGGTGCAGGTGCCCGCTGTGGTGGATGAGTCGGGGCCTCATGTCTCTGACCACTGGGCTCCCCTTGGGCAAAACGCCGAGAACTCCATCTAGGCGGCATCATGAACTAGAAGACCCGGTGTAGAAACCCTTGAAGATCAATCTCAACCCTGGGGATGAAGATGGACCAAAAGACACTCCTAGGGCTTGGAATGATCTTCTCCACAATCTGGAACCCTGGGTAGCGCTTCACGAACACACGAACGGCCGTAGAGAGATCGTCCTGAAATTGTGACGAACCGACCGAATCTATTGCGGGTGAAGGAGGAAGGAGGTTTTTGGGCTTGAGAAATGGGGTTTTGGTGTTTTAGGGTTAGGAAATAGGGTAGGAGAGAGAGTAGGGAAGTTGGAATGAAGAAATGGAGTGAGAAGACCCCTTTAAAAGGGGTTCGGATGTTGGTTCGGCTAGCCCGGTTCGCCAGGTTCAGTCGACCGGATCGGGGGTGACGGTCCACCAAAGGGCCCTAAAAATTAATTTTTTATTTTTTTTCTTTTTTTTTGATATGAGCACCATCAACCGACCTTTTAAAAGGAACCAACATCATGAAGTAGAGAGAGAGAGAAGAGATGGGGTTTTGAGGAAAGTTCTCTAACTCCCCCTCAGAAGGTGCCTTAGATCCAGAAGTCATACGGGTCCACATTTATTTAATCAATGAATATTCATCTTTAGAAGAATTTTCAAAGAGGGCTGTATGTATAAATACACTCAAACATGCAGGGATGTAAATACACCTAAGGTATTAAAAATAAGTACAGACAATGATGCGGGACGGACACGGGGACCGACTCTAAGTGATATGGACCTCGGACTCTAAATGCACACACGACTAGGAACATACGATGGAAGAGACGTTAGGCCCGACACTAAGAGCTCCTATGGGCTATACGTCGCTAATAGAAATGTAAGCTCACTCGTCGTCCCAAGCGAGGGAAACGCAGATCGTGCGCGGTTGATAAACCGGCAGAGCTAAGGGTAGTCTGACTCCCTTCCGTGCTCGGATCGAGCCACGGGATGGGTCACTCTCTCGCTCACAGCGATGACATGGACTCACGGGCTAGTTCCTATCGCACTCGCCAGCGGCCTAAGATCATATACTAAACTAGCAAATGAATGCCAAGAAGTTACGATAGTTACCTCCACGCTCCCGGCGTGGGGAAGACAACCCCGGCCAATCACGGACTCCCGGTTAAACACTTTTACAGCAATACAATAATTTTGACCCACTCCACGCAGGGAGGTAACAGGTCACATGTGGGGCCCGAGATTCGCGACAATTGGGTTGACGGGCAGCATCTTGACGTCGTCCCGGCGGTGCCGAACCCGCGTTTTGGTGCTATTCGGATGGCACGATCTACGGGTCCGTGGGGCCTACGGACCGCTCTGTCCTCCGGGTCTGTTGGGGTGGGTCCCACTATGATGGAGACCCCTGGTGGCGCGCCTCCCTGGAAGGCGGTCGGGCGGGAACGCCGGTCGGAGGCCGATCGGCTACGATCTCCAAGCTTGGGAGTTGCTGCCCACGGACTTGAGCTTCTGTTTTGCAGCGCGCGATCAGGCGAGAATGTCTGCTGCGATCAATCCTGATGTCGGATCGAAGCACGGAAGGTATCGTTGGAAAGCTCTTTTGAAGTACTCCGACCTAGAGCTAGAGAAGCAAACTAGATCTGCACAGATCTGGCCTTAGTTTATTTTTAAAGTTGTTGTTGGACAGTGCCCGAAATCTCAGGGCAGCATGGAAGTTTCTTGAGAACTACCTTTGACCGTAGGGTATACCTCAGATTCAGACCTCGAGCTCTTCATGAAGATTGTAGAGGGGAGAGAGAGGAAAACAGAGATAATTCTTATGAAGGGATTGGTGGAGGTTTCAATTTTTTAGGGATTTTATACTGACTGGGGGTCGGACATGGACACTGGTAGACAGAACTGTGGGGGATCTAAAGATGATTTTTTAGAAAATATGTGAAGGTCTTTATAAATTCCATGAAAATTCGTGGGGGGAGGGGATGGTTTGTAGAATCTCCAGTAATTTTGGGGGTTCCAAAAAAAATCAAAAGGTGGTCTGGAGATGGGAAACACAGGGTTGCTATCACTATAGACAGAAACCTGACAGAACTGGAAGGAAAAGATGGACGCAAATGTAAAAATGGAAATCGGAAGCTAGAGGTCAAACAAATTTTTTTAGAACATGGAGGCAACCTCTGGAACATGCCCTAAAAACTTGAGCTCAATAAGATCTCGGAGCGGAGAGATAAAATTCATGGAAGGGCCTGTTGTCCTGAGTGGACAGAACTCCGACGACAACCATGGTGGTGCGATGGCGGCACGATGGCGGCGGCGGCGATCACCGGAACTTATAGATGAGGCTTCCCACCTCAGAAGGCAACCTTCCCAGCTGCAAGAAGAAGAGAGGGGAGAGGGAGAAGGGGGCGCACCAGGCTGCTCCAAAGAAATTCTCACAATTTGTTTGCATTAATTCCATCAAAAATGAGAAATACAAGAGATTTATATGAAATGCCAAAAGACTCAAAATAACCCTAGATCTAGATTTGGGGGGGGGGGGTACAAAGGGAAGTTCACATTTTATTTCCCCATGTGTGTTGGACCAAAATAATAAAATTACTTAATTTGTTCTAAATGGAGGGGGGCGCCCCCTTGACTATGTGGTTAAGGTTGGTGGCCAACCTTGACATTTAAGTCCACTTGGCCCCCACTTGGCCCACTCTTCTAGAAGCCCACAATTGGAATGTTGACTGACCCCACATGGGCCCTAGGGGTGAGGTGGATCAATGGGAGGAGGGGTGGGGGGCCCGTGAGACCCAGGGGTCCCATTTTGCACAAAAACCCTTAGTACAATCCAAATTACAAACCGAATAAAACTAAATAAACACACATGACACACAAATAAAGTCCAAATAAATATGATAAATGTCGAGACTCAAGGGGGAGTCTACAGACTGTCTCCGAGCCAGATGGATGCCGAAGTGGCTCGGGTGGTGCTCTGCGTATGGTACTGGTGGCTCGGCGTATCGTGCTTCTCAATCGCTCGGGTGTCCGCACCAATTCTCCTCGGGTGGGAGAAACTCGACCCTGTCGAGTAAGGGTCTGCATCACTGTGGTACCGCTCCAGTAGGTCCGGATCAATCCGCTACTGATGTGACACACCCTTGGACCAAAATGAACAAGCACAATTTGTAATCAAACGGACCGATATTGGCGACCGCTCACCCGATGCTCACCAAGACCCGGGGTAACTTGGCAATGCCAAGTGGAGGTTGTGTGGGCTGGGCCCTTGCTGGTAGAGGGCCAGAAAGGCCAAGGTTTGTTTCCCCAAGGGTATGGCTGCCCAATTCAAGGGAGCCGACGAGGTGCCAAGGGCACGGGTTACACTCCTCATCCCACGGTGATCTCTTGAAGCAAGGAGCTCAAGGATCGGGCTCTCACTCTCACGGCCAGCGGAGTTTATGAACTAATATTGGAAAGAACAAGCACAAAATGGAGCTAGGTTGGAGCACTTACTCGACCGGTTTGAAGAAACCGGTCCCGCTCGGAGACGAGGGCGAGCGGGGAGGCGAGTGTTCCCCACACGCCGCGTCGGAGAAGCTTGACTTGCTCAAACGATTACAACACTACACCTCTCACAGGAGGGGGGATCTTGGGGTGGGAGTTAATTAATATTACACTCAAATGACCTCCACGCAGGGAAGGGGCCTTCAGCCGGCCAAGCGGGGAGGGGAACTTGAACTAAAAGCAAAGAAAGACGTCGAAGCCGGTTCTGCCTGCTGCTTGTGTCTCAGGACAGACAGTCGGGTATTTGGACGCTGTGGCCGGCTCTAAATTTTGCTGCAGACGAGACCAATTGGAAACTCCTCGTATCTGGAACAGGGTGACTCCAGAATTTTGTAAATTTCTTCGGTCGCCGGTTCCAGTCGGGGCAGAGGTTGGAACAGGGAAGCAGATTCCTGATCTTGTTTGTCACAGAACCTCAGCAGCAGGAAGACGAGGGTACCACGGACACTCCAGAGCTTCGTTGTGAGTGCAGCTGGTACCGATGAAATCATGGGCGAGTCCTCTTTAAAACGTGGGTCACGGGAATGCCAGATGACGTTGGGGTGGACCGGTAGAACTCGAACAAGGAAGGGGGGTCGGAGCAGACTGACAGGAAACAAATCCGAGCACTTGGGGGAAGAAATTGATAACTCTTTCAAACGGGTGCCGATCGGAGTTCCTCTTCTTGATTCTGAAAGTAGACAGAACGAAGAAGATCTTTTCCGAAAAACTTTTGGCCTGATTCATGCAAGATTTGCCGTGGTAGAGCTTTCACTCAGGGTCAGGTGCTCTGTCGGTGAAGCTTCGCGCAGTCAAGGGAGAACGGCTCTCCCGGGGAGCACGGTGCTCGGACGATGACGAAACCACCGCCGTTGCGAAGAAGACAGGCAGATGCTTCCGCGGGTACCTACTTGGGCCTTCAGATTCACTGGGATGTGGTCAGGGATGCCGCTGCTAACAGGTGGTCCTCTGCAAATCGCCAACTGCAACCAGGTTCGCCGAAGAAGCTTCCAATTGACCTTGGGTTGAGATGGAGATGTGGATAAATGGTGAGGGGGAGAGGATGAGTGATAGGTGGGGAATGTGGGGGAGGTGTGGAGGGTGGTTAGGGGTAGTGTGGAGGTGGAGGGAGAGGGGGAGGGTGCAGATAGTTGCAGGTTCTATCAATGGAGGTTGGAGATTGATGGATGTTGGGTGTACTTAGGAGAGGGGAGATGTGGGATGGGGAGGTGATGAACTAAGGCCAAGGGGAGAGGGGAGGGGAGGTCTTGGTCGCAGCCTACAGGTTGGAGGGAAATTTTGAAGTTCTCTTGGGAGGTGGAGGGGTGCTTGGGGTAGTGGGAAGAATGCTTGGGGAAGTTGGTAGGGTAGTTGGGGGTTGGAGGGTGGCTTAGTGATTGGGGGTGCTTCCTTGGGACTTGGGGGGTGGAGTAATGGGATGTGTGGGGAAGGGGAGTGGTCTTTAATGGGGGTAGGTGGGAGAGAGGAGGTGGTTGGGGAGAGAGGAGAGAGAGCAGGGGGCGCACCTCTCTTGGAGGGGAGAGAGAGAGAGAGAGAGGGTGGGGAATCTCTCCCCTAGGGCTTCTCACCCACTATTGGAATCACTCCACTAATATAAGAAATTTGAACTCTCAAATGGCTATCCTTCATTGATTCATTCATTAATTAACTCAAATGGAGGAAATGGGGTCCTATATATAGGCAACCCACATTTCTACAAAAGTCCCTGACTCTTACTACAATGACCAAAGACCAAGGGGGTAGGGACGCCCCTGGGCCTAGCCCAAAGAATTGGGCCCAATAACCATTCTAAACAATCTAATGAGCCTAATGACACACAAACTTAGCAAAGACCTAGGGACATGACTCAAATAAAAGGGAAAATACATCAAATGACTCAAATAAAAATTACATAGGACTCAAAATTAGATAACTAGACCATGCCAGATGCAACCGGGGCGAGGAGACGAGCTATGAACGTGGGCATGGGAGGTGATGTCCCCATCATACTTCCGGGGTGCGGAGAACTCGACTCCGTCGAGTAAGTGTCCTTCCCTTCTCGGAGGGTGTAGAAGTGGTACTGCCCACAAGTCTTCCGAACGAGACCGATCCATCCACCTGCCGAGATAGTGCTCATATACCTTGCTCCTGGTGGTAGTGACCTGTTCATCCAATATTCGTTCCATGCGCTCACGCTGGGCTCTCTTGGCTGGTGGTCTCTCCTCACAGGTGGGTGCTCTCTCAACGGAGGGAATAGGCTCAATATCCTCACTGAGTACCACCGTGGGCCCCTTATATGGCACTAGGTCGACTACATTGAATGTGGGACTCACTCCATACTCCTCAGGGAGATCTAACTCATAGGCATTAGCGCCAATGCGCCTCAGGACCTGGAAGGGACCAGCCCCACGTAGCCTCAATTTAGAGATGACTCTCGGGGAGAGCCTCTCCTTCCTCACCATCACAAAGTCACCCACGTGGAATTCTTGGTGACGCCGAAGGGAGTCAGCCGGCCTCTTATAGATCTCATTTTCCTTGCTTATGTGCTTGCAAAGGCTTTCATGCAATTTTGTGAATGTTGACATTCTAGGGGTGATGGGTGGACCTGGGCAACCAAAAGTAGACCAATCATGCTTTGACGCCAAGAAGACTTTGATGGAATGGGGAGGACCAGGGCATCCATAGGTGATCCGGTCATGCATGGGGGTGACAAATGCTGGGGGACCCGGACATCCATGAATACTCCTATCATGCCTACGACTCATGATGAGTGAAGGTGGACCACTACATCCGAATTTGGACCTCTCATGCTTTCTACTTGACATGTGGGTGATATGAGTGAATGGACCCAACATAGTGTTCATGCCAAGGGGTGTGGAAAGCCTAGACACATGCATACTTTTCCCAAAAGTGACTTCCATGTGTATAGGTGTGGGACAACGTTTGAACTCCCATTGGAAAGGATCGAATGGATCTAAGAAGGTGGTCATCATGGGGTGGGGCACAACCTTATTACCTAGGGATATGTGGCCCAAGGTCATGGCTCCCAAGGTGTAACCCGGGTCTAGGATGGGGTGGATTAGGTCAAACATGGTGGGTTGGGATAGGGAAAGGTGGGTGGTGGATAAGGTGGTTGGGTCCCATGGGTTCTTTGATTCCCATTGGAAGGGATCAAAGGGATCATAAAAAGGGTTATCGAGGGGGAGGGGCCCTATGTCCTCAAGATCCTCAAGTGGTGGTAGGTCATCCTCTTCTAATGAGATAATTGGGCCGAAGTTCTTTGTGAGTGGGTCGGCCATGAGTGGAGGGCTCGATGTCCTACCCGAGATAAGCAACTCTAATTCGTGGATAGCATCGGGCTCATCGGGTATAGGGAGGAATAATAGGAGGCCACTAGTGTAGCAACCTATGATGCACATTGAGGTGATGGACCCAATACATAGATGTAGGAGGTCTAGGCTCCTAGGTTGTTGGGTCATAGGAGTCAACATTTCAGTCAACTCTAATTGCCATGTTAAGACCTTGAGAAGGTCCTCTAAGGTTTCCACTTGGTAGGATGTTTAGATTATGGTGTGATAGGATGAGAAGGGTATAATGGGAAGGTTTTGCTCATAGGACATGATGGGGTGAATTGGTCTCTCCTTTAGCCATCTAGCTAGGGGCCCATCTATGATTACAGTGCCTCTTGTGAAGGTTTGTGGCCCTTGAAGATCCAGATTATTTGAAGTGGTGAAGGGTTGAGGCTCTTCCTCACCATTGGTGTGAACTCGGGCTTCCTTATGGGCGGGGAGAGGGTCTGGGCTAACAACTATTCATATGTGAGTGGGTGTGGCCTCCTTTCTCAAGGGAATGGGAAGGTCGTTTGGAGATGGGGTGATGATGGTTGGGGCATGGTGCACCCGGGGTGGTGAGTGAGGTCGAACTTGGGTTGGGAGTGGAAGTAGTGGTGGCCTAGGTTGGGGTAGGGTTGGGGTTGGAAGTGGAAGGTGGGTTGGTTCAGTTTGGGTTGATTGGGGGGGTGTACCCTTTTTAGGGGATGATGGAGGGATAGTGGTGGGGACCAAGGGGAATTGTGGGGTATGGGTTTGGTGAGGGATTGTGGGTCGGGTGGTGGTGGCCGTCATGGGTCTAGGTGGAGGGATGGACACAGGGTCCACTTGGGTTTGAATGGTGAGAATAGGGTGAGTGGTGGTCCTTATTGGGGAAGCTGGGTCGGTTAGGGGTCTCTTCCCCTTAGTATCGGTCGGTTGTGGAGGGGGGGAAGTGGGGGCCAATTGAGTTTGGATAGGGAGGTTTGCGGAAGGGGGTTTTGGTTGGATTATTGGGACCCTTAGGGGATTTGGTGGAGAGGTGGATGCTTGGTTTATTTGGATCTTAAGGGAGAGGACTTGGTTGTGAAGTGTAGTTATGATGGTTGAGAGGTGATTTGTTGGGGGTGGTGGGGGTGGAGACCAAAGGTAGGTCTCAAGTTGGCCGGGTGGGGATGGAGGAGTGGTAGTGCTCCTCGGGTTAGGGGTGCTCGAGTAGGAGGGGTAGGAATGTTTGGGGATGTAGATCTTTCTAAGTTCTACCTTCATATCATCCCATGAGAAAATGGGCTCTTGTCTCCTAACCCTTCTTAATCCCTCTATGTGTTCCCACTTACTCTTGGCTTGACCCCGAAATCGTCCCTTGGCCTTTCGGACTCTCGCGGATCCATATACCCAAGTCTTTTCAAAGTAGTTTTCTATGGTAGCCTCCCACCTAAGATAGTCACTAGAACGTGATCCGTCAAAGGTAATATCCCTATCTAGGATGAAGTCCATGGGTGGTGAGAAGGCTAAGTAGGAGGTGGGCATGATGATCGGGGGGATCAATGCAAGGGTCGGATTGATGATGACTCCAATACAAGCATGCCCTAGGACTTGACTTGTAGAGACAAGTCAATGACTTGCTCTGATACCAATTTGATGTGACACACCCTTGTACCAAAATGAACAAGCACAATTTGCAATCAAACGGACTGATATTGGCGACCGCTCACCCGATGCTCACCAAGACCCGGGGTAACTTGGCAATGCCAAGTGGAGGTTGTGTGGGCTGGGCCCTTGCTGGTAGAGGGCCAGCAAGGCCAAGGTTTGTTTCCCCAAGGGTATGGCTGCCCAATTCAAGGGAGCCGACGAGGTGCCAAGGGCACGGGTTACACTCCTCATCCCATGGTGATCTCTTGAAGCAAGGAGCTCAAGGATCGGGCTCTCACTCTCACGGCCAGCGGAGTTTATGAACTAATATTGGAAAGAACAAGCACAAAATGGAGCTAGGTTAGAGCACTTACTCGACCGGTTTGAAGAAATCGGTCCCGCTCGGAGACGAGGGCGAGCGGGGAGGCGAGTGTTCCCCACACGCCGCGTCGGAGAAGCTTGACCTGCTCAAATGATTACAACACTACACCTCTCACAGGAGGGGGGATCTTGGGGTGGGGGTTAATTAATATTACACTCAAATGACCTCCACTCATGGAAGGGGCCTTCAGCCGGCCAAGCGGGGAGGGGAACTTGAACTAAAAGTAAAGAAATATGTCGAAGCCGGTTCTGCCTGCTGCCTGTGTCTCAGGACAGACAGTCGGGTATTTGGACGTTGTGGCCTGCCCTGAATTTTGTTACAGGCGATACCAATTGGAAACTCTTCGTATCTGGAACAGGGTGACTCCAGAATTTTGTAAATTTCTTCGGTCGCCGGTTCCGGTCGGGGCAGAGGTTGGAACAGGGAAGCAGATTCCTGATCTTGTCTGTCGCAGAACCTCAGCAGCAGGAAGACGAGGGTACCACGGACACTCCAGAGCTTCGTTGTGAGCGCAGATGGTACCGATGAAATCGTGGACGAGTCCTCTTCGAAACGTGGGTCACGGGAATGCCAGATGACATTAGGGTGGACCGGTAGAACTCGAACAAGGAAGGGGGGTCGGAGCAGACTGACAGGAAATAGATCCGAGCACTTGGGGGAAGAAATTGATAACTCTTGCAAACGGGGGCCGATCGGAGTTCCGCTTCTTGATTCTGAAAGTAGACATAACGAAGAAGATCTTTTCAAGAACTTTTGGCCTGATTCATGCGAGATTCGCCATGGTAGAGCTTTCACTCAGGGTCAGGTGCTCTGCCAGGGAAGCTTCGCGCAGTCGAGGGAGAACGGCTCTCCCGGGGAGCACGGTGCTCGGACGATGACGAAACCACCGCCGTTGCAAAGAAGACAGGCAAACGCTTCCGTGGGTACTTCTTGGGCCTTCAGATTCGCTGGGATGTGGTCGGGGACGCCGCTGCTAACAGGTGGTCCTCTACAGATCGCCAGCTGCAACCAGGTTAGCCGAAGACGCTTCCAATTGACCTTGGGTTGAGATGGAGATGTGGATAAATGGTGAGGGGGAGGGGATGAGTGATAGGTGGGGAATGTGGGGGAGGTGTGGAGGGTGGTTAGGGGTAGTGTGGAGGTGGAGGGAGAGGGGGAGGGTGCAGATAGTTGCAGGTTCTATCAATGGAGGTTGGAGATTGATGGATGTTGGGTGTACTTAGGAGAGGGGAGATGTGGGATGGGGAGGTGATGAACTAAGGCCAAGGGGAGAGGGGAGGGGAGGTCTTGGTCGCAGCCTACAGGTTGGAGGAAATTTTGAAGTTCTCTTGGGTGGTGGAGGGGTGCTTGGGGTAGTGGGAAGGATGCTTGGGGAAGTGGGTAGGGTAGTTGGGGGTTGGAGGGTGGCTTAGTGATTGGGGGTGCTTCCTTGGGACTTGGGGGGTGGAGTAATGGGATGTGTGGGGAAGGGGAGTGGTCTTTAATGGGGGTAGGTGGGAGAGAGGAGGTGGTTGGGGAGAGAGGAGAGAGAGCAGGGGGCGCACCTCTCTTGGAGGAGAGAGAGAGAGAGATAGAGAGAGAGAGAGAGAGAGAGAGAGAGAGGGATGGGTGGAGAATCTCTCCCTAGGGCTTCTCACCCACTATTGGAATCACTCCACTAACATAAGAAATTTGAACTCTCAAATGGCTATCCTTCATTGATTCATTCATTCATTAACTCAAATGGAGGAAATGGGGTCCTATATATAGGCAACCCACATTTCTACAAAAGTCCCTGACTCTTACTACAATGACCAAAGACCAAGGGGGTAGGGGTGCCCCTGGGCCTAGCACAAAGAATTGGGCCCAATAACCATTCTAAACAATCTAATGAGCCTAATGACACACAAACTTAGCAAAGACCTAGGAACATGACTCAAATAAAAGGGAAAATACATCAAATGACTCAAATAAAAATTACATAGGACTCAAAATTAGATAACTAGACCATGCCGGATGCAACCGGGGCGAGGAGACGAGCTGTGAACGTGGGCATGGGAGGTGATGTCCCCATCAGTTGCAACTCTCCATGGGTGATCCATGTATCCTCGGGTGCGAGCCGCCCTCTCCATCGCACTAGGTAATGCGGGTAGGATCCACTCCTGGTAACTGTCACCTGCTCATCCAGTACATAATCTATATGCTCTCGCTGCCGTGGAAAAGGGGCGGGAGGTGGACACTCAGGTGTGGGATCACTCTCAATGGGAGGGGATGGTTCGAAAGGCTCGCTAGGGATCACCGCTGGGTCCCTATATGCAACTAGATCCGATACATTAAAAGTAGAGCTTATACCATATTCCTCGGGCAGGTCCACAACATACGCATTGGATCCAACGCGTTTCAACACTCTAAATGGACCGGCTCCGCGAGCTTGCAATTTCTTTATGGTTCCAGAGGGAAACTGTTCAGGTCTTACCTTGATCATGACATATTCACCCTCTTGGAACTCACGGTGGTGTCGATGGGCATCGGCTAACTCCTTATACCGTGCATTGCTGGCCTCAATGTGAGGACAGATGTCGTCATGCAAACTCCTAACATGCCTAGCAAACGACTCAGCAGACTCCGACACTCATGCAAGGATGGGCATGGGAACAAGATCCACTGGCTTCCTAGGCCTACGACCTGTGACAATCTCGAATGGACTCATGCCGGTAGACCTATTAACTGAAACATTATATGCAAATTCATCCAGTGGTAGTATGAGATCCCAATCCCCTACACGGTCCCTGACAAGACACCTCAAAAGGTCACCTAGACTTTTATTGACCACCTCGGTCTGACCATCTGTCTGGGGGTGATATGCAGTGTAAAACTTGAGGTGAGTACCCAACATATGCCACAGTGTCTTCCAAAAATAACTGGTGAATCTAACATCACGGTCAGACACTATGGTACGAGGCAACCCGAACTTGCACACCGCATG
This sequence comes from Amorphophallus konjac, assembly GCA_022559845.1. Classification (NCBI taxonomy): domain Eukaryota; kingdom Viridiplantae; phylum Streptophyta; class Magnoliopsida; order Alismatales; family Araceae; genus Amorphophallus; species Amorphophallus konjac. The sequence continues at coordinate 148,037,085 of CM040123.1, forward strand.
AGTAAGGAATAGGCAGGCTACCCTCGAAGCATCCGAAGTCTTCGAGCAGGGAATAAAAAGGGCCATCTTCGAGAAGCGGTCAACAACCACATAGACCGAATCATGCTTCCTGGAGGTACGTGGTAATCCCAAAAAAAAATCCATGCTAACATCCTGCCACAGGGCATCAGGCACGGGAAGAGGTGTATAAAGGCCCGAGCTTCGCTTCGTCATTTTGGCCGTAGCACATGTACGGCACTGAGCCACAATATGAGCAACATCACGCTTCAAGCTCGGCCAATAAAATCTATGTTCAACAGCCTCAATAGTCTTGTTCCGACCAAAGTGGCCGGCTAGACCTCCCGCATGTAGCTCCCAGACTAAGAAGTCTCGAACTGAAGTTCGGGGAACACAAAGCCTGCCTCCATGAAAGAGGTAACCCTCCTAAAGCACATAATCATCAAGGTCTCTTGAGGGTCCAACCTGGAGAGTGGTATAAATCTGCCCGAAGTCAGGACAGTCAACATAGGCCTCTCTCATCTTCTCTAACCCTATGACCTTGGCACTCATGGTAGTAAGCAAACACGTTCACCGACTCAAGGCTTCGGCCACCTTGTTCTCCACTCCAGCCTTATGTTTTAGCACAAAAGTGAACTGCTGGAGATACTCAACCCAACGGTTGTGACACGCATTAAGCTTCTTTTGGGAATGGAGGTACCTCAAAGCCTCATGATCGGAGTATAAGACAAACTCCTGATGTAATAGATAGTGCCTCCAATGCCTAAGAGCCTGAACAACTGCGTAGAATTCCTTATCATAAGTGTAGTATCGCAGTTTCGCGTCATTCAGCTTCTCACTGAAATATGCGACCGGGTGGGTCTCCTGACTCAAGACTCCTCCAATCCCGACACCCGACGCATCATAAGAGACCTCAAACACCTTCGAAAAATCTGGCAATCGAAGGATAGGTGTCTGGGTCATGCGCTCCTTGATGTCCTTGAAGGCAGCTGCTGCGGCCTTCGTCCACACAAATGTGCCCTTCCGGATACAATCCGTGATCGGGGCGGTGACGGAGCTAAATTCGCGGATGAAACGACGATAGAACGTCGCAAGGCCATGGAAGCTGCAGACATCATGGACCGTACGGGGTTCCGGCCACTCAACAATGGCCCGGACCTTCTCCGGATCGGCGGAGACCCCAGTACTAGACACAATGAAACCCAAGAAGGTAACCTGAGGTGTCATGAAGGCACACTTCTGTGGGTTCGCAAATAGCTGCTCTCGCCTAAGAAGTAGATAGACCTGCCGAAGGTGGTCTAAGTGGTCCCCCGTGGTGCTACTATAGATAAGAATATCATCAAAGTACACTACCACAAAGACTCCAATGAATGGTCAAAGGACCTGAGTCATGAGTCGCATGAAGGTGCTAGGGGCGTTGGTCAACCCAAAGGGCATAACCAACCACTCATATAGACCATCCTTGGTCTTGATTGTGGTCTTCCACTCATCACCTGGCCTAATCCTCACCTGGTGGTAGCCACTCTTAAGATCAATCTTCAAGAAGATAGTGGCACCAGCCATCATGTCTAGCATGTCATCCAGGCGGGGAATAGGGAACCTGTACTTCACGGTGATTTTGTTGATGGCACGGCTATCAATGCATATTCTCCACGTGCCATCCTTCTTCGGGGCGAGTAAGGCGGGAACAGCACACGGACTCATGCTGTCCCGAACAGACCCACTCTGCATCAACTCATCGACCTGCCATTTTAGCTCGGCATGTTCCGTGGGACTCACGCGATAATGAAGAAGATTGGGCAACGAGGAGCCCGGAATCAGGTCGATAGCATGCTGAATATCCCGCATGGGTGGGAGTCCCTCGGGAAGCTCGTCGGGAAAGATGTCAGCAAACTCCTGCAGAATGGGAACAACCTCGGGTGGGAGTTCACCCTCGGAGTCTCTCTCAACCTCACGGACCGTAATAGCAAATACAGGGCAGCCCCGACTAGCCTCCCGCTCCATTTCCCGGGAGCTAATCATCATCAATCGCCTAGTCGAGGGCTCGCCTGGGCCAGATGTAAAGGTCATAGCCCGAGCTGGGGATGGGGTACTGGGCCCGGGAATGGAAGGCTCCGGAGTACTAGGGCCAGTAGGACCCCTAACTGAAGACTTCTTGGGCTGATGAGGGTGGAGAGTAATCCGTTAGCTAGCATGGTCGAAGGTACAGGTGTTCGACCGGCCATGGAGTGTGGCATCTCGATCAAATAACCACGGCCTACCAAGAATAATGCTGCTCACCTCCATGGGGAGGACATCACACCAGATATCATCACGGTAGGCACGGAACTGCAGTGGGACCAGACACCGCAGCCTGATCGGAATGGAGGTGGAATGCACCCATGATACTCGATAGGGGCAAGGATGATCCACGGGTGTAAGACCAAGACTGGAGACAGTGCCCGTGGAGATTGCATTGATGCAACTCCCACTATCGATGATCACCTTACAAACTTACTTGCCCAGCCGACAGAATGTATGAAAGATAGTGGTCCGTCGCCAGTCATCACTGGCATGTGGCTGGGTGAGAATACACCTGACGATCCCCAAGTGGGTATCGTCTGGATGCTGGGCATCCTGGCCATTACCTTCGGCCTCATAGTACTCGTCAGCTAGCTCCGGGTCTACTTCATAGTTGACTAACTCGAGGTCCGTAGGGGTGGTATCCTCAGCCTGTGTGTCCCCAATGACAAGAGACTGGCGGGTGGGACACTGGTTGGCAAAATGGCCAAACCCATTGCAGCGATAACACTGCTGCCGTGATCCACTAGGCTCCCCAATCATGGGTCCTTTCCCTTTATCCTCCCGACGGGTAGGAGGTGAAGGTAACAAAGGACGGGCAGGAGGTGCGGGTGCCGGTGGACGGGCTGTGGGTTCCGTAAGATGTTGGGGACGAGGAAGGTCCCTCGGGGTTGGAGGGTGAGGCCTAGGAGCGAAAGGCTCGGGACGAGTGGGCTCCTAAGGTCGAGTCATGAGGGCCCTCGGATACGTGCCAGAAGAGCCACGGGGCTCGACACTACGAAGGGGAAAGGAGCCCAACCGATGGGGAGACTCGAACTCGGCCTCGAATTGCTCCAATTAGAGAGCAACCTGATACGCTTGTTCCAAAGTGGTCGCATTGCGGTGAAAAAGTTCGTATTGATAGTTTGTCCGCAGACCTCTCCGAAAGCGTGATATGGTCATGGTGCTCTCTTCCGTCACTCCACACCGCAAATAATACTCATCAAACTTGGCGGTGTACTCGGTCACGGATCGGTTCCCTTGGGAGAGACTTTGCCATTTGTCTATAAGACGTTGGCGATATGAGGTAGGAAGGTACTTCTCCCTCAACTTCATTTTCATGTCATCCCAAGTGCTGATCGGGGGTTGCCGTCGCTGATTTGGCAGGCTCTCCACATTGGTCCAATAAGTTTGGGCCTGCCCATGCAACTTCATCTTCGCGTATCGAACTCTTCGGTGGTCCGTCATCTCAAATCACTCGAAGTACCGGTCCATGCCGGCCTCCCAATCTAAATAGACCTTCGAGTCCAAGGACCCACTAAAAGTGGGAGGGTCCACACATACGCCCCTAAGAATGCGGTCGTCATCATCGTCATCACGATTCCATCGTTGATTCCGACGACCGTAACCCCCTTGCTCATTATCAGATGCATAATCATCCACCACATGCACATGTTGCCTCCCAACATCTACCGCCTGAGCTCTCGGCGCAGCAGGTTGCTGAGCCGGCTCCTGTTGACCATTGGTCGACGCGGGTTGCGCCGCCGCTGGGGCCATCTCGAGGATGACAATCCTCCCTACAAGACCCTGGATGGACTGGTCTGAAGATTCGGCCCGATCCTCGAGGGCTTTCATCCTCCCTTCTAGACGCGTCCCTACGCCATCTAGACGCGTACTAAGACCATCCATACACGTATCGAGATGATCCATAATGGCTTGGAACATCTCGGCCGTCGAGGACTCATCAGAGCTACGGGCTCGGGAATCCGCCATAGGTGGTGGTGGCGAGTATTGGGTACCTCGACGGGTGGGCATGCAAAGACACACGAACTAGGAGACACAAACTGATGCAAACATGGACTAATGCACCTAGACCTAAACCAATATCCGGTACGTGGAGGAGTTAATCGATCCGAGGTTCACTCCCGCAAGTGTGCGGCCTTCCCGATAGGCGTAGCCTAACGTTCGGACAACACCTTTTAATATACCAAATTATCGAGATGAAATGCAATTTTAAAACACTTGTTTTTTGTTATTTTGAAAATGATGATAATCCTAGACTCGACTTAGATCGTGCAAGACTTATGCAACGACTACCCTAGACTCAACTCGCTCTGATACCAAACTGATGCGGGACGGACACGGGGACCGACTCTAAGTGATATGGACCTCGGACTCTAAATGCACCCACGACCAGCAACATATGATGGGAGAGACATTAGGCTCGACACTAAGAGCTCCTATGGGCTATACGTCGCTAACAGAAATGCAAGCTCACTTGTCGTCCCAAGCGAGGGAAACGCAGATCGTGCGCGGTTGAGAAACCGATAGAGTTAAGGGTAGTCCGACTCACTTCCGTGCTCGGATCGAGCCACAAGACGGGTCACTCTCTCGCTCACAGCGATGACATGGACTCACGGGCTAGTTCCTATCGCACTCGCCAGCGGCCTAAGATCATATACTAAACTAGCAAATGAATGCCAAGAAGTTACAATCGTTACCTCCACGCTCTCGGCGTGGGGAAGACAACCCCGGCCAATCACGGACTCCCGGTTAAACACTTTTACAGCAGTACAATAATTTTGACCCACTCCACGCAGGGAGGTAACAGGTCACATGTGGGGCCCGGGAGTCGCGACAATTGGGTTGACGGGCAGCATCTTGACGTCGTCCCGGTGGTGTCAAACCCACGTTTTGGTGTTGTCCGGACGGCGCGATCTACGGGTCCGTGGGGCCCACAGACCGCTCTGTCCTCCGGGTCTATTGGGGTGGGTCCCGCTATGATGGAGACCCCTGGTGGCGTGCCTCCCTGGAAGGCGGTCGGGCGGGAACGCCGGTCGGAGGCCGATCGGCTCCGATCTCCAAGCTTTGGAGTTGCTGCCCACGGACTTGTGCTTCTATTTTGCAGCGCGCGATCCGGCGAGAATGTCTGCTGCGATCAATCCTGATGTCAGATCGAAGCACAGAAGGTATTGTTGGAAAGCTCTTTCGAAGTACTCCGACCTAGGGCTAGATAAGCAAACTGGATCTGCACAGATCTGGCCTTAGTTTATTTTTGAAGTTGCTGTTGGACAGTGCCCAAAATCTCAGGGCAGCAGGGAAGTTTTCTGAGAACTACCTTTGACCGTGGGGTATACCTCAGATTCAGACCTCGAGCTCTTCATGAAGATTGTAGAGGGGAAAGAGAGGAAAACGGAAATAATTCTTATGAAGAGATTGGTGGAGATTTCGATTTTTTAGGGATTTTATACTGACTGGGGGTCGGATCTGGACACTGGTAGAAGAAATTGTGGGGGATCTAAAGATGATTTTTTAGAAAATATGTTAAGGCCTTTATAAATTCCACAAAAATTCATGGGTGGAGGGAATGGTGGGTAGAATCTCCAGTAATTTTGGGGGTTCCAAAAAAAATCAAAAGGTGGTCTGGAGATGGGAAACACAGGGTTGCTATCACTATAGACAGAAACCTGACAGAACTGGAAGGAAAAGATGGACGCAAATGTAAAAATGGAAATCGGAAGCTAGAGGTCAAACAAATTTTTTTAGAACATGGAGGCAACCTCTGGAACACGCCCTAAAAACTTGAGCTCAATAAGATCTCGGAGCGGAGAGATAAAATTCATGGAAGGGCCTGTTGTCCTGAGTGGACAGAACTCCAACGACAACCATGGTGGTGCGATGGCGGCACGATGGCGGCGGCGGCGATCACCGGAACTTATAGATGAGGCTTCCCACCTCAGAAGGCAACCTTCCCAGCTGCAAGAAGAAGAGAGGGGAGAGGGAGAAGGGGGCGCACCAGGCTGCTCCAAAGAAATTCTCACAATTTGTTTGCATTAATTCCATCAAAAATGAGAAATACAAGAGATTTATATGAAATGCCAAAAGACTCAAAATAACCCTAGATCTAGATTTGGGGGGGGGGGGGGTACAAAGGGAATTTCACATTTTAATTCCCCATGTGTGTTGGACCAAAATAATAAAATTACTTAATTTGTTCTAAATGGAGGGGGGCGCCCCCTTGACTATGTGGTTAAGGTTGGTGGCCAACCTTGACATTTAAGTCCACTTGTCCCCCACTTGGCCCACTCTTCTAGAAGCCCACAATTGGAATGTTGACTGACCCCACATGGGCCCTAGGGGTGAGGTGGATCAATGGGAGGAGGGGTGGGGGGCCCATGGGACCCAGGGGGCCCGTGGGACCCAGGGGTCCCATTTTGCACAAAAACCCTTAGTACAATCCAAATTACAAACCGAATAAAACTAAATAAACACACATGACACACAAATAAAGTCCAAATAAATATGATAAATGTCGAGACTCAAGGGGGAATCTACAGACTGTCTCCGAGCCAGATGGACGCCGAAGTGGCTCGGGTGGTGCTCCGCGTACGGTACCGGTGGCTCGGCGTATCGTGCTTCTCAATCGCTCGGGTGTCCGCACCAGACAATATACATGTTATTCTATCTTTTATGCATATGAGTTTCTATATAAGTGCAACCCTTACCCTAAGTGCAGACCTATGTATGTATGCTCTCACCCTTGCACATGCCAAGTTCTCTTCTTATCTTGCTGAATTGATCCTGGTTTAGGGGTTTTGTGAAAATGTCAGCTAGCTGATTGTGTGTGTCAATGAAATTCAATTCAAAGACCCCTTTTCCTACATGATCTTTCAGAAAATGATGTCGAATGTCAATGTGTTTTGTCCTAGAATGTTGAACATGATTTTTTGACAAATTGATTGCACTGGTATTGTCACACAAGATTGGAACACATTTCATTTCAACATCCAAATCAAGCAATTGATTTTTGATCCAAAGTGCTTGGGCTCCACAACTTTCGGTGGCTACATATTCAGCCTCGGCCGTTAAGAGAGCTATTGAATGTTATTTCTTGGAGGCCCATGAGACTAGACACCCACCAAGAAACTAACAGTACCCACTAGTACTTTTGTGATCTACAATGCATCCGACATAATCCGCACTGGTGTATGCAATCAAATCAAATGAACTACCGATGGGAAACCACAAGCCAAAATCTATTGTGCCAATTTTGAATGTCAGGGCGGCATACTGTGAGATACAGTAGTGATCCGATCATACCTCGAAACAGTGTGGGATCTACTGTTTTACCATTTTCATCTTTGTCTAACTTCATGGTTGTGGCCATCGGAGTTGACAGGGGTTTTGCTTCAACCATCCCATATTTCGTTATCAGCTCCAATGTGTACTTGACTTTTTTTTTTATCTCAAACACAAAGTCATCTAGCGGCCGAAGGGAGAGTGCACCCCCATTCCAGAGGAAGGGAATGGTCTCACTCCACCAAGCAAACCCCTAAATGCTGATTTTATTACTTTTCTTTTTGTGTAGAATCTGTACAGATCAATAGAGACCGAAGAGACCAAGTCTCTAGTACAAATGAGTATGAAAAGAGGCTATACAAAAATTCTACGAAAATTAGGAACAGCAGATGCATCCGCTAAAGCATAAGCTTTGGCTAGTATGGGCAAATCTTTGAAAGAATAAAACTCCTTATTGCGGCCAATGATTATTGCATGATTGGCAAGGGCATCAGCAACTTGATTAATCTCTCTGTAGGTGTGGGATATGGGGCAGCCACACGACTGAAAATCTTCTTGAATATCTGCCCACCATGGAAGGAGGGACCAAGGGGGATCTTTCTTCTTGGTAAGCATATCAACCATAGCCATAGAATCTGTATAAATGATTGACAGAGGGATAGAGTGCAGGCTGGCTAGGCGTAAACCATCCAGGAGAGCTCTTCCTTCAGCAATCATATTTGTGCCATTCCCATAGAAATAAGAGAAACTTAATAGAACTTGGCCATAAGAATTTCTTATGCAGCCACCCCCTCCAGCCGGGCTTGGGTTTCCCTTACAAGCCCCATCAATATTAAGAGAATAGTTAACAGAAGGGGGCATCCATCTAATGATATTAAATGCCGACTGTTTGATGTTGACCTCAATACCAAATTCATGAATCAATTTCCTGTGACTATGACTAATTCCTTGTCTGAACTGGGAATGCTGCACAATTTGTTTAATCTCCAAAAGAATGATATCAGCCACCCTTAAAATATTGGAAGAACTACCTTCATACCTGACCAAGCATCTGTATTTCCAAATCTCCCAAGTTATCAACATCACCATCATAAGAGATATAAAACCTTTAGGAGAAGTAATTTGAATTTCTGAAATGAATTGCTTTAGCCACAATCGGAAATTAGATGATGGTTTTAATTCTGGTAAGAGGGGTCCAAACTTATTCCATAGTAAGGCAGCAGGTTCACTTTTCAGAAATAGATGATCATCATCTTCATTATTCTTAGTGAATTGACAACAGGAGCAGCAAGATGCCATCTGTACACCAATTGATTGTACTCTGCTATCAGTGGGAACCGCCTGTTGTATGAGCTTCCAACAAAATAAAGCTGCCCTTGGAGGAAATTTGATATTCAATAGCTTGCTAAAACCTGAGTTGTCCTGTTGAGTTGTTTGCCCCTTTATATATCTGTAAGTAGATTTAATGCTGAATTTTCCAGAATTAGATAATGACCAGATGGGAATATCCCTACCATTTTGTAAAATAATGTTCTGAAGATCCCCTCGGGTCTGCTGATCAGTAATGAAACTCCAAGCATTATGTTGTACTTCTGTTAATACAGCCCTTGCAGAATAATCCTCAACAGAAGATTGAGGAGGAGCCTGAGCAGTTAAGGCTTTATCTTTGTACCAAATATCTTTGAAGAAGTTTATAGATGAGCCATCTTTTATGATCATCTGGAGACCAGAAAGAAGAATAGTTTTAGCTTTTACATAATCTCTGGTTCTGATTCCTGCTGGATATGGGGAGGTGCAATCTGAAATGTGACAGCCTTGCAAATATTTGCATCTAACAAACCGAGCCCAAAGAGAATCACTGAATATAGAAAGCCACAGGAGTTTTACTTGACAGCAAATCTGAATATCAGCAATACTTCTAATGCCCAGGCCTCCATTGACAATAGGATTACAAATTCTGTCCCATGAAATCTAATGCTTCCTGTGAGAAGTGCCGGTCCCTTGCCAAAAAAAATTGGCACACAATTTTTCAATTTGTCTCTGGATGGTGCAAGGAATTGAAACAGCACTAGCTGAGTATATTGCCAATGATGACAGCATAGAACGAATAAGGACAACTCTGCCAGCCTGAGTATATTGCCAATGTGTACTTGACTTGATTTATGAAAATGCCTTCAAATGTTTGCTTCACCTGCAATCCAAGAAAGAATGTAAGTTCACCTATTAAACTCATCTCAAATTCTCCTTGCATACTTTTTGTAAATTGATCACATAAGGCATTGTTAGTAGCTCCAAAAATAATGTCATCAACATACACTTGAACTACTAATATATATGTACCTGATTTTCTCGTGAAGAGTGTTTGATCAACCTTACCTCTTTTGAACCTATTTTCAGCCAGGAATGAAGTGAGCCTTTCATACCATGCCCTTGGAGCTTACTTCAATCCGTACAAGGCCTTCTGCAACTTGTACACATGTTTTGGATGTTTTGAGTCTTCAAAACCTAGAGGTTATTCTACAAAAATATCCTCTTTGATGTACCGATTTAGAAAGGTAGATTTAACATCCATTTGAAATAATTTGAAGTCGAGAGAGCAAGCAAAGGACAGTAGAATTCGGACTGCTTCTAACCGAGCAACCGGTGCAAATGACTCATCAAAATCAATACCCATTTCCTGGCTATACCCTTTGGCTATGAGCTGAGCCTTGTTCCTAACAACCAATCCCGTGTCACTCAACTTGTTTCTGAAAATCCAACGGGTTCCTATTACGGGTTGATTCTTAGGACGCGGCACAAGAGTCCATACCTCGTTTCTTTCGAACTGGTGCAACTCTTCATGCATGGCCTGAATCCAGTATTCATTTTGAAGAGCTTCATGAATATCCTTAGGCTCTTCTTGTGAAATAAAGGCCATGAAATCCTCTTCTTCTACTTTCCTTAATGAAGATCTAGTTCTTACCCCATCTTCAGGATTACCTATGATGTTTTTAGCTGGGTGATCTTTCAAGAATATGGAGGAACTTGGCAAGTTGGGGTGCTGCACTCACTATTCTTGAAGTGTATCAATTGTTGGATCTTCATCCTTTTCACTTTTGCTGGAGATCCCTTCAGTTGATTCATCCTTAATCGTAGCATCATCTGAGCGTTTGGGAGCTTCATCTGCATCCAAGGTAGAAGAAATTTGATTTGTCAATTTTAATTCAGATTCATCAAAAATAACATGATGACTTTCTTCAACAACTAAAGTCCTTTTATTAAATAACTTGTAAGCTCTAGAATTTAATGCGTAACCTAGGAAGATTCCTTTGTCACTCTTTTCATCAAACTTTCATAGATTTGACTTACAATTGTTCAAAATATAGCAAGGGCATCCAAATGGTTTGAGATAAGAAATGTTCAGTTTCTTACCCTTGTAGAGCTCATATGGGGTTTTCTTCAAGATCGGCCTTACCATTGCCCTGTTTATGCTGTAGCATGCTGTACTTACCGCCTCAGCCTAAAAGTATTTGGGTAGGGAGTTCTCACTTAACATAGTCTGAGCCATGTCTATCAATATTCTATTTTTCCTCTCCACTACTCCATTTTGTTGAGGCGTCTTGGGTGATGAGAAGTTGTGCGTATATCCTTGTTCCTAGCAAAAAGTGCGGAAGTCATGATTTTCAAACTCACCACCATGATCACTCTGAATTGTGGTGATGAGGTATCCTTTATCATTTTGGATTTTTCTGCAAAACACATGAAACTCCATTAAGGCATCACTTTTATTGGCTAAAAATAACACCCATGTAAATCTGGAGTAATCATCAACAATTACAAATCCATAAGATTTTCCTTCTAGGCTGGATGTCCTAGTAGGACCAAAAAGATCAAGATGCCGCAGTTCTAAAGGCCTATCAGTAGAAACAATATATTTATTTTTGAAAGAGATACGTGTTTGCTTACCTTTTGTGCAAGCCTCACAGATCTTATCACTTTCAAATTTTAATTTAGGCAACCCATTTACCAAGTCATGTCTAGACAATTTGGAGATTACTCCGAAATTAGCATGACCTAGCCTTCGGTGCCATAGCCATGCATTGTCATGGTTGTTTGCTACCAAACACACATTTTCACTGGAAACATCATCAAGATCAATAGTGTACACATTGTTGTTCCTCTTGCCGATGAATTTGATTTCATTAGAGATTTTATTCATGACAAGGCACTGAGTTTCATCAAAAATAATTTTAAAACCCCTGTCACATAGTTGGCTAATGCTTAAAAGATTGTGAGTTAAACCTTTCACCAAGACCACGTTTTCGATAAGAATTTCAGAATTCTTACCTATGTTGCCAATTCCAATTATCTTACCTTTTCCTTTCCACCAAAGGCAACCAAGCCTCCATCCTTATCTTGCAGAGTAGAGAACACTTTCTTGTCCTCTGTCATATGCCTTGAGCAACCGCTGTCTAGGTACCATTTGCTCCCCCTGGCTTCAAGGCATATCTGTAAAAGACAGCATTCTCATGCAATTATTTTTGGTATCCAAACAAATTTGGGTCCATAGGAGTTAGTCCAATTCTGCACATATCTTTTCTTTGTCCAAGCAAAATGATTTCTTTGTGTGCTTTGTCTGAACCAACAATTAGCAATTACATGACCAAATCTACTACAGTGAAAGTAGCTGATATTTGTGTGGTATAGATTGAACATGTTTGGGTTTGGTATGTGAGCATGAAGCACAATCATTTTCTTTTTCATGCACATAAGATGTAGTAATCTTGTGCTCAAGGGATTTTTTGTTCTGGGGTATATACCCTAATCCTTCTGTCTGGAAGTTAACTTTAACTCCCAACACATTGTCTAGGTTTTGTTTCCCTTTAAGAAACATAGAGAGAGTGAACTGCAAGTCAGTCACCTCTTTATTCAAACTCTCATTTTTGTTCTCAAGTTCTGAAATGGAAGATGTCAGAACTTATTTTTTATTTTTGAGTTTTTCACAAACTTTTTCAATTTTAGACATTTTACATGATAACTCCTCTTTGATTCTTTCAATATCTAAAATTGTTTCAAGCAAGGTTTCCTTTTCTTCTGTTAACTCAAACCATTCTTGTTCTAGTTTCTCAAATTTAACAGAAGTATCCTCATGTGTTAAGTCATCAATTTTCTTTATGAGAGTTTTACTCTCAGGTCTGATTTTTATGTATTTTGTATACAGTTTTTTATATTTTGACTCACATTGTTCATTTGAAATAAAATCAGGGTCAGAATTTACCTCGGCTGAATCATCCTCATGTGCCATGAGGCATAGGCTTTCCACGGGCTCCTCCAGCTCCTCATCAGATGGTTCGTTCTCTTCGTCGCTCCATGTGGCGACCATGGCTTTCGATTTCTTGAATTTGTCCTTCTTGAACTTTCTCTTCAATTCTGGGTACTCTCCTCTCATGTGCCCGGGCTTCTTGCATTCATTGCAAATAACATTGTTAGGCTTGCTCGGCTCACCCTTGGTTTGAAAAGACTTCCTTTGCCCTTTTCTGAAGTTTCCTTGGAAATTCTTCTTTCTTCTCAGAAACTTCTTCACTTGGTGGGTAAGCATAGCCAAGTCTTCTTCTTCATTGCTCTCCTCGCTGGACTCCTCTTCTTGGGAGTCGTCATACGACTGGTTGGCTTTCAACCCCATGGTTTTCTTTTTTTTGGATTCCTCTTCCGCAGTTCTTTTAATGTTACTCATAGGTCATGAGTGACCCTATGAGCTCGTCCAAGGAGCGTGTAAATAGATTCTTTGAGTCCTCAATGACTGTGACTTTTGTGTGCCAAGCAAGTGGAAGAGATCTTAACACCTTCCTCACGAGCTCAGAGTTTGTGTAATTCTTTCCAAGACTCTTGAGACCATTAGTAATCTCAGTCAGTCTTGCAAACATCTCAGAGATGGTTTCTTCGGGTTTCATTTTGAATAGCTCGTAACTGACTTGATGGTTGGCTTTGGTCTCCTTAACCTCGGAGGTTCCTTCATAGATGAGCCGCAGCTTGTCCCACATCTCCTTCGCTGAACTGCACATGGATACCTGAGAAAACTCGTTAGGATGTATAGCACATTGCATAATGTTCATGGCATTAAAGTTAACTGTGGATTTCTTAATATCCTCAGGGTTCCACTCGTCTTCATTTTTAGAAAGCTCATATGGACCCTTCTCCACCACCCTCCAGATCTTGTACTCTTGGGCTCTCATAAAAACATGCATTCTATTTTCCCAATAGGAGTAGTTCGAGCCGTCAAAGTATGGAGGACGGTGGATTGAGTCGCCCTCAGGCATCATCCCCTTGTTGGCCATTGATCTGGATCTCACTCTAGATCGTTAGATCTGAAAGAATTAGAGCCTTTGCTCTGATACCAATTGAAGTCCTATGATCAATGACACCCAAGAGGGGGGGTGAATTGGGTGTTTACAAATTTTAAGAAAACTTTAGTCAATTTAAAATAATGAGAAAAATAGCCACAAAGAAGTTTAGATCTAAATAAGAACTATTAGATCTAGCAAGATCTACCACACTCAACTGATCTTTGGTACCGTGGCGGAGGTGAGAATCTGAAGATTCTACTCACGCAAAGTGTTATCTTTCTGACAAGATTTACCTTATCGATCCGAACTCACCTTTTGATATACCAGAGATGTAGTGTGAAAATGATAGATTATGCTAAATCTAACTCAATCAAAACAACCAAATTAATCTATGTGTGTGCTTGCACAGAATGGTGATAGGAGAAAAGGATCAAACCACACAAGAGACACGATTTTTAGGTGGTTCGGATGCAACAACGGCAACCTACGTCCAACCCTCACGAACTGTGAGGATTCCACACTATCTTGTAAAAGATTACAAGATTAAACCACACACACACACTCGTGAGGAGTTCGAAACTCCCACGAAGGTGGACAAGCACCGAATCACACAGAAATGTGAAGAAGGTGAAACACACACACACACACACACACACACACACACACACACACACACACACACACACACACACACACACACACACACACACACACACACACACGGATCTATGTAGATCCACACACACAAGTGTTTAGATATTACAGGAACACACACTTCAAGCTCAAATAGAAATGAAAGGAGAAACACAAAATAAAAGCTTCAGATTTAAGCTCCCCCTTAGTGGATGAAGAGGATTTGGGATGCAGCTTGATCTCCACTTGACTTGGGTTGATTGGCCTCAGATTGAGCTTGAGAAGCTTGGAGATGGATGAAGAACTTCTTACACGGAATACTGTTCACGGAGCTACAGTAGCAGCACTCTTTCTCCCTTGACAGCCCCCTTTGATCTCCCTTGAGTGATGTGGAACGATCTTTTCATTTACATCTTTTTATTTATTTATTTATTTAGTTATTATTTGGTTTGTTGGTTAGTTTATTAGGCGTGCCAGTCACCGGAGTGACAATTTATTATGCGCTCGATCTGACTCGGTCAGTCGATTGTGAAATCCGAGTCGGGACCGGAAGTCCGTCACACCATAAAGACTATGACGTTAATTACGTCCTTCCAAAGAAGGACAACCCTTGATTAATCGCCAAATTAAGAGGGGCCCCGGGGGCAAAATGAAATAAGACTGATGTGTAACTTTATTTGCGGGATATGAGATACATTTATATATATATGCTCATGCAGTTAATAGTTTCATTATGATTCATCGGCCTATTTCCCGATACGGGGGCGGAGAACTTAGGTTCAAGAACCACTCTCATGCATAATGATGGCTTCCATTCGGGCATAACCCAGTTTTCAGCCACTCGCTATTTGATATACCGAGAGCACAGGAGAGGATGATTTCAGATTGGTTTGATCGCATTAAGAGTGCGGCATGAAATAGGCATATTCGCTCATAATGGAACCACACAAGCATAACGGAATTGCAAGAATATTACGGCATTGTGTCCGTCTATCAGTCTCATCAATATGAATCACAGAGTGAATCCGGCAGCATCTCCCCTGATCTTGGTTCATACCAAATGGGAATAGGGAACCATCCACGCAGAGGCGAGATGGAGCCCATAATAATCGGGGAATGTTAGTGCCCAAAGTGGTGCGGAACGGGACTAAGCTGAGACGGGTTAATCCGAATGACATTTTCCCTTAAAGGGGCTTATTTCTCTATTCCCTGAAACGGATCGCTAGAAACCCTACAGAGATAGGGCCTCTCGAATCCAAAGGGTTTGGCGCCAACATAGCGTACCGGAGATTAGAGTTAAATTCGGCAGCATCTCCCCTTGTTTTGGGCTATGCCAAAGGGGAAATAGGACATCCATTCACGGAGTGCCGGGATGAAAGCCAAAAGAGAGATGAGCATATAGCCCAGAACCCATGGAGATGGAAACACGGTGGTTTAATGTCCATTATTATAGCATTCGGTCAATATTCCCTTGAGGAACCGTCGGAGAACATGTAGTGGCAGATCTCCGTAGGTTAATAGGGTTAAAGGAACATCATCCATAAGTCAGCCCAGTGTAAGGACATTATCCTATTAATATAGCCCCCAATGGATTGAGTGAGACCCCTGGCCTTTCCCTCTCTCGACAGGATGGAAATTCATAAAGGGCTTGATGAGAATTAGCTAGAATTGGACGTAGTCTAAGGTTCCTGGTGCACTGGCCTCGGCGCGAACGGATCGGCGCATGAGTGCTTTGGCACGTATAGGCATCGGTGCGGCAAGTGGACTTGGATCGAATGGGCATCGGCGTTGAACCTCCCGCGGCGCACATCCAACCCTCAGTGCAAGAATACTCGCGCCGATGGGGGGAGCATGTGCCGAGGGGGATTGGCGCCGAGGAGCCTCGAAAGCTGGGTTTTGGGGTTTTTTTGGAGACAGGTTTTCAGGGGTCTGAGGCTTTGATCCAAGGGGGTTTCAGAGGCAGGTATTCAGGGGTTTACAGATGTTTGGGACTAACTTAAACGATGTCTCATCGGGTGCCAAAAAGGATGGATTTTAGAGGGATAATCTCAGGGCGGGATGAGATCGAATCTCACTCAACAAGGCTGCTGGGGGCCAATCGTTTATTGAATCCTCTGCAATAGGATTACGTTATATCCCTCACCATTTCATGGATGAAGGGCCACGAGATAGACTGTCTCGGGCTTGATCATGATCAGGAGGTTAGGAGAAGGAGCAGGAGAAATGTTGGTCGAGAAGCTCTCATACGAACATATCCCCAATCGTTCTATGACTGAGAAGCCATGAGATAGACTGTTTCGAGCTCTCATCATGAATCAGAGGTTAGGAAGACTCAGACGACGCCACAAAAGCAGATTTAGATGATCAGGAAAGTATACACACAACAAAAATGAACTTCCTCACAACCATGCTCAGGTATGATAAACTTCAGAAGGGGGGGGAAGGAAGAAAACTCAGAACCTCATGTTTCATTTCATTCCGGACGAATGCATCCATTTGACATTAGGGGAAATCAGATTGCAAGGGCATTCATATGAACATATGCCCCTCGAACACATATCAGACTATGCTGATGCTCGACATTTACAGAGGAACAGAGAAAAAAAAGCATAATAAACTAAACATACGAATAAATTACAGAGGGAAAGATAGATCGGAAGACTCGAGATGGGGGGGAGGGGACGGATGTAGCCCCTTAGGGCATTTGAAAGCCACCCCACCTTGCTTTCTTCTCCACGGATCTCTGCAACTTTCTCCTCCTTCTTCAGAATCTTCAGCAGGCTCTCAGACCCTTTCCTCTTTTTCTCAGCTCTCACTCTCTTCCTTCTCAGATGGCTTCGAATGTTCTCCCCCTCTTATGTTGTCCCCCATTCTTTTCGCTTGTCGAGGATCACAGGTTTTATAGAGGGGTGGCCCTCTGCTTCCGACATAAACTCCTCGGCGTGCCCGACATGTAGCATCTCGGTGCGCCTGGCATGCAGCCTCTCGGCGCGTCTCATCTTG
Source organism: Amorphophallus konjac (assembly GCA_022559845.1). Classification (NCBI taxonomy): domain Eukaryota; kingdom Viridiplantae; phylum Streptophyta; class Magnoliopsida; order Alismatales; family Araceae; genus Amorphophallus; species Amorphophallus konjac. The sequence continues at coordinate 148,054,379 of CM040123.1, forward strand.
TGTTGGGCTTGGCCCATTTGCTTAGTATATCGGCACCGGAGAGGGGCTTATCTAATGGGCTTTTCTTCATTGGTCTTATGGACTTCTTAGAATAGATATTTGTTTTACCCGAGGCTTGCTTAACAACTTGCATCCACAAACATGCATGAGGCTATGTGAATCCCATTTTATGAGCATCAAAATTGTCTGAGAATCCTCTTCAGCAGGTAGATGATTGCCCGGAGTTTGTCATAGTCTTCATCAGCCGGACTATCTGAATGATAGCCGTGCTGGACAGCAGCCTAGCCAGAGATGGCTTCAGCCGAACAGAGTGTCAGGGATAGTGGATCTCTTCTATTCTGATCCTCATAACTTCCAGGGATGGCACATGAGCCGCACCCTTGATTGGTCTTCGGAGCCCTGAGCTTGCTTTGTCTTCTTCTTTTATCCTTGTATATTTTATGTGTCAACAAATGCCCCCCACCCGCAGGTGGCGCAAGCGAAGAATGAGCGGCACTAGACCTGCAAGCATATATTGTAACATACTTTGTACTTTTCTTCAGGCCTATTCCTGTTCATAGTGCATTTTCATAGCCTAGAATCTTCATTCTGTTTGTATAATCCTAGCACTTCGTAGGCATATTCGGATAGACGCCTACATTTTAATCTCATGGTTGCAGCATCCCAGGGTGAGCAAGCCGGCGCAGTTGACGGTCTCCAAACTTTATTCTGTCATGTCTTGTAGCAATTTTGGTAATTTGTATGGAAGTATACCCGTATCTGCACTGTAAGAGAGCATCCGTCCTTTCAAGGAAAGGATGGGGGCCTCGCTCCACCCCCTGCTGGGATTCCAGAGGTTGCCAAATTGGGACAAGTGTATGTCTCATCGATCAGAAGTGCCGGATGATCATAAAAAGCTTCATCATCGGTATTGGGTTTATGCCAATGTAAGGAAATGGGTGTGCTTCATCAGAATAAACGAAAGGTCTACTCCGGGTAGGTTTCATTATCGATCCGGGCGATGATGCCGTGTGACCGACAGAAGGTTTTATTGTCGGTGGGACTTGGGATAGTAGAGAATGGGTGAGTTTCATCAAAGTAGACAGAGGGCCTACTCTGGATGGGTTTCATCGTCGGTTTAGGCGAAGATGCCTTGTGACCGATGGAAGGTTTCATCATCTGCATTGGGTTTATGTCGATGCAAGAAAATTGATAAGTTTCATCAGAGTAGACGGAAGGTCTATCCTGGCTAGGTTTCATTATCGATCTAGGCGATGATGCCTTGTGACCGATAGAAGGTTTCATCATCAGCATTGGGTTTATGCCGACGCAAAGAAATTGATAAGTTTCATTAGAACAGACGAAAGGTCTATTCTGGATAGATTTCATTATCGATCTAGGCAATGATGCCTTGTGACCGACAGAAGGTTTCATCATCGACATTGGGTTTATGCCGATGCAAGAAAATTGATGAGTTTCATCAGAACAGACGAAAGGTCTATTCTGGATAGGTTTCATTATCGATCTAGGTGATGATGCCTTGTGACCGACAGAAGGTTTCATCATCGACATTGGGTTTATGCCGACGCAAGAAAATTGATAAGTTTCATCAGAACAGACGAAAGGTCTATTCTGGATAGGTTTCATTATCGATCTAGGCGATGATGCCTTGTGACCGACAGAAGGTTTCATCATCGACATTGGGTTTATGCCGACGCAAGAAAATTGATAAGTTTCATCAGAACAAACGAAAGGTCTATTCTGGATATGTTTCATTATCGATCTAGGCAATGATGCCTTGTGATCGATAGAAGGTTTCATCATCGACATTGGGTTTATGCCGACGCAAGAAAATTGATAAGTTTCATCAGAAAAGATGAAAAGTCTATTCTGGATAGGTTTCATTATCGATCTAGGCGATGATACCTTGTGACCGACAGAAGGTTTCATCATCGACATTAGGTTTATGCCGACGCAAGAAAATTGATAAGTTTCATCAGAGTAGACGGAAGGTCTATTTTGGATAGGTTTCATTATCAATCTAGGCGATGATGTCTTGTGACCGACAGAAGGTTTCATCATCGGCATTGGGTTTATGCTGACGTAAAAAAATTGATAACTTTTATCAGAACAGACGAAAGGTCTATTCTGGATAGGTTTCATTATTGATCTGGGCGAAGATGCCTTGTGACCGACAGAAGGTTTCATCATCGGCATTGGGTTTATGCTGACGCAAGAAAATTGATAAGTTTCATCAGAACAGACGAAAGGTCTATTCTTGATAGGTTTCATCATCGGTGGGACTACCGGTGGAAGTGTCGCCAAAAAGGTGAAGCATGTGTTTTCATTGTATGGTAACCACATTACTGACCCAAGCGCCATTTTGGGTTTTCGCCGGAGCTGGCCCCCTCTTGCTTTTGCCCACGCGCCCTTTCGGGTTTTCACATGGCGGGATACCCGATTTTGCCTACAGCACCCTTTCGGGTTTTCACCATAGCTGGGTTATAGCCCTTTTTACCCTTGTCCAGGATGTCTGAACAAGTCCGGCGGGGCAACTCTATTTTAAGTCCCATTTTTTTCATTATTTTTTTTCTTTTCTTTTTTTTGTAACATCTGAGACCGTACGTTGCTTGTTGAGCATGTAAAAGAATTCATCGTTGATGTGGGTTTCAACATTAGCGTAAAGAAAATATGGTTTTATCATCTATCCAGACAGAAGGTCCGAATTGGTGTTTGCATGAAGGAGGCTTAGGTCCGAAGTCGTTTGCCTATACGTCTTATCGTTGATGTGGGGTTTACATCAACGCAAAGGAGATAAGGTTTCATTATCGATCCGGACGGAAGGTTCGGACTGACATTTATATGGGGGAGGCTTAGGCTCAAAGCCGTTCGCCTATATGCCTCATCATTGATGTGGCGTTTACATCAACGCAAAGGAGATAAGGTTTCATTATTGATTCAGATGGAAGGTCCAGATTGATATTTACATGAAGGAGGCTTAGGTCCGAAGCCGTTCGCCTATATGTCTCATCGTTGATGTGGGGTTTACATCAACGCAAAGAAGATAAGGTTTCATTATTGATCCAGATGGAAGGTCCGGACTGATATCTATATGTAGGAGGCTTAGGCCCGAAGCCGTTCGCCTATATGTCTTATTGTTGATGTGGGGTTTATATAAATGCAAAGGGGATAAGGTTTCATTATCGACCCAGATGGAAGGTCCAGATTGATATTTACATGAAGGAGGCTTAGGCACGAAGCCGTTCGCCTATATGTCTCATCATTGATGTGGGGTTTACATCAACGCAAAGAAGATAAGGTTTCACTATCGATCCAGACGGAAGGTCCGGACTGATATTTATATGGAGGAGGCTTAGGCCCGAAGTAATTCGCCTATATGTCTCATCGTTGATGTGGGGTTTACATCAACGCAAAGGAGATAAGGTTTCATTATCGATCCAGGCGGAAGGCCCAGATTGATATTTACAAGAAGGAGGCTTAGGCCTGAAGCCGTTCGCCTATATGTCTCATCGTTGATGTGGGTTTACATCAACGCAAAGGAGATAAGGTTTCACTATCAATCCAGACGGAAGGTCCGGAATGACATTTATATGGAGGAGGCTTAGGCCCGAAGCCGTTCGCCTATATGTCTCATCGTTGATGTGGGGTTTACATCAACGCAAAGGAGATAAGGTTTCACTATCGATCCAGACGGAAGGTCCGGACTGATATTTATATGGAGGAGTCTTAGGGTCGAAGCCGTTCGCCTATATGTCTCATCGTTGATGTGGGGTTTACCTCAACGCAAAGGGGATAAGGTTTCATTATCAACCCAGACGGAAGGTCCAGATTGATATTTACATGAAGGAGGCTTAGGCCTGAAGCCGTTCGCCTATATGTCTCATCGTTGATGTAGGGTTTACATCAACACAAAGAAGATAAGGTTTCATTATTGATCCAGACGAAAGGTCCAGATTGATATTTACATGAAGGAGGCTTAGGCCCGAAGCCGTTCGCCTATATGTTTCATCATTGATGTAGGGTTTACATCAACCCAAAGGAGATAATGTTTCATTATCGATCAAGACGGAAGGTCCATATTGATATTTACATGAAGGAGGCTTAGGCCCGAAGCCGTTCGCCTATATGTCTCATCGTTGATGTGGGGTTTACATCAACACAAAGGAGATAAGGTTTCATTATCGATCCAGACGAAAGGTCCAGATTGATATTTACATGATACTGGGAGGAGTAGCCATCCTCATTGTCCTCATCGTTCTTCAGAGCTTTTATCACCATCATCTTGCATGTTGAGGCTTGTTTGTTCAATCATTTGCCACTCCCTCAAAGGGCAGTGGTGCAGCATGATAGAGCTTCAGATGCTTCCCATTGAGCGGCGAGAATTGAACTTCCCCCCGATGGCTGACAAACACATAGGCTCTACCTTCATAGACTCTTTGGACCACATACGGACCCAACCAGTTTGCATCTAGCTTGCCTTTTGGGTTGGAAGCCATGACTTCTTTCTTCTTGACCATAACCAGGTCACCTTTCTTGAACTCTCGCCCTTTGACGAGTTTGTTGAAGGCATTTGCCATGCGGGCTTGATATGCCTGAATATTCTTCTGTGCCTGAAGGCATCTTCCTTCCAGCTCAGCCAGTTCTTCGAATCTTCTTTAAGTATTTGACTACTCATCGCAGGCTAATCCATATTGAACTGCAACCCTGAGTGATGGAACTTCCAGCTCTATGGGGACTACTACCTCGGAGCCGTATACTAAAGAGAAAGGTGAACATCCTGTAGGGGTCTTGTAGACAGTACGATACGCCCATAATGCTTCGTACATCTTTTCCCCCCAATCTTTCTTGTTAGAGCTGACAGTCTTAGCCAGGAGGGTGCACATGGTTTTTTTGAAGGCTTCAGCCAATCCATTTGCTTGTGGATTATAGAGGGTGGATGTCCTCTAATCAATCTTGTACTTCTCGACGAGCTGATATACTTTCTGGTTTTTGAAATGGCTTCCATTGTCAGAAATTATTTAGTTGGGAGCACCAAACCGGAAGATAATGTTCTGTTTGATGAATCTGGCGACTAGCTCACTAGTCACTTCTCTGAGTGCTATGGCTTCTGCCCATCTGGAGAAGTAGTATGTTATAGCCAAGATGTACTTGTGTCCAGCTGAAGACGTTGGCAGAGGTCCAACCACATCGGTCCCCCACTGAGCGAAAGGCCAACTGGGAACTGTCAGGTGTAGGGGCACAGGCGGCCTTCTAGGCACGGTAGCATGCTCCTGGCATTTCTGGCATGTTTTTACAAACTGACAGTAGTCTTCAAACATAGTAGGCCAGTAATAGCCTAGTTTCTTGATTTCGATCTTCATCTTTGGTCCAGCTTGGTGTGCTCCAGCTGTCCCTGCATGTATCTCTTTCATCACTTGCCAAGCTTCGCTGGTGGATAGGCAGCGGAGCAGAACCTTCTTATGAGCATCCGCCATGATTCGGAATAGCATTCCGCTTCGGAACTCATAGGAATCTTTAGTCCGGAGAAGTCTCATTCTTTCTTCTTTGCTTTTGGGTAGCTGCTGGTGAAGGAACCACTGTAGCAAATGCTGTCTCCAGTCGGACTCCTGTGCTTTTTCGGTTGTATTGACCTCATATTCTTCTGGGCATGATTCTAACACACTGGGAACCTATCGCCGGTTTATCACAATAATGTTGAGTGTTTCATCTGGCGGGACTGCTAGTGAACTGGCTAGTTTTGCCAAAGTATCAGCATGAGCATTATTTCCTCGGCCCACATGATTGAGCTTGATATGGTGAAAGCTCGCCATTAGGCATAGTGCCTTTTGGTAGTAGGGGTTTAGTTCTGGCTTCCGCACCTCAAACTCCCCTTGCATCTGTTTTATTATCAGCATTGAGTCACCGAACACCTGGAGCATATGGATTCCCATGTTGAGTGCGATCTACAGGCCGATTATCAGAGCTTCATACTCAGCTTTATTATTGGTGCATGGCTTGTTTATTGAGCATGAAGTGTACACCACTTCATCTTCGGGTGACTTCAGAACAATGCCAGCTCCTGCTCGGACTCTGACCTGTCCAGCTGAGGTAGTTTCTGTTGATGCCCCGTCAAAGTAGAGGTGCCACATCATCGACTGGGCTTGACATGCCTCCAGTGTCTCATCATCAAAGAGCTTAGCTTCTAATGGAACATCCTCTGGTGCAGGGTGCGCCGCAAAGAAATCAGCCACGGCCTGGCCTTTTATGGCTCTTTGAGGCACATATGAGATGTCAAATTCCATCAGGATGACCCATTTGTCGAGTCGTCCCTTGAGTGCTGGATGAGATAATATATACTTGAGCGGGTCTGCTCGAGATATCAACTTGATTTCATGAGACAACATGTAATGCCGGAGTTTCTTAACGGCGAAGACCAGGGCCAGACAGGTCTTTTCTATAAAAGTGTAATTTTCTTCAGTCCGTACTAACCTTCTGCTAAGGTAGTAGAGAGCTTGTTCTTTGCCTTCTTCATTTACTTGAGCTAGCATTGCCCCCAGTGAATAATGAGTAGCTGCTATATAAAGAATCAGAGGTCTTCCTTAATTTGATCGGCGCTCCCAACACCGGAGGGGTTTTTAGATATTCTTTCAATTTTTCAATAGCTGTTTGGCATTCTTCATCCCAGAAGAACGTCATATCCTTCATCATCAACCTGTGAAAAGGGTGACATCGACCTGACAGGTTTGAAATAAATCGGCGATTGTACGCCAGTCAGCCTTGCAGGGACTGCAGCTCTGACAGAATCTTCAGAGGAGGGAGTTCTTGAATAGCTTTAATCTTGGACGGATCAATCTCAATGCCCCTGTGCCGGATGATGAATCCAAGAAATTCCCACTGGACACGCCGAAGGCGCATTTCATGGGGTTCATTTTCAGCTCATATTGGCGTAGCCTTTGAAATACCACCCTTAAATCTTGCAGATGGTCTTTCTTTCTTTTGGTCTTCACTACCAAATCATCAATGTAGAACTCCACTTTCTTGTAGAGCAAGTCATCGAATATCTTCGTCATAGCTCTTTGATATGTAGCGCCGGCGTTCTTAAGGCTGAACGGCATTCTTTTCTAATGGAATATCCCTTTTGGGGTGCGGAAAGCAGTGTGGACCCTGTCTTGCTCAGCGATCCAAATTTGGTTATATCCGGATGACCCATCCATAAATGAGAGGGCTTCATGGCCTGTGGTGGCATCTATCATCACCTCAGTGATCGGCATGGGGAAGTCATCTTTCGGGCATGCTTTTTTGAGGTCCCGAAAGTCAACACATATTCTTACCTGCCCATTTTTCTTCTTTACGGGCACTATATTTGCTAGCCATGTTGTGTATTGGTTTTCCTCGACGAACCCCACATCAATGAGTTTGTCGACTTCCCCATTAATTTGATTGATCAGCTCGGGCCGCATTCGCCTGGAAGGCTGCTTTACAGGCTCTGCTCTTGGATTAATGGGCAGCAGGTGTTGGGCTACATCGGGGCTCAATCCTGGCATCTCATTATAGGTCCAGGCAAAACAATCCCAGAACTCCCTTAGAAATTGTATATACTACTCTTGTTCTTCTGCTGATAATAGTGCACTAAGAAAGGTGGGTCTTGGATCTCCCTCACTCCCCAGGTTCACTTCTATCAGTTCATCAATGGTAGCTTGACCGCCGTCTTCAACTTCTAGTGGAGCTTCTTCAAGGTTGATGAAGCCTCCGTTGATGTAGTCTTCTTCAGCTTCCAGGGCCTCTAGCTCCCCGGCTAGTGATTGCTGGCTTTCTTCAGACGGGCTCTCTAAGGTTAGAGGATCTTGTCTCTCAGCTTCTTGGCTCCATTGATGAACCACTGGACCCTCCACCGGGTTTTGGTCATCTCTAATCGGTGGTTTCGGTGTCTCATCTTATGTTTTTGACATGGGACCTTCTTCCCCCTGGGGGTCTGCAGGCAAAATTTCTTCTACTGGATCTGCTAGGTCTTGCATGGCCCGGATCTCCTCCAGTATGCGCTCAAACTCCAGGCGATCCCTTTCTTTCTCATCGGCCTGATCTTCTTCAGGTGTTCCCCTGTCAAATCTAACTTCATCTTGGAATAGATATTTTCTGGAAAGAGGTTCCTTCCAATACTGGCATAGAGTAACTTCATCTTGTTCCCCTGAGCCTTCATAACTGTCATGGGTTTCAGTGCCACCTTTGGGGCGTTGTATCAGTTCTTCACCGTATGGTGGGTAATCATCATAGTCCGCCTCGAAGGGATCTTCGCGAGTGAAGTATGTGGAGATAACATCTACCTTTGCCTCATAATACTCCTACAGAGTATAGCCCAACCCTAGATGCCTAGTGATTTTTAGCAACTCTTTGTTGTTGTTGGGCGGATCCCAGAGCTTCTGGAATGACTTCTTCTGGCCAACAGGCTGTAGCAAGGGCATTTGCATTTTAGCAAACATCTGGGAGACCCGTTGGGTAGTATAATCTAGACCTGTTATTCGCACCATTCTGTTGACTGCCTCTTCCGGTATTACACAGTCTTCATCATCTCCATCGGCAGGCTCTCCCGGATAGAACACCGTAGGGGGTTCATCGAAACGGGGAACTTCCATAGTCTTCAGTAGTTGCACTGTCTGGCATTCTAGGCTTGGAATGGGTTTGAATAGTCCAAGCGAGACCTCAACAAGACTAAGCTTTTCTTTTATGTTATTATCTGCTTCGACAGGGTAAGCAACTGGCGATGCAATTCTAGCAAAATCCCCAGTTTGAGAAACATGGGCGACCTCTTGCTGCTCCACGTAGCCCGAAGGTGGTGGAGGGGACCATTCACCTAGTTCCGACATTGCTTTCTTCTGGCTTGCAGGAGCTTCTTTTTGCTTCACCCCTTGGGAGACCTCTGTATAGAATGGTGCATCAAGCATGTGGCATTCATATACTTCGAAGGGGTGAAAGTCTGCAAACACCATCTCTTCTTTGCCATTGTGGCAGTATTTGATACATTGATGTAAGGTGTAAGGCACTATCCCGTATCTATGTAACCAGGGTCATCCCAGTAAAGCCTTGTATGTGGTATTTGAATTTATCACATAGAATTGCACGGTGGTGGTGAAGTCACCCAATGTGAGGTTGAACTCCGCCACTCCGAGTGGAGTCTCACACTTCTGATTGAAGCCGGTAATCCTCATATCCTTCACCTTAGTGAGGTGCAGATCGAAGTAGTACTTCTGGTAGATGCAGTAAGGCAGGATGTTTACAGCAACTCCTGGATCTATCAAAATCTGGCTCAGTGGCTGGCAGTTGAGATGCCCCCTCATATACAGAGGCCTGTTATGGTTGGGGTCAGGAATTAACATATCATCCTCCGTGAATGTAATAGTTGTTCCAGAGTTAACTTCTATCAGAAGTGCTTCATATTGGGTGGGTGCCTGTAGGGCGTCGATAATGGCTTGGCGAGCTTCTTCGCTCAAGGAGAGGATCTCCCATATAGAAAACCTTGTTGGGAGCTTCTTCAGCATCTTCATAATCTTGCTGCCCACACGGACGTTGGACAGTCACATCTCCTCTGCCCAACGGGGTTTTGGAAGCTCATGTGGTGCTTGCAGCATGGTTTTCCCTTCTCTTGCTTCTTTCTTCTGCGGGGACTATTGGGGAGTCTCCGTTGGGGCGGTTGCTTCCAATGTTGAGGGAAGGTTGATGTCTGCTTCATCTTTTTCTTTGATCGTTGCGGCAAATGGTTGCAGGGGACCTTCATTTTCAGCAGCAGCGTTTGGGGCTGGCTGTTTGCCTTCCAGAATAGAGAGGAATTCAAGGAATGACGGGGTCTCATCGCACCCGTTTGTCTTTGCATAGAGGCCTGATGGGGGAGGGATCCCAATACCCCGAACTTCCGGCTCTGGTATCTGATAGGGTTGCTCACCCCTGAAAATAATATTGTGGTTGAGTGGAGGGAAACGCCCCCACCTTCTCTCAGAGCGGGTAGCATGCATTGAGGTAGAAGCCTCAGCCTGATTCGCTTCTAGTGATGGAGTGGAAGACTCCCCTTCATCTTCTTCCCCTAGTAGGGTGAACAGTACTGATATAGTGTTACACTGCAGTGTGACTATTTTCTTCTTGTTTCTTTGCTTATTCTTCTTCCGGCGCCTGGACTCGGCTGGCTTGTGCCCCCAGAAGAGGTCGGCTTCAGTTTTCTCCTGTTCTTTTTCTGACTGCTCTCTGATAGTCAATCCCTCCAGCTGTTCCCAGAGGACATGATCTTTCACTAATATTGGCTTCAGCTTAGGTTGCTCATATTCATCAAGCTGGTTTATATATTGCTGCAAGCGCCAGACCTCGGGGCTTGTCTTCTCATGGGTTGGCAACAGAGCCTACTTCTTCCGATTAAGAGTAAATATTTGGATAACCGGTGGTGATTCTGTAACGTGCCACACAGGGTTTATTGCTGGCGGGGGTTGCTTTGGAGTAACACCCCGAATGGAGGCCCCTGCCACTGTAGAGACTAATGGCCGTCTCTTGGTTTTGTTGGTACCGTCTGCCATCCCACCTGGTCTTTGATGGGGGTAAGAAAGCATGCCTCATATGTGTGTTGTGTGCATGTCTCAGTAGCCTCTTTAGGCAATTGTTGGTATATGGAAACCATATTGACAGTTGGTCTCATCACTGGAGGTTCATGAGGGCGTGGAGGATCCACCTGGTGCTTTCCCATCTGGAGCTTGCCCTTCTTATTCATGCTTTCCATGACATCTTTGAAGACGTAACAATTTTAAATAGTGTGCCCCAGCACCCGGTGATACGGACAGAATAGGGGATCATCCTTCTTGGCCGCATCTTTGGGTCTCTTTGGCTCGGGCAGTGTTATCTTGTTGTATTTATATGCCCAATTAAATAAAGGCCCTGTCTTCTCCTTGGGGAAGGAATATAACTTCCTCATCTTGTTCCTTAAAGAGACTTTTTCTTTCTTCTCTGCTGCCTCTGTTGGCAGAGGGGTAGCTGTTGCTTTAGGCTTTGCTATTTGCTGGTCAAAGGTATTGAAATCAACAGTATTTACTTCAGTCGACGCTGATCGCCGCTCAACAGCCTTCCCTTTCTGAGTAGTAGGAATGCTGTTGGCAGGACATCTGGATAAGAAAGTCTCGACCTCTGCCACTACACCGTTCAGATGGTCAAATGTCCTGATATCTGTTCCGATCATCTTTTCAAGCACTTCCCGCCTGAGGTTCTGCTTGCATATCTGCACAACATCCTCTTGGTATAGAGGCCGCTTGCATCTCATGGCCAGGTTCCTCCACCTCTTAATATAGTCCAAGGCCGTTTCATCCTGCCTCTGCCAGGTAGAGTATAATTCTGCCACCGTAATCTCTCTTTCTGTGACATGAAATCTTTCGCGAAACTTCCGCTGCATATCGGGCCAATCAACTACGGACCCGACAGGTAAACTGGAGTACCATTCAAAGGCCAAGCCCGTAAGGGATGAGCCGAAGAACTTTAGCAAGTAAGCTTCATCAGCAGCCAAGTCTCCCATGACCGTTATGTAGTAAGCAATATGTTCCCTTGGGGAGCCCTGCCCATTAAATTTGTCAAACTTTGGTGGCTTGTTAATGCCCGGGGGTAATCTCTTCGCAGCATACTGCGGAGGATAAGGTACCCGATAGATATCAAAGGTCCCGTAACCGCCATCGGCCTTCTCAGACAGCTTCATCTCTATCATTCTTTCAACCATCAGCTTGTTCACCATAGCAGTATCGACAGTCTTTGGATAGAAGTGCGCCTGTTGTTGTGTGAAGGGGGTTGTCATGACAGTGGCATGTAAACCCGGCTGCACTCCTGAGGGAGAGGGTTGCATTGTCTGCTGTGGCGGGAGAGACTGGCATGGAGCTTTCCCGTGACTTGCTTGGCGGGAAACGGTAGGTATCACCACCTCCGCAGAACTGGAAATTTCCCTTGCTGGCTCCGCATGCTTGGAGACATGAGTTTGTTCATTCTTCTCATCTAGTTGCCTTTGAAGAGCTTCAATCTTCTGTTGGTATCTCTCAAACATCATAAGGATGGTTGGGTCCAGAGACACAGCCATAGGTATATCTTCTATCACCTGACCAGATGTCCCCTCACCTAGGTTCATGAGTGGCACATCTTCTTCTTCTGAAGTCACCACATTTATAGTTAAAGTGGTGACTCTTGGTGCATCATCAACAGCCATGAGTTTCTCTTTTGCTGCCTGACTTTGCCTTGTTATGAGGCCGGGTCTTTGAGCCAATCTGGCGAGTTCTTTAGGCTGATCAGGCAGGGCACCATATCTTCCGACAACTCCAACCATATTACAAGCAAAGATTTACAATTTTCCTCTTTGTCTGTAAACTTTTCTTCTGGCATGACTAGGGAATGTCAGCCGATCGAACACAGATACTCTTTCTTTTTCTTCTCCCCACCGCTGGGCATCCTTCGAACACCCGGCCCTTTGGCCATCTTCAAGTTCATTGGAGTCCGAACTTGAGACTCCTGGCATCATCACTTCTCTATCATCTTCTTCTTCTCCTTCAGCGCACATGGCACGAAGTAACCTTTGTTGTCCTAGGGATGAATTCCCTAGACAGTGGAAATAGTCTTGGACCACTCTGCCCATCTCTTCTTGACTATGCCTCTAGGGATTAGATCGAGGCATCAGTCGTTCTTGTGTCTTCGGCTGATAAGCCAGCCTTGTCATCTGTGCAGCTTGATACATCTTCCGGGGATACCAGAATACGTCTGCCTGTCAGGCGTAGGCCCTTGGCATGTGGGGAACAATCATCAGAATAGCCTCTTCTTCTTCTTCTTCTCTGATCAGAACTCTCTTGCCCCCTCTTCTGGGGCGCATGACAGCAGCTTCTTCTCTCGCAGGGGTTGGTGCTGGGCCCCGTGTTCCCTTGGGCACCCAGATTTGCTTGCATCTTGCCGGCTTAGGTGCCAGCAGCTTCCTTTCTTCTCTTTCCATATTGGCCCTCCTAGTGGCCAACACTTGGAATCGGTTGTTGGTAGGGACTGCAGGAATGATGCGGTCGGGTAGTGCTTCAGCCGAGCGATCGTTGAGGTACACTCACATTCCTCCTACCAGCATTGATTTCCCTGAGACTGATAGACGTCCCTGGGGTGCAGTAGCCCGGCTCCTCTGGTAGTTCTTTCTCTTTATGCTGGCAACAGTAGGAGCAGCAACTCTTCCGTCCAAGTGGTGGACGTAGCAGGAGACAACGGTCGGTGCAGTTGTTGTCTTCTGCAGCCTTTTCTCCTTGGGTACATTTGCAGCTTCTACCACAACAGTCTTTTCAGTTCCATCATCGACCTGGAGTAGGTCAACGAACACGAGCCCCAAGCAGTTAGGTAGGCCCACGGACAGGGGCATGGATCCGAACGTAGTTGGTACCGCCAGGTACCCATCACGGACGTGGTTGTCAGTGACTTGCTGGCCAAACTCGACATGACTAGTCCAGTTTCCATTTGACTTCCTGCAAGCGGGATTAGCACACAGTCAGACTTTTTGGAGAGGCCGCCAGGTCTCATACTTTGGCAAAGAGATGAAGGGAGACTTGTCCTGAAGTGCCACCGGGCGTGCCAGCTTTGTGGAATGATCTTTTCATTTACATCTTTTTATTTATTTATTTTTTGGTTGTTATTTAGTTTGTTGGTTAGTTTATTAGGCATGCCAGTCACCAAAGTGACAATTTATTATGCGCTCGATCTGACTCGGTCAGTCGATTGTGAAATTCGAGTCGAGACCAGAAGTCTGTCACACCATAAAGGATATGACGTTAATTACGTCCTTCCAAAGAAGGACAACCCTTGATTAATCTCCAGAAATAAGACTGATGTGTAACTTTATTTGCGGGATATAAGATACATTTATATATATGCTCATGCAATTAATAGTTTCATTATGATTCATCGGCCTGTTTCCCGGTACGGGGGTGGAGAACTTAGGTTCAAGAACCACTCTCACGCATAATGATGGCTTCCATTCGGGCATAACTCGGTTTTCAGCCACTCAGTATTTGATATACCGAGAGCACAGGAGAGGATGATTTCAGATTGGTTTGATCACATTAAGAGTGCGGCATGAAATAGGCATATTCGCTCATAATGGAACCATACAAGCATAACGGAATAGAAAGAATATTACGTCATTGTGCCCATCTATCAGTCTCATTAATATGAATCACAGAGTGAATCCGACAGCATCTCCCCTGATCTTGGTTCATACAAAATGGGAATAGGAACCATCCACGCAGAGGCGAGATGGAGCCCATAATAATCGGGGAATGTTAGTGCCCAAAGTGGTGCGGAACGGGACTAAGCCTTGACGGGTTAATTCGAATGACATTTGCCCCTGAATGAGCTTATTTCTCTATTCCCTGAAACAGATTGCTAGAAACCCTGCAGAGATAGGGCCTCTTGAATCCAAAGGGTTTGGCGCCAACAGAGCGTACCAGAGATTAGAGTTAAATTCGGCAGCATCTCCCCTTGTTTTGGGCTATGCCAAAGGGGAAATAGGACATCCATCCACGGAGTGCCAGGATGAAAGCCAAAAGAGAGATGAGCATATAGCCCAGAACCCATGGAGATGGAAACACGGTGGTTTAATGTCCATTATTATAGCATTCGGTCAATATTCCCTTGAGGAACCATCGGAGAACATGCAGTGGCAGATCTCCGTAGGTTAATAGGGTTAAAGGAACATCATCCATAAGTCAGCCCAGTGTAAGAAGATGATCCGGTTAATATAGCCCCCAGTGGCTTGAGTGAGACCCCTGGCCTTTCCCTCTCTCGACAAGATGGAAATTCATAAAGGGCTTGATGAGAATTAGCTAGAATTGGACATAGTCTAAGGTTCCCGGCGCACTGGGCTCGCCGCGAACGGATCGGCGCATGAGTGCTTTGGCACGAATAGGCATCGGCACGGCAAGTGGACTTGGATCGAATGGGATCGGTGTTGAACCACCCTCGGCGAACATCTAGCCCTCGGCGCGGGAATGCTCGCATCGATGGGGGGAGCGTGTGCCGAGGGGGATTGGCGCCGAGGAGCCTCGAAAACTGGGTTTTGGGGTTTTTCTAGAGACAGGTTTTCAGGGGTCTGAGGCTTTGATCCAAGGGGGTTTCAGAGGCAAGTATTTAGGGGTTTACAGAAGTTTGGGACTAACTTAAATGAGGTCTCATGGGGTGCCAAAAAGGATGGATTTCAGAGGGATAATCTCAAGGGATGAGATCGTATCTCACTCAACAAGGCTGATGGGGGCCAACCGTTTATTGAATCCTCTGCAATAGGATTCTGTCATATCCCTAACCATTTCATGGATGAAGGGCCACGAGATAGACTATCTTGGGCTTCATCATGATCAGGAGGTTAGGAGAAGGAGCAGGATAAATGTTGGTCGAGAAGCTCTCATACGAACATATCCCTCATCGTTCTATGACTGAGAAGCCACTAGATAGACTGCCTCGGGCTCTCATTATGAATCAGAGGTTAGGAAGACTCAGACGACGCCACAGAAGCAGATTTAGATGATCAGGAAAGTATACACACAACAGAAATGAACTTCCTCACAACCATACTCAGGTATGATAAACTTCAGAAGGGGGGGGGGAGGAAGAAAACTTAGAACCTCATGTTTCATTTCATTCCGGATGAATGCATCCATTTGACATTAGGGGAAATCAGATTGCAAGGGCATTCATATGAACAGATGCCCCTCGAACACATATCAGACAATGCTGATGCTCGACATTTACAGAGGAACAGAGAAAAAAAAGCATAATAAACTAAACATACGAACGAATTACAGAGGGAAAGATAGATCGGAAGACTCGAGATGGGGGGGGAAGGGGACGGATGTATCCCCTTAGAGAATTTGAAAGCCACCCCACCTTGCTTTCTTCTCCACGGATCTCTGTAACTTTCTCCTCCTTCTTTAGAATCTTCAGCAGGCTCTCAGACCCTTTCCTCTTTTTCTCAGCTCTCACTCTCTTCCTTCTCAGATGGCTTCGAATGTTCTCCCCCTCTTATGTTGTCCCCCCTTCTTTTCGCTTGTCGAGGATTACAGGTTTTATAGAGGGGTGGCCCCCTGCTTTCAGCACGAACTCCTCGACGCGCCCGACATGCAGCATCTCGACGCGCCTGGCATGTAGCCTCTCGGCGCGTCTCATCTTGTGTTGGGCTTGGCCCATTTGATTAGTATATCAGCGTCGGAGGGGGCCTCATCTAATGGGGTTTTCTTCATTGGTCTTATGGACTTCTTAGAATCGATATTTATTCTACCCGAGGCTTGCTTAACACCTTGCATCCACAAACATGCATGAGGCTATGTAAATCCCATTTTATGAGCATCAGAATTGTCTGAGAATCCTCTTCAGCAAGCAGATGATTGCCCGGAGTTTGTCATAGTCTTCATCAGCCTGACTATCTGAATGATAGCCGTGCTGGACAGCAGCCTAGCCAGAGATGGCTTCAGCCGAATAGAGTGTCAGGGATAGTGGATCTCTTCTATTCTAATCCTTAGAACTTCCAGGGATGGCACAGGAGCCGCACCCTTGATTGGTCTTCGGAGCCCTGAGCTTGCTTTGTCTTCTTCTTTTATCCTTGTATATTTTATGTGTCAACAAGTGATTAGGGTTTCTTTGCCCCAAGAGTTGTTTTTATACAACTAGGATGGTCAAGGACAGGCCAAGACACAGATCCACAATTCCAGGGATGTCTGGAGACTTTTGGGATTAAAAAACCTTTGATAGATGCTTCAACCTCGTGGAGAAAACAAGTTAACAATGGAGGCTTCAAAGCTGACAGTCGACCAGTCATAAGTAGGCGATCGACCGAAATTTTATAGAAATTCAACCTTTCAATGCTGGGAAAATCGATCGACCGGTCCCCGGCCGACGGTGGACCGTGCCTGGAAAAACCTGAATTTTTAGTGAAGTTAGCCAATGAATCATAGCCTGTAAACAAATTACTTTGAGACCACTTTTTGTTCTAAACAATATGAGTTGGTTTGACTAATCCTGGGCATTTTTAAGGCACGATAGAATTAGGCATTTGCTTTGATGGAAGATGGCTTGAGAGGGGTTTAAGCAAGTTATCAACATATTTGTAATGCCGGGGTTTTGTTATCATCAAAATTGTCTGGAGAGACTCAACATACACGGGATGGGACGTTTGGCTCCACTACATGAACATCATCGAGCCGCTGCACCACCGCCTGATCATGAGGACGAGGGGCACCCACCAGCCAGAGGTGGAGTTCTCGACACGGGAGGAGGAGCGTGTGGGGTGATCTTCCTGAGGACTGACCGGCGAGATAGACTAGGTCACCCTAGTAGTGGACCACATCCGCGACTGGAGGAGACGAGGTCGGGCAGTGCGAGCCCAAGCTGCCAGTGACGAGGCCTACCTGAAGGCTTATGCCAGATGCTACGGAGACCAGGTCTTCCGTGGCTCCCGAAAATTGGTATGACTTCTAAACTTATGCTTACCTAACGACATTTGATGCACTGACAATCTGACTTTCTACATGCAGCAAGACCCTCAGGGACAGATAGCGGAGCTCCAGGGTCTCCTCCACTCTACTATTCAGTAGCACCATGAGTTCCAGCGCCCGTTAGAGCTTCTGGTGAGCCTTACCTAACCTTAGACTTAATATGCAAAAAATGCTATGGATTGACTGACTGACTTCTAAATGCAGCGGGCCAAGGGAGCACAGAGGTAGGGTCCAGATGCTCTATCCTCTTCCCAGCCACCGATGGATTGGGCTGAGTGGGATGCTGACTTCACTCGGGCAGTTGCTCCGGCCGAAGAGGCCGAGGCCACTCTCGTAGTTGTAAGCAAACCAACCGGACTTTTCTCTTTTGACTTACTATAATGAATGCAATTGACTGACCATGATGAATGCATGCAGACGAGGGAGCTAGCAGCTGTGCTGGGTGAGGCGAAGTGGCTTCGGGCGGAGGCAGCAGAGGTAGCCCATCTCTGTGCGGAGGTGGAGCGGCTGAGTATGGGGGCGGCAGAGGTGGAGCGCTACCGGACAAAGGCAAAGGAGGCTCGGTGATAGGCTTACGACCTGAGGATCGAGCTACTGGCCATGGAGCGAACCATCCAGATGACAGGCCGGGGGCCTTATCGGAGCGTGTTGTAGAGTGGTGCGCGGAGCAGTGTGTATCGGGACTACCTTACCAGCTCCTCTGGCCATCGGAGGAACGAGGAGGCGGAGAGACGACGACGACGCAAGGAGGGTAGCACCGCCATAGGCCCGCCTAAGAAGAAGCATGAGGGCACCGGTGATAGCAAGGGTCTTGGAGAGGGACCGGCCTGAGGGCTATCTTACTCCCTTCCCCTATTTTCCTTATGGACACATATATGTATATGACTTTTTAAGTTAGTGAAAACATGATTTCTGTTGTTTGACTTTTCCTAAAAATGCAAAAAAAAATGTGTGAAATGCAAATACTAACTCTATTAACTTAATGACGATGCCTAAGAGTGAGGAAGAGAAAGAGAGAGAGTTGGGGGGGCAACGATCTGAGAGAGAGAAGGACTCTGGAGAGACCAAAGGAGTGGATGCAGGCGAGATTGGGGAAGTTATAAACAACGGTCTGCACGAGACCGCTAGAAGGGCGTAAACGGTCAGGCTGAGACCGTTAGGGGAGCGAGATAGACGGCGGTGAAGAGAAGGGACAAAACGGTCATCTAATGACCGCTAACTGAGCCTAGCGGTCGCGCGATAGACCGCAAGGGAGGAAACACAGTCAAATCCGAGCGGGACTCTCCGAGAGAGTCCTAACCCGTGGATTGCAGTGCCCAAACTATGCTAAGACCCATCCTAACTCAAATTGAGGCTTCCTAACCTCAATCCTAATGCAATAAGGCATGAGACTCAAGCTCTATAACTAGGAATGCACCCCAAACTCGCAACTCATAAAAAACCTCCTCTTTGAGCCTTGAAATCCTTAGTAAAACTACCCAAACCACCATGAAGAGGAGCTTTGAAGCTAGCACAATGGGTGAGGGCATCTACAATGGTCCAAGACCGGCTAGGAAGGAGCATGGGGAGCTGCAGTGGCTTACTTCCATCCCCGAACACCTGAGCTCAAATTCTTCAAGGGAGGTAAGTTGAGGCAATGATGTTCAAAGTTTCATTAATTTCCTTAAGTTTCTCATATCACCCCTCTTCTTCTTCTTCTTTCCTTTTTTTTTCTTTTATTCCTCCTAGCTCCTTCTTGGCCCACGATGCTATTCCATCCTGAAGTGGGTTGCTCCCATGATAAAGGAACTCCCTTTAGAAGTCATCTCAATTTTAAGGGCATGGCACCTTCACCCACTACTAGTCTTACCCAAAAAACTTTAGAAAATCTCCTTAGATTGACATAGCATTTCAGCCCTAGTAGAGTTATGGCACCCTCAAACACACACATTTGTGTTCCCAACCTTTGAAGCTACTGTCCTTATAGAGGAGGTTGAGACATACTTAGCCCTTCGTAGGACTAAGGTGGGAGATGAAGACCTAGTGTGTCATACGGTTGACCCTATAGACCCATCACTCATCTTGGGGGAATTCATACCCAACCCGAAGGATGTAAGAACCATGATTAGCTCTCGCCACCTTCACTTGATCCCCTTGGCCCAATGGGTCACTTCCCACTGCAAAAATAAGTGTGGGTGGAATGAGGCTATAGCCAAAACTACCTCCATTTGCTTATACGGGGTTTTGCTCTTTTCTACCACCGACCACCTTTTGGAAATTCCAAACTTTAGTGTCATCAGTGGGTTGTGGCGGGGTTTATCTATCTCCCAAGCCATCCTTTCTTATCTCTATTTGGGTCTTAGTTCAATTTCCCTTGGGGGTCCCCTCTTCGGGTCTATGATACTCCTTGAATGTTGGATGGGGATTAGATTAAAGTTTCTACCCAAGGAGGATATGCTATCAGCTAGCAGCATATTCGGGAGCCACCCACTCTTCTTCATTGGAGGTGCATCTGGGTTTTCTCAACAGGTTGAATGCCGGACCGCGGATAAGAAAACAAAAGATGATCGGTGCCTCTTCCTCAACACTTTGCCCCTTGATAAATTCACAATGCGACCACGGGCTCTGCAGGGCACTACTCTTAGACGACCCCGGCGACTGGGATTGGACTTTCGGCTAGTGGGGAGCACTACCTTGGCACTCTACAACCCTCACCGGTGCTACTTGCAAGTTGGTCTTCCTCGCACCATGGTTCCAGCACTATCACACTTCCCTCCCCTTCAAGCGAGGAAGATCGGGAGCGAGGAGGATGAGCAAGTGGTTCAGAGCGCTCTGACCATGTGGGAGATCAGCCGTGTCCGTACCTTGCAGGTAGAAGTGACAGAGGATGAAGAGAGCTACCGAGCTTACGTGAAGGCATTACGCAAGATTCGACTCCGCGCGGATGTGAAATTGAATATGATTTGAACTTTATGATTATGTACTGAATTTTATTAAGAGAATGATGTATCATGGATATTGAATGAGTGAAATAAAAGGACTGATTGAACCATTGTTGTGAAATTGTTCCCTTTCGCACGAATGTTCAGATGGAGCAGAGTTCTTTGTTTGGAAAACGATCCACCAAAGGACCGCCAGGATCACCCTAACGGTCTGGCGATAGACCGCAAGAGAGAGGACCCAGGAAAATTGTGTGTTTTTTGGCTCTCGGGTGTGGCATGCATTCACCTTTCGACCACCAAGAGGAACTTAACGGTCTATCGAAAGACTGCAAGGGGGGAGGATCAAAGAAGCCTGAGATTTCTGGTTCTCGGGTGAGGGTGACAGTCGCCAATTAACCGTCAGACGAGCCTAGCGGTCTAATAGAAGACTGTAAGGAAAAGAAAATAGGGAAATCTGTGAGCCTTGGATTCTGGGGCATTGTAACCTATTCATGTACATACTAAAATAAGAAAACAAGTTAGATCCGTTCTTTGGCTCAACCCCTTGCCTACAGTAAGTTAGAAAATGACAAATCCTTGATATTTGGTCAAGGGGTGGAGCCTTATTAAATAGGTGAAGACACAATAAGAATAAATGCAATGCATGCTATGAAATGCAAGGATGGTGTGAAATATCTGATGTGATTTTTTTGGATTTTGATATATGTGATTTTTTTAGATTTTGACATATCTGATTTGTTTTTTTTTTGGATTTTTGAAATATCTATTTTTTGGATTTTGAGATATTTGATTTTTTTTGGATTTTGAACTATCTGATTTTTTTTAGATTTTTGACATATTTGATTTTTTGGATTTTGAAATATCTGATTTTTTTATTTTGAGATATTTGATTTTTTTTTGTTTTTTGTTTTTTATTTTTTTTGACAAAGCTAATTCCGCCCTGGCAACGAGAGCCATGTCTATTCCACTAAGAATTCCGCGATGTTGGCGTGCATTATGGGTGACAATCCCTAGTCGAGCCGACCTCACTCGCATGACGGTGCCTCTCCAAGGGCCATACCATGGGTATGCTCCAGTCTTTTGAGGGAGAGAGAGAAGAAATTTTTTGGGGGGTAAGCCTAGCATAGAGATAGAAGTTTTAGGACTCGAATTCCTCCCATGACGACCCAGTTGGAGATTTGGTCTGTTGCATCGGGACTTTGTGTCTATCATCGAACCTTCATCCACTCTAGGCACGCATACGACCGGGCTCATAACGTCCCGCGGGGAAACTATACTGTCACTCTTTCCATGCCTAGTTTGATACTTTATTTTTGTTGGAGCAATTTTGACGTTGCACTTTGTGCTTTTGATAGACATGTTGTCTCTTGCCTTAACTCATGCTCCTTCTGATTGATTTACTCTTTTCTTTTTCCTTTTCCTTTGTGAAATCATGTCATAATGGACTATCCCTATTTGAGACCTCCTCTCATTAGCGTGTCTAGGTTGGTCATCTCCCCCTTATTCACCCCTTGCTCCTACACCAGGTTGAAGAGAGAAAAGCAGGGACTTTCAGTTCCCCTAGGCATGGCCAAAAGAGAGACGATGTCACATAGTAGAGGGAAACCTAACCAGAATTGTCGTGTGGTGTGTGATTGTCGTGCTCGGGGTCCTCTTTTGTGATCAAGGGGGAACACCTTGCTGTCGGGTTGTCACTAGCTTGACTCTAAGGGAAAAAGTTCTTAAGATATAACCCATTCCAAGTGTAAGATAGCTCCTCACCTTCCGCGTTAGCTAGACGATACGCATTCCCTGAATAAGCCTCTCTTACTACGAACGGACCTTCCCAGTTAGGTTGCAATTTGGACCTGGGACCTCCAGACCTAATAAATTTACGTTTCAAAATCATATCACCTACTTGGAATTTACGTTCAATAACTTTCTTTTGAAAATAACGCAAGACTCTCTTTTGATAAACGGACACGTGATCGGCCGCATTCATCCTCTTCTCATCCAAGAGTTCCAGCTGGACGAGCAACGCCTCTCGACGCTCGTCGAGATTAAGTTCCTTATCAAGCTGCACCCTTAGGGAAGGGATCCAGATCTCATATGGAAGTACCACCTCCATCCCATAGGTGAGAGCATAGGGTGTTTTCCCTGTAGGAGTACGGACGGAGGTAGGATAAGCCCATCGAGCCTCCACTAATCGCTCAGGCCAATCAGCAAATTTGTGAGATTCACACGTTTTCTTTATGATTTTGAGAAGGGTTTTATTAGTGGCTTCGACTTGATCGTTGCTATGAGGGTAATATAGAGATGAATGATGCAATGCAATATTGAACTTCTTATAGAGGTCCTGGAGCTCCTGTGAGATGAACTGGGGCCCATTGTCGGTGACGATGCTGCTTGGCACTCTGAACCGCGAGATGATGTTATTCAGAATGAAGCGGCACACCGTGGTAGCTTTGATCTCCGCGTACGCTTCCGCTTCGGCCCATTTGGTGAAGTACTCAGTGGCGATGAGGGTGAAAGATTTCTGCTTGGTCTGAGAATTGGGATTATCTAGCGGGCCTACAATGTCGAAAGCCCACATAGAGAACGGCCAATGAGCAGAGAGATGATGAAGAGATGAAGCAGGAGCATGGATCTTATCTGCGTGGAGTTGGCATTTAAGACACCTCTGGACATAGAGGGAGCAATCTTTCTCTAGAGTGGGCCAATAATAACCATGCCTAAGGATCTTCTTCGCTAGAGCCTGGCCATTGACATGACCTCCACACTCGCTTGAATGAGCTGCTTCAGCCACCTTCCAAGCTTCATCATCATCTAGGCACCTCATGAGCATTCTATTGAGAGCGCATCTGTACAATTCTCAATGATAGTGTACCTCGAGATGGCTCTTCTAATAGCCTTACGTTGTTCGGCACTTGCCCCTTCTGGGAATGATCCGTCCTTACAATATAGCTCAATTTCATGATACCAAGGCAATTCTTCTTCTTCAAAGATATCTCCTAATTCTGTTAAGGAAACTTCCTTCAAATCTTTATTCTCATCCTTCACCTCTACAGTTTTCCTATGGTTGTCAAACCAAGGATCCTGAAGAGAAGGGGCGTCCAATCTCTAGACGATGATAGTCTCAGTGCTTCGACTGAGAGGAAAAGACAGGGAGGAAGCAAGTGATGCTAGAGCATCGGCAAGGATATTCTGAGATCGAGGAGTGTGGATGTAGATCAATTTGCGGAATTGCCTAACCAAGAGAGTGACCAAATCTTGATATGGTTTGAGCTTCGGGTCACGAGTGTGGTATGTGGACAGAACTTGGCATAGAACAAGCTAAGAGTCGCCTATAATATTCAAGTAACGCGCGCCTAAGAGGTAGGTGTGCTTCAATCCGGCTAGGAGAGCTTTGTACTCAGCAATGTTGTTGGTAGCAGGAAAGCGAAGCTGATAAGTAAGAGGAATCGTCACCCCTTCCGGAGTGAGGAGAACGGAACCTATCCCTCGGCCTTGAGAATTAAGCGCACCATCAAAGTGTAGAGGCCAGAAGGGATGATGGTTAAGAACATCGAGATGCTCATCAGGGAACTCATCCTGAATGGAGTCAGTATGGGAGATAGGAAGATACACAAGATGCTCAGCGATGGCATATCCTTTAATTGCCTTCTGGATGACAAATGTGATATCAAACTGAGAGAGGAAGCTCTGCCAGAGAGCTAACCTTCTATAAACGATGTGCTTTTCTAAGAGATAACGGATTGGATCCATTCTAGAGATCAGCCTAACCTGGTGGGCTATAAAGTAGTGCTTCAGCTTCTGAGCTACCCAAACTAATGTGGCACAAGTCTTCTCCATGGCAGTGTACTTGGCCTCTACCAGGTTAAACAACCTAGAGAGGTAATAAGCTGCCTGTTCTTTTCTTTCATCATCTACTTGTGCTAGGACAGCTCCTAGGAAGTCTTCAATGACAGAAATGTATAGGATCAGGGGTTTCCCAGGGACAGGAGGCTGCAAAATCGGGGGATTGGATAGATTAACCTTCAAATCTTCATAGGCCTTTTGACAATCTTCATTCCACTCAAACTTGACCCCCGCCTTTAGCAGTTCATAAAACGGGCGGCACCTCTGAGAATGTTGGGATATAAATCTTCTAATAAACTGCAGGCGTCGAATTAATCCTCGAAGCTCCGTGATGTTCTTAGGTGGGGGCATGTCCATAACGGCCTTAGCTTTATTAGGATCAATTTGAATCTCATGTTTGCTAACTATGAAACCTAACAGCTTCCCTGAAGAGACTCTGAATACACATTTCTTGGGATTCATTTTTAGCTTGTACTCCCTAGCTCTCTGAAGCACCTTAGCCAGAATAGCGGAGTGTTCCTCTTTTGTCCTCGACTTCAACAAAATATCATCCACGTAAGCTTCCATATAGACATACATCATATCGAGGAATATAGCCATCATCGCCCTATGATAGGTGGCGCCAACATTCATCAATCGAACGGCATTACCACATAGCAATAAGTGCCCTAGGGCATGGTGAATGACGTCTTCTCTTGATCTTCTGGAGCTAGACGGATTTGGTTGTATCCCGAATAACCATCCATGAATGATAAAGCTTCATACCCGGCTATGTTATCCACCAGCACATCTATGTGAGGCAGCGGGAAATCATCCTTGGGACATGCCTCTTATTTAAATCCCTAAAATCAATGCAAATTTGCACCTTTCCATCCTTCTTGATAACATGGACTATATTCGCCACCCACTGAGGATATAGAACAACTCGAATAAACCTGGCCTTATGCAATTTATCAACTTATTCTTTCATTCTCAAGGCCATGTGGGGGTGAAATCTCCTTAAGTTTTATTTTACCAGTGTTGCCCCTGGCTTAAGCACCAGCTGATGTTCCACCAAAGAGGGGTCAAGACCCGACATGTCCTCGTATGACCAGGCAAAGGAATCGCTATACTCCCTCAAAACCTTAATCAACTCCTCTTCAACCTTAGGAGGGAGATTAGCAGAAATAATGACAGGCCTGGGATCCTCATAAGTTCCCAAATTAATTTCCTTTGTAGGTTCATCCACTGCCGATGATGGCTCATCGAACCTCTTCAAACCTTGTGCATACAAGTCGGCAGTGTCATCTACATCACTATCCTCAAGATCGACCGGGTCCTTTTCATCCATGATTTCACAAACACCTAATCCGTCGTCGCTCCACACCCCATCTACTCCTCATCTTCTTCTAGCACAATCGCCGTCTCAACAAATTCTGGGCATTTGAGGAGAGCATGACATCGCTGAGCTAGATTCTGCAAGAACCTATCAGGAATAGATTTGGAATGAGGCGCCGGCGGGCACGGCTCAGGTGCGGAGGAAGGGTTGGACGCACTAGAACAAGACCCTACTTCTCTAGACCTAACGACCCTACTTCCCTTTTCACGTCTCGAGATTATGCAGCGAAAATAACCGGGAATGTGAACAGTCAGCTAGTACGCCTTGAGCTAGTCAATATAATCAGAGCGCAAGGCAATCACATAAGAGTAATTACACAATATAATTCACTAAAATCCTTCAACTTTATTATTTCATAAAATAATTCCCAAAGTACATAAGGTCTTTTCACTAGACTCAAGAAAATAAAAATTACATCATGACTCGACTTGACATTTAGTAACTAAGGCTTCTCTCGAGTCGTTTGTCCTTTAATCACTCTCGTATCCATCACTTGAGTATTCACAATGCATCCCACTAGAATTTCTTAAACAAGATTGGAAAGTAGGGTAATGAGCACACTTGCCCAGTATGTATCTTCGTATCAACATGAAGGTAAATTTAAATGATTAACATTTTTGCTCTAAAGAATTAAGGTAAATCATGCAAATACGATGAATCATGCGAATAAAGCTAAAGTAACAAGATATGATCAAACTTGAGATACAAGAATATGATTTGACCAAGTATATAATAAGAATGTAGATCTGGCCTTTTCAAGAATGTAACAAGAATGTACTTTTCATAACCATGAAGGCTATGCATTAGAAAGTCCTGTAACTAGCAAGAATGTACTCTTCACTTAGTAGCAAGTACTTCGTGAATTCATGTGGATTCCCGTGGGCATTTCACTTATTTATAAAAAAAGTACTCCTAGCGCATTGCGACGCCAGTAGCATCATACCCCATGGTTTACAGTATGTTTCTGACAATCAGCCGAAGGGACTAGCATAGAGCCCTTGAACACAATCAGTGCTCGAACTGCATCTTCAAGTATAAATCAAGTTACTTCCACGTTTATATCAATAATGTGGCCAATAATGTACAAGTTCAACAAAGCTTCATGATAAGGTAACCAAAATATAGAACGTACCAATAATTGATTAAGAGAATTCAAAGGAATGCATTAATAACTAGGTTATGTTATGAAGAAAATCTTGCAGCATAACGGTACATTTTTTTTTCCATATCTTTACATTGACTTATTATCATAGGTTTAGAGTCCAGAAATCCATGAACTCAAGAAAACCAACCCCAAAGTTCAAAACCTCGGGTTAGACATAATCAGGATCCAAATGGTTTATTATTGGGCCATTTTGAAATGCAAGCGGTCATATACAGGACCGTTTAGAAATTCATGCGGTCAAGTGAAGGACCGTTTGATAAGACAGAGTCCGATATACAAAAAAATAGAACCTCTAGTGCCTTGTGGTCTAATGGAGAACCGTTTAGGATCCGTTAGAGGTCAAGTGCTGGGCCGCTAGCAGACTCTGGTGGTCAATCAGAAGGCCGCTAGCACTACAAGAAAACTGGCCTTTTCCTACATTTTAAAACGTAGCTATAGGGCCAAAAAATGTAGGTAAATCCTTTACCTACGTTTCCTTGCCACACTTTCAAAGTGTGGCGCTTGCCTGAGTGACTATAGGTTATACCTGCATTTCTATAAAACATGATTATAGATCGACCTATTCCTATGCTTCTGAAGCATAGGAATAGTCCAACAAAAGCGTAGGATACAGTCACCTATAGCCACGTATATAAAAAGATATGCCTACATTTCTAAAAACGTGAGTTTTACCTTTTAACACATAGTAAAAAAAACGTATGAATAAGGATTAACATCGCTTTTTAAAAAACGTATGAAAATACTTTAACATCACTTAATAAAAAACGTAGGAATAGGTTTTCTTTTTTTTAAAAAAAATCATATAAGTATATGTGCTCTCATTACCTATAAGAGTACATCCATTCATATCTTCACATGCATAAATTGTATCACTCACAACTATGTTGATCCACATAATTCTCATTCACACCTATTTACAAATCTCATTCATTGAAGATAATTAAGGAACATACATTTACATGATTAAATCTTAAAGACATTCATTCAAAAATAATAAACCCACAGTACATCTAAAGTAACTTTATAAGTCTTCATAAATGAAGAAAAAATCTACATACATCTCAAATGTATATAGATGAAGAGCAATTATACATAATTAACATCATAAATTAAAAAAACATATTGAAGAACTAATTATGCATCACACTACTTATATATTTCTTGACAAAAAAAAACCTTGATAGGTTGTGTTGGGCAACTTTCAAGAAAATATAGTCTGACCCATAAAGAGGCTGCAAAAGAAAAAACAACCAAGTCTAAATTTCAAACTAAATAATCCTAAACTAACACATGTTCTTAAAAGAAAATTCATTTACTAGCTTCAAAATAATAGAATGCACAATATAATATAAAAACTACATTCCAAGAAAATAAAACCTTTATAATGAAAAAATAACATAGGAACCAACTATAATTTGAAAAAATTGTGAAGTTTTTTATTTTCTTTTATATTATCAATCAGAGTATGCATTTCAAAAGATAACCCTCTTTGATTTATATAGTACACTAAAAACATTGACATGCTTCTCTAACATGAAAGTTGAATTGCCCAAAGAATATAATCATTAATACATCAATAAAATAAGACTTAAAAAATGATTTGTAAACTCACATAATCAGCCATAGCTCACTCTCTCCTCATTCCCCCTCTGCTATGGGGAAGATCTATAAACTTACAAAAGCATGAATTCACGCAAGGAACCTCAATAAACTAATGGGTGGCATGCCATGTATGCTTCACCTTTTACAATGTTTGTTGTGCCTGAGGATGACAACTGTAGTCCTCTCTGAAGAGAGGTGACAAAAGAATACATACTCTAGACTCTATACTTGTGAAGCCTAGTGTCGATGTCTTGACTACAGGCATATAAAATGTGCGAGTGAGAAGGCTCTCAGAAGAGCAGGAGGCTGTAGAAAAGCATTGCCAACAACTGGCACTGCCTGCTTCATGACTTCAAATGCAATCAAAGTGACAGAAAGTTGTAGGGTAAACACACAAGTCATTTCACTAGGTAAAAGCATGTAAAAAAAAAGAGATGTAGGGATTGACACTTACTGGCTTGCTGTGGATCCCAAGTTGGGCCCAGGTGATAACCTCCAGTAACTCTTCAAGTGTCCCATAACCACCTGGTAGATTACGAGTCAGAGAAAAGCAACCAGGAACACAGTCAGACAAGGAGAAAGAGCCATAAATCTAGAAGTGCTGGGATGAAAATTAGCTCCCTTACCAAGCAGTGCAATGAAGGCATCTGCCTGCCGAGCCATCTCAGCTTTTCTTTCGTACATGTCTGAAACCACTTTGACTTCGCCGAGAGTATCCCCAGTTAGCTGCAAATCACAGTGTAGAAGAGAGAATCATCAATATTAATGTCACATCAACATGTTTTTTTTCTACTTCATACCTACTATATATACAGTTGCCAATGTGAAAATAATAAAAAAAGAGAGGTTAAGATCGACCAAAGATGTGGTAGCTAAACATGAGTAGAAACCCTAAGGTTAATGGGATAAAAACTCAGTTCAATCGGATCACAAAATGTGTCTTTCGAAATCAATACGGAAAACACAATCCGGACGAACCAGAAGAAGTGTCGACTCTCAGAGTCGACACTTTCTTCACAAGGTTCTTCCTGTGATGAAAACAACACACCCAGGACAAAAGTGTCGACTCTCAGAGTTGACACTTTTTGTCGCTTGTTCTGCCGGCCATGAAATTAACGCACAGGCCAAAAAGTGTCAACTCTCAGAGTCGACACTTTCAGTCTGGTATGTTAAAACAATGCAAGCAAAACAGGGGGAAATAACTGTCGACTCTGTGAGTCGACACTTTTTATAACATGAATGAAAACTCAATTAAACTCACATGCTGAGAGGGGGAAATAAGTGTCGACTCGGTGGTAGCAATTTTGAAACAAACAATGACTTGATGACACCATGTGAAGCAAATAGCTGAATTTGTGGATCCATCAACAGGAATTCATCCCCATAAGAGCCACCATGACTTGAATCAAACAAACTGCCATAAAGAAAGAACAATCACCAATGATAATGAAGAAAAAGTTGAAATGATGATGATAGACCAAGAAATCTTTGAAGTCATTACCTTCTGGAAAACACCCAAAGGTGTCCTTGCTGAGAAAATAACCTGACCTTGGCCACCACAAGTGTTGCATTTTGTAGGGTTGGTACCGGGTTTTGCACCAGACTCCTCACATGTTCCGCAAGTCTTGAGCATGGTAATCTCAATCTCCTTTTCCACACCAAAAATGGCCTCCTTGAAGTTTAGGACAAGATTGTAGGACTCATCATCAGACCCTTCATTGGCCTATTTCTGGTAGCTCTGGCTCCTCCCATCCCCTCCATTCCACCCATGCCTTCAAACAATGACTCAAAGAGATCAAAAGAATTGCTAAAATCCTGCATGTAGAAGGGAAAGTCCATAATTACCATGGAATTTGCAAGTATACCTTGCAACACACTGAATTTATTCTCCTCTCATAAGAAACTTACCACCATGCCCATACCAGCACCATGCCGATACCAGCACCTTTCAATCCAGCCTCCCCATACTTATCATACAAAGATCGCTTCTCATCATCAGACAATACCTGCAAGATGGCACATCATGTTTCAATTGACTGTAAAGACACTAATCCTCCTCTTTCAGCAATTAATCATGACCATGCATAAAACCAAATCTTGTATGCATTACTGATCTTTTCAAACATCTGTTCAGTCCCTGGATCTCTATAAAAAAACCAAAATAAAAGAGGTGATTTAAAAAATGAATGCATGTAGCAGACTTTCATCACTAAATTCTAACGAGGTTCTCAAAAGCCGTGTACCAGGCTATCAAGTGCCTCAAGGATAAGTGATCCACATATTTTCAATTAGGATTCATATTGGTTTCTAAAAGTTGAGAAGTAACAAACAAGAGCTAGAGTCCACTTGACCATAGAAGCAGGCACCGTCTTCCAAAGAAAAAGGTCAGGTGCTACATGGCAATCTTTGAAAAGAAAAGTGTGGGTCAAGTAATTCATAGGACAAAGTACCGTTCACACATGCTAAATTGGTTGGATGAAATCACTTATGTCAGAAGGATGATCTTTTTAGATTAGCAGTGCATTATCCAATAGTGTTTGCAATACCAGTAAATGAATTTGAACTGTTATGTTAAAGAGGTAAAATAGCCTAATCTACTAGATGTGAACATGAGAATTGCACTTGTTCACATCAGGATGTTAAGTTATAGACAGTTTCCAATAAGCTAGGCATTGAGAAATATATATATATAAACCTATTAGCAATTGTATTGAAGTATATATAACACAGAAATAGGTCATTGAAAAGAGACTAATGTTTTGGTTAAGAACCAACCAAATCTTGAATAGAGCAAATAAGAATAGAAGAATATGGAATTCATGGAACCTAGTCAGTACACTGCTCCAATTGCTCTCCATAGCTCTAAAAGCTAAATGGACAATTGATTGGCATTGAAAAGTACACTGCTTAATCATATCAGCAAAGACATAAAGAAAGAAATTGACCTCTCCAGCACGAAGGAATAAGAAAGTGTGCTCAGCCAATGTTCCACCAACTAGCTTCAATGTTGCAACTAGCCCTACAAGGACTATAGAAGTTGTTCCCTGCAATGACAGAGAGCTAAGAAGCTAAGACATGCTGGAAAAACAAAGCTTGCCGAGCAACACTCCATCCATTTCACTAAAGCTACTAACAGAGTAACATTTCCATATATGTAAACCTCTGAGTATATTACCCAAATATCATCATTGAAAACAAGGTGACTTGTACCATACTTTGCAAGTAGTTTGAATGCATTGTGAATGGCGAGGTTTTCAAACTGAAGTGCGGTTTATTTCAGTGTCAAGAATAATGTAGTGAACTAGAAAAATCCAAGTGAGTCTAATAAGGTGACTAACCTAGATAAGGACCTTCTCTCCATAATTCTGCTTAACTGCAGTCAAGAATTATTTGAGAAGTTTATCATATTTTATGCTGTATAATGAAAAAAAAGAAACAATGGCCAATAAATAGAAGCCCATAAAATAAAATATTTCTAATTGATATCCACAATAGATATAAGCATGTACAATTATCATGTTCCTGACTAAGTGGCATGCTGGAGCCTATGGTCCTAATGAAGTGAATAGTAGCAAGGCCTTCTCCAATGGCAAAATTCCAAGTGATAAGGTATCACAGGAGAATTAAATACATTGAGGCTTCCATGGAAAAGACTCGACCAAAATGAATATAAATCAGAAATGGATCTATTTGGTGACTGCATAAGATCCAAAGATCTAAAGGAGAAAAAGTACAAAATCACAAATTTAAGAATCAGAGACATTGTTAATCTTACATTGAACTACCAAATTTTGTGGATGGCTCACTTCCCCCTATACGAAGGAAAGGATTAACCAAGACCAACATCTGAGCACATTTGCACCGCACCAGTGCACAAAGAACCAATTATTAGATCTGAAAGGGAGGGTGTAGAGGGGAGGGGTTTGCTTAAATGATGAAACTAGGGAGGATGCCAAGAGAAATTTGCATGTCTTGCATTAATGAGAAAGGTCAAGTGGAGCAGAAGGAAACATAGATGCTGAAGTAAGATGACATTTGGTGACTCAAGTAGAACTAGATAAGGCATGTTACACAAGACTGAAGAATATAATCCCAAAAATGACGAACAACGGTTGTCATAAAAGAAATAACAGAATGGAAGGTCAAAAGGGGAAACCAGAAAAGGCATCTCATGGATGAAATGCAGCAAATATCTCATTTAAATTTTAATTGTGAATTTCTCGTGTCAATGCAGCAGTCTTTTGTTGGCCATAGCCTTGGACTCTGATGAAAAACAAACATATGCATGAAGCTTTAATCTCCCAAGCAGTAGGTCATAGTGTCATATAACTATCTTTATGTGCAACAGATACACCACCATATTGTATCTGATTCAACATAATTTCTGAAAAACACAAGAAACAATAGGATGCACACATTTAATATTAAAAGAGGCATTATATAATACTCATAGATTAAGATGATAAAAGAGCTACAAAGACAGCAAAACTGAAGTAGACATTTTGTCCACTTGGAGCAGCAAATGCTCCATGGAAAAGGTTTGAATTCAAAGCAGAGCCTGTCTTTCTAAACTAAACTCTTGTTCAAATGCTGGAATCCAATCTACAAGCTCCCAAAAAATATATACACAACAACCATCCAATTCCTAAAAAAATCTTTCTGAATTTGAAAAACATTTTTGCTGCTGAAACAGGCCCATGTAATCATCTGGAAAACTTCTAAATATCATATTGTTCTCTATTTAACAACTCCTGTAGTGTCGCTTATATCCTTCCCCCAAGCTTAAGAATTGCAGATGAAATCCATTGACCACATGCCTGGCCTGACGTGGAGGAAGGATCAGATACAAGAATTGGCAGTTTTGGGGAAGAATTAAATGCCTCTGAACTTAAAAGGAGTAAAATTCTAGTGGCTGTGTCTCTATTAAGCAGAGGGCCATATGTAGCATAGTTGTGCCCGGTAATCCATCCACAGTCAACAGTGCACAATATGGGGCCTGGAGGTGGGGGGAAGGGCCCGGCAGCTAGCAGGCCACCGCGAAGGAGGGAACGGGGGTGGGAAGAGAAGTAGGGAGAGGATTGGTGTGATCTGAGGAAAATCGGATGTTAAATCGAGAATAAATGAAAAACATCGAGCGGCAATTTTGCCGCCATCCACGTCGCCATCAATTCCTACGTTTTTAGATTTTTTATTATTTTTTTAAAGTGATCTATTCCTACATTTTATTAAAAATGAAATAATATCTAAGATCTATTCACACATTACTCACAAAATCGTAGGAATATCTTACAATTTATGACGCTTTATAAAAAACGTAGGACTAAGATAGACATATACCTACATTATAAAAAAACGTAGGGAATTTACCTACATATTTTTAAAAGCGTAGGAATAAGCTATATATACCAACATTTTTCGAAGGCGTAGGTAAAATTCGTGGCTATAGGCCAATTTTCTTGTAGTGTAGGTTCCATAATGCATAAAACACCGGTAAAAGCGCTTTCTAGACATTGGGTTTTAATGGTACAACCAGCTCGGGGTCCTAGTGGGAATCCTAGGCTCGCAGAGTCTTATGGAGGCCTTGAAACAAGATATCCTAGTCCGTTGGAAGGAATATCCAAAGGAGAGGTCATCAAGTCCAAGATTGTGTTCTTAATGTGCAAAAAGTGTAACTAATGACAACATACCGGGATATGCGCCATGTACTTATGAAAATGACTCTTAGAAGAGAGAGAATCGTAATAAAACAATGATCATGAATCATCTATCTTTGGAAAAACATACATTTATTACCAGAGTATATGATTTTGGGTCATAAATTAACATAAGTTTAAAAATAAGACCAATGATCATAAAAACATGAAATATACTATGATGAATAGTAAATACAACTAAGTATATGAAACCAATGCTCAAATCAGGATTAAAACTTAGTTAACTAGGCTTATCATACATTTATTAAGGCTAATTCTACAATATGTTGAGTTAACAATATTACAAAAAATTACAAATCCCAAACGGTCTAATATAGAACTGTTTAACTTGGGCTAGCGGTATATCGAGCGACCGCTAGAGTTCTTGGCGGTTTACAGGACGACCGTTTGCTCCTGTAAAAATCTGAGTTCAAATAATAGTAAAACCAAATGCTAAACTAAGATACATCATGCATGAAAATCAACATATATAAACTTCCATAATCATGATAGAACAATTATAGGTCAACAATATGCATAGGTTCATGTATTTAACAAGAATTTTTTTTTTTACTTTATTGGGGCTAGTTCATGCATGAGGATTAAACTTAGATGCATAGTCCTACTAAAACATGAAATTCTCAAAGTACAATGCATGAAAACGCACGAAATCAGAGGGCTTTTATTCCTAACTTCAAATTTGAGCCATTCATGAGATAACCTACCTCTGTCTTGGGCTTTAAATTTTGAATTTAAAATTGAAAGTCAATCCTAGTTCTCTGCTCACCCTGAACTAAATCAGTAACTTCACGCCCTTGTATCTCCTGATTCCCTTGACCTAAAGACGTGAAATTTTGAGGGTAAGAAAAGGGTACTAACAGGAACAAATTGTTCTAAAGAACTTCTATCTAATTACCTTGTTTAGGGCTTCTATTTTCCTGATCTTCTTGGGTCGGCCGCACTATTTCTTGAGTTGTTGATGTAAGATCGACAACTTTGTAGGCTTCTATCTCTCCGTAGGCTTGATCTCCTGGAATAAAATTTTGAGGAGAGTTAGTCCTAAGTATAATAAAAAAATTCCTAGAAGAAACTTACCTTTTATTCTTCCTCCTTACCTTAGTTCCACGCGAGCCAAAAGTAATGGTCGCGCAGGTTAGTTCTAGGTCTATTTATAGGGTTAGCTAGGGTTTTGAGGATTAGAACGAACTTAGAGTCTCATTTAGGCTTTCAATTCGATCTATTATCCTTCTACACTTATCTAATTAGTAGATGGAGTTGATCCTAGGTGATTTGGATGCTAAAAATCCATCCTTTTCACGTTTTCTTTCTCTCACGGAACTGCAGTGCCTTAGCGGTCTAGCTCTAGACCGTTTACCAGAGCCTGGCGGTCTCGCAATAGACCGCTTGACTTCGTGAGCGCCGAATTTTCAACTAGTTCAAACTCTTTTGATATTATCTTCACTATTACCCCTTTACTTATATACCAAGGAGTAATTATCTCCTTTAATTCTGTGTTTACACTCATTCCTAGCTTCTAAAATATGGGTTAAGGTCCAAAATAATCTTTTTGGGCCTATTGGGTTTATTACATGGGTTTAATCCTCCTGGACTTATATAGGGCCTAAATAGTTAGATTTAATTAACCAAAATTCATTTATAGCCCATTAAATGCTTAATAATTATATTTTAAGATCCAAAAAATACTTAGAAAAATTCTCGGGCGTTACACCCTCCCCCACTTAAAAAGAATTTATCCCCAAATTCAATGCATGAATTTATGGAGAGTGTACTTACATTCGAATAATTCTGGAAATCTTCTTTGCATGGCTACTTCAGTTTCCCATGTTTCTCCTGATTTTGTCCACTTGATCTTGACCATATGAATAGTTTTATTCCACAATTGACGTACTTCACGTTCAATGATCTTCACTAGCTTTTGCTCGTACGTCAAGTCCTTTTTAATTTCCAGATTGTCGTAAGTGAAGACATAGAAAGGATCAGGTACATACTTCTTGTGCATCGAGACGTGAAATACATCATGGACTTTAGATAGTTGAGGGGGTAAAGCTATTCGATAAGCGACTTCACCCACCCTTTCAAGAATCTCAAAGGGGCCAATGAATCTTGGAGTAAGTTTGCCTTTAATACCAAACCTTCGAATACCTCGACCCATAGAAATCTTAAGGAATACATGGTCTCCTACTTGAAACTCCAAGTTGCGCCTTCGATTGTCAACATATGATTTTTGCATATCTTGTGCCATCTGGAGTCTCTCCCGAATAAGCTTTATCTTCTCGGTAGTATCCCTAATGATGTCGGGACCAAGAAATTACCTTTCTCCAACTTCATTCTAGCAAATAGGTGAACGACAGCTTCTTCCATATAGAGCCTCGAATGGTGCCATTTGTATACTTGCTTGGTAACTATTATTGTATGAAAATTCCACTAGAGGCAAGTGATCATGCCAACTTTCTCCAAAGTCAATAGCACATGCCCTAAGCATATCTTCCACCACTTGATTTGTCCTTTCAGTTTGACCATCAGTTTGTGAATGGAATGCAGTGCTAAAGTTAAGTCAGGTCCCTAATGAATGTTGTAGACCCTTACATAATTGTGATGTGAACCGAGGATCTCGGTCAGATATGATGGTGACAGGGACACCATGTAGTTTGACAATCTCCTTCATGTATAGTGTTGCAAGTACATCACATACCATCGACTTTTGATTGGTAGAAAATGTGCAGATTTAGTCAATTGGTCTATGATTACCTATATACCATCATGTCCGCCTCTTGTCTTGGGTAAACCCATGATGAAATCCATCCCTGGAGAGGGGGAAAATATACCGCCCATGAGCACCACCCAACTAGGTCAAATGTGACCCAACCAGGCGCAGCTCTCTAAAGTGACAGCCTCTGTCGGGGCCCACTTACTTTAAGCCCAACAGTCACTCGGAACAGTGCTTCCTAGGAGGCCCTAGGGTCCGGAAGCCCGAGCAACAGATCAATCGGGAAGACCCCTATGGGGACCCAGAACAACCTTCCCGAGCTATGTGCTTGTCGCTCGGGATAATATCTCAAGCGAGAGTTTAGGCTCGGGCTGACCGTTGGATGCTCATCTAAGTGTCCGTTATGTACCCGGCAGAGACGGGGAACTCCAAAGGATAAGGGAGAGCAAGAGTCCTTGGGCTACAAAGAGCCCGCTATAAGGACGTAACCTCCCTGTAATCCCCTCAACTCCTGGGACTCAAACGCACAACGGGCTATAATATAAATCCCATGGAGATCCTCCGGAGAGGTAAGGCATAATCCTGAGCAAGAGCCACCGCACTTCTTGATGAAGAGACATCTCGCGCCCCTTTCTTCTTCGACTACCTTCTCTCCATTTGTGCTCTACAAAATTTGCTGACTTAGGCATCGGAGGGTTATCCCCAGGGACTCCGCCCCTGGGCACCCCTGACCTGCTTCCTTCCTTGCAGTTATTCAAGCGTGGTGATCACAACCAGAGATCCTCTACCTCAGGGCAGGCGCGAGATCACCCCTCTTCATCAGGCACCGTCTGTGGGAAGCGGACAAAGAGCCATCATGGTGAGAAGAAGTTCCGACAGAAGGACCACCGGTGATAAGGGAAAGGCCGTGGCAGGCGAGGGAGAGGAGCCTGTGCCTAACCCCCCCGTACAGGCTTACCCCTCCAACGACCTCGCCGGCGAGCTGCCTCCTCCAGCCCACGGGGGACTACCCCCAAATGGAAATCCTGACACTCTCCAAACCCTCAATGCAAAACTGGACATCCTCGTAGAATTAATGAGGACCCAGATGGCCAGGGAAGAGAAGTCATGATTCCGCCGGGAAAGCCCCCCTTGCGGAGAAGCTTCGCAACAAACCACCGGAGGTCGCTTCACTCTTCGGGGATGATGGCTTATACGTAACAGGTTAGGAGGACCCTCTCACGTCCCCCCGCCTGAGCAAGAAGCCTCCTACACCCCGAGGAGAGAAAGGACCGAGACGCATCAACCGTTCCCAGAAAATGACGCCCCCAAAGGGAGACGTGGCAGCCTGCCAGGGCGCCCCCACAGTCCCTCGGTCTAGCGACAACCGGAGTTGTCCCTCCAACTGCGAGACTTCGAGCGGCGTTTCACAGAGCAAGAGTGCTCCCTCCGCGCCTTGTAGAAAACCTCCAATAAGGAGGACGAGGAACAATCCATGTTCTTCAATCACATCTTGAAGGCTGAGATTTCCCCCAGAATCCCATTGCCGACCTTCAAGTCATACGACGGCCAGGGAGATCCCACCGACCACTACGACAGTTTTGACACCTTGATGACGATGCACGGGGTCTCTGACACTGTCAAGTGCCGAGCATTCGTGACCACTTTAGTTCAGGGCGCCCAAGCCTAGTTCCGAGCTCTCGCCCCCGACAGCATCCGTGACTTTTGCCAGTTCGGGCGAATATTTAAGGAAAGCTTCACCGGCAGTGGTCCTCCGAGGTCAATAGCGGGATTGCTGGCGCTAAAACAGGCACCTGGGGAAAAAATTCGATCTTACATCAACCGGTTAAAATCAGAAGCCCTGCGCATCCCCCGCCTAGATGCCGTCTCAGCCATCACCGCGCTGACCGGAGGCACCCGTGATGAGAACCTCCGAAGGGAGTTGGTCCTCCATCCTCCTACCTCCCTCGCCGATCTAATAACCCTGGCCCTATGCCACGTGGAATGCGAGGAAGTCCTCAATGCTTGCCACATCCAATCAGGCTCGGGAAAGGACGGGGACAAGAAGCGACCTTCTGAGCAGGGCTCGGGCCCGGGAAAGCAGAGGAACCAAGACGGGGACCAAAGGAAACCCCTGTCCTTGAGCGGTATACCCCTCTGATCGCCCCCGTCTATGAGATATATGAAGACATCAAGGACTCAGGTATTCTCTGCCAACCCGAGCCTATGAAGACCAAACATCGTAACCGCTGCAAACATTGCCAGTTCCACAATGACCACGG
The DNA here is from genome assembly GCA_022559845.1 of Amorphophallus konjac. Taxonomy (NCBI): domain Eukaryota; kingdom Viridiplantae; phylum Streptophyta; class Magnoliopsida; order Alismatales; family Araceae; genus Amorphophallus; species Amorphophallus konjac. The sequence goes on from CM040123.1 coordinate 148,093,450, forward strand.
ACACCATACCGGAGATTGTCACCAACTCAAGGACAAGATCAAGCATCTTGTCCACCAGGGAGACTTATCTCGGTACGTGTCCGAGCACCAGAAGGAGGATCGAGGCATTTCGGAGGAAATTGACAATCAGCCCCGTGAGGTCCACATTAATGTCATCTCCGGCAGCACAGCATCAGGAGGAGATAGTAGCCGAGGAAGGAAGCGTCATGCGGAGCGAGCGAGCCGGGCTTCCGAGCCCCCCAAGACCCCGCCGACGGGTGGGTAGCAGGCTGTGGTATTTTTTGACCAAGATCTAGAAGGGCTATCCACCCCGCACGATGAAGCCCTTGTAATATCGACTACCATAAACCATTGTAACGTAGATAGAATATTGGTTGATAAGGGTAGCGCTCCCAACATACTTTCGTACGAATGTTTTCTCAGGATGGGTGAAAACCCATCCAAGCTCTGCCCTATTCGAACCCCCCTTTGCGGGTTCAATGGCCAGGCAACCTATCATGAGGGAGCCCTGAGCCTGCCAGTTACCATCGGGACCCTTCCCAAGACTGTTACCGTCATGGTTGACTTCATTGTGATTAAGGGGATGACAGCCTATAATGCCATTTTCGGCCGAGGAATCCTCAGCCGGACAAAGGCAGTGCCCTCCACCTATCACCAAAAAATGAAGTTCCCCACTAAATGTGGTATTGGGGAGGTCCGAGGTAACCAGGCAATAGCTCGAAGGTGCTATATTATCTCGGTTGAAGCTGTAAGGCCAGAGGGAATGAAGAAAAAAACCAAGGGAGTCGAAGAGGAGCCAACAACATCTGAGCCTGGTGGCGAGATGTTGACGGTCTTCCTCAACGATGACCCAGCCCTCGGAGTAAAAATAGGAGCTGACTTACCCTCTGATATACAGAGGCAATATAAAGAATTCCTTTCGGAGTATATTCAGGTCTTTGCATGGTCTGATGAGCATCTTCCCAGAATACCTGGGGAGACGGTGGTACACAAGCTCAACCTCGACCCATCGGTGAAACCCGTCCAACATCGTAGAAGAAAGCACGCCCCGGAGAAACAGGTGATCATCAAAGAGCAGATAAAGAAGGGAAAGGAAACTGACCTATTCCGCCCAGTCCTTTACCCGACATGGCTTGCTAATGTCGTCCTGGTACCCAAAGCCTCAGGAAAATGGCGAATGTGCGTGGACTTCACCGACCTCAACAAAGCCACCCCGAAAGACTGCTACCCACTATCGAGCATCGACCAACTAGTCAACTCAACCCCCGGCAATGAATTGCTTAGTTTTCTGGATGCCTATTCCGGTTATCATCAGATCCGGATGGATCCTGAAGACATTGAAAAGATAACCTTCATCACCGACTTCGGCGTATACTGCTACACTCGCATGCCCTTCAGACTGAAAAATGTCAGAGCGACATATCAAAGGCTGATCAACCACATCTTCGAAGGACAACTTGGTCGTAACGTCGAGGCCTACATTGACGATATGCTCGTCAAGACACCTAAGGTCGAGGATCACTTTACCGACCTAGCTGAAACCTTTGACACTCTCTTGAGGTACCATATGAATCTCAACCCAGCTAAGTGCACCTTTGGGGTCCGGTCCGGGAAGTTCATGGGTTTCTTAGTGACCCAACGCGGGCCAACCTCGACAAAGTGCAAGCCATCTTAAACATGCAGCCACCCACTTGCGTCAAGGACGTCTAGCGCCTGACTGGACGGATCACTGCACTTAACCGATTCCTGCCCTGAGCGGCCGAACGATGCCTACCCTTCGTCAAGTTATTAAGAGGGCCCAAATTGGCATCTGCCACGTTCGCCTAGGACGAGGAATGTTAGAGGGCTTTAACGGAGCTGAAGGAGTTTTTGACCTCACCCATGGTATTGTCCAAGCCAATCCCGGGAGAAGCACTATACCTCTACCTTTCGTCGACCCCCATCACGGTGAGCTCAGCCCTGGTTCGGGACGATGCAGGAGTACAAAGACCGGTTTACTACACCAGCAAGGTGCTTAATGATGCCGAGTGATGATATCCCATAGCTGAGAAACTCGTACTAGCGTTGATCACCTCGGTCAAGCGCCTCCGGCCCTACTTCCAAGGACACTCCATCATCGTGCTAACCAGCGAGCCTCTCAAAAAGATCCTGGCCTACCCTGAAGCTTCAGGTCGCCTCGTCAAGTGGGCTATAATGCTCGGGGCTTATGACATCTCTTATCATCCCCGCTCGGCCATCAAGGGACAGGCGCTCGCAGACTTCATCATAGAAAGCATTGTCCTGACCGAAGAAGCCCATAAGTCGATTCCTGGGCCAACCTGGGATCTCTTTGTCTACAGATCATCGAACTCGGCCGGCAGTGGCACCAGCGTCATCCTCCGATCTCCGGAAGGCGAAGAACTACAGTACGCCTTGAAGTTCAACTTCTCGGTGTCCAACAACGTCTCTGAGTACGAAGCTCTTATCTCGAGAGCAAGGATGGCACGTCGATTGGGAGCCGAACGGGTCAAGATACACACCGACTCCCAGCTGGTCGCCGGCCAGATCAACGGTGATTACGAGGCTCGGGAAGCATTGATGATCAATTACCTTCAGCTGGTAAGAGGAATAGCCCCCTTATTCGTGAGTTTTCAGGTTATCCGGATAAGTCGGGAGGAAAACTCCCAGGTGGACGCCCTCTCTCGACTGACTTCCTCTACCCTCGCGGAAGGTAATCTATCGGTCTTCCTCGAAAAGCTAGAGCGACCTAGCATAGAGGCAGAGCTCATGACAGTTGATCGGGTATCACCCAGCGACTGGCGAACCCCGTATATTTCTTGGCTTTGAGATTCCCAAGAGCCCCCTGACCGTCATGAAGCATGGATAATGAAACATCAGGCTTGGCGCTTTGTCATTTTGGATGAAATCCCATACCGAAGGTCTTTCTCTGACCTTCTCCTCAAGTGCCTCGACATCGAAGAGGCCAACCGTGCGATCTAGGAAGTCCATGAAGTCATCTACGGTGCACACCATGGAGGAAGATCGCTCGCCAAGATCTTGCTGCGGCAGGGTTACAGGTGGCCCACTCTCCAGCGCGATTGCCTAACCTACGTTCAGAAATGCGACCGATGCCAACGTTTCGATCACTTGGTCCATCGGCTCGCCTCAGAGCTTGTTACCCTCACCGAGCCGTACCCCTTCGCTCGGTGAGGAATTGACATCCTGGGGCCGTTCCCAACGGCCCGGGCCCAGAGAAAGTTCGTCATCGTCGCCATTGATTATTTCACCAAGTGGCTAGAAGCTAAAGCCACCGCCAGGATTACTGAGTCGGTCATATGGATCTTTGTTTGGAAATCTATTATCTGTCGCTTCGGCATTCCCCGGGTGATTGTGAGCGATAATGGTCGGCAATTTGACTCACACTATTTTAAGAGCAGATGTGCCGACCTACACATTCGCAACCACTTCACTTCGGTGGCCCACCCCCAGGCCAACGGGCTAGTCGAGAATGCCAACAAAGCTATACTAAAAGGCATTAAGACTAGGCTCGAGAAAGCCAAGGGCAATTGGCTCGAGGAACTGCCAAGCGTACTATGGTCGCACCGAACTACTCCCAGAACTGACACCGGTGAAACTCCCTACTAGTTGGTGTATGGCACGGACACCGTGGTTCCTTTGGAAATCAGCACCCCATCTCTCCGAGTTATCAACTTCTCACCTGAGGCGAATGACCAGAAATTGCTAGAAAACCTCGATATGGTGAGCGAGATAAGAGAGATCGCGTGCATCTGGGCCATGGAGTATCAACGTCTCATCACTCGATATTACAACGCCAAAGTCTGAGATAGATCTTTCCAGCCAGGAGATTTCTGCCTTAGAAAAATCGAGGCCTCTCGACCACTAGAGGCAACCGGGAAACTAGCCCCTAATTGGGAAGGCCCTTACCAAGTGGTCGAGACGCTCGGAAAGGGGGCATAACGACTATCTACGATGGAAGGAGCGCTCATCCCTCGGACATGGAACACGGCAACATTACGAAAGTTATATTTTTGAGGTTTTCTCAGACATGTAAGCAGCAATGATTTCCCCTTTTCTCTTCAATTAATATTTCTTCATACATCAGATGAGCCGCAGCCAACATACAAGTATACCAAAAAATGATGATAGTACAGTTAATGATACAAAAGCATGCACTGATCACTCGACGCCAACATGACTAGCACCCCCACGCCAAGCCACTGACTCTGCCTCGTGTAGAAACTGGCTCGCATAATGGGATAGCTGGCCTTGTTTGCTCGGAAAGTTCATAAAAAAGGAAGAAGAGGAAGTAATACAAGTGAAGGCCTCCTCTGCCAACTCTCTGGAAGGAGGACGGAGCTGAAAGCAAGCACCCCCAAGTGGTATGAGCAAGGAAAGAGGCATCCTCCGAATAGTGAAAGAAGAGGATAGAAGTTGGTTGAAGAACAGAAGAGGGAGAAAGGAAGAAAAAACAAAAATCGAACACCCCCCGGAAGAGGTGGGGAGGGCGATGGGAAGGGAAGACTGGTGAAACTAAGTCACCACGTGGAGGCAGCCCGGGGGGTGGGAGAGAGCTCGCGACCAGGCCCCCCTCCTTCTCGCACACCACCTCGCGGCATGCAGAAGTTGGAAAGGTGCCTGTTGCTAGGCCCCCTACCACCTCCTTTGCTGCCGACCACGATCCCCCCTTTCTCCTATGCTATCTACCACAACCTCTTTCCTCCTCCTATGTCAGAGCTGCACGAATGCCCTCGGCGGTTGCCAGGAGCATCATCCTCCATATCACACTCCATTTTTCCACTGATAACTCTCTCAGCACAGAAACAGACACTTCGGAAGAAGGGAGAGAAAAGGAGCACTACGGGCAACACCTTGAACGTGGAGGGGGGTGAAGGCGCCCTTCGGGACCTTCTTATAGGCCAAAAAGGAAACCCTCACCCCAATTAATTCCTCCCTTGAAAGGATGTGAAAGACGGGGACCCTTCCCCAAGCACAATTACTCCACTTCCCCCCAAATAACCCTTCTGGAGAGGGGAAATCTAACTGCCCATACGGAGAGGCCAAACGAGGTCTGACCCGACCCAACGAGGCCCATCTCCTTGAAGTGGTAGCCCTCGGGCCCACTAAAGATAGGCCTAATAACTCACTCGGAACAAGCACTTCCTAGTCGGCCTTCGGGTTGGGAAGTCCGAGCATCAGTTCGATCGGGAGAGCTCCATCGGAGCCCCATATTCTCTGCCCAGACCATGCACTCATCGCTCGAGAGGACATCTCCTGAGCCAGTGCCTCATGCTCGGGCCAACTGATGGAAGCTTATCTGTACGGCCGTTATGTGTCCCTTAAAAGCTGGGAGCTCAAGGGGATAGGGGAGATCAGGAGTCCGCGTGCTATAAAGAGCCCGCAAGGAGGACATAACCCCCCCCCCCCCCAAAAAAAAAAAAACTCCTCAGCTTACTAGGATCATTCACTCAATGAGGAATTATTTAAACTGGAAGAACCCTCCTGTGAGAAGGTAGGCCAAGAACCCTGAGCAGGAACCACTTCACCTTTTGGTGGAGAGAGATTTTGCGCTACCATCTTCCTCTTAACACCTCCCTTCGCACCAGTGCTCTACTACAGTTGCTGACTTAAGCATCGGAGGGTCTTCCCCGGAGATTCATCCCTGGGCACCTGTGACTTGTTTCCCTTCTTACAGTTCATACTTCAAGAATACGTGGTTATCTTCCTCCCCACTCAGGAGTAGCGCGAGATCGCCCCTCTTCATCTGGCACCGTCTGTGGGAAACGAACAAAGAGCCATCATGGTGCGAAGGAGTTCTGGCAGGAGGACTGCCGGCGACAAGGGAAAAGCCCTGGCGACGGAAGAAGGCGCACCTTCCCTCCCCACGGAGAATTCCCCATCAGGCAACCACGCCAATGAAATACCTCTATCGGTGGCGGGGGAACAGCTTCTCGGCGGGAGTACCGACGCCCTCCAAACCCTCAATGCAAAACTAGATGGCCTCGTGCATCTCATGAGGGCCCAGGCGGCCAAGGAGGAGAAGTCGCATCTCGCCCAGAAGAGCCCTACCCGCGGAGACGCCTCCCAGCAAACCGCTAGAGGCTGTTTTACCCTCCGGGGGCGGCGGCTCATCTGCAACCTGTCAGGAGGACCATCGCATGCCCCTCCTCCGGATCAGGAAGCCTCCTCTACCCTGAGGAGGGAGAAGTTCGGAGCACACTGACAATTCCCAGAGACCGAGGTCCCTGGGGAGCGTCGGGACAACATGCAAGTGCGCCCCCCAGCCCTTTGGGCCAGCGACAATCGGAATTGTCCCTCCGATTGTGAGGCTTTGAGAGGCGTTTCGTAGAGCAAGAGTGCACCCTCCGCGCCTTGCAGAAGACCTCTCCTACGGAGGACGAGGAGCGATCCCCATTCTTCGACTATATCTTGAAGGCCGAGATCTCCCCCAGGATCTCACTTCTGACCTTCAAGTAGTATGACGGCCAGGGAGGCCCGGACGATCATTACGATAGCTTCTACGCCTTTATGACCTTGCATGGGGCATCAGACGTGATCAAGTGCCGAGCATTCATGACCACTCTGGTTTAGGGTGCTCAGGCATGGTTCAGGGCCCTCACCCCCGACAGCATTCGCAACTTCAAGCAGTTCGGGCGAGTGTTCAAGGAAAGCTTCGCCTGCAGCGGTCCACCCCGGTCAGTAGCGGGATTACTGGCCCTCAAGCAGGAACAGGGGGAGAAGTTGCAGGCTTATATCAACCAATTTAAATCGAAAGCCCTGCCCATCCCCCACCTGGATGTTGCCTTGGCCATCACTGCATTGACCGGGGGTACCCGTGACGAGAACCTGCGGCGCGAGCTAGTGCTTCATGCTGTAGATCTAGAGAGGGGTGAATAGATCAATCACCTATTTTAAAATTTCTACAGCAGCTAAACTAGTGCGGAATTAAATCAAACTACTGTAGGACAATCAAGAAGCACATAACCACAACCATAACAGATCAGCTTAAGTGGATCAATACTCAATCGATCCTAAACATCCATTTAACGAGTGCTGAAGCGAAGACTGAGATGGACATAAATCATAGCACAATCACACGAGAGACACGGGGTTTTTAGGTGGTTCGACCTCTACCCAGAGATCTACGTCCACCGCACACTAAAATCTAGTGTGACTTCACTACTGATTACACAGCTTTAAGATAACTGATCCACAGTTTCGGGGAAAGGTTCCCTACAACCGTTGAGCGTTACAGCTTATGCTAACCAGAGGAGTTCTCCTCTGTCACAGAGGTTTACACCTTGACCTACCAGATGAATCCTCCTCTGCCGCTGACACACAGCTTGTAGAACAAGGTTTCAAATCAAAAATGAAAGAAAAGTTGAAAATCGAAACATAAATGTAGGTCTTAGCAAAGAGTGAAACGGCTCTAGTTCTGAACCAAGAGACCGAACACAAAGACTCTCCAATACTCTTCTCACAAAGCTCTCACAGCTCTCTCAATTCTTGCTGGCTTTTGCTCTACTGGATCGTGCTTGCTCTTAAGCTCTCACTGCTTCCTCCTCCTCTCAATTACCCAACATGCATTTTTCTTTTGAGCAAACGGCTTCTTATTTGTAGGCAGCAGAGAGATGGGCGCGTGGAAACCATATTTCCCGCCCAATCTTTTTGTCCCGATCTGAATTTTTACAAGGACACATGGCAGCATCTGAATCTGAGAGCTTTTTGTTAGGTGCGGATAATGAGACAGACGCAGATCCAGAGGGGGGGTGAATCGATCTTCTAATGATTTTTTGCCAATTTAAAAACCGTATGAGATGATGATCAGAAATTCGATGGACAATTGCTCAAACATCAAAGATGCATGCCCCATCAATCACTAGAACATGGACAACCAATAAGATCACGGTCCTAGCATGCATCTAGCGAGATCAATCAACCAGACAAATCACTGCACAAGGGATTTTAGGTGGTTCGGTCCGCAGACCTACGTCCACCCCTCACTCCAAACCGGAGTGAGGCTTCCACTAGCAAAGGCTAGAAACCGCAGACTCAGTCTGCAAACAAATGCTGCCAAACAGCTTGACCAGGAGAATAACCTCCCCTCTTCCTCCAACCCGGAGGGCAACCCTAGTGACACACAATCACTAGAAACCAGAGACAAATGTCTCTCTTCCTCCAGACCAGGAGGGAAACCACTAGTGACTACCCGTCACTAGCAACCGGAGACCCAAGTCTCCCTTCCTCTGAAACCCAGAGGGAACCACAAGTGGCACCTAGTCACTTGCAAACCAGAGGTCACGGACCTCTCTTCCTCCACACCAGAGGGAACCACTGATGACACACAGTCACCAGCAAACCAGAGAACTAATCTCCCTTCTCCTGAGACCACAGGAGGAACCCGACCTCAAACCAGAGAATCGGAAGAACAAACGTGATCAGTTCAAAAAGAAAAACAATAAATGATAAAGACACAGCGACTGAAAGCTGAAAAATGAAATACACAATGTAGCTCTCGCAGGAGCAAACTGGATTGGATCTGATCCAAAGTCCAGTGAAGACAATGAAGCTTCTCTTCTTCTTCATGAGCTCTCTATCTCTCTCTCTATCTCTCTTCTTCTCTGCTGCACTTCTCTTCTTCTCTCGATCTCTGCTCTCAAAGGATCTCTCTCTCTTTCTTCTTCTTCTTCTCTCTTTCTGCTTCTGTCTACTTCTTCGATCACTCTCTGCTCTCTGCACGATCAGTCTTCTTCTGAGGAAGAAGCTTCGCATTTATAGCAGCAGCAACTAGGGCGTGTGCAGGGCTTGTGCCCTCTTTATCCTCGGATCACGTGCCAGGTGCCAACCTCGGATCACGTGCCCATACATCTTTCTTCTCGAAGGATATACTTGCCAAACAGTCATAAGAAAATATTAGAGAGATGTACAGACTTGCTGGGTAACTCAAGACCACCGTGTGCAGACTTAGTATGAAAGATGCATATGTAATAGAATGTATAGACTTAGAAATAAGGAATGTACAAACTTTATCTTGAAGAAGATGCACATATGCATAATGAAGTGTGTACAGACTTCACTGAAGAATGTTCAGACTTTAACTTGAAGGAGATGCACATATGCACAATGAAGTGTGTACAGACTTCACTGAAGAATGTTCAGACTTTAAGTGCTTGTGTATGCATGAAACAACCGAATGTATAGACTTTAAATATGAATCCTTGGACATGCCCACGAGTGTGCAGACTTGAATGCATGTAATGCACTAAGCGATGTATAGACTTTGAACTGATGCAATGTGCAAACGTTGTACAGACTTGCTGATGTATGGACTTGGTGAGCATGCAGTGTATAGACTTGGTGAGCATGCAGTGTATAGGCTTGGCCGATGTAATGTTCAAACGTTGCATTGATACGCCACAAAAGGATGTATAGACTTTAGAAGTGATGCATGAACAGGCGACGATGTGTAGACTTGGCCAATGTACAGACTTGATGTTCAGACTTTGTGTGTGTGTGCGAGACAATGTATAGACTTGCACATAGAGACGCTGCATGAGACGATGCACGAGACGATGCAATGTATAGACTTGGTCTTACAATGCATAGACTTGAAAGACGATGCATGAGACGATGCATTGTATAGACTTAGCGATGCAATGTTCACACTCACTTAGACGTTGAGTGAGACGCTGGACAATGTACAGACTTTACTTCGTGCAAGCTACAGGACAATGTATGGACTTTGAAAGACGATGCATGCATTAGCCAACGATGTACAGACTTTGCCAATGTACAGACTTTGCTAGGCTTACGCATGGACTAAGTCTGTATAGACTTGCTTATCTGACGCATGCAGCAATGTACAGACTTGACCGATGCAATGTATAGACTTGATCTCAAGGAATGCACTGGCTGTACAGACTTTGCATAAGCGATGTATAGACTTGGTGTTCTGAACGTAGGTAAAGAAAAGGAATGTATAGACTTGGAGATGCTGAATGAATAATGTATAGACTTTAATGATCCATGCACAAGACGCAGCAAGACTCTGTACAAACTTTATGTTTATGCAACATAACTCTGTACAGACTTAATAACATGCAGACATTATATATGCATGAAGAGTACTGGCTGTGGCTGTATAGACTTGATCGAATGAATCAACTTGAGGTTGTACAGACTAGCCACTAAGGAAGCCACTAAGGAATGTGCAGACATGCACACATGATCAATGAATGCACCGATGCAGTGAATGCAGATAACAAGTGTATAGACTTGAGAATGCACGAGAGACATGAAATGCATTGGCTTATCACATGCACCAACATTTCTGTACAGAAAATAGCATATGCACAGATCTGAGAGTAGACAGAGCATTACCTGATCGGACTGTGCACTGATATTACCTGTCACTGGTTGACTTTTGACTTGAATTGACTTCATGACCTGTGAGTCATTCTTAAACCTGTTCTGACAGTTTCTCATAATACATCAGGATTATATCACCAAGGATGAACATGTAAACATAATGAGACATAATATTTGTCATCATCAAAACTCCAGAACCACAGGGGACACAACACTTTTCACGTGGCACGAGTAGTGCTATGTCTTCAGCCTTGGATCACGTGCCCTCCTTAAAGATCACGAATACTTGATGGGGGGCGAGCGCGTGCAAGGGAATGTCGACGGCGGCGTCCGGAGCGAACTTGTGAGTACAGCCTTATGGCACTACACTCCGCGCAGGGAGGGGAACACAGGGATGGGAGTAATTAATACAAAACTACCCTCACGCAGGAGGGGGGAACACGAGGAAGGAAACACTAAGTCGGGGCCCTGCGCGCTGTCCGGCCGGGCTGAAGCCGCTTCTCTTGTCCGGTACTCCACGTACAGGAATCCAAATTGGGTGCCGTTGGCGCTCAGACGAAGCCCGAGAAGTGCAGAAGTGCTCCTAAAAATTTGGCAACATTCTGAGGTCACTAGAAGGCGTGGCCGGCCGAAGAAGAGGTCCTGCGCGAATCTGTCCTGCTGGACAGATCTGCGCAGTCGGCGTGCAAAGGGTGGCACGCTCTTCACCAAACTCCGAACGATGCAAGACCAGCGAGGTCAGATAGCAGACTGGGAGATATATGTAACCTTAAAAGATGGGCACCATTGGATCACCGAGCCGGGCGTGGTCACAGATGTGGCAAGCTTCAGATTTCTGGGCGAGCAGCCAGACAGGGGTGCGATGGCCGTGGTGGAACTTTCAGCACGGAGGTAGGAATGCGACAAAACCACCTGGGTTGGCTCCAGGACGCCGAGGTGCGCAACTTTGAAGAAGATGACTTGACCTGAGAAAGGACATGTAGGGCGTGGCACGAACAGTAAGTTGGGCACACACCCTGGGCGGACTGGTTTGCACCAGATCTGTGCAGTCGCGGGAGAAGGGACGCCACAACCGGTGCCAAAGTTGGAATGTTGCGAAACCACCTCTGGTGTGAAGAGGACTCGGAGACGAACGAACCCACAGAAGGGTGCTTGGGCAGATTCGCACTGTAGATGTCGGTGTAGACTCTGCAAACTCGGCCAAAGTTTCTGCTACAGATCTGTGAGCATCAGAATGGAGAGAAAACTCCAAAGCCGAGGACGAGGACGACGCCGTGGGGTCCCGGTGTCGCCGTGGACAAACCTGGGTGATGGGGGTGCATGGATGGCAGTGGGGAAGGGGCTGATGGGAGCTGGGAGGCGTGGGGAGCAGGGCTGGGATGCCCTAGGGTTAGGGAAGGGTGTTGGGGTGCGGCCTTGGCAGGATGGGGTGGGGTGTGGCTGAGATTTTTGGGGGGGAAGAAAATTAATTTGTTTTGGCAATTTTTTTGAAAGGAGGAGAAATTCTTGGGGGATTAGAATCTTTTGGAGGGATAGTAGGAGGGATTGGAGGGCTAGGATTTGATTTGGAGTGGGATTAGGAAGGTGATAAGAGAGATAGGAGGTGGGTGCGCTAGCTTTCCTTGGGAGGGGGAGAGAAAATAGGAAAGAGGGAGATATTCTAGGAGAGATGGGCTGATGTGGCAAGAGCATTGGGGAGAGGAGAGAGAGGGCTGTGACTAGGAAAGAGGAGAGAGAGGGTCTAGGTCGACCAAGGAAGAGAGAGGAGGATGGAGGATGGTGCGCAAGAGATAAGGAGAGGGGCTCACGAAAAATCTTCTCAAATCATAATTTTTTCATTCAATAATTCTCTATAACTCAAATGAGAGCCCTTGGTCCCTATTTATAGGAGAAGCCAGGGGGTTACAAAGACATTAATTATCCCTAACAAATGGAAACGGACTCGCTATCCCGGGGGTAACAATAAGCAACCTATGACCCTTAACTACACCCACTAGCTAACTTGGCCTTTTGGGCCCAATTAATTGACCCACTAAGAACTAAATGCTAATAAAAAGAAAATTACATCGTAAAAAAGGAAAAAAATCCAAAATTTATATGGGCCTGGCCTAATGGGCCATGGAATGGGAGCGACCCCTCTTCCATTAACTAATACAAAACCATATCTTCTATTAGATAAGCTAGCTGATCTAGTGGGTCCAAAAAGATCCATGTGAATCAGTTCATATGGTTTAGATGATAGATTTTCTGTCCGAGACTTGAAAGATTTCCTGGTCTGTTTGGATGGGGTGCATGCTTCACATATTTTATTTTCCTTTTTAAAAGAGATTTCAGGAAGTCCTCTAACCATGCAGTGTTTATTTAGTTTGTGAAGAAGAGTGTAACTTGCATGGCCTAATCTACGATGCCAAAGATACGCCAAGTCATCTTTATTTACAGTGAGACAGAGATTAGAGTGAGCAATGTCATCTAAATCTACCAAGTAAATGTTGTTCACTCTCTTGCCAGAAAACTTAACGATATCAGAATCAGGTTCATAAATGTTACAGCCATGAGAATCAAACATTACTCTATGACCTTTATCACAAAGCTGGCTAATGTTGAGTAGATTATATGCAAGTCCTTCAACCAGCAAAATTTCATCAATGCAACATGTAGTACACTTATCAACCTTACCTGATCCAATGATTTTTCCTTTGGTGTTACCTCCAAAGGTGACCTATCCTCCACTCTTCTCGACCAGCATACAAAATTTTGCTTTATCCCCGGTCATGTGCCTCGAGCAGCCACTGTCCAAATACCACATGTTGTGCTTGGCTGCTAGGCATACCTGCAATGACAATTAAACAAGAAAGTTTGGAACCCAAGAATAATTGGGCTCCAGAACAAGAGAAACAGTGTTCAGATATGACAGTAAATGCTTTGGAATCCACATCTGTTTGGGGATTGTTTGTTTGGAGGATTTGTTTATTTTCTTCATATTGTTGTTCTTCTTTTCAATATTAACAGTTCGAAGCTGTTTGGTTCTGTTCTGTGTCCTAACACCATTGTTATTAGCAGATTGAGCATGCTTGTGCCAGTGCCTAGACCCATGAGCATTCGATGTAGTGTAGCTAGTGGTAGTCTTAGGCTGAACATATGAAGTGTGTTTCCTAGGATTCCATGTCCAGGATTGCCTAAACCTGTTTATGACTTGAGGTCTATAAGTCTGAGTGGGATTTGAAGAGTTTCCAGACCTCCCTTGAACTCTATCCCTTCCAGACCTATTAAACTGATGTGACTACGCATGATAGTAGGTATGATTGGTCTGAACTTTGGGATGGTAGAATGGACTTGTGTGACCCCTATTTGAGTCTTGTCTCCTGAACACCTTTGACCCATTTGAAGTGTGCATGGGCATAGATCGGTTCTTTTTCTCATTTTTCTGAGGAGACTTAGTGAACCTAGTCTGGGGTTTAGGTGTATGTGAAGGTTGACCCCTAACTTGAAATTTGCCCTGAGATGTGGGGCTTTGTGTACCTATATGGCTAGACTCATCAATTTTCTGTTTGCCCTTGTCCTTGGCACTGGGCATTTTGTAATTTTCAGACATTTCTGGAGGGTTTTCACTGCTCATTTTAATGAGAGGCCCTTTTCCCTTTTCAGCTACAAATGAAACAGTCTTGATTTCAAAGCTCTTCTTAGCAGTGGGATTAAAACCTAGCCCCTCTTTTCTAAAGTTAACCTTAGTCCCCAAAAGGGCATTCAGATTTTCAGTCCCTTAGGTCATTCTCTCAATAGTTTGCAGTTTGTCCTGTCTTGTTGTTCTAGGTTCTCTACACTCTTTTTTAGCTCTGTGTTCACTCCTAACATAGCATCATACTTCTCATTCACAATTTTCATTTCCTTTTCAAAATTCTATAATCTAAGCTTCAGATCATCAATGACATTTTTCAATGATTCATTTTCTTTCCTATCATCAATCAAAGCATATTTTATTTCATCAAACTCAGCACAGGATTTCTGTAAAATATTATTTTCAGTTTGAAGATAGGCAATTTTATCCGACAATGTAGTATCATTCATGAGAGAATTAACTTTCCTTTTTAGATGCCTATTTTTCTTTTTCACAACATCAAACTTATCAAGCAGTTCAGCATATGCATCCTCCGAGTCAGAAATAGAGTAATTCTCAAAGGGAGAAATTACCTGATCATCTTCATCATTCTCACTGTTCTTGGCCATTAAGCAGATTTGGCTTCTCTCCTCTTCACTTTCGGAGGTGCATCTGTGACTACCCTCATCCTCGTCACTCCAAGTACTAATCATGGCCCTTTCTTTATTGTTTTTCACTTTTGGCTTCTCCTTTTGAAGCTCTAGACAATTTGACTTTAGATGGCCAGATCTCCTGCAATGATAACAAACGTTAGTATCATTCTTTTTGGCCTAATTAGATTTATACCTTGAATATCTTCTACCAGTTGGATTGTTTCTTCTGAATTGCCTTCCTTCTTTTCTCAAAAATCTTTTAAACTGACGAGTCAGCATTGCAAACTGATCATTCTCAATTTTTGATCCAGAAGAGCTACTTTCATAGGATGACCCTTTGCTGCTAGATGCTGCCTTCAATGCAATGGGTTTCTTCTTTTTATCCAGCTCCTCTGTCTTTGGCAGGTTCATCTCATATGTCATGAGTGAACCGATTAGCTCATCTACCTTGGTGTTCTTCAGATCCCTAGACTCCTCAATAACTGTAGCCTTGGTGTGCCAAATGGAAGTTAGGGAGCGCAGAATCTTCCTCACTATCTCATAATCAGAATAGGTCTTGCCAAGACTTCTGAGACCATTGGTGATGATCGTAAGACAAGCGTACATTTCCGTAATGGTCTCACTCGGCTTCATCTTAAATGCTTCATACTCAGAAACTAGCAGGTTCGCTTTAGTCTCTCTCACTTGTGAGGTTCCTTCGTAGATAACTTCCAGCTTATCCCACATCTCCTTAGCCATAGAGCATGAGAATACCCTGGAGAATTCTGTGGGATGAAGGGCACACCGGATGGCATTGATAGCACTCCAGTTCAGTGTTGACTTACGGATCTCTTCTTTTGTCCATACATCCTCATTCGGATGTAGCTCAAACGGTCCCTTATTCACGACCTTCCATATCTCGTAATCCTTAGCCCTCAGAAACACTTGCACACGATTCTTCCAGTATGCATAGTTGAATCCGTCGAAGTACGGAGGCTTGATAGTGGAGTGTCTCTCTGCTGTTATCCCTCTAGCATCCATGATTGCTACCTCTTCAGGATGTTAGTCCCTACAGAAAAGTTAGGCTCTGATACCACGTGTTGTAGATCTAGAGGGGGGTGAATAGATCAATCACCTATTTTCAAATTTCTATAGTAGCTAAACTAGTGTGGAATTAAATCGAACTACTGTTGGACAATCAGGAAGCACATAACCACAACCATAACAGATCAGCTTAAGTGGATCGGTACTCAATCGATCCTAAACATCCATTTAACGAGTGTTGAAGTGAAGACTAAGATGTACACAAATCACAGCACAATCACACGAGAGACACGGGGTTTTTAGGTGGTTCAACTTCTACCCAGAGATCTACGTCCACCCCACACTAAAATCTAGTGTGGCTTCACTGTTGATTACACAGCTTTAAGACCGTTGATCCACAACTTCGGGGAAAGGTTCCCTACAACCGCTGAGCATTATAGCTTATGCTAACCAAAGGAGTTCTCCTCTACCGCTGAGGTTTACAGCTTGACCTACCAGAGGAATCCTCCTCTGCCGCTGACACACAGCTTGTAGAACAAGGTTTCAAATCAAAAACAAAAGAAAAGTTGAAAATCAAAACACAAATGTAGCTCTTAGCAAAGAGCGAAACGGCTCTAGTTTTGAACCAAGAGACCGAACACAAAGACTCTCCAATACTCTTCTCACAAAGCTCTCACAGCTCTCTCAATTCTTGCTGGTTTTTGCTCTACTGGATCGTGCTTGCTCTTAAGCTCTCACTGCTTCCTCCGCCTTCTCTCAATTACCCAACATGCATTGTTCTTTTGAGCAAATGGCTTCTTATTTGTAGGCAGCAGAGAGATGGGCACGTGGAAACCACATTTCCCACCTAATCTTTTTGTCCAGATCTGAATTTTTACAAGGCCACATGGCAGCATCTGAATCTGAGAGCTTTCCATGTGGCATGAGTAGTGCTATGTTTTCAGCCTTGGATCACGTGCCCTCCTTAAAGATCACGAACACTTGTCCTGTCAAACATGTAAACCGCTTAGTCAGCATCAACCAATCCGACAGATAAAAGAGTTGCACAGACTTGATAGAAGTGTAGGAACAAAAGTGCATGGACTCAAACTATTCATAAGGCAAGCATGGTCATTTTCTATAATATTTTATGTGACAAGTATGCTTAGACTTGAAACCATGCACAGACCTTGATAGAAGTGTATGAAGAGCGTGTACAGGCTTTGTATGATAATAGGGGTGAAAAGTGCACTGACTTTGTGTGTGCAAGATGCCAAGGATGCACCGACCCAATGTGCCATAAACCTATCATGCACGGACCTTGCATGTGCAAGGAATAAAGATTGCATTGACCTTCATGGCTTTACTGCAGTGAAGTGCGCAGACTTGGTTATGCATAGGGCGAAACATGCACAGGCCCTTTGTGTGCATAAAAGAGATGTGTACCGACCTTGAAGTGAGTTCAGCAAGTTATGCACTGACCTTCATGGTCCCTAAGGGAATGTGCACTGACTTTACTCAGGTAATGTGGAAGTATGCACTGACGTGGTTGTGCACGAAACACCTATGCACAGACCTTATTTAGCATGTGTGAAGATCGGCACAGACCTTGACTATGTGCAATGCAAGATATGCACCGACTCTTATGATAGGTGCAATAGTAAACTGCACCGACCCTATATTCACTTAAATGTAAACATGCACAGACCTGAGTCGATTGCAATGCAAGGCATGCACTGACATCAACAATGAGATGCACAGACTTTGTTCAGACAAACAACAGATGCATCGACCTAAATAGTGAATTGCATCGACCTTGATGCTTAGCAACTGAATGACCAATGATTTGCACCGACCCTATAAATGTGATTGTAGTCAGACAGTTTAATGAAATGTGATTGTTTCAATATAAGTGTGCAAACATGATTTATGTATATATATCTGACATATAAAACTTCATCAAAATACACAACATTATCAAGGTCAAAATAAAGT
Organism: Amorphophallus konjac; assembly: GCA_022559845.1. Taxonomy (NCBI): domain Eukaryota; kingdom Viridiplantae; phylum Streptophyta; class Magnoliopsida; order Alismatales; family Araceae; genus Amorphophallus; species Amorphophallus konjac. Next base: position 148,111,060 of record CM040123.1, read on the forward strand.
CAACGAAGTCAACTTTACTATTGCCATTCAATCAAAACACTTTCAGCACACAGTCGTACACACACTACTGATTAACTCCAGAGGAGACCCAACACTTCATCCTCCCACCTCCCTCGCCGAGCTAGTGACCCTGGCACTACGCCATGCAGAGTGCGAGGAGGTCCTCAGCGCCTGCCGAGGCACGACTGGCTCAAGTCGGGAGGGGGACAAGAAGTGACTGTCCAAACAAGGGACGAGCCAAGGAAAAAGGCGGAACCAGGACGGAGACGGCAAAGAGCCATCCCGAAAGTATGAGCGGTATACCCCCCTTACCGCTCCCGACTACGAAATATACGAAGACATCAAAAGCTCGGGTCTCCTCCACCAGCCCGAGCCTATGAAGACCAAGCACCGTTGTAAGACCCATTCTTTAATGGATCTTTACCGATAATAATATAGAATTTATTACATGCATTTAGGTGATTTTTCTGGATTTATTGGGCTTTTTCTGGCATTTAATCCATTTAGTTAAAAGCTTTTAAGGGAATTATTGGGCATAATTACAATTATGCTTTTTGAGGGTTTAATGTGAAAAATAAGGTTAAAAATAAATAAATATATATATATATATATCAAAAATGTTTTTTTTCATTTGATCGACCCTCTCTCTCCCCTCACATTTCTCTCACTCTCTCTCTCTCTCTCTCTCTCTCTTCGCGGTGACGCCCTCCCCCTCTCTCGGTGGTGTGGTCTGACCGGGCCGCAAACGGAGGTGTGGAGCACGTCATTGGGTTGCTCGCAACGCGAGGATCGCGTTGACGCTAACCTTGTCTCGATCTGCGGAGCATGGGGACGTGTACGGGCGAGAGGACGGTGTGACTTCCTTCGGCTGTTCGACGTCAGATCTTTAGTTTCATCGCAATCGAGGAAGGGGGATGGAATCCTCTCCTTGCTAGGATCACTCCCGTACCCCATGCGCCCCCATTGCCCTTCATTTTCCTTGATTTCTATGCAAAATTCCATGGGCATTGTATTTTTGTTTTAATTCATGAAAATCATACCATGGCCATCGTCTTTATGTTTTAATGGGCTTGGGAGGGTTGTATGGTGGATATATGTTGTGGGTTGGTAGGTTAAACAGGTTTTATTATCCATTTGGATCGACCGAGCAGGTTTCCCACAGGGTTCATCCCATTTTCGCCATCACGGTAATGGCACGGCCCTCCTCGTGACCGTCCAGTAGACCACGGTCTTCATCCCGACCGTTTAAACCCTTAGCACGGTTCTTAGTCAAACCATTCAAACCTTAGAATGGCAGACCCTTGACCGCTTAATCCCTTTAAATAGTAAGGTGGTGTTAGTACCACAGCTAGACATGGTCCGTTTACTTCCATGGCATGGCTTGGACCGGTCCGTTCAGTTCACTGAACGGCCAGTCGTTGTACCGCCTAGTGAACTGATCGCTCCGTTGAGCGGCTCAACCTCAACCGTTCATATCCATTGAGCGGCCCAATTATAACCGTCTATCGCCATAGGATGGCCAGTCGTCTGACCGTTTAATGATGAAGCGGCTGGTTCTTAACCGTTTAATTCATGCATATGTCAATTAATAGCATATTCATTTAATTATTCTTTTATTCTTGCATATTCGCCATGTTTAGTTTATTTTGCAAACTGTGGCATGTCTTTAGATTCCAATAGAATTAGTTCTCTTTCCTTGTGACGGAACCACTAGTCATAGTCCGACGACCTTTCGTGTCGATCCCACCTGGGAGAGGTGGCGGGGTAGTCCCGTTTTACGGTTTTTAAGCTAGTTTCCGTGGACTCCTGCTTAACAGTAGTGTCCTATTGGGAGGGAAAACTAGCTAGAGGCCTGGCTCGAGGTGACGAGTCGGTGTGTGCACACGTGGTCAGAGGCTTGGACTGACACTGACGAGTGTTACTCTGACTAGTTACTTGTTTCTGGTACTGTTACGCGTCTCGCTTGTTGCTATCCAGACTTGCGTAGATGCTTGCGGTGCAGTGTAAGCCGTCAGTGGACACATCTGGTTTCTTCTTTCTGGTGGTTTCCTTCTCTCTTTTGTCACTTGGAAATGATTGAGTTATTATTCTATTAGTAGATTTTGAGTACTCATGTTTAAATTTAATTGGTGCATCAGTTAGCTGTTCTTAAGTTATTTAGATAGCTTTACAGCTTTATTTAATTCTGTCAAATACATGCTTCAATTGCTTTCCTTTACTAATTTTGCATGTTTAGTTGCGAGGGAGGGATCCGCGTGACCCCTACTGAGTCTGGCTGAGACTCACCTTTACTCTTTCAGGTGAGCAGCAGTAGCAGTCTCCTGGAGCTTCCCGTGTTTTTGATGGCGAGTCTTAACAGCCAGCAGTGGTTTGTCTGTCTGTCTATGTTAGTCCTTTTCTTGTACTTTTGGCCGGGGTATGCCCCGTGTAGTTGTACAGTTGGACTTTTGTTTAGTTGTCATACTTGTGGATAGTGTGGATCTGGACTACTATGTATATTTATCACTCTGATATTTTAATTGCTTCCGTTTATAGTTCAATTTGTTGCTATAATTAATATTGCTCGCGTGTAATCTCAATTTGTTATGCATCCCCTCGATAAAACCCTCCAACCCTTACGGGGCCTCATCAGTCTCTTGGGTGGCTTCCCCGAGTTCTTGATATCAGTTAATCGATGATATCGGTTTACCGGTATCCGAATCTCCGGGTCATTACAGTTGGGATCAGAGCAGTGTTGAGGATTTGTATAAGGAATTGAAATTGCATTAGTCCTGAACAAGTCCATGTGAGTCTACTATTACTGGCTTAGGTTGTTTTCCGTGAGGACTTATGGTTTTCTGTTGTTTTTGTGTTTTCGTTTAGTTTAAAATGTCATCTCGTAGAAGGGCACGTGTACCTAGGGAGGGAAGTGGCACTTCTTCTCCTCCGGCTAATGTGCCAGCGCCAGTTCAAGTTGATCCTGCTCCTGGAGCTGATTTGCCTCAAGGTGGGCGTGGCAGAGCTTTGAAAGAATTTCTGCTATTCCATCCACCAACGTATGAAGGGCAAGCAGATCCTGATGCATCCAGAGTGTGGCTTGATGCGACTGAATGTGTGTTCCGTTCAATGGAATGCACGGAGGAAGAAAAAGTCATGCTGGCTACCTTTCAATTGTAGGGAGCAGCACTCGCGTGGTGGATCACGGAGTGGGAAGTTGCTTTCCGATCCCGTCTGCTTCATCAGATAACTTGGGGAGAATTTGGCACGACGTTTGAGCGCACTTATAGTCCAGCCTACCTCGGAATGGACAAGATGCACCAATTCATGGAACTGGCTCAAGGTGACATGACTGTATTGCAATATCGGAACAAGTTCGTGGAATTGGGTCGATATGCACCTCATATTCTTGCTGATGAAGGTTTGAAGATCGAGCAATTTCTGCGTGGGTTGAAAGTGGAATTAAGGCAGCCTCTGATTGCAACCCGAGTAGCAGAGATGGACATAGCTTATCAGGCAGCTGCGGCATTAGAATTGGATATGGCAAGATCCCGAGGGCGTACCCAAGTTGACTCAGTTCAACCAGGTATGCAGCAACAACAGGTCAGTCAACCGACGGTGACATGAGTCCAGTCTTTTGCTCCTACCGCCAGTGGCATTTCTTTTTCCAAGCCCATGTTCAAGAAGCTTAAAAAGCGGTATGACCAGCAAGCATCATCTGGTACCGAGCAGTAGCAATGAGCACCTTCTTTCCAAGGACAGGGATCAGTGGTAAGTCAGCTGAGACCGTGTCCGAGGTGTGGTGGTTATCATCCAGGCAAGCCTTGTTCAATGCCGGTGGTTTGCTTTCGTTGTGATCAATCGGGGCATGTGATTCAAGATTGCCCTCTGAGGCCACAATCAGTGCAATTTTCTCAACCACAACCGTCCTAGTTCAGACCTCCTCCACCACCACAATCTCAGGAATATTATCCTCAAGCTTCAGTGTCTTCATCTAAGCAATCTACAGCAGCTAGCAAGAAGCAAAAAGGGAAGGTCTCTCATATTACTCGTGGGGAAGTTGTGGCGTCTCATCTCGTGGAAGGTACTATTATGATTTATGGCCATGCAGCTCGTGTTCTATTTGATTCAGGTGCTTCTCATTAGTTTATTTCTGATGACTTTATTGCCTATATTGAGGAGCCGACGTCTGAGATAACGTGTGAGTTGCTTGTGGAATTACCTTCTGGAGATTTCATGTCCACTCCTCTTTGTCTGGAAAAGATTGTTGGAATAAGATTATAATTTCTTTCAGTTCTCTCCTTATCCTTCCTTTTAAATTTCGAGGACAAAATTTCTATTAGGAGGGAGGGACTGTAAGACCCGTTCTTTAACGGATCTTTACCGGTAATAATATAGAATTTATTCCATGCATTTAGGTGATTTTTCTTGATTTATTAGGCTTTTTCTGGCATTTAATCCATTTAGTTAAAAGCTTTTAAGGGAATTATTGGGCATAATTACAATTATGCTTTTTTGAGGGTTTAATGTGCAAAATAAGGTTAAAAATCAATATATATATATACATATATCAAAACCTTTTTTTCAGTCGATCGACCCTCTCTCTCCCCTCACATTTCTCTCACACTCTCTCTCTCTTCGGGGCGACGCCCTCCCCCTCTCTCGGTGGTGTGGTCTGACCAGACCACAGACGGAGGCATGGAGCACGTCATTGGGTTGCTCACGACACGAGGATCGCGTTGATGCTAACCTTGTCTCGATCCGCGGAGCGTGGAGACGTGTACGGGCGAGAGGACGGCGTGGCTTCCTTCGGCCGTTCGGCGTCGGATCGTGAGTTTCATCGCAATCGAGGTAGGGGGCTGGAATCATCTCTTCGCTAGGATCACTCCCGTACCCCATGCACCCCCATTTCCCTTCATTTTCCTCGATTTCTATGCAAAATTACATGGGCATTGTATTTTTGTTTTAATTCATGGAAATCATACCATGGCCATCGTCTTTATGTTTTAATGGGATTAGGAGGGTTGTATGGTGGATATATGTTGTGGGTTGGCAGGTTAAACAGGTTTTGTTGTCCATTTGGACCGACCGGGCGGGTTTCCCACGGGGTTCATCTCGTTTTCGCCATCACGGTAATGGCACGGTCCTCCTCGTGACCGTCCAGTAGACCATGGTCTTCATCCCGACCGTTTAAACCCTTAGCACGGTTCTTAGTCAGACCGTTCAAACCTTAGAACGGTAGACCCTTGACCGCTTAATCCCTTTAAATAGTAAGGCGACGTTAGTAGCATTGCTAGACATGGTATGTTTACTTTCATGGCACGGCTTGGACCGGTCCGTTTAGTTCACTGAACGGCCAGTCGTTGGACCGCCTAGAGGACTGATCGCTCCGTTGAGCGGCTCAACCTCAACCATTCATATCCATTGAGCGGCCCAATTATAACCGTTTATCGCCATAGGACGGTCAGTCGTCTGACCATTTAATGATGAAGCGGCTGGTTCTTAACCGTTTAATTCCTACATATTTCAATTATTAGCATATTCCTTTAATTATGCTTTTATTCTTGCATATTCGCAATGTTTAGTTTATTTTGCAAACTGTGGCATGTCTTTAGATTCCAGTAGAATTAGTTCACTTTCCTTGTGACGGAACCACTAGTCGTAGCCCGACGACCTTTCGTGTCGATCCCACCTGGGAGAGGAGACGGGGTAGTCCCGTTTTACGGTTTTTAAGCTAGTTTCCGTGGGCTCCTGCTTAACAGTAGTGTCCTAATGGGGGGGGGGGAAACTAGCTAGAGGCATGGCTCAAGTTGACGAGCCGGTGTGTTCACACGTGGTCTGAGGCTTGGACTAACACTGACGAGTGTTACTTTGATTAGTTACTTGTTTCTGGTACTGTTACGCGTCTCGCTTGTCGCTATCCAGACTTGTGCAGATGCTTGAGGCACAGTGTAAGCCGTCAATGGACGTATCTGGTTTCTTCTTTCTGGTGGTTTCCTTCTCTCTTTTGTCACTTGGAAATGATTGCGTTATTATGCTATTGGTAGATTTCGAGTACTCATGTTTAAATTCAATTGGCGCGTTAGTTAGTTGTTCTTAAGTTATTTAGATAGCTTTACAACTTTATTTAATTCTGTCAAATGCATGCTTCAATTGCTTTCCTTTACTGCTTTTGCATGTTTAGTTGCGAGGTAGGGATCCGTGTGACCCCTACTGAGTTTGGCTGAGACTCACCCTTACTCTTTCAGGTGAGCAGCAGTAGCCGTCTCCCGGAGCTTCCCATGTTTTTGACGGTGAGTCTTAGCAGCCAGTAGTGGTTTGTCTATCTATGTTAGTCCTTTTCTTGTACTTTTGGCCAGGGTATGCCCCGTGTAGTTGTACAGTTGGACTTTCGTTTAGTTGTCAGACTTGTGGATAGTGTGGATCTGGACTACTATGTATATTTATCACTCTGATATTTTAATTGCTTCCATTAATACTTCAATTTGTTGCTATAATTAATATTGGGCTCGTGTAATCTCAATTTATTATGCATCCCCTCGATAAAACCCTCCAACCCTTACGGGGCCTCATCAGCCTCTTGGGTGACTTCCCCGAGTTCTTGATATCGGTTTACCGGTATCCGGATCTCCAGGTCGGTACAACCTCAATCGCCATAAACATTGCCTGTTCCATAGCGATCACGGGCATCACACCAGCGATTGCCATCAACTTCAAGATGAGATCGAGCGCCTCGTCCGCAAGGGACACCTAGCCCGATCGTGGCCGGGCAGAAAGAAGATTGAGGCGCCCCCGAAGAAATCGACAATGCCCCCCGCGTACTCCACATCAACGTCATCGCGGGCGGCGCGGCATCAGGCGGAGATAGCAGTCAAGGAAGAAAGCGTCACGCCGAGCGGGAGAGCCGAGCCTCTGTAGAGGTTCCTAAGGCCCCACAGGCGAGCGAACCGCAGACCTTGGTATTCTCCGACCAGGACCTGGAAGGGTTAACCACCCTGCATGATGACGCTCTCTTTGTATCAGCTACAATAAACCATTGTAACATAGATATGATCTTAGTTGACAATGGTAGTGCCCCTGATGTATTATCCTATGAATGTTTCCTCAAGATGGGCAAGAATCCATCTAAACTCTGCCCGATCCGAAGCCCCCTCTGTGGGTTCAACAGCCAGGCAACTTATCCCGAGGGAGCCCTGAGCCTGCCAGTTACTATCGGCACCCCGCCCAAAACCGTTATGGTTATAGTGGACTTCATCGTAATTATGGGGATGACGGCATATAACGCCATCTTTGGCCGAGGTATCCTCAGTCGAATGAAAGCGGTGCCCTCTACCTTTCACCAAAAAATGAAGTTCCCTACCAAGTATGGTGTGGGGGAGGTCCGGGGTAACCAGGCATTGGCTAGACGGTGCTATATAATCTCGGTTGAAGCCACTAGGCCAGAAGGAAAGAAAAAAGAGTAAAGGGAGCCGAGGAGGGACCAGCAACATCTGAGCCCGGCTGTGAGTTGCTAACAGTCTTCCTCAACGGTGACCCGAATCTAGGAGTCAAGATCGAAGCCGATCTACCACTTGAGGAATAAGAAAAATATAAAGATTTCCTTGCCCAGTACATCCAAGTCTTTGCATGGTCTGACGGGCACCTTCCCGGGAACCTGGGAGACGTGGTGACACACAAGCTCAACCTCGACCCAACGGTGAAGCCTGGCCAGCAACATAGGAGAAAGCACGCCCCAGAGAAGCAAGCGATCATCAAAGAGCAAGTCATCAAGGGACAGAAGACTGGCCTCTTTCGTCTGGTCCTGTACCCTACATGGCTCGCCAACGTCGTCCTGGTACCGAAGGCTTCGGGGAAATGGCGAATGTGCGTGGACTTCACCGACCTCAACCAGGCTACCCCGAAAGATTATTACCCACTACCGAGCATCGATCAACTGGTCGATTCAACCTCTGGCAATGAGTTGCTCAGCTTCCTAGATGCCTACTCCGGTTACAATCAGATCAGGATGGACCCGGAGGACATCGAGAAGACCGCCTTCATCACTGACTTCGATGTACACTGCTACACCCGAATGCCATTCGGGTTGAAGAACGCTTGAGCAACATATCAGAGACTGATCAACCACATCTTCGAGGGATAGCTTGGTCGGAACGTCGAGGCCTACATTGATGACATGCTCGTCAAAACGCCGAAGGCCGAAGACCATCTTGCCGACTTAGCTGAGACCTTCGACACCCACCAAAGGTGCAACATGAAGCTCAACCCTGCTAAATGCGCCTTCGGAGTCAGATCTGAGAAGTTCCTAGGCTTTCTGGTAACTCAGTGTGGGATCGAGGCCAACCCTGACAAGGTTCAGGCCATCCTGGACATGCGGCCGCCCACCTGCATCAAGGACATTTAACGCTTTACGGGGCGCATTGCAGCGCTCAACCGCTTCCTGTCCCAGGCGGCCGAACGATGCCTACCCTTCTTCAAATTGTTAAGGGGACCCAAAATGGCATCTGCTACATTTGCCTAGGATGAGGAATGTCAGAAGGCATTCTCCGAACTCAAGGAATTCTTGGCCTCGCCCCCGGTGCTGTCCAAGCCAACCCCGGGTGAAGCTCTGCACCTTTATCTCTCGGCGACCCCTTCCACAGTGAGCTCGGTCCTAGTCAGGAACGACACAGGGATTGAGAGACCAGTTTACTATACCGACAAGGTGCTTAATGAGGCTGAAGAAGGTACCCCGCAATCGAGAAACTCATGCTAGCGTTGGTTACCTCAGCTAAGCACCTCCGACCCTACTTTCAAGGGCACTCCATCGTCGTATTGACCTGCGAACCCCTGAAGAAGATTCTCTTTCACCATGAAGCCTCGGGATGCCTCGTCAAATGGGCCATCATGCTCGGGACCTATGGCATCTCGTATCGCCCCCACTCGACCATCAAGGGACAGGCCCTCGCGGACTTCAACGTCGAAAGCACCGTCCCGATTGAGGAAGCACTTCCACCTGCGCATGGTCCCACCTGGGACCTGTTCGTTGATGGGTCCTCTAACTCAGTTGGAAGCGGTGCCGGTATCCTTCTCAAGCCCCCCGAAGGAGCGGAGCTGCAGTACACTTTGAAATTCAACTTCCAGGCGTCCAACAACGCCTCCGAGTACGAAGCCCTTATCTCAGGGGCCAAGATGGCTCGATGACTGGGAGCCGAGTGAGTCAGGATCCACACCGACTCCCAACTGGTCGCTAGCCAGGTTAACGGTGATTACAAAGCTCGGGAAGGACAAATGATCAAGTACCTCTAGGTGGTTAAGAGGATGGCCCAACTCTTCGAGAGCTTTGAGGTAGTCCGGATAGCCCGGGAGGAAAACTCCCGAGTGGATGCCCTCTCTCGCCTGGCCTCCTCCCTCGACCCCGAAGGTACACGATCGGTCTTCCTCGAAGAGCTTGAGCGACCGAGCATCGAATCCGAGCTTATGACTGTTGACCCGGCGCCCCAGAGCGACTGGAGGACCCTCTATATATCCTGGCTTCGGGATTCTCAAGAGCCCCCCGACCCTCGGGAGGCTCGAAAACTCAAGTACCAAGCTCGGCATTTCGTCATGCTGGATGATGACTTGTACCGTAGATCTTTCTCCAGTCCCCTCCTCAAGTGCATCAGCGCCGACGAAGCCAGCCGAGCGGTTCAGGAAGTACACGAAGGCATCTGCAGCGCGCACCAAGGAGGAAGATCGCTCGCTAGGATCTTGCTTCGGCAGGGTTACTGGTGGCCCACTCTCGAGCGCGACTGCACGACCTATGTGCAGAAGTGCGACCGATGTCAGCGCTTTGACCATCTGATCCACCAGCCCGCCATGTAGCTCATCACCCTTGCCGAGCCATACCCCTTCGCTCGGTGGGGAATAGATATTCTTGGGCCGTTTCCCACGGCTCAAGCTCAGAAGAAGTTCATCATCATCGCCATCGACTACTTCACCAAATGGATCGAAGCCGAGGCCACCACCAGGATCACCGAGTTAGTCGTATGGAGTTTTGTTTGATCATTTTTCGTTACGGTGTCCCCCGAGTGATAGTGAGTGATAATGGTCGGCAATTTGATTCTCATTATTTCAGAGACAAATGTGTCAACCTAAACATTCGCAACCACTTTACTTCGGTAGCCCACCCTCAGGCCAACGGACTGGTCGAGAATGCCAACAAAATTATCTTAAAAGGCATCAAAACCAGGCTCGGCAAGGCCAAGGGAAGCTGGCTCGTGGAACTACCGAGCGTACTATGGTCGCATCGAACTACTCCGAGAATGGCCACCGGTGAAACACCTTTTCAGCTGGTGTATGGCACGGAAGCCGTGGTTCCATTGGAGGTCGGCAATCCCTCTCTCCGACTCGTCCACTTCAAACCCGAGGTGAACGAGTAGAAACTGCTAGAAAACCTCGACTTAGTGGACGAGATCCGAGAGATTGTAAATGTTGTGTTAGATGGAAACACTCTGTCACCACGAAGTGTGGATCTAGAGGGGGGTGAATAGATCGATGGCCTAATTTAAAACCAAAATAAGGCTCTAATGCGGAACTTCAACAGATCTACAAGATTACTAACTAGAGTGTTGGATCTGATCAGAAACGAAGCGATATGAGAAGAGAATCAAGAGAAGTAACCACACACACCAGTTCAAGAGCAATCTCACAAACACATGACACACTAGATTTTAGGTGGTTCGGTCAATAGACCTACGTCCACCTCACACTCAACCCAAGTGTGGCTTACTGCTGCGCAACACAACTTACGTCCGCTGGGCAATACAGCTTAGCCTACAACCGCTGAGCTTCACAGCTTGCTGTCCGAGACCAAGTCTCGCCCGCTGAGGAATTACAGCTTGACCTGTCCAGTGGAATCCTCCACTGCAACCGCTGGGGACTACAGCTTAACCCGTCCAGAGGCTACACCTCTGCAAACCGCTGGGGAGTACAGCTTACCCGTCCAGTGGAATCCTCCACTGCAAACCGCTGACACACAGCTTGAAGACAAAGTTTCGGAAAGCAAAATAGAATCAAACGAAAATAAGAAATCTCAAAAGAGAATTTAGCTCGCAATGAGCAAACTCAGCTCTGGTATCTGAACCAAGAGACTGAGGAACATTCAGACAAGCTCTCTCAACTCCTCTCTCTCAATCTTCTCTTCTCTTCTCTTCTCTTCTCTACTCTTCTCTTCTCTCTCTTTTTCTTCTCTGCTCTCGGTGGCTCTCTGCTTTTCTTCTCTGTGGATCGTGCAGGCTGAAGTTCACTCTCTGCTCTTCTGCTTCGATCAGACTTCTTCTGAGGAAGAGGCTTCATATATATAGAGTAGCAGATAGGGCGTGTGTCTTCCACATCTCCCGCCCAAAAGCTTGGACCACGTGGCAGCATCCAGGCTCGTTGCTGTACACGTGTCACGATCCTGGCACCTCCTCTTTCTTGGATCATGTGCCCTTCTTAATCTCCTCGAGCATAAGTACCTATCAGTCAGTCTAAGAGAATTATCAGTTTAAGACTATAGAACCTTGTACAGACTTTGTAGTGTGCAATGCAGTGTGTAGACTTTGCAATGTATAGACTTTGCAGTACGACAGCAATGTATAGACTTTGCAATGTCTAGTGTTGAAACATAAGAGCACAATGCACAAACTGAGTGTGTAATGCAGAATGCATCAAGCAAAGTATGAACATTACAAATGGATGCACTGTCATGCCAAATGAATGTACAGACTCAACGTGCACCATTGTGCAAACTTACTAAAATGATGTATAAACATAGCAACACACAATGTGCAGACTTCGTGCAATGCATGAAACAATGTATAGACTTGGGGCGAATGAGTGCACAAATGCAGATGGCAGGGTATATACATTACAAATGGATGCACTGTTATGCCAAATGAATATACAGACTCTGCATGCAACAATGTGTAGACTTAGTGTTTGTGCAGCTAGCCAATGTATAGACTTGGCGTTTGTGCAGCTAGCCGTTGTATAGACTTTGCATTATGAAGCACACAGGCTGTACAGACTTGTGCTAATGCTGCAAGTGAACAATGTACAGGCTTTGGACATGCGTGCATGCTATGCGATGTACAGACTTGAACGCGTGCATGCTACACGATGTACAGACTTGCTGACAAAGAGTTGTGCAGATTTTGCGTGCAACAAAGACGATGAGTGAGACGCTAAGTGAGACGGTCCAATGTATAGACTTTATGTCCAAATGAGATGCTAAGTGAGATGGTCCAATGTATAGACTTTATGTCCAAATGAGACGCTAAGTGAGACGGACCTCACAGGCTATACAGACTTGAGAGTGCATGATGTATAGACTTAATGATTGTGTGAGCATGCAGCAGCCAATGTATAGACTTGCAGGTGCAACGTAGGTAAAGATACCAATGTATAGACTTGCGAGTGCAACGTCGGTAAAGATACCAATGTATAGACTTCTTATGCCTGCGTCAAATGCGATGTACAGACTTGCTATGTCTGCGACACATGCAATGTACAGACTTGCTATGTCTGTGACACATGCAATGTACAGACTTGCTGGCAACGAGTGTACAGACTATGCTGAGTGTGATGATGCATGAATGTATAGACTTGTGACTCATAATGTTTGCTATCATCAAAACTACAGATCATCAAAACTTCAGGGGCACAACAATCTCCCCCTTTTTGATGATGGCAACACTATGGGTTACACTGACTCCGAATGCATGCTATGAGATGAAATAACTAATGCAAGTTCTGACAAGATCTCCCCCTTTGCCTTTACAATGTATACACTCCCCCTGGAATTTAACAAACAGACAATATATTCTCCCCCTTTGCCATCAACAAAGATGAGGGAAAGAAATTACAAGGGAAGGAACAATAGAAATCATCTGACTGGCATTCTGAACAAGTAGTTCAGGAATAAGCATTCTAAAGCACAGAGTCTTCAGTCATATGAATTTAGAAACTACTTTCAGATAGAGTTCTGGTTTAAAGATTATAAAATTTAGAGTTCATGCACTACATTCATTGGATAAGTTTGCTGTGCATGATAAAAGTAATAAACCAGAATCACATTTGAGCATGCGAGATTCAGTTTCAAAGTATCTTACTTTCTTAGACTCAGTAAAAAATTGTTAAGAGATACCAGGTCATGTATTGAAATTAAACAATTTGGCATACCTGAATTTTCTTTTGAAGGAACATCATTTTCAATTTTATTTTATTAAGGGCATTCAGGTACCATTTGTCTTTCTGCGTAAGGGTACACGTTTATCAGACGCCAGTACCCCTAGATACTCAACATAATGAACCATTCTACCTATGATCAAATTCAATAGAACTGATTTATACCTTTTTGTGTGAGGGTACACGTTTATCAGACGTCAGTTACCCCCAGGTACTCAGTGAAACCACCCTACTGTTTTGATCATTTATACAGAGATAACTGATACACCTCATGACTTAAGTATTGTCCATTTCTTTGATGGATCACTCAGTTTCTCAGTGCTTTACCAGTCATTGCTCTGCCAACATTATTTTTCAAATATTTTTCAAGATTTTTAACATTTTCTTAGCTGTCCTTTATTTGTTTCAAAATGACTTGTTTAAGGACAATACACATACTTAGCCTTCTCTAACAGGATTTCAGGTGAGTTTTTAGATTTTAGATACAACTGGCTTTGTCTGACATGTAATGAAATAAGGGTTGAGAGCTTTATCAATTATCAGCATTCTTATTTACTGATTGCAATCTTTAAACTCTAAAGTTTATAAAATTTAAACCATTAAGTCAGTCCTTAAGCAATTAAAATTCTTGTAAAGGAAAAAGTCTATTTTCTATTGCTTAAGAATTAGAACTGACTAACATATTGCCATATTGTCAGACTCAACTCATTCAGGGTCAAGGGGTTTAATTAAATCAAGAGAGAAACGAGTTTGAGTATCAATGAAGTTGATGACCTCTCTGAATTACATACAACACTCCCCCTGTCTATATGCATGTGGTTTTGCAAATGAATGGGAAGAATTAGAGGAGAGTGAGCTTAGACATAGTCATGGCTAAATGATATGCAATGAGGATCATGAGTGTTATGCCAATTGATATGTCATGAAAGATATGAATGTTATGCATGTATGGTCTGGTGCAACATTCAATAACCACATAGTTTATTCAAACCACCTGAGAGTTTATTCATCATGCTGAAATTTACACAAGCCAAGTTCTCTTCTAAGAAATTTGAACCTTTCATTCCCTAGTGGCTTAGTAAAGATATCAGCAATTTGTTTTTCTATTTCAATAAAATTTAATTCAATTTCCTTTTTATTGACAGCATTTCTAAGAAAATGGTGTTTGATCTCAATATGCTTAGTCCTAGAATGATGAACAGGATTTTTAGCTAAACATATAGCACTAGTATTATCACACAAAATTGGAATACATTCCAGTTTTATTTGATAATCAGCCAGTTGGTGCTTGATCCAAAGTACTTGGGCTGCACAGTTACCAACTGCAACATATTCAGCCTCAGCTGTGGACAAAGCTACAGTGTGTTATTTCTTAGATGCCCAAGATACTAGATAGCCACCAAGGAATTGACAGTAGCCACTAGTGCTTTTTCTCTCTACTCGACACCCAACATAGTCTGCATCAGTGTAGGCTAGGAGTTCTAACTCACACTTGGCAGGATACCATAGACCAAGCTCTTGAGTGTCTAGTAGATACCTAAAAATCCTTTTCACAGACTTAAGGTGTGATTCTTTAGGACTAGCCTGAAATCTAGAACATAAACACACTACAAACTGAATATCAGGCCTAGATGCTGTAAGATATAAAAGGGATCCGATCATACCTCTATATAGCTTTTGGTCCACTGGTTTACCTTGAGGGTCTGAATCTAAGCTGGTCGAGGTACCCATTGGAGCAGCTATTTCTTTGAGGTTGTCCATCTTGTATTTCTTCAGTAAATCCCTTATGTACTTGGACTGAGTGATGAAAGTTCCATCTTTTGATTGTGTAACCTGCAGTCCAAGAAATAATTTGAGCTCGCCCATTGAGCTCATTTCAAATTCATTAGTCATAATCTGAGAAAACTCCTCACACAATTTGGGGTTAGTTGACCCAAAAACTATGTCATCCACATAAATTTGAACAATAAGTATATCTGGATGACTTACCTTAGTGAACAAAGTTTGATCAACTACTCCTCTTGTGAAGTTCTTATCTGTGAGAAATTTACTCAACCTGTCATACCAAGCTCTAGGGGCTTGCTTAAGACCATAGAGAGCTTTATTAAGTTTATAAACATGATTGGGGAAGTCAAAACATTCAAAGCCAGGAGGCTGCCTTACATAGACATCCTCACTGATTTCCCCATTCAGAAAAGCAGATTTTACATCCATCTGCTGGAGATTTATTCCTAAGGAGCATGCATAAGCCAATAAAATTCTAATTGCCTCTAACCTGGCTACAGGGGCAAAAGACTCTTCAAAGTCTATTCCAAATTCCTGGTTATACCCCTGAGCTACAAGTCTGGCCTTATTCTTAATCACATTCCCTAACTCATCAGTTTTATTCCTGAAGACCCATTTAGTCCCTATGACTGTCCCATGATCAGGAGGTGGGACCAAGTGCCACACCTTATTCATGTCAAATTGATTGAGCTCCTCATGCATGGCATTAGTCCAATGCACATCCTTGAGAGCACAGTCAATGGACTTGGGTTCTACATGAGAAACAAGAGCATATGCATTCAGTTCATTTTGAATTCTAAAATGGCCTCTACTCCTAGGAGGGTCATGCAAATCGCCAATCACATTATCTACAGAATGATCTTTCAGATATCTAGTGTTGACAATTTGATTATCATGATTTTCACTTACCTCCCCCTGAACTGTAGGCTCTTCTCCATTAAGCTCTTCATTTTCTTCCTCATCTTCCGATTTGTCTGCAGGGTTCCCTTCTTTCAGAATATCACCATTGTCTTCATTCCTGCATTGACCAATATTAGTCTTTACCAAAGATTCATCAAAAATAATATGTGGAGATTCTTCAACAGATTTGGAGTTTAGATTATACACTCTATATGCCCGGGTGTTTTCAGAGTAACCAAGAAAAATTCCTGGTTCACCTTTAGGTTCAAATTTATCAAGGTCTCTTTTATCATTTATATGAATAAAGCATTTGTAGCCAAAAACCTTGAAATGAGCAATTGAATGTTTCTTACCCTTTATGATCTCATAAGGTGTTTGTTGGGTAGAAGGTATTACCATAGCTCTGTTGATTACATAACAGGCAGTATTTACAGCTTCAGCCCAGAACTTCATTGGCAGACCACCTTCAACCAAGAGTGTGCGACCCATCTCCACCAGGGTTCTGTTTCTCCTCTCCACAACTCCATTCTGCTCAGGTGTCCTTGGTGAGGAGAACTTGTAATGAATACCATTTGTCCTGTAGAAATCCTTAAACTGAGTTTTCAAACCCACCTCCATGATTAGTTAAAATGTTTTCAATTTTCTGGTTTATCTTAAGACAACTCCTGAAATTCTGTGAATGCATCACTTTTCTGTGACAAGAAAAATACCCAAGTGTACCTAGAGAAATCATCTACCAGGACAAACCCATACTTCCTCCCTGATAAGCTGACAGACCTGGTTGGCCCAAAAAGGTCCATGTGTATCAGCTCATAGGGTTTAGAGGATAGATTTTTTGTTCTAGATTTGAATGACTTTCTAGTTAACTTGGACTGAGTACATGCATCACAAAGTTTATTTTCTTTCTTAAAAGAGACTTCAGGAAGTCCTCTAACCATGCTGTGCTTATTCAATTTATGCAATACTATGTAACTAGCATGGCCTAACCTACGATGCCACAAGAAGGCTAAATCTTCTTTGCTAGCAGTGAGGCATAGGTTAGAATGTGATATGTCATCTAAATCTATCATGTATGTATTATTAATTCTTTTACCAGAAAACTTAACAAAGTCAGAATCAGGTTCAAACACTTTACAGCATTGAGAGTCAAAAAGAACTTTATACCCTTTATCACATAACTGGCTGATGCTAAGTAAATTATATGCTAAACCTTCAACCAGCATGACATCTTCAATGCAACAGGTAGTACACTTACCTACCTTACCTGACCCGACAATTCTACCTTTTGTGTTGCTACCAAAGGTGACAAGGCCTCCATGTTTCTCTGTCAACATGCAGAACTTGGCCTTATCTCCTGTCATATGCCTGGAGCAGCCACTATCCAGGTACCACATGTTATTCTTGGCTGCCAGGCATACCTGCACACATAATTAGGTAGAGAATTTTGGAACCCAAGTCTGTTTGGGCTCCGGAGCAGATGAAATGCAGTTAAAACATGAAAGCAAGATTTTAGGAATCCACATTTGTTTAAAAGAATTCTGTTCAGTGGATTTTTCATATTTCTTTCCATTATTATTCCTCTTCTTTTTTTGTTTTTCTTCTTGTTGGCACCAGCATGATTATTGACATATTTGTTGCTTCTGTGCCAGTGCCTTGGCCAGGGTGCATTCACGAAATTGTGGCCATAGTAGTTTTTGGGCTGGCTGAAGAAATGCATGTTCCTAGGTGTCCAATTGCCATACCCACCAACCCAATTTCTGGTGTAAGGTCTGTGAGACTGTGTAGCCTGATATGCATGACCTGTGTACCTCCCTGGAGTCCTAGCCCATCCTGACCTATTGGAATAGGTTGACTATGCAGTGTAGTAGAACTGAACTCTGGGTTGGTAGAATTGTTTAGGTTGACTTCTAAATGTATTTTGTCTCCCTTGCACCTTTGACCATGCTGACCTATTCACAGGTGTGTGTTGGGTCTTCTTCTGAGATGGTGATGGTGGTGGAAACTTGGTGACTTTAACATGGGGTTTATGTGCATGTGTAGGCTGACCCCTAACCTGAGACTGAGCTTTAGGATTTTGCTTGGATGTACCAGCTCTACTAGGCTCACTAATCTTTTGTTTGCCCTTCTCCTCAGCACTGGGCTTCTTCATATTTACAGTTTTATTCACAGAAATTTTTAAATTCATGTTAATCAGAGGTCCTTTCTCTTTTTGTGCGACAAATGAAATAGTCTTCATTCCAAAACTTTTTGTTGCACTAGCATTTAGGTTCTCTGAACCTTGGGTCATTTTCTCAATAGTTTTCAGCTTGTCCTCATTATCTTTCTGAATATCTTCAATGGATTTCTTCAGTTCAGTGTTCACACTTAAGACAACTTCATATTTTTCACTCACAATTTTCATCTCACTCTCATATTTCTGTATTTTCAATTTCCATTCATCGGTTTCTTTTTCTAACCTCTCATTTTCTTCTTTAGAGGCTTTTAACTCATACTTGATTTCTTCTATTTCAGAGCATGTGAGTTTCAGCTTATTATTCTCAGATTCAAGGCATGCAATTTTATCAGTTAGAGTTGTGTCATTTTGCATGGAATTTATTTTTCTTCTTAGATGCCTATTTTCCTTTCTGATATCATCTGCTTTATCAGCTATTTCATGATAGGCATCTACCCAATCAGCAATAGTGAAATTATCGAATCGAGAGGATACCTCATCTGAGTCTTCCTCTCTATCTTCAGAGCTAGTTGCCATAAGGCAAATAGGCTTTTCAGCTTCGACTTCACTGTCCGAGCTATTACTCAAGGTACCTTCGTCCTCATCACTCCAGGTACTTACCATGGCTTTCCCTTTAGTGTTCTTTCTCTTGGACTTGTCCTTGTGCTTCTGATTCTCTGGACAATCAGCTTTCATATGACCGGATTTCCTGCATTGGTAACACACATTAGTTTCAGTTTTCTTTACAGGATTATATTTGTACCTTGTATCCCGTCGGCCGCCACCATGGTTCCTTCGGCTGAATCGCCTTCCTTCTTTCTTGAGGAACCGCCTGAATTCTCTGGTGATCATTGCTATCTCATCACGTTCTATTTCTTCTCCAGTCAGGCTCTCCTCGGATGATGATCCACTAGAGCTGGATCGGCTGGATTTGCTGGCACCAGCTTTCAGTGCAATAGGTTTTTTCTTCTTCTCAGCTTCCTCTATCTTCGGCAGATTAATTTCATAAGCCATCAACGAACCAATTAACTCATCTGCCCTGGTGTTGTGCAGATCCCTTGACTCTTCCATTACAGTAGCTTTAGTGTGCCAAACATGAGTCAGGGAACGTAGAATTTTCCTTACAATATCATATTCTATCTGTGTCTTCCCAAGACCTCTGAGACCGTTTGTGATGATTATCAGTCGAGCATACATCTCCTTGATGGTCTCATTGGGCTTCATCTTGAAGGCTTCATACTCTGACACCAGGAGGTTCGCCTTCGTCTCTCTGACCTGAGAGGTCCCTTCGTAGATGACCTCCAGGTTATTCCACATCTCTTTAGCTGATGTGCAAGATGATACATGAGAGAACTCTGTGGGGTGCAGGGCGCACTGAATCGCATTGATGGCACTCCAGTTCATAGTAGACCTTCAGATCTCTTCTTTGGTCCAGACATCCTCATTCGGGGACAGCTCAAAAGGTCCCTTACTCACCACCTTCCAAATCTCGTAGTCCTTCGCCCTCAAGAAGACTTGCATACGGTTCTTCCAGTATGCATAATTTGATCCATCAAAGTAAGGGGGCTTGTGGTAGAATGTCCCTCAGTGATCATCCCTCTAGCATCCATCTGTACCTTCCTCTTCGGGCTGTAAGTCCCTGTAGAAGAGTTAGACTCTGATACCAACTGTTGTGTTAGATGGAAACACTCTGTCACCACTAAGTGTGGATCTAGAGGGGGGTGAATAGATCGATGGCCTAATTTAAAACCAAAATAAGGCTCTAATGCGGAATTTCAACAGATCTACAAGATTACTAACTAGAGCGTTGGATCTGATCAGAAACGAAGCGATCTGAGAAGAGAATCAAGAGAAGTAACCACACACACCAGTTCAAGAGCAATCTCACAAACACATGACACACTAGTTTTTAGGTGGTTCGGTCAACAGACCTACGTCCACCCCACACTCAACCCAAGTGTGGCTTACTGCTGCGCAACACAGCTTGCGTCCGCTGGGCAATACAGCTTAGCCTATAACCACTGAGCTTCACAGCTTGCTGTCCAAGACTAAGTCTCGCCCGTTGAGGAATTACAGCTTGACCTGTCCAGTAGAATCCTCCACTGCAACCGCTGGGGACTACATCTTAACCCGTCCAGAGGCTACACCTCTACAAACCGCTGGGGACTACAGCTTACCCGTCCAGTGGAATCCTCCACTGCAAACCGCTGACACACAGCTTGAAGACAAAGTTTCGGAAAGCAAAATAGAATCAAACGAAAACAAGAAATCTCAAAAGAGAATATAGCTCGCAATGAGCAAACTCAGCTCTGGTATCTGAACCAAGAGACTGAGGAACATTCAGATAAGCTCTCTCAACTCCTCTCTCTCAATCTTCTCTTCTCTTCACTTCTCTGCTCTTCTCTTCTCTCTCTTTTTCTTCTCTGCTCTCGGTGGCTCTCTGCTTTTCTTCTCTGTGGATCGTGCAGGCTGAAGTTCACTCTCTACTCTTCTGCTTCGATCAGACTTCTTCTGAGGAAGAGGCTTCATATATATAGAGCAGCAGATAGGGCGTGTGTCTTCCACATCTCCCGCCCAAAAGCTTGGACCACGTGGTAGCATCCAGGCTCGTTGCTGTACACGTGTCACGATCCTGGCACCTCCTCTTTCTTGGATCATGTGCCCTTCTTAATCTCCTCGAGCATAAGTACCTATCAGTCAGTCGAAGAGAATTATCAGTTTAAGACTATAGAACCTTGTACAGACTTTGTAGTGTGCAATGCAGTGTGTAGACTTTGTAATGTATAGACTTTGCAATGCGACAGCAATGTATAGACTTTGTAATGTCTAGTGTTGAAACATGAGAGCACAATGCACAAACTGAGTGTGTAATGCAGAATGCATCAAGCAAAGTATGAACATTACAAATGGGTGCACTGTCATGCCAAATGAATGTGTAGACTCAAAGTGCACCATTGTGCAAACTTACTAAAATGATGTATAAGCATAGCAACACACAATGTGCAGACTTCGTGCAATGCATGAAACAATGTATAGACTTGGGGCGAATGAGTGCACAAATGCAGATGGCAGGGTATATACATTACAAATGGATGCACTGTCATGCCAAATGAATATACAGACTCTGCATGCAACAATGTGTAGACTTAGTGTTTGTGCAGCTAGCCAATGTATAGACTTGGCGTTTGTGCAGCTAGCCGTTGTATAGACTTTGCATTATGAAGTACACAGGCTGTACAGACTTGTGCTAATGCTGCAAGTGAACAATGTACAGGCTTTGGACATGCGTGCATGCTATGCGATGTATAGACTTGAACGCGTGCATGCTACACGATGTACAGACTTGCTGACAAAGAGTTGTGCAGATTCTACGTGCAACAAAGACGATGAGTGAGACAATAAGTGAGACGGTCCAATGTATAAACTTTATGTCCAAATGAGATGCTAAGTGAGACTGTCCAATGTATAGACTTTATGTCCTAATGAGACGCTAAGTGAGACGGACCTCACAGGCTGTACAGACTTGAGAGTGCACGATGTATAGACTTAATGATTGTGTGAGCATGCAGCAGCCAATGTATAGACTTGCAGGTGCAACGTAGGTAAAGATACCAATGTATAGACTTGCGAGTGCAACGTCGGTAAAGATACCAATGTATAGACTTCCTATGCCTGCGTCAAATGTGATGTACAGACTTGCTATGTCTGCGACACATGCAATGTACAGACTTGCTATGTCTGCGACACATGTAATGTACAGACTTGCTGGCAACGAGTGTACAGACTATGCTGAGTGTGATGATGCATGGATGTATAGACTTGTGACTCATAATGTTTGCTATCATCAAAACTACAGATCATCAAAACTTCAGGGGCATAACAGTAAAGATCTGCGCAATGGATAACCAATGGCACATCACTTGATACTACAACTCCAGAGTCCGAGATAGACACTTCCAGCCAGGGGACTTCGTCCTAAGAAAGGCCGAAGCCTCTCGACCACTGGAGGGGGCGGGGAAGCTAGCCCCTACCTGGGAAGGCCCTTACCGAGTGGTTGAGATGCTCGGGAAAGGGGCGTATCGACTGTCCACCATGGAAGGAACACCCATCCCTCGGACATGGAACGCGACTACACTTCGCAAATTCTACTTTTGATCATCTGACAAGCACACACATGTAAGCAAAGTGGAAAAAATATTCTTCTCTTTTCATTAAACTCTGGTGTACATCAAGTAGGCCGTAGCCAATACAATATGCATGTACAACAAAAAATTACATCCACAGGTACTATGACGCGAGCGAAACGCTCGGCCAACCCGGTAGGCACTCCTACATCCAGCCACTGACTCTGCCTCGTGCGGAAACTGGCTCGGATAAGGGATAGCCGGCCCCGTTGGCTCGAGAAGCTCGGAGGAAAGGTGCCAGAGGGATTGGAAGGGCAACAAAAAAAAAGAGGAGAGAAGAAAAAGGAAAAACAAGAGAAGGCCTCCTGTACCGACTCTTTGGAAGGAGGACGGAAGCCGAACTGAGAGCAAGCACCCTCTAGTGGTGTAGGCATCCTCCAAAGAGTGAAAGAGGAGGGAGGGGGAGGCTGAGGCGAGAAGGGAGCTTGAAAAGCTCCCCCTCCCGATTAGGATGGCGTCGGCGGGACAAGGACAGGAAGGCGACATGCTCCCACATGTCGAACCCTCTCCCAAACTGACCCCCGGCTGTCGAACCGTCTTCCAAACTAGAATAGCAAGAGCTCCCCTCCTACTGCCGTCTGCATCATCATCTTCTGAAATGCTCTCCATGCTCCGCTGAGATTGACAGCACAACGCTTTGTGAAAAGGGAAGAAGGAGAAACCGTTAGGGATGGCCTTAAGCAATGGAAGAAGGAGGAGACGCCCCTCGGACCTTTTATGGGCCGAAGGGGGAGCTGATTGCCTTAAATGACTCTCCCCTTAAAAACACGCTAAAAGGCGCCTTCCCTGAGATAGTTACCTCATTTCCCAACATTCCCCCCCAGCGGGATGTACGAAGCGGCAAGTCATTTACGGCGACATGGAAAAGCGGAAAGGTGCCAGTGCCATGTCAGTTATATGACAGATCGGCACGCGCGATATCTGCAGAGAAAATCGATGACTACGGATACAATAGTCGAATCACACCAAAATCGGTAAGAAATAATCAATTCAGCACTTAATATTACCGCTACTATACTTTCCAAAAAACAAAAAGGTCTTACATGGCTACAAAAGGGAAAGAAAGGAAAAGCTTGTACATCAAGCCTCGGGCCCATCTCCAGGCTCGGTAGACAAGGCCCCCTCAGCACCAGATGATCTGCCCCTAATATTCTAGGAGACGGCCGACCCAGGCACTGACCCCACCTGCGCGGGAACTATCTCGGTCGCGTGCTCTCCCAAGGCTGCTGGAGTTGGCGATCGCTCGGATGAGCTCGAGGACTCCCGACCCCCCTCTTCGCTCGACGTATAATGGGAAGAGTCGGTGGAACCCCAGTCCGAGTCATAGCGTTGCCCGAAAGGAAAAACGAGCCCATTCGCTTGGGCCTCAGCCTCTATGATGGCCCGATTGAAGCCCTGGGAGAAGCCCTTCCGAAGGCCCCAATGGTAGCCTGACTCATAGTAAGGGAAGGTAGCCTGAAGAAGAGCAGCGTGGTAAGCCTCTAAGCATCTATGTTGCTTGAGAGCTTCTACCCCCGCCAGCTCTGCCTTCCTCTCAAGCTCAGCTATCCTCTATTCTGACTAGGATAGCCTCCTCTCGACCTCGGCCCGTGCATCCTCGGACCCCCGGACTCGGTCCGTGAGCCCCTCTCGCTCGGCCTTCCATTGCTTGTCGCGCTCGACCTGAATCCTGTGCTCCGCATCCAGGAGCTCATTCTTTCGATCGACCATACGATGAGCCTAGGCTAGTTGCTCCGCCAACGACCGAGCCTCCTCCTGGCTCGATTGCACCTATGCCCGGAGCGGGGCCACCACCTGACGAAGGTCCTGAAGATCGAGAGTCAAATGCTCGACCTTTCGATCGAGCGCACCACGGGCCCATGAAAGAGTCTCCCGCTCCGACTCCACCCGAGTGAACGCATCCACTGCCTCTGCTCCAAGTTGGGCCAAGACTAGCCCACCTTCCATAAGTTGCTCGAAAAGCGTGGAGGGGGGACCCTTACGGAGTTTTTCTCGCAAGGCTCCTGAAGCTATGGAATGGCACGTCTGGTATAGAGGGGCCCGGATGGTGAAGGCACTGGCCGAGGGAGGAGAAACCCTCTCCGGAGCGACCGGGATTGGGGCACCTCCCCCGAGCAACCCCGTCTCGGGGGCCCCACCGGTTGGCTCGGGATGAGCGACCCCGCCACAAACCTCCCCAGACTCGGTCGGCTCTGATTGAGTCGCTTTAGCCTACGACCCTCTAGCCTCGACCAGCTCGGACCAGGCTCTTTCGTTTGGTGCCCCCTCTGCTTCGCTCAGCGCCCCGACATTGGCCGTGACCCCTTCATTGTTGGCCCCTTCCTGCTCTGTAGAAGGGAGAGCTGGCAGGGAAGCCTCCTCGGCCGGGCGGGCGACCTCTGCCTTCCTCGCCCGCTTCTTCTCAACAGACAGAGCCTGCAATGAAGCCCCCAGCAGCTTCACCACGGGATCCTTATGCCTGACCCCCCGGCGTTCGGAAGCGTCATCCTGGGCGACCCGCTTGCCCTTGTCTCGGGCACGGGAAGAACCCTCCGAAGCTTGGAGATCGCTCGGAGCCGGCGCATCATCCCCGTCGATGATCTCCAACTCGACCGGCGGTGCCTCATCCTCAACCGCTCGCCTCTGGTCTGAACGAAGAAGAGCAAATTGAAAGATGGAAGGCACTTACTCTACAAGAAAGAGAACAAGTCCCTGAGATCCTCACCTGTCGACAACAGTGCTCGAGAAAGATACTCCTCGATGTTGGACGAGGTCACCAACTCAACAGTCGGCCTTCGATTCTGCAGAAGGATAGCAGCATCCCTCTCCACCTCCAGGGGGACCTCCGTTTGCTTTGGAGGAATGTTCGGGTAAAAGTTGGGCGCCGTTGGGAAATTCCAGACCGCACCGACCGCCGACGCACCCACCCAGAAATATTGGGTCTTTCACCCCTTATGAGAGGAGTCCTTCACGGAAAGGGACACGTAACTCCTGTTTCGTTTCTCCTGGACGAAGAACAAGCCCTTCTCCACATGAAGATTCTCCTTCAGCTCGAGAAAATAATGGAAGAGGTCCAGCGAGGTGCTCACCCCACACTGGGCACAAAGGAAAATGAAGGAGAAGATGATGGTATAAGAATTGGAGACTAGTTGGACAGGAGCCAGCCGGTAGAACTGAAGCAACTCGGCGACGAAGGAATGGAGGGGCAGGCGAAAGCCACACTTCCAGGCCAAGAGGAAGGAACAAAAGAGGCCAGAACGAGCGGCCAGACTAGACTCATAAGGCTAAGGCGCAGGGAACAGAAATCGCCAAGGCAGCCCATATTGGTTCTCCGGTCGCCTCACCTCAGCCCCCCCAACTCGCTGCGAAGAGGCTCCGACTGTACCAAGAAAACCCACCCTTGGGGTCTGTTCTTTCTTCTACCCCTCGGCCTCAAGATTTTTGTCCGCCATTGAACAGATGGAGGAATTAGAAGAAGAAGGGGAAAGCTCTGGATCAGAGGACTCTGGAGGAGAAGGAAGTTGACGGATCGCCGCCGCGGTAATCTCTTCTAGCTCCGCGAAAGCCGCTGCGCTTCTCCGCTCCTCCGAACTGCTCTCACGGTACATGAGCCCCCCTATATAAATGAAAAGGATGACAAAACCCTAAACCCCAGAGATAAAGGAACACAAATAATGCGCCATGCTTATAACCACTAGCCGGAGGTGGCGCGGCGTTCGGATCTCCCAAGGAGGGGCCTTCTTTTACTCATCATGACGGGCATATTCTCAGGACAAGCCGCATCATGTGGCCCCTGCAAGAGAGAGATCTCCACCCAACTAGAGCCATGAAAAGTCCAGCCCAAATACTACTCAACCGAGCCTAATTTTGGCTCGGGAGTAGGAGGGGGACAAGTGGAGAGGGGAAATCTAACCACTCATACGGAGAGGCCAAACGAGGTCCGACCCGACCCAACGACGCCCAGCTCCTTGAAGTGGTATCCCTAGGGCCCACTAAAGATAAGCCTAATAACTCACTCGGAACAAGCACTTCCTAGGCGGCCTTCGGGTTGGGAAGTCCAAGCATCAGTTCGATCGGGAGAGCTCCATCGGAGCCCCGAATTCTCTGCCCAGACCACGCACTCATCGCTCGGGAAGACATCTCCTGAGCCAATGCCTCATGCTCGGGCCAGCTGATGGAAGCTTATCTGTACGGCCATTACATGTCCCTTAAAAGCTGGGAGCTCAAGGGGTTAGGGGAGATCAGGAGTCCGCATGCTATAAAGAGCCCACAAGGAGGACATAGCCACCCCCGAAACTCCTCAGCTTACTGGGATCATTCACTCAACGAGGAATTATTTAAACTGGAAGAACCCTCCTGTGAGAAGGTAGGCCAAGAACCCTGAGCATGAACCACTTCACCTTTTGGTGGAGAGGGATCTCATGCTCCCATCTTCCTCCTAACTCCTCCCTTCGCACCAGTGCTCTACTACAGTCGCTGACTTAAGCATCGGAGGGTCTTCCCCGGGAATTCATCCCTGGGCACCTCTGACTTGTTTCCCTTCTTGCAGTTCATACTTCAAGGATACGTGGTTATCTTCCTCCCCGCTCAGGAGTAGCGCGAGATCGCCCCTCTTCACCTTCAAAGGGAAAGTTGGAAAGGCGCCAGGAATGTCACAACCACCGCACGCAAAATATCCGCATGCAAGATCACCTTTCCAACAACTACAGATACGGCGGTCAAAGTACGCCAAAGGCGACAAGAGACAGCCAAATCAATGCCAAACATTAATGGTGGTTATAGATGGAAATGAGAGACCTTACAAGGCAATGTTCAAGAGTTATGAAAAGAAAGGAAAGAACTGGCTCGTCGAGCCCATCCTCCTCCTAGTCTATGGAAATAGGAGAATTCTCGGAGGCCTCCGACCTTTCTTGAGGCCCCAACGCAGGATCCTCCCCGCCGAGAGATCTGCCCCTGGTATCCTCGACCGTGGCTAATCCGTACACTGAACCAACTTCTTTGGGAACTGTCTTGACCGAGCGCCCCCTAGAGGGAACCAGAGTCGGTGATCCTCCTGACGAGGGAGAAGTCGCCCTGCCTCCGTTGTCGCCCGACGTCGAAGAAGGAGAGTCAGTAGTATCTACATCAGAATCATAGCACTGCCCGGAAGGAAAGATAAGCTCGTCGCTCACCTGCTGCTAAGTCTCAATGACCGCTTAGTGATAACCTTGCGCGAATCCCTTCCACAGTCCCTGACGGCAACCTGGTTCATAATTGATGCGGGACGAACACGCGACTCAACTCCAAATGGATATGCGATCCTCGGACTCTAAGCAAGCTCGCGATCGTCCCTAATGAGGGCAGCGTCGGACGTGTGTGGTTGAGAAACCGGCAAAGAGCTAGGGTGGTCAACTCACAAATTTGTGCCCGGATCGGGTCACGGGACGGTCTCGCTCTCTCTCGTAGCAGCGGTGATATAAAAAGTATAGCAAGCTACGATCCTAGCATGCTCTCTAGCAGTGGCATATAAAGTATATACGAATTAAGCAAAGTGCCGAGTATGGAGCGAACACGATACCTCCACGCGCCTGGCGTGGGGACGACTTCCCGACCAATCTCGTACTCCCGGAACAGTAAATACATAATAATTACAGCAAGACAAATTACTGCCCACTCACGCAGGGAGGTAAAGGGCGACACAATGGGACCCGGGAGTAGCGGTTTCGGGTTGACGGGCCGCTTCTTGTGTTGCTTCGGCGGCACACGTACTCATGACCGTGGGACCCACGTGCTGGTCCGAGGGGCCGTGTGGGACCGGGGTGGCACCACTATGGTGGGGATGCCTAGAAGGGCACTCCCTGGGATGGCGGTGTGCTGGTTCACCGACAGGAGGCCGGGCGGCTCCGATCTCCACTCGCCGGAGTTGCTGGCCACGGATCTGCAGTTCTATTTTGCAGCGCGCGACCCGGCAAGATCTACTGCTGCGGTCACTCCCGATGTTGGATCGATGCACAAGAGGTACCGATGGAAAGCTGACTTGAAATCCTTCGATCTATGGCTAGAGAAAGAAATTTGAGTTTCATGTTCATGGCCTTCATCGAATTTTGAAGCTGCTGGCTCACAGGATCTGGAAACTCTGGACAGAACTAAGTTTTCTTGAGAGTTGGCGTTGACCGCGATGTAGACCTTCGATTCAGCCTTTGGGCCCTTCATGCAAGTTGTAGATACCGAAGAGAGGAAAACGGGGATATATCTTATGCAAGATTTGGTGGAAGTTTCGATTTTGTGAAGATTATATACTGACTCAGGGTCAGATCTGGACAGCAGAAATAGATCTGAATTTGGGGAAAAGACACAATTTCTAAAAATAGGTAGAGGGCCTTTGAAATTCGGCAAAAATTTTTGGAGGATGGGGAAGGTGGACAGAACCTCCAATAAATTTAGGGATCACAAAAAAAAAATCAAAAAGGGGATCGAAAGGTGGAAGAACTAACCTTCTGCTGCACAGATCTGAAAAGGGACAGATGAGGAAGATAGAAAGACACGAAAATAGAAAAATATAAAATGAACTCTGAATGACGTGATGTTTTTAATGGAGGTTTGGAATCAAGAGAGGAACCAACCCTGAAAATCTCAACTCCATATGATGTCAGAGTTTTGAGTTAAAAATTCCAGAGTGGGACTCTGTCCAGCCAAACAGAACCTTGGACAGAACTTCAGAGGCGACTTCGCGGCGGCTCGATGGCGGCACGAACGGCGGCGGCGGCACTAGAGATGAAATCAGAGATAGAGGGGCTCAGGTAGAAGGGGTTCTCAACCCTGAAATGTAGAGGGAAGAAGGAGGAACCTAGAGGAGAGAGGGGAGGGGCGCACCAGGCTCCTTACACAATTCAACAATTTCTTCTTCATTAATTCATGAAAAAGGGAAATACAAGTCTTATATAATAAATGGAAAATGACCACTAATGCCCTCAGATCTAGAGTTGGGAGGGGTATACAAGGTTTAGAACTAATTAGTTCTAATGGACTAATTTTTC
Organism: Amorphophallus konjac; assembly: GCA_022559845.1. Taxonomy (NCBI): domain Eukaryota; kingdom Viridiplantae; phylum Streptophyta; class Magnoliopsida; order Alismatales; family Araceae; genus Amorphophallus; species Amorphophallus konjac. The sequence goes on from CM040123.1 coordinate 148,140,297, forward strand.
AAAAATTAAAATGGATAAAGAGGGGGGGCGCCCCCTTGACCATGGGGTAAGGGTAGGTGGCCTACCCTTGACAATTTAACCCATTTGTCCCCCCATGTGTCTAATTGACTAGTCCAACCTTCTAGATGTCACCTTGGCTTTTGACCAGCCCCACATAGATGAGGTGGACCAATAGGGAAGGAGTGGGGGTCCCCTGGCAGGTCCTACTTGCATTTTGCACATAAACCCACACAATTCTAAGGAAGAACAAATAGACTCATGAAGCCTTACATTTGTGAATCTACTTCCCCCAAGATATAAAAATAAATAAAAGGACACAAATACTAAAATAAAATGTACATGCTCGGAGTTGATTCCCATCAATTCTCCCCGGGTGGGAAGAACTCGACCCCGTCGAGTAGGGGTACGTCTGCTCGAGTCGCTTCGGTGGATCCGTCACCGTGCCAAGTAACGCGGGTACGCTCCACTCCACGTGACCATCACCTGCTCATTCCGTACATACTCGATATGCACAAACTGCTGTGGGAACGAGGCTAGAGGTGGACACTCTGGGTGGGGCACTCTCAAATGGGAGGAGGCGGCTCAAAGACTCACTAGGAATCACCGCTGGGTCCCTGTAGGTGACTAGATCCAGGTATAGATGTAGAACTGATCCCATACTCATCGAGCGAGTCCACTCGCCTCTCACTCATAAGAGACCGACAACGAGCTCGCACAAGACACATGCAGACTCACCATGTGCTAACACACGTATGCAAACCACACAAACAAGAAACTGACTCATGCATGACTCTAGACAAACCTATTGTTAGTCCGACCCGTACATGGGTGACGGCGGACCAGGACACCCGAACGTGTGCCATGCATGCATTTGACGTAACTAGAGGTTGACGTCATGGTGAACTTCTAGACATCCTATGATGCACCAATCATGGACATTGGGCTTGGATGTGGGAAGTCCGGGAGGTTCGGGTGGTTTAGATTGACCGGAGAAACCAAAGTCTTCATTACCCCCAAATGATGGTTCGGACCTATGGCTATGTGGAGGTTGCTTGGCCCGAGTGGAAAAGGCGTGATAGTGAACTCCGTAGAGGAAGTGGAGTGAAGATGGTAGCTCGGGAGGTTCACTAGCGAAGGGGTCAAAAGGGTCGAAGAAGGTATGACCCCGTGAGATGGGTTCCAACATGACATGGTCCCCAGTTTAGAATTCATAGTCACCGTCATACATTATGATCAGTGGGACGACGGACATGTGTAGAAAATAGGATTCCTCCCTTGGGCAAAAGGGAATGAAGTCGGGCTCGGCCGACAAGGGGAGGAATAAGAGGATCTCCGTGGTGACACAACCCACGGTGCACTCGGAGGTAATGGACTCTAAGGCCGGGTGGGTGAAGCTAAGACTAGGGGGTTGGTCGAAGCCTCGGGCCAATGAGTGCGTCAACTTCCATTGTGCGTCTAATCCCACAATAAAGTCATCCAAAGTGTCAACATGGTGACTAGACCGGAATGTGGTATGGAAGGAGTTGACGGGCACTAGTGGTAGGGTGGGGTCCATGGATGGGTAAGGAAGTGGGACCAAGCCATCCTTGAGCCAAATAAGAAGCGGCTCGACTATGTATAGCGTACCTGTTAAAAACACGGGTGGCTCGGGCTTTGGTGGCTCCAAATAAGATGGTTCCGAATAAAGTTCGGAAGTAGAGGGTGGTGGTATTGGAGCTCTCATGGGTGATGAAGGAGGGGGTCCGATCGGATCGGGACTCGGCTGGGAGGTAGATGCTTGCCGAAGGGCTGCATCGACTTGCCGTACGTCATCATTAAATCGAGACTCAAAAGACTCGACCTCCATATAGGACTGCGCCAAAGAGGATGCGTTACGGATAAGACATTGGAGTTGAAAGTATAGCCGCAAACCTCTCCGAAACTAAAAAGCAGTCGTGGTGCTCTCCTCTCCAACTCCTTATTACAATCGGTAATTATCATAGTCCCAAATGTACTCGGACACGGACTTGTCGCCTTGGACGGGTCGGCATGGGTTGACCATAGTGGCCAAAAGATGGGAACGTATCCCTAGGAATGGTCATGTAAGGCCAATTTTGTTTTTGTTTTTGTTAATGCAAGCACCTACACACGACCTAGAATGAGATGCACATGCAAAGTTACAATGAGACACGACTACAACCTAGACACAACCAAGACTCGGTACGTGGCGGAGTTAATCGATACGAAGATTACTCGCGCAAGTGTACGGCCTTCCCGATAGGCGTAGCCTAACGTTCGGACAACACCTTTTGATATACCGACTAATGGGATGCAAGTGCAACCTAGATCGACTTAGACAATGACTAATGACTAGACGTAAATGACACTTTTTTTTTAATTTTGGACACCTTAGACTCAACCTGGCTCTGATACCAAACTGATGCGGGATGGACACGCGACTCGACTCCAAATGGATATGAGATCCTCGAACTCTAAGCAAGCTCGCGATCGTCCCTAACGAGGGAAGCGTCGGACGTGCGCGGTTGAGAAATCGGTAAAGAGCTAGGGTGGTCAACTCACAAATTCATGCCCGGATCGGGTCACGGGATAGTCTCGCTCTCTCTCGCAGCAGCGGTGATATCAAAAGTATAGCGAGCTACGATCCTAGCATGCTCTCTAGTAGCGGCATATAAAGCATATACGAACTAAGCAAAGTGCCGAGTAAGGAGCGAACACGATACCTCCACGCGCCTGGCGTGGGGATGACTTCCCGACCAATCTCGTACTCCCGGAACAGTAAATACATAATAATTACAGCAAGACAAATTACTGCCCACTCCACGCAGGGAGGTAAAGGGCGACACAATGGGACCCGGGAGTAGCGGTTTCAGGTTGACGGGCCGCTTCTTGTGTTGCTTCGGCGGCACACGTACTCACGACCGTGGGACCCACGTGCTGGTTCGAGGGGCCGTGTGGGAACAGGGTGGCACCACTGTGGTGGGGACGCCTGGAAGGGCGCTCCCTGGGACGGCGGTGTGCTGGTTCGCCGGCAGGACGCCGGGCGGCTCCGATCTCCACTCACCGGAGTTGCTGGCCACGGATCTGCAGTTCTGTTTTGTAGCGCGTGACCCGGCGAGATCTGCTGCTGCAGTCACGCCCAACGTTGGATCGGTGCACAAGAGATACCGATGGAAAGCTGACTTGAAATCCTTCGATCTATGGTCGGAGAAATAAATTTGAGTTTCCTGTTGATGGCCTTTATCAAATTTTCAAGTAGCTGGCTCACAGGATCTGAAAACTCAGGACAGAACTAAGTTTTCCTAAGAGTTGGTGTTGACCGCGATGTAGACCTTCGATTCAGCCTTTTGGCCCTTCATGAAAGTTGTAGAGACCGAAGATAGGAAAACGGGGATATATCTTATGCAAGATTTGGTGGAAGTTTCGATTTTGTGGGGATTTTATACTGACTCGGGGTAGATCTGGATAGCAGAAATAGATCTGAATTTGGGGAAAAGACACAATTTCTAAAAATAGGTAGAGGGCTTTTGAAATTCAGAGAAAATTTGTGGAGGATGGGGAAGGTGGAAGAACCTCCAAAAAAAAATCAAAAAGGGGGTCGAAAGGTGGAAGAACTAAGCTTCTGCTACACAGATCTGAAAAGGGACAAATCAGGAAGATAGAAAGACATGAAAATATAAAAATATAAAACGAACTCTGAATGACATGATTTTTTTACAAGAGGTTGGGAATCAAGAGAGGAACCAACCATGAAAATATCAACTCCATATGATGTCGGAGTTTGGAGTTAAAAATCTCGGAGTGGGACTCTGTCCAGCCAAACATAACCTTGGACAGAACTTCGGAGGCGGCTTCGCGGCGGCTAGATGGCAGCACGAACGGCGGCGGCGGCACCAGAGATGAAATCAGAGATAGAGGGGCTCAGATAGAAGGGGTTCTCAACCCTGAAATGTAGAGGGAAGAAGGAGGAACCAAGAGGAGAGAGGGGAGGGGCGCACCAGGCTCCTTACATAATTCAACAATTTCTTCTTCATTAATTCATGAAAAAAGGAAATACAAGTCTTATATAATAAATGGAAAATGACCACTAATGCCCTCAGATCTAGGGTTGGGAGGGGTATACAAGGTTTAGAACTAATTAGTTCTAATGGACTAATTTTTCAAAAATTAAAATGGATAAAAAAGGGGAGCCCTTGACCAAGGGGTAAGGGTAGGTGGCCTACCCTTGACAATTTAACCCATTTGTCCCCCCATGTGTCTAATTGACTAGTCCAACCTTCTAGATGCCACCTTGGCTTTTGACCAGCCCCACATAGATGAGGTGGACCAATGGAGAAGGAGTGGGGGCCCCCTGGCAGGTCCTACTGGCATTTTGCACATAAACCCACACAATCCTAAGGAAAAATAAATAGGCTCATGAAGCCTTACATTTGTGAATCTACTTCCCCCAAGATATAAAAATAAATAAAAGGACATAAATACAAAAATAAAATGTACATGCTCGGAGTTGATTCCCATCAATAATACGAAAAGGCAGCCTTCTCGAGGGCAGCATGGTAACCTTCCGAGCTCCTATACCGCTCGATCGACTCTGTTCTAGCTCGTCTCACTTCCTCCTCCAGCTCGGCAATCCTTTGCTCAGATTCAGACAGTTTGGCCTCGGTCTCGGACACCTTCGCCTCAGCCTCGGACCGTGCGATCTCGACCGCCCCTTGCAGTTGCTCGGCTTCCTGGACCCGACCACTAAGATCCTCCCGCTCGGCCCTCCATCGCTCATCACAATCAACCGGAGCCTGGCTCTCCTCCTCTAGGAACTTGCTCTTCAAGTCGGCTGTATAACGAGCCTGGGCTAGCCGCTCAGCCAAGGACCAAGACTCCTCTTGGCACGATTGGAACTGAGTTCAGAGCAAAATCACCTCCTGCCTAGAGACTTCTAGCTCAACAGTCAGCTGACTAACCCTCCGGTCAGCCTCGACACGAACTTGAGAAAGGGACTTCTCCTCACTGGCAAGCCGAACAAAGAGATCCTCTATCTCAGCCCCCAACTGAGCCATGATTAAACCACCCTCCAGAACCCTCTCAAAATGTAAAGAGGAGGGACCATGTTTGATCTCCTCCCAATTCAGAGAGGGCACCAGGGACCGACACCGCCGATACAGAGCGGCCCGAGCGGCGGGTGCGGCAGCAGGTGAAGGAGAAACCCCCTCTGGGATAGCTGTGACCAGAGCACCTCGCTCGATTGTCCCCATCTCCAGGTGAACAACGCTCGGCGCGGGCTGGGGTGCCCCCTCACCTCGCACCCCATCGGCCTCGGCCGGGAGTTCAGAGACCGCCACCTCGGCCTGCGGTCTAGATGATTCGATAACTACTTCCCCATCGGTGGCGGTCACCTCTGGCTCGGTGAGTGGAAGATTTTGAGGGCTGGCACCCTCGGCCAAGTATTCCTCGATCGAGCGAGTAGGCTCCTCAATCAGACGGGAGGCCCCCGCCTTCTTCTGCCATTTTTTCTCGGCAGTCAACGCCTTCATCGAAGACAGGAGTAGCCGCTCCCCCGGACCTTTGCGTTTGGACCCACGATGCTCGGGGGAGTCCCCTTGAACGACACACTTGCCCCGGTCTTGAACCTGGGACCCACCTAGAATAGGTGTCTCTTCTAGATCGACGACCTCCTGCTCCGACGGTTGATCCCCCTCGTCGTCCGTCCACCTAGAATCTGGGCACGAAGGATCGAGTCATCAAAAATGAGCTTACCTACCTCTCCCAAAAATAGAGGTGCAGAGCATTAGGGTTCTTACCTGGAGGCTGCACCATGCGAGAAGGGTAGTCTTCAATGTTGGCTACGGTCATCAGTTCGGCGGTTGAGCGACGGTTCTCCTGAAGAATCTTGATCTCCTCCTCCAACTCCGGAATGACGGCTACCTGCTTCGACGGGATGGACGGATGAAAATTAACCGACATCAAGAAATTCCAAGGGAAATCTTCTATGGATGAACCCACCCAAAAATATTGGGTCTTCCATCCCTTGTGAGAAGAATCCTTGGTGGAAAGGGATACACAGCTCCTTCCCCTCCTCGCCTGACGATAGAAAAAACTCTTGCCCCGTGGGTCTGCTCCTTCAACTCAAAGAAAGAGTTGAAGAGTTCCAAGGAAGTGTGGAGCAAGCACAAGCGGCAGAGGAAGATGAAAGAAAAAATGAAGGTATACGAGTTGGAAACCAACTGGTCAGGAGCTAGTCGGTAGAACTGGAGCAACCACACGACAAAAGGATGAAGAGGAAGACGGAACCCACACTTCCAAGCCAAAAGGAAGGTATAGAAAAGGCCAGGGTGATAGGATAAGTTGGATTCGTGGGGCTGCGTCGGAGAAAAGAAATACTTCCACGGGAGTTCATAACACTTCTCCATCTTCTACACTTCGACCTTGCCCAACTCACTGCGCATCGGATGCTCGGGCTGGGGCACTACACTCCCTCCATCCTGTGCGGCTTCCTCAGAAGCGGGATGTTGATCCGCCATAAAGAAGCAAGGGGACAGAAGGACGAAGAAAAGAATGCCAAACTAGACCGTCCCAGAGGAGGTGAGCGCTGATGAAACCGCCGCCACCATAATCTCTGTGAGCAGTGCAAAGACCCCCGCTGGTCACCGTTTCTCCCTGATCGTCCTTGTGGCGCACACGTCTCTTCAAAGAACAAGCGCGGGGGAGAAGCAAAACCCTCGACAAAGGAGACGTACAATGCAAGTTCGTGTGATACTATATACCCCCAGGGATAGGGAGGGAAGTTCTGCGTCGTTCTGAACTCCCCCTAGGAGTCCTCTCGCGTCGATTCAGCAGAATTATCATTACGGGCGTATTCCCCGGACAGCCACATTAAATGGCCCCTGTTGGAGAAAAATTCACCATCCGAGCTCCCAGTGCCAATCCTCCAACTGCTACTCATCCGAGCCCAATCTTGGCTCGGGAGTAGGAGGGGGACAAGTGGAGAGGGGGGGAATATACCGCTCATGAGCACCACCGAACTAGGTCAAATGTAACCCAACCAGGCCCAGCTCTCTAAAGTGACAGCCTCTATCGGGGCCCACTTACTTTAAGCCCAACAGTCACTCAGAACAGCGCTTCCTAGGCGGCCCTAGGGTCCGGAAGCCCGAGCAATGGATCAATCGGGAAGACCCCTATGGGGACCCGGAACAACCTGCCCGAGCTATGTGCTTGTCGCTCGGGATAATATCTCAAGTGAGAGTTTAGGCTCGGGCCGACCGTTAGAAGCTCATCAAAGTGTCCGTTACGTACCCAGCGAAGACAGTTAACTCCAAAAGATAAGGGAGAGCAAGAGTCCTTGGGATATAAAGAGCCCGCTATAAGGACGTAACCTCCCCGTAATCCCCTCTACTCCTAGGACTCAAACGCATAACGGGCTACAATATAAATCCCATGGAGACCCTCCAGAGAGGTAAGGCATAATCCTAAGCAAGAGCCACTGCACTTCTTGATGAAGAGACATCTCACGCCCCTTTCTTCTTATGCCACCTTCTCTCCATTTGTGCTCTACAAAATTTGCTGACTTAGGCATCAGAGGGTTATCCCCAGGGACTCCTCCTTTGGGCACCCTTGACCTGCTTCCTTCCTTGCAGTTATTCAAGCGTGGTGATCGCAACCAGAGATCCTCTACCTCAGGGCAGGCGCGAGATCACCCCTCTTCAATCCCTATACTTTCCCATTTCCACTCGGGAATATTCAAGGGGTGTAATTTACCAGCGGATTTTAAATGCTCTGCTTTGACTTGTTGACAAGTGAGACACCGGGACACAAAATTTGCTACTTCTCTTTTCATATTGGGCCACCAAAAGTTTCTTTTCAAATCTTGATACATCTTGGTAGCACCAGGGTGAATAGCATACCTTGATTTGTGAGCTTCTTCCATGATCAATTTCTCAGTGTCATCATGATTTGGCAGATAAATCCGACCCTTAAATAATAGTCTTTCATCATTTGAGATAGAAAATTCTGGCCTCTGAGCAATATTACCCTTAATCTCCATCAACGTAGGGTCATTTTCTTACAATTGGACTAGGTCCTCGATCAATGTAGGTTGAGACCTTATATTGGCAATCATACCTCCTTCTCCTTCTCTGTCAATATCAAGATTTAAATGAGAAAAATCTTCAATAAGACAAGTTATACCTTTCCTTAGGCTTGTTAGTGTTGCCATTGGTTTCCTGCTAAGAGCATCAGCTACAACATTTGCTTTTCCTGGATGATATTGGATAGTAAAGCCGAAGTCATTGAGATACTCCAACCATATGCGTTGTCGCATATTCAACTCCTTTTGGGTGAAAAGGTATTTCAGACTTTTATGATATGAAAATATAATGAATTTCTCCCCATAAAGGTAATGTCATCAAATCTTCAATGCGAATATAATTGTAGCTAGCTCCAGATCATGTATAGGGTAATTTTCTTCGTGACGCTTTAACTGCCTTGATGAATAGCAAATCACCTTGCCATTTTGCATAAGGACACACCCTAACCCAATGCCAGACGCATCCGTATAGAATTCAAATCCACCACCTTCAGTGGGTAATGTTAATATTGGTGCAGTGGTAAGGTGTTCTTTAAGAGTAAGAAAACTCTCTTCGCAGTTCTTCGACCATATAAAAGGATTTTCCTTTCTTATGAGTCTAGTCAAAGGAACAGTGATCTTTGAGAAATCTTTGATAAATCTCCAGTAATACCCAGCCAGACCCAGAAAACTTCTGACTTCGGACACGATCGTCGGTCGGCTCCAGTTCTTAACTGCTTCTATTTTTGAAGGATCGACAGTGATACCTTCCTTTGAAATAATGTGGCCAAGGAAAGAGACCTCCTTTAGCCAGAACTCGCACTTACTAAGCTTCGCATAGAGTTTGTTCTCTCTTAGCGTTTGCAAGGCTATTCTTAAGTGCTCTTCGTGATCCTCCTTTGTTTTGGAGTAAATAGGAATATCGTCAATGAAGACGACTATAAACTGGTCCAGATAAGGCCTGAAGACATTATTCATAAGTTGCATAAATATTGTCGAGGCATTGGTTAACCCAAACGGCATTACCATAAATTCATAGTGGCCATATCTACTTCGAAAAGTAGTTTTATGTATGTCCTCATCTTTGATCTTGAGCTGATGATAACCTGACCTAAGGTCTATCTTGGAAAAATATTTCGCTCCTAAAATCTGATCAAAGAGTTCATCTATACGTGGCAATAGATATTTATTCTTAATTGTGAGTTGATTCAGTCGCCGGTAGTCGATACATAGCCTGAGGGATCCATCCTTCTTCTTGATGAATAGAACTGGCGCACCCCGGGGGGATGTGCTAGGTCAAATGAAACCCATATCTAATAACTCCTAAAGCTGTTTCATCAATTCCTTGAGTTCTGTGGGGGACATCCTGTAGGGAGCTATTGAAACAGGTGCTGCTCTGGGAATGAGTTCAATGAAAAAGTTTAATTCCCTTTCGGGTGGTAAGCCGGGAAAATCTGAGGGAAATACATCTGGAAACTCATTCACAATGGGAATACTTTCTTAGACAATCTCCTTGGACTCGATAATAATTACGGAGACAAGAAAAGCCTCACATCCCTGCAAAATAAGTTTACAAGCGTGAAGAGATGAAATAATGGTAGGATGCTTCCTATATTTGATACCAAGGAAGGAAAACCATGGAAGACCTGGTTTCTGAAAAGAAATAATCCGGTTGCGACAATTTATATAGGCGTCGTGGTCTACAAGCCAATCTACACCTAAAATCGCATCGTAGCCCTCAATGTCAAGGCATACGAGATTTGCAAGAAGATTGTGACCTTCTACCATTACCTTACTATCAGGATAGTAATTTGTAAGTTCTGTTCTAGGACCTAAAGGTGTAGTAATAGCAAGGTCCGAAGGTAAAGGAACTGGTGAAATAGGTAAGGTTTTTGCAAAAGTAGAAGATATAAAGGAATGAGAAGCACCAGTATCAAATAGTACGAATGCAGGATGGGAATAGATTAAGATAGTACCTTCTATTAGTCCATCATTCTTGGGCGCTTTTACCTCTTCCATAATAGCATTGAGACGAGCCTGTCGCTTACGTCCACCACCAGAAGATTGTTCCTTCATAAGGGGGCAATCCGACATACGGTGCTCCCGACTGTCACATCGTAGACAAGTGTCGAGACGCTTCCAGCATTCTTCGGCCGAATGACCAAACTTCTTGTAAAATGTGCAAGCCGTGGTGACTTGGTTGTCTTCTTCCTTGACCTTCTTATTCTTATGGTAGCCACTACCACTCCCATTCCGGGATCTCTTCTTGCTATCACGGGATTTTTAGGGTTCCGTGATACTAAACTTTCTTTTCTTTTTATGCCGATCAGACCTTCGACTAGGCTCCTCTCCATTAACTTTTAATTTCTCAACCTTTTCCAAGGTCCTCTCACATAGATGTGCCCGTTGGACCATCTCTGTATAGGTACGGATGTTCTGAGCCCCAAGTTGTTGAATAAATCCGGGCCTCAATCCATCCATAAATCGGTTAGCTTTTAACAAGTCGGTGCTAACCAAGTGAGGAGCATAAGGTGCCAGTCGAGAAAACTAGAGTTCGTATTCCGCCACTGACATCATGCATTGGCGTAATGAAGCGAATTCCATAGCCTTCCGCCCCTTGACATGCTCGGAGAAATACCTTGCTCGGAAAAGGGTAAGGAAACCCTCCCAAGTATGAGGTGCATCAGCTGGCGGTGCAGGAACCGATTTCCACCACGTACGGGCATCTATATTTAATTGGAATGTTGCCAAACAGACCTTCTCCTCATCAGCACATTGCATAACTTCAAAGATATGGTTCATCTCATCTATCTAATTCTCAGCTTCATCTGGGTTATAGGAACCCGAAAATCGCGGAGGATTTAAACTCCAAAAGTTATGATGTAAGTCTCCAGCTCTTGCCCCTGCGCCAGCCTGGGCCATAGTTTGTAACGCCTGAGTAAGACCCGCAACGGTCTCTTGCATACCGTTCCAGTCTATGCGATGAGCCATTATGAGAGTTAGGTACCTGAGAAGAGCAATGAATTTGTTAATTCTAATGGAATGAGTGGGGTAGATCTTAGAATTAATTCTAATGACTATATCATCCCAGGTTCTACCTAATTCTTCTCATAGGTTGGGAATTTCTTTCCTAGTTTCATAGGTGTGGATCCTTTAAACCTTGGACTTAACCTATGACATGACAATTTCCCTAGGACTTCTAGCCCTAGAGCTCTGATACCACTTTAACTGTCACATCTCGAGATTATACAGCGGAAACAATCGGGAATGTGAACAGTTGGCTAGTATGCCTCGAGCCAGTCAATATATTCAGAGTGCAAGACAATCACATAAGAGTAATTACACAATATAATTCACTAAAATCCTTTAACTTTATTATTTCATAAAATAATTCCCAAAGTACATAAGGTCTTTTCACTAGACTCAAGAAAATAAAAATTACATCATGCCTCGACTTGACATTTAGTAACTAAGGCTTCTCTCGAGTCGTTTGTCCTTTAATCACTCCCGTATCCATCACTTGAGTATTCAGAATCCATCCCACTAGAATTTCTTGAAAAAGATTAGAAAGTAGGGCAATGAGCACACTTGCCCAGTATGTATCTTCGTATCAACATGAAGGCAAATTTAAATGATTAACATTTTTGCTCTAAAGAATAAGGTAAATCATGCAAATACGATGAATCATGCGAATAAAGCTAAAGTAACAAGATATGATCAAACTTGAGATACAAGAATATGATTTGAACAAGTATATAATAAAAATGTAGATCTGGCCTTTTCAAGAATGTAACAAGAATGTACTTTTCATAACCATGAAGGCTATGCATTAGAAAGTCATGTAACTAGCAAGAATGTACTCTTCACTTAGTAGCAAGTACTTCGTGAATTCATGTGGATTCCTGTGGGCATTTCACTTATTTATAAAAAAAGTACTCCCAACGCATTGCGACGTCAGTAGTATCATACCCCATGGTTTACAGTATGTTTCTGACAATCAGCCGAGGGGACTAGCATAGAGCCCTTGAACACAATCAGTGCTCGAACTGCATCTTCAAGTATAAATCAAGTTACTTCCACGTTTATATCAATAATGTGGCCAATAATGTACAAGTTCAACAAAGCTTCATGATAAGGTAACCAAAATATAGAACGTACCAATAATTGATTAAGAGAATTCAAAGGAATGCATTAATAACTAGGTTATGCTATGAAGAAAATCTGGCAGCATAACGGTACATTCTTTTTTTTTCATATCTCTACATTGACTTATTATCATAGGTTTAGAGTCCAGAAATCCAGGAACTCAAGAAAACCAACCTCAAAGCTCAAAACCTTGGGTTAGACATAATCAGGATCCAAACGGTCTATTACTGGGCCATTTTGAAATGCAAGTGGTCATATATAGGACCGTTTAGAAATTAATGCGGTCAAGTGAAGGACCGTTTGATAAGACAAATTTCGATATACAAACAAAACAAAACCTCTGGTGCCTTGCGATCTAATGGAGAACCGTTTAGGATCCGTTAGAGTTCAAGTGTAGGGCCGCTAGCAGACTCTGGCGGTCAATCAGAAGGCCGCTAGGTTCCAGAATGTATAAAACACCGGTAAAAGAGCTTTCTAGACATTGGGTTTTAATGGTACAACCAGCTTAGCAACCTAGTGAGAATCCTAGGTTCGCGGAGTCTTATCGAGGCCTTGAAATAAGATTTCCTAGTCCGTTGGAAGAAATATCCAAAGGAGAGGTCATACTGTCCAAGATTATGTTCTTAATGTGCAAAAAATGTAACTAATGACAACATACCGGGATATGTGCCATGTACTTATGAAAATGACTCTTAGAAGAGAGAGAATCGTAATAAAATAGTGATCATGAATCATCTATCTTTGGAAAAACATACATTTATTACCAGAGTATATGATTTTGGGTCATAAATTAACATAAGTTTAAAAATAAGACCAATGATCATAAAAACATGAAATATACTATGATGAACAATAAATACAACTAAGTATATGAAACCAATGCTCAAATCAGGATTAAAACTTAGTTAACTAGGCTTATCATACATTTATTAAGGCTAATTCTGTAATATGTTGAGTTAACAATATTATAGAAAATCAGAAATCCCAAACGGTCTAATATAGAATCGTTTAACTTGGGCTAGCAGTCTATCGAGCGACCGCTAGAGTTCCTGGCGGTCTACAGGACGACCGTTTGCTCCTGTAAAAATCCAAGTTCAAATAATAGTAAAACCAAATGCTAAACTAAGATGTACATGCATGGAAATCAACATATATAAACTTCCATAATCATGATAGAATAATTATAGGCCAACAATATACATAGGTTCATGTATTTAACAAGAAAACATTCCTTTTTACTTTATTAGGGCTAGTTCATGCATGAGGATTAAACTTAGATGCATAGTCCTACTAAAACATGAAATTCTCAAAGTACAATGCATGAAAACGCACGAAATCAGAGGTCTTTTATTCCTGACTTCAAATTTGAGCCATTCATGAGATAACCTACCTCTATCTTGGGCTTTAAATTTTGAATTTAAGGTTGAAAGTCAATTTTAGTTCTCTGCTCGCCCTGAACTAAATCAGCAATTTCACGCAATTGTATCTCCTGATTCCCTTGACCTAAAGACGTGAAATTTTGAGGGTAAGAAGAGGGTACTAACAGGAACAAGTTGTTCTAAAGAACTTCTATCTAATTACCTTGTTTAGGGCTTCTATTTTCCTGATCTTCTTGGGTCAGCCGCACTATTTCTTGAGTTGTTGATGTAAGATCGACAACTTTGTAGGCTTCTATCTCTCCGTAGGCTTGATTTCCTAGAACAAAATTTTGAGGAGAGTTATTCCTAAGTATAATAAACAAATTCTTAGAAGAAACTTACCTTTTATTCTTCCTCCTTACCTTAGTTTCACGTGAGCTAAAAGTAAGGGTCGCGTAGGTTGGTTCTAGGTCTATTTATAGGGCTAGCTAGGGTTTTAAGGATTAGAACGAACTTAGAGTCTCATTTAGGCTTTCAATTTGATCTATTATCCTTCTACACTTATCTAATTAGTAGATAGAGTCGATCCTAGGTGATTTGGATGCTAAAAATCCATCCTTTTCACATTTTCTTCCTCTCATGGAACTGCAGTGCCTTAGCGGTCTAGCTCTAGACCGTTTACCAGAGCCTGATGGTCTCACGATAGACCGCTTGACTTCATGAGTGCCGAATTTTCAACTAGTTCAAACTCTTTTGATATTATCTTCACTATTACCCCTTTACTTATATACTAAGGAGTAATTATCTCCTTTAATTCTGTGTTTACACCCATTCCTAGCTTCTAGAATATGGGCTAAGGTCCAAAATAATCTTTTTGGGCCTATTGGGTTTATTACATGTGTTTAATCCTCTTGGATTTATATGGGGCCTAAATAATTAGATTTAATTAAATAAAATTCATTTATAGCCCATTAAATACTTAATAATTATATTTTAAGATCCGAAAAATACTTAGAAAAACTCTTGGGCGTTACATCCCTAGACTCGACAGACCCTAAATCTAACCTAGGAGAGAGGAACTCTAATGGAAGGGAAGCAGAGGCCTCATGCCCCTAGGAGGAGGATGGACGAAACACAGCGTAATCTTCCACTGAAATCTCCGTTTCAAAATTGACGTTTTTTTTGGAGATCAGTGGAGAGCACGTAACAAGATGGAGATGATGGGGGAGGAGGAGGAAGGGCGAGAGGGTAAATGGACGGGCAGAAGATATCGAAGAAAGGATCAAAGGAGGAGAACCACATACTTGAGAGATTAATTGGCAGGCAGTGCCCACACAGACAAGTGACAATCAGAAATCCAGTTGGTGTTTCCAGTAGCAAGGGATCAAGCATGATAGGAGGTGAACGGGGTATAAAATCCAGCCTTTGGAAAAGAGACATCAAACTGGAAGGAGACTAGGTGAAAACAATGGGTGAGCTCTCCTTTTCCCGTGATCAGTAAGTCAGCTTTCCTTGCATGTATTGCACAAGCCGTACCTCTGGGTTTCTTGGACGGTCTTCTTCATAGAACATTCTTGAAAAAGCTTCACTGAAATCAATCATATCATCCACGGGCCCCCTAGGTAGCAATGGCGGGCCAGAAACTGTGCAAGCAGTATCTTCTTTCTCGGTCTGACTTGGTGGGGCATTCAAAGTACCTGGCTACAATGGGCCCCTGACAAAATGTCGACGGTAATCCCTGGTCAATGGCAGTGCATCACTCAGGATAGATAATGGCGAGTATCGATATCTGAGGCCCCTTTTGCTCATTTTTCTGCCCCTGGGGACCGGCTTGGTCCGCCCCTACAACTGACCGTCGAGACCTCTTCCCGGCTAAGAGCCTAGCTTCAATATGATCTTCCAGCCCTTAGAATCTCTTATCTCGGGCTTTATCCTGACATTCACCTGCGCGACGGCTGGCTTGTGAGGTGCATATGCCTAGGGAAAATTAAGGTCCAGTACCAAAATAACAGGCCAATTATTGGGCCAGATTGTCGGTAAGATCTTCTCTGAAATGGCTTCGACTGACTGAACCATGGACATACTTTTAACTTTGACCACCCGTCCTTGAAACGGGAATTTAAGGCATTGATGAGCAGTGGATGGCACGACATTAAGATTATCAATCCACGAACAACCCAGAATAGCTTTGAACATGGGGTCAATATCGAGCACATAAAACTCAATGGGCATTGTCAACGGCCCAAGTTTAGCTTGGATAGTAATCACTTCATGACATGGCATCCTCGAATTATCATATGCCACGATGGTAGTCGAGGTAGGCCTTAATACCTCTTCTGAAATGTTGCATGCTCTTAGAGTGCTCAAAGGACACACGTTAATAGAGGCCCCTGTGTCCACCAATGCCGCATCTATGCTTACTTTGTTCAAGATGATAGAAATGCATAGTGGCATTTGACGAGCCTCAGGAGGTGCTAGCTCAGTTTCTGAGAATGTAATAGCTGGCCCCTTGGAAATTGTAGCCAGGGCGGTTGGTAGACTGTCCACTGCCATGTCTTCACTAACCATCACTTTCTGTAAAAAATCCTGCAGCGCATCTTGGTGAAGCTTAGGCCGCTTAATCAATTCTAGCACTGAAATCTTCGCGGGCATTCGGTCCAGATGATGCAATAGATCATATTGAGTACCCGACAGCGGATCTGCCTCCTCTTGGTCAGCAGCCTGTTGCGAGGACTGGGGATTGGGTGCGGATGCACCAGTGGTAGGGTAGTTCCGATGGAACAAATGTATGCTCCGTAGGGCAAGATTCTGAGCCGACACACCATGAGATGGGCTCATGGTGGGTGGTTTGATGGGCCTGATGGGGTGAATAAGAGGTGTAGGGGTAGGCGTAGTGGAGACAATGGGGGTGATGGGAGTAGTGGCAGTGGTGATGGGTCGTGCTGGGAGGATGACTAGTGAAGGGTTGGATAGTGGCGTGGTAATGAAAGGCGATGTGGCCACTTGCGGGGGAGCAAGGACGAGTGGAATGTGAAGTTGCGGGGGAGTGAAGGCAGGCGGAACAATGGGGGAAGTAGGCAGAAGGATGAGGGGTTTGTGGAGAACAGCAGATGTAGGCGATGTAGTGGTGGCGGCTTGATGGTTTAATGGGAGGATAACGGGAGTAGGAGGAGGGTTACAGTAGGTATGGTGGAGGGCCATGAGCCGTTGGACAGAAGACTCATCGTCATAAGACCACCCGGCGTTGGGAGTCGGGCGTTGAACAAGGTTCACTTGAGCCGGTGTTGGAGGCTGAGGCTGCGGAGCGGGCGGATGATTCGGCATGGGGTTTTGATGGATCCCAAGATCCTGCGCAGGCTGCTACTACTGTGGCTGTGGCTGCGGCTGCGGCTGCGGTGCTTGCTGCTGCACTTGCTGCTTCGGCGCTTGCCTTCTCTTTTCTTTGATCTCGATGATAACCTTATGCATTTCATCCCAGTCTATATGCTGCCCTTCATGTAGATCATAGATAAAATCTCAGAATTGAAAGCAAGTTTCTATCGTGTGCCTGGGCTGTCGGTGAAGCATGCAATATCTGGACTGATCGACGGTCGGGTTCCAATTAGGCCGTTCCGGTGGAAGTTGTAGCGCACCGATGGACATGAGAGCTGAGAAAATGTCTGGGAGGGACTCGGGCAAAGGAGGGTACTGGGCCCTTTTTGGAGCTGGGCATTTAGGTGCACAGCCGTTAGGAGGAGGGATGTTGTGGTATTGTGGGGGTTGTTGCGGCTGTTGAGGAGCGAGGAAGGCATTTTATGGAGCAGGAAAGGTAGGCTGGGCATTTTGTGGAGCAGGGAATTGAGGGTTACGTAGAGGTTGCGGGAAGCGGTGTGGAGCGGATTGGTTGGGGAAAGGGAAGGCCATGGCTTGCACTTGCTCATTAGTTTGGACTCCTTCGGTGATGGGCCCCTGGGATTTTCTATTGTACTTGGGCTTTTGGGCCTCAAAGAGAGTGTGGATGGGGGAGTCCTTGAATTTGGTTTGGATAAACTTTGCCCGGTTGTATAACTGGTGCATATTGGCGATATCATTCATGGCCAAAATTTTGCGGAAGGTAAGTGTAGCATTAGAAATAAGCAGCTTAACCTTCTCTTCCTCCGGAATGTGGCCAAGCACACGGGCAGCCATCTGCCTCCATCTGTCGGTGTAGGTAGAAAAATCTACATCGACCTTCATTTTCTCGGCAACCAAATCTGTGAAAGAATATTCTGGGCCGACCCGATCCTGGAATCTCTGGATGAACTTCTCCTTAACAATCTTGAAACTCTCAGCATCTTCCAAGGGTAAAGCGTAGAACCACTACAATGCGACTCCATCTAGCGATCGGCGGAACAAATACGCCATGAGGCGATCATCATGTTGAAATTGCGCCGATTCATACATGAAATCCCTCACGTGAATATACAGGTTGTTGTTCCCATCATACTTACGGTATGTGGGGAGCGCGGATTGAGGAGGGATTTGAATGTTGTGAAAGCTAGGAACGGGAACATCCACCAAGGACTGAGGGCCGACCCGCTTCTAGAGGAAGTAGAGTTGTTGCTGCATGGCAGCCCACTTATCAAGGAGTTCCTGCTCTCGAGATGGAGTAGGTGGAGTAAAAAGAGCGGGCTCAAAGCGGGGAGCCGAAGGATAGATGGAAGGAAGGGGAGGCCCATAAGGAGGAGGTTGGGCCGAAGGATGACCCGCATTGGGATAAGCAAGGGCCGCCCCTTGCTGAGGGCGAGCAAAATTGGCTGGGCACACAAGGACTTGTGGCGCTGAGAGAACGGACCAATAGGGATCAATCGGGGTAGATGGGGGAAGAGCGATCTTCCCTTTGTCAAGCGCCTGAGGGGCCAAACCAGAGGACTGGCCCGCCTCCAGATTGGAGAAGCGAAGGACCCTGGGTTGGACCGGGGTGAGATCAATAGGAGCAGGAAGAGCCCTGGGCCCATCAACCCTAGATTGGGAGATGGAGGTAGCGGATGTACCTTGTGAAATAGTGGAGGATGGGACGACTGACCCCTGCAAGGTCTGATAAAGGGCCTGAAGTTGGGCTGGATCCAACTGGGCCATCATTTGAAGAATGTGGCTTGTAGGATTATTGGTGGAAGAATTTGAAAGAGAGGGTTGACCGCCCTCTATGGCAGCAAAAGATAGAGGAGGGTTGAACCCTTCTCCAGCCCGAAGTGGCATGACCCTAGATGGGTCCTCTAGGAGACCTTGAGGAAGAGAGTCCTCGTGGGAATGGGGGAAATTGTAGGAAGACATGGTGGAGTCAAACAAATGATTAAGATAGGAGATGAAGGAGGAGTTGCCCTTAGGAGATGAACCTATGGACTTGAAGCAACTCCACATGCAATGTGACACCTATCAAATGAAGACAACACAAATAACCACCAATAAGCAACCAAACAAAATGTCCCAACAAAGGGGGAATATGCAAATAAGAAAGGGGGATGAGAGGCAACCAAAATCAACCAAGTTATAATGATGCACAAATTTTTATTTGTTTCCTCTTTGGAACCTTAGTGATTTAAATAAAATGTTTTCTCCAACAATAGATTCCTAGTGGGAATGGATAGTGGGGACTTGGTTGACTCTAGGTGTAAACTTTCCTTCACGTATGCAACCTAGACACAGGGTGGTAAAGGTACAATCGGCCCGGCGTCCGTGTGGGAATCCACGGCTCACGGGGACTTATGGAGGTCCTGGATGTGATCACCTAGTCGACTCCAAGGAATATGGAGGCAAGAGTATCACACACCAAGGTAGGAATGCAACTAAGATATGAAAAATGAATGATCCTATGTGCACCGGAGTGCATGCGATTTCTAGCCTAAAACTAACAAACAATATGAAATCAATGATATAATTATGCACAGTAACAAAGGAGGAGACCAGATAGCACCCAGGAACAATAAGAATCAGTAAAAAATGTAGAAATAGCAGCAATCCTCAGGATGCATACCTGTACTGGAGAAACGGTCGTCTAAGGACCGCAAGAGAGATAAGACGGTCTATCGGTAGACCGCATTTAAGCCGTAAACGGCCTGAGGGAGACCGCTACAGAACCAGAGAGCAGAAACAACAGGGAATGAAATGGGAAAACCAAGGAAAACATAGGGAGAACTGGCAAAAACACAAGTAAGAGCAGGTCAAACAGTCACTCAACACGATTGGCACTAGATGTGCCACCGTGATCGCCAAAAAATCAAGAGGTTGTTGATGTTTATGTGATGTGGTGTGAAAATTGTGTGAGATGGAAATATGATGTGTGTGATATGTGCTAAACTCAAGCAACCAATAACATCAAATATGAAGCATGTGGGTATGTCATCTCAATAGTGCAAAAGCAAGGAATAAAGGGCGTGGAGTAAAGATAAAAGCAAACACACACCGTAGGTGTGGAGTAACTAAAAGAAAGAAATAAAAGGAAATAGAGAGATGTGATGACAAATACCCACAATAATAAGATATGATCGCCACCAAAGCAAGTAATGCAGCCAAAACCACACTACATACCTTGGAAAGAAGCTGAGTGAAGCACACTCACCCGCTGGAGAGAAAGACCTGGGTGCAGACGTGAACACAGTTCTCGGATGACCGCCAGACAACAGAAACGGTCCATAGAAGACCGCAAGGGAACTGAAACGGTCCAGAGATGGCCGCTAAGCACACCCAGAAAATAAGCTATGGAACTCAAATCTCCACCCCTCCTGGCCGGCCAGAAGAGTTGGGCCTCGTGTGGTGAGTACTGTAGACCTGCAAAAGAGTGTAGAGATAGTATGAAACGAACCCAATTAGCCCTTGGGAAGTGTAGTATCTATAAAGCAATAAAGCTAATATGCATGAAAAGGAAGGGTGAATACATAGGGGTTGGTGGGTTTTTAACCCCTGTGGGGCGTGAAAACAATAGGAGGATGTTTAAAAATACATTTTGAATGCAGAAGAATGTGGAGGAAGAAGAAGAACAATGCTATGATGATGCTAAGATGAAGAGACTAAAAGGAGAAAAGACACAAAAAAAAATAAAAGAATCGGCTACTCCCTAGACCAGATGACCCTAGGACACAGAAACAACCTCTCACTGGTTGGTACTCGCTCCAGAATGCTGTAGCACTTCGTCGCAAGCTCCAGAAATCTCCTCTTCAAGCCATGAAGTCAAGGGTTCTATTTATAGACCCCCAAAACCCTAGGTCGAGTTGGAGGGATAATAGCAAGGAAATATGGGTAAGCTTTGATAAATCTCGAAGATAATACTCCCAAGAGTCCATAGAAACAAACAGAAGCTTCTGTGGATCAACACATAGAGAAAAAAACATCGAATCATGGACTCTAGTTTGACCACGGACGGAGAGAGGAAGATCAGGCAGAGCAGGACTCTTTGTCTCCCCTAACGGTCTTGCGATAGACCGCAAGGCTCACCAAACGGTAGACCGATAGACTGCTAGGCTCAGTTGATTTCAAAGAGATAAAGCCAACGGGAGAAAAGGTGACCCAACAAGACTCTATGTTTACCTTGCGGTCGAGCAAAGGGCCGCTAAGCCCTGAAAGCGGTCGCGCGATAGACCGTTAGGCAAAGAGACGTGGCAAAGAGATAAAGGCCAAATAAATCTCTGTGTAAATCCATAAAATAATCCTTATTAGCCCTTATCTTGGCCCAATAAGCTTAAATGACAAGAAATAGAGGGAGCTTAGGCTCAACCAGGGAGAAAACCCATAAAATAAGCCCAAAAATGACCAAAAATGGCCCAATAGCCAGTGAACAACTCGAGACATCATAAAATAAGATAGGGAGACGACACAACTCACTGGTCATAAAACGAGTGTCAACAACAGGGTTGGCTGGTAGCCACCGGTGGGGACCCGATGGAGCTTTGCTGGTGTCACCAGTTAGTGTTGGCGAGAATTCCTCAGAGCTGTCGGCCGACGTCGGTGGAGTTTCTCCTGAGCTGTCGGGTGGGTGTCAGTGGGATTCATCCCAAATTGTCGACTGGTGTTGGCACGGTTGGTTGCCAAATTGCTGGATAATGGAGGTGGGATAGGATGTGAACACCTTTATGATGTTATTGATAATCCGCATTACCCTTTTCCATTTTGGGGTGCTTCCAAGGGTGGACCGGTGCCCCCATTCTGTCAAGAATTAAAGTCCACCTTGATAGGTCCTTCACTGGGTAGTAAGATTCTGAGTCAGCAACCATTCTGCCAAATTTTGAGCTTGGTGCCATTCTGGTGAGTGGAGGGGTCTCTTGACTCATGCCCTTCATATGGGGCAGGCCACTTTTCTAATGAACCATATTCATTTGAAAGAGGACCAACGCTCCTCTTGGGAGTTGCCCCCTTGCTTAGGATTGGAAGGTTGGATACTGGTCCGGGGCAGTTGCCCCTGGTGCGATACTGGCATACAGGCTTCTTTGAGTCTCGCCTTGTCTTCTGGAGGCAGGGCCAGCAGCGGCAGGTCACCCATTTATGCAACTGCTATGGCACTTTTTGATGTGAAATGGAGCATCCAAGCTTGCTGGGAGGTCGCCCATGGCTGCGTTTCTCACGCTAGTGTGCCGTGCTCGACGCTGGTCTGTGCCTCCGAGTTGATCGACGGGTTGATGAGGAGAGGGGTGGCGACGGGCCCGCCGAAGGCCGAGGTTGTCGCAGAAAATCTAGGATTCCTCTGGGAAAGTCCTCTGAGTAGAGGGCTCGATGCTAGTCCTTCAGATTCCTGAAGAAGGGGTGGGGAAGACCGGGGGTCTGCATGTCGCTACCGGAGATGGTGAGAGCGCCGAGGGAGGCAGTTATGAAGACTGGTTCCTGTTGTTGCACAGTTTAGGTGCGAACTAGGGGTTAGAGAGGGAGGAGATCCGGGAGAGGGGAGCTGGGAGAGGGGGGTTCCAGCTAGGGAGAGGGGAGGGTGAAGCTGGGGTAGGTTGGGGGTTTCAGGTGTGGGAATGGGGGAGAGGGGAGGGGCGGTCTATCCAATGAAGGGGAGAGGGAGGTGGGGTGTAGCCAAGGGAGAGGGGAGCGGGAGAGGGGTAGTTTGCCCAAGGAAGGGGAGAGGGAGGTGGGGTGTGACCAGGGAGAGGGGAGCAATGAGAGGGGCAGTTTTCCCAAGAGAGGGGACTGGGAGGTGGGTGCGGCCAGGGAGAGGGGAGCAGGGAAAGAGGAGCAGGGTCAAGGGAGCAGAGAAAGGGGGCAGTCTACCCAAGGGAGGGGAGAGGGAGGTGGGTGCGGCCAGGGAGAGGGGAGCAGGGAGAGGGGAGGGTGGAGTAGAGGGAGGGTGGGTGGCTGGTGTGGGAATGGGGGAGAGGGAAGGGGCGATCTATCCAATGGAGGGGAGAGGGAGGTGGGGTGCAGCAAAGGGAGAGGGGAGCAAGGATAGGGGCAGTTTGCCCAAGGGAGGGGAGAGGGAGGTGGGTGTGGCCAGGGAGAGGGGGAGTACGGAGAGAAGAGTAGGGAGGGGGGGCAGTCTTCCCAAGGGAAGGGAGAGGGAGGTGGGTGCGGCTAGGGAGAGGGGGAGTAGGGAGAGAAAAGTAGGGAGGGGGGTAGTCTTCCCAAGGGAGGGGAGAGGGAGGTGGGTGAGGCCAGGGAGAGGGGAGCAGGAAGAGGGGATGGTGGAGCAGGGGGAGGGTGGGTGGCTGGTGTGGGAGTGGGGGAGAGGGAGGTGGGTGCGGCCAGGGAGAGGGGAACCAGGGAGAAGGGAGCAGGGGGAGGGGGGCAGTCTGCCCAAGGGAGGGGAGAGGGAGGTGGGTGCGGCCAGGGAGAGGGTAGCAGGGAGAGGGGTAGGTAGGGCAGAGGGGGGGGGTGCGGCCTGTGGCAAGAGGGGGGGTGGCAGGGAGGTGACAGGGTGAGGTGGACGGGAGAGAGGGAGAGGAGGAGGGGGGTGCAGATTTATGGAGAGGGAGGAGTGGAGGGAATTTTCAAATGGGTGGGGGAAGTCTCTCACTCCCTTTGGCCTCTCACCCACTTTTGGTCTCTCACTAAGGAAAGCTCACTCACAAGAGGGAATTCTTACAAATGCTCAAATTTTCATTAGCTTCTCGATGGAGGGATTGGGTCCTATTTATAAGAGCCCAACTTTTTACATGACACAACTGCCCTTGACTTTGTACACAATGTCCCTTGATGTCCAAGGGAGCAACTATGGGCCCAATTGAAGAACTAAAGGCCCATTAAACTCAAAACCTATGAAAGTGGCCTGTTAACCTAGACATATCACTCAAATAAAGGGAAAATTACATCAATATGACCATAGAAAAAAAGTAAAAATTAGGATGAGGTTTTATCTTCTAGGCTGGGCCTTGCTGACGTAAGTCCATTGGCGTTGGGTCAAACCACCTGCACCTCCTTGGGCTGTCTTATCCATCAAATCCACCTTGGTTGGAAAAGATTCATCCTCGAATCTTGAAGTGGCGGAGCACGACCAAGTTAGTTGCCAGACGGCATGCCGAGGGTGGGGGGTGGTAGATTATGGGCAGTAGGTCCGAGCATTGTGTCCTGTATGCCGTACAGAAATCCAGCCATACGTTGTCCACATAGGACAACTCCAAGGGGCAGCCCCATGTGGTGGGTGCAGTAGGCAGGATCACCAAGTCCGGCTTGTGAGGGGGCTCCTCCCCCTCGTATAGTGCTTGCTCAACATTGATAAGGCATGGGTGTTCCATAGCAAGCTCCTCTTCTTCATATGATGCTATCAAGCTGGGATCCATAGCGGCATGGAGGAGGTCCACACTCACACTTTGTTCCGCCTACTATTCAGGGCGTGGATGCTCAGTCTTGGAGTTTTCTTTTGCCTATTGTTGAAGGCTTGGATGCTCAGCCTTCTTCCCTTGAAGAGATATTAATATGTTATAAAAAATAAAATCTCCCTGTAAGTGGGTAGGCTTCAAAATGCAACTTCTCCTTCCAGCATCTATGACGGCATTCCTTTCATTAAGCCAGTACCTTCCTAAAATGATGCATGTGGCTGCCATGGTGTAGATTCTGCACCAAACTCTGTCAAAATATGTGGCCTTCTCCAATTTTTTATAAAACTCAACAAAAACTCAATCGCCGTCACACACAATTTCCCCAGACTTGGAGAGGGACGCAACGATGTCCGGTGAAATCCAATTGTCAGGCTCCATATCAATAAGACCAATCTCCACTATTTCTCTATTTGGTAAAAGCACAAGAAATATATTGGGAAGTTGAGCCATGTTACAGACTCAAGGAGTGATGCGTGGGATGCTTGGCCAAGGACCGTGTTGATACAGCGGAATAGATAATCTAGAGGGTGGTGAATAGATTATCTCCCACTTTTTGAAATATACTAACTAACAGGCCAGACTAAACATAATGGAAGCAAAGGATGAAATTCTAGAAAATAGATATGATTCAAACGTGCCTAAGCATTCATCTAACGTTGCAGAACACACAGTACAAGCAACCACACAATGAGACAGTATTTTTTAGGTGGTTCGATCTCTATCTAGAGACCTATGTCCACCCCCCACTGAACCAGTGAGGATTCCTGCTGCCGCACAGCTTGAAAAGAGGAACAAATCCTCTATAAACCATTGAGCATCATAGCTTGCTATCCAGAGGAATAGATCCTCTTTAACAGCTACCAAACAGCTTGAAATCGGGCACACAGGGCCCAAACACCACAGATCTGAGACAGCTTCTCAGTCTATCTTCCTACACACAGGGTAGGGATGATTCACATGGTTCTGGTTACAAGATCAAAAGAAAAAGAAAAATGCTAAAGGAGCCGATAATATTTTATCAACAAGACACAGGTCAGATGGTTCTTGTCTGCAGACAGGAAGACATCCTTAATGCTTCTAGATTGGTGATCTCCTCTCCAGATAGCGTTGGTTGCTGATGGATGAAGCTTCTTCTTTTTCGCTGAGAGCTGGAGAAGGGTCTTCCTTCGCTCACTGATGAGCTGAGGATGGGTGGAGAGTTTCACACTTCTTTGAGCATGCTTGACTCGGAGGAAAGGCTCATCTCCTCTCTATTCTCTTCTCTTCATGTGGTTCTCCCTCTTCTCCTCTTCGAGTTGCTCTGGTTGGGCTCTTTCTTTTTCTGCAAGCACTCTCTCACATACACCCTTTTCCCGTGCCTTTCATAAGCACTCCACACGCCCAGATCAAAAAGGTGATCAAATATTATTGCGGGGTCCACTACAGATCATGCTAGAGGTAGGGAACAATTCCCTCCAAAAAGGTGCTTCGAGAAGCTGCTACGTCGTACGGATAGGAATCACCAATGATTGCACGCGGATTTAGGTCCCAATAATGTATCTAGTAAGTGTTCGAACAGCTCGTGGCCAATAATGGCTATTTCATGGTGTCTCATTGAACCCATCTATTTGACACCACTTGTTATGACTGCTAAATGGGCACTAGCCAATCGGGTATACTTCGGACCCATAAGACTCAACGGGACGGAAATCTGGACGGATTAATTAAGAATCCTTAGAAAATCTGTAACTTAACATAGGAAGACCAATAAAGGATGAAACTAGGCTCATTAGAAATCTTGGGCCCGTAGCCCAAACTCCTCTGCTGGGGAGGAAGCCCAATTCGCACCAGAACTGGGGCCCGGAGCCCTTTGCCTGACAACTATCACGAAGGGGTGTGACTGTTGGGGAAATTCAAAGGTAATTAATGGGAAATTCATAACTTTGCCTGTGGTTAATGAAATGACCTAAAACTAAGGCCAAAATTTTGAGTAGGATGTTAGATATAACTTCTGTCATGGGTTCGAGGTCCAATACGGACTGGATAATAGAGCTGTTCCCGGATTACCTCAGGGTACCGAAAGGTCACAATTTGAATAAGGGAGAATAAATGATAAACTTGAAAAAATCATAACTTGGGTTAGGAATAAGGAAATTCAATGAAACTAAGACCCATGGTTAGATCAAGAAGTCCTCTTGATTTCATATGAAGATGTCCTAACCCAAAACCCAACATCCAAGCGCACCCACCCACATCTATGACTGGGTAGACGAAGGGTCACCTCTGTTCAAACCGAAATGATGCTTAGCATTAACCTTCCTTAAACCATCGACCTTGGGAAGCAGGTGGGAGCCTCTGGGTCATAGGAGAACCTTGGGAGACTTGAAAGAAACTATAAAAGGAGGGGGGCGTCATGGGCGGTCAGCCTTTTAGCAACACTAATCTTCCATTTTCTGCCACCTACGGTTTCCCTTGGGTAAGGAAGAGAGGTAAGGGACCTGGGCATTTCGTAGAAGGGTGAATCTACAGTGAAGTCTTGGGAGGGTCTGGGGTGTGGATCTCATTCCTGGATCGAAAGGGGTAAAGTTGAGGAGGATCTGGGTGTGGATATTATCCACGGATCGTCGGTTAGCATCTCAAATGTAGGCACCTAACCTCAAACTTTAGGGGTCAATGATGCATTAGAACAGTTTTAAATATATTTTATACACTTTAAAGAGGGATTAAGGGCACGTGGGGACCACCACCATGTTCATTTTGGTTTTCAGTTTCATTAAGTTTTGGGCTTCCACAAGTTACCTCTGTGTCTCTAAGGATTTGCACAGCCCCTGGGAAGGTCATCCTTTGAGTCAAGGTCTGTACACATTTCATATGATCCATAGCAAGGTCGGTGCATATTTCATGTTGATCATGGCAAGGCCTGTACATATTTCATATGGTTCATAGCAAGGTCTGTGCATATTTCATGTTGATCATGGCAAGGTCTGTGCATAGTTCCTAATATTCATAGTGAGGTCGGTGCATGTTTTCCCCAGGCCGAAGTGAGGTCAGTGCATGTTTTTCCCTGGGCCAAAGTAAGGTCGGTGCATGGTTTCCCCAGGTCAAAGAGAGGTCGGTGCATGTTTTTTCCCAGGCCATAGTTTCCCGGGCCATAGTGAGGTCGGTGCATGTTTTGCCCAGGCCAAAGTAAGGTCGGTGCATGTTTTGCCCAGGCCAAAATGAGGTCGGTGCTTGTTTTGCCCAGGCCAAAGTGTGGTCGGTGCAGGTTTTGTCCAAGCATAACTAAGGTTGGTGCACATTTGGCCCATGCATAGGTAAGGTCGGTGCACGTGCTGCACAGACTTAAGTAAGGTCGATGCACGTATGGTTAAGACCATAGTAAGGTCGATGCACATTTAAGGAAGTTCATGAGTAAGGTCTGAGCACATGTAGGTAAGGTCGGTGCACATGAAGGACAAGTCAGTGCACATGTGTTAAAGTCCATGAGTAAGGTCTGAGCACATGTAGGTAAGGTTGGTGCACATTAAGAACAAGTCACTGCACATATGTTAGAGTCCTTTGGATAAGTCTGAGCAGGTCCAAGGTAAGGTCGGTGCACATGTGTTGATGTCCTTGAGGCAAGTCTGAGCTGGTCCAAGTAAGGTCGGTGCACCTGTAGGTCTGTCCAGATTTCCAGAAACATAGAAAAGGAGAGTTTTGAAAGGGTATTTTATTTCATTAAAATCTGAAAAATTAGAAAATGGTAGAAGGATAAGTTAGACTATAAAAGTTTCATGTACCCAAAAATTCTGTACTTTCAGATATAAGTCATTTTCTATGCATGTGAAGTTTAGAAGGATGAACCTGTACTTTCATATAGTAACCTGAACATGACTATGGGTGTGTTTAGCCATCTTAAACTATTAGCAGCATATCTATGAGCCCGAGTAACTCATTAGAAGCATGACTATGAGTATGTTTAGCCCCCTTAAAGTCATGAAAATATGTCTAATGAGTATCATGCTAGTAATATCAAGTAAGAATATGTATGCCATGAAGGGGAAATAGCAGCATTTTGTGAGGTTGGACTTTGGTCCCTTCTGCGGGACGGCGATATGTAACGCCGCAAAAGTAAAAGATCCCAGGGGATGGAGATACGTAACGCCCTAGTTTAAAATCCTATTGATTCAGTTTTTGGTCCCATTGTGGGGCGGCCTTTGTGGGACGGCGATACGTAATGCCACTGGGCCATAAGAATCTAGGTGGGAGTTCGCTCTCGGGTCTGCGCAGTACTCTTTCGTTCGTTGTGTGTGTGGGCCTCTTGTGTTTGCGGCAGCTGTCCGGTTCCATGAATGAAAATAATATGAACTCTCATAAAATATGATAATAGGTAATTGTTCTTGTGCTGGGGTCTTGTTGCATGCATGGGTGTTCATACACTAGTTAAAGAATCTGTACTTTCCTTGTTTGAGTTATTTTAAGTAGATGATATTAAATGAACTATGCTACAGTTAACATCTAAAAAATACATATAAATGATTATATAGATGCAAAGTTAACCCCAGTTTGTTTAGGATGCCTACTGAGCGTCACACTCACCCTTGTGACACACGTTTTTCAGGAAATATAGAGGAGGAGGTTGAGGTGGAGGCAGCAGTAGAGGAATAGACTTAGCACAGTCCGTCTGGGTATGCTACGGTCGAATGTTTTGCTATATGTAGGGGTGTGGGGTGGAAAGCCCGTGTGGGCTCCTGTGTAATCTGGAACATGAACCTGTACTCTTTTTGGATATTATGAATGGTTGAGATGCTTACCTACATTTCTTGTAACCTGTGGTTTCTCTCTCATGTGAATGTATGCATGTTACATAATATTGTGCTTCCGCGATACGTACGAAGTGATTGCTTCGGGGTCTGATAAAAAGAAAAAAAATAATCCCCAAAAATTTGGGGATCGGATCCTGGGGCGTTACAATGTGGTATCAGAGCCCGAGAGACAAACCATGGTTACAACCATTCCAAATGTTCCATAGTGGAGGAAGTGATAGGTTAGAGTGGGGAAAGGGTAGAGTATGTTTGAAACCATTTAAACCCTCTCACTCAAAGTATTGTATGTTTTTCAGAACCATGCTGCCAAGAAGGCAAAGAGATCTTCCCCAGCCAGATGAGAGGGGATTAGGGGTAGAGGACCCAAATGGGGTGCATGACGGGGCTGTCCATGCCCTAGCAGTTGGCGGTGGGCAGGTGCCCAATGCGGGAGTCAACCTGGAAGGGTTCATGCAGAGTTTCCAAGGGTTGATGCAGGCCATGCAACAACAAATGCTGTAGTAGCCCGCAGCCACACCATGTCACGACCTGCCGGCACTTGATCGGTTCCTAAGGTTGGCGCCTCCTATCTTTAAGGGGGAGAACCGTCCAGAGGTTGCTGAGTCATGGCTCAGCAAAATGGAAAAGAAGTTCCGTGCAATGTGGTGTCCCGAAGAGGAAAAGGTGAACCTGGCGGCCTATGTTCTGCAAGACCAGGCCGACTTGTGGTGGAAGCCCAAGATGCGGACCACCTTCGCGGACTACCACGACGGTGACATACTGTGGGAGATATTACTGTGGGAAGCATACATCCTAGATATGAATGACTTTGATCTCATTCTGGGGATGGACTGGTTAGACAAACACTGCGCTCTCTTGGACTGCCATCGGAAGAGAGTGATTTTTCAGAAATCGGGGAAGGAGACATTCTTCTTTCAATGCCCTAAGAACAAGTCAGGAAGAATGATGGTATCAGCCATCCGTGCCTCCAAGCTGATCAGCGGAGGATGCGACTATTTCTTAGCTAGTGTGGTGTATGAAGAAGGCTCCATCAAGATTTTGGAAGACTTGGACATAGTTTGAGAATTTCTTGATGTGTTTCCCGAGGATCTACCGGGGCTACCACCAGCTCGAGAGACAGAGTTCTCTATTGAGCTAGTACCAGGCACCGCACCCATCTCTGTTCCACCATATCGAATGGCTCCGGCAGAACTTGCTAAACTCAGGAAGCAATTGCAATAGTTGCTATACAAAGGCTTCATTCGGCCCAGTGAGTCCCCGTGGGGAGCACCAGTCTTGTTCATGCGGAAGTAGGATGGGACCATGCGGCTGTGCATTGATTACCGCAAGCTCAACCAGGTCACCATAAAGAACAAGTACCCTCTGCCGAGGATTGAGGAGTTGTTTGACCAATTATCATCTGCCAAAGTCTTCTCCAAGATTGATCTAAGGACAGGTTATCACCAAATCAGAATCAAGCCCGAGGATGTGCCGAAGTCGACCTTTAGGACTCGGTATGGTCACTACGAGTTCTTAGTAGTACCATTCGGGTTGACTAATGCATCGGTTGTATTCATGGAACAGATGAATCATATTTTCCGCCCCTATCTAGATCAGTTTGTCGTTGTCTTTATAGACGACATCCTGATATATTCTGCTAGTCAAGAAAAGCATCAGCAACACTTGCGAGTGGTTCTACAGACCCTCAGGGAGAACAAATTCTTCGCCAAATTCAGCAAATGTGAATTCTGGCTAGATCGGGTTATGTTTCTCAGGCATGTTATATCTGGGAATGGCATATCGGTGGACCCTAGCAAGGTGGAAGTAGTGACAAAATGGGAAGCACCGAAAACAGTCATGGAGATTAGGAGCTTCCTTGGACTGGCCGGGTATTATCGCTGGTTCATCGAAGGTTTCTCCACTATTGCAGCCCCAATGACTAAGCTGACCAAGAAAGGAGCAAAGTTTATCTGGTCAAGGGAGTGTGAAGATAGCTTTCAGATGCTCAAGAAAAAATTGACTGCGACCCCGGTGTTGGCACTCCCTCGAGGGGGCGATGGCTTCACTATTTACACATATGCCTCTAGAATCGGCCTCGGTTGCGTACTGATTCAAAATGGCCGGGTGATCACCTATGCCTCAAGACAACTGAAGGACCATGAAAGGAACTACTCCACTCATGACCTGGAAATGGCAGCAATGGTCCACACCTTGCGTATCTGGAGGCACTATTTATATGGGGCTCGGTTTGAGGTCTTCGCCGACCATCAGAGTCTCAAGTACATATTCACCCAGAAGAAACTCAATTTGAGGCAAAGGAGATGGGGCGAGCTATTGAAGGACTATGACTTTGCCTTACAATACCATCCGGGCAAGGTGAATGTGGTGGCGAATGCTCTCAGTCGAAAGTTAATGGCGTTGAGTTTGCATCGAGAGTGGTATATGATGGAGGGAGTGATCGAATCACGACCCGAGAAAAGAAAGCAGTTCGGTCTCTAGCTGGGTTATCGGCAAGACCTGCATACTTAGATAGAATTGCTGAGGCACAAAGGCAGGACATGGCATTGCAGAGACAACTGAACAATGAGGACTTCCAAATGGGAATTGATGGATTGATTGCATTCCGAGGAAGGATTTGTATACCAGACGATGTGGAGATGAAGAAGGACTTGATGCGAGAGGCTCATGGGTCAAAATTTTCCATCCATCCTGGAAGCACCAAAATGTTCCAAGATATGAAAAGGATGTATTGGTGGCCGGGAATGAAGCGAGAGATTACAAAGTTCGTATCCAAATGCCTCACTTGTTAGCAAGTAAAAATTGAGCAACAAAGACCCGGCGGTCCTCTCCAAACCATTGAAATAGCCCAGTGGAAATGGGACCAAATCACCATGGACTTTGTGTCTGGCCTACCCATGACCAGGAGAAGGCATGACACAATTTGGGTAATTATGGACAGGTTCACAAAGACTGCACACTTCCTGCCCATCAACAAGCAAACTCCAATCGAATCCTTAGCGAAATTATTCATCACCGAGATTATTTGGTTGCATGGGGCACCCTTGTCCATCATTTCTGATCGGGACCCTCGATTCACCGCGAGGTTCTGGAAAAGCTTGTAGCATGCTATGGGGACAGAGTTGCGGCTCAACTCGACCTTTCATCCTCAGACCGATGGGCAATCCGAGCGTACCATCCAAACTCTAGAAGATATGCTAAGGGCGTGTAGTATTGAATGGAGAGGAAACTGGGACGACCACTTACCCCTGATAGAGTTTGCATACAACAATAGTTACCACTCCACCATCGGAATGGCACCTTATGAGGCACTCTATGGGAGGCCATGTAGGTCACCGGTATGCTGGTATGAAGCTGGAGAGAAGCAGATATTCGGGCCACAATTGGTGCAAGACTACTCAGAGAAGATATCCATGATCCGACAACGACTCCTCACAGCCCAGAGTTGACAGAAAAGTTATACAGACCAGCGACGGAGAGAGTTGACATTTGTGGAAGGAGACCATGTATTCCTAAAGGTGTCTCGTACCAAGGGAGTCATGTGATTCGGGAAGAAGGGCAAGCTCAATCCCAGGTATATCGGGCCATTTGAGATTCTGCAAAGGGTCAGCGAGGAGGCTTATCGACTTGCACTCTCGCTCGCTCTGGCACATGTGCATCCGGTCTTCCACGTCTCCATGCTCAGGGGATATATCCGAGATGCCTCGCATGTGATAGAATACGAGCCCCTGGAAGTTCGAGCAGATCTGTCTTATGTGAAGCAGCCCATCGAGATCATCGACCGGAAGGAACAAGTATTGAGGAATAAGACCATCCAGCTGGTGAAAGTCTTATGAAGGAATTCTCATTCCGAGGAAGTAACTTGGGAGCCGGAGGACAAGATGCACCAGGAATACCCCCAACTATTCGGTGAGCAATTTTTCCTTAAAGAGAAGTTTTCTTCTTTCTTTCAATTCGATTTCGATGATGGAATTATTTTAAGGGGGAGAGGATGTTATGACCGCTAAATGGGCACTCGCCAATCGGTATAAGACTCAATGGGCCGAAACTTTGGATGGATTAATTAAGAATCCTTATAAAACCGGTAACTTGACATAGGAAGATTAGAAAAGCATGAAACCAGGCTCGTTAGAAAGCTTGGGCCCTTAGCCCAAACTCCTCTGTTGGGGAGGAAGCCCAATTCGCACCAGAACTTGGGCTCGGAGCCCTTTGGCTGACAGCTGTCACAAAGGGGTGTGACTATTGGGGAAATTTGAAGGTAATTAATGGGAAATTCATAACTTCGCTTGTGGTTAATGAAATGACCTGAAACAAAGGCCAACATTTTGAGTAGGATGTTAGCTACAACTTCTATGATGAGGTCGAGGCCCATTGCGGACTGGATAATAGAGTTGTGCCTGGATTACCTCGGGCTACCGAAAGGTCACAATTTGAATAAGGGAGAATAAATGATAAACTTGAAAAAATCATAACTCGGGATAGGAATAAGGTAATTCGATGAAACCAAGACCCATAGTTAGATCAAGAAGTCCTCTTGATTTCATATGAAGATGTCCCAACCCAAAACCCAACATAAAAGTGTGCCCACCCACATCTATGACCGGATAGACGAAGGGTCACCTCTGTTAAAACTGAAAGGATGCTTAGCATTAACCTTCCTTAAACCATCGACCTTGGGAAGCAAGTGGGAGCCTTCTGGGTCGTAGGAGAACCTTGGGAGACTTGAAAGAAACTATAAAAGGAGGGGGGTGTCATGGGTGGTCAGCCTTTTAGCAAGACTAATCTTCCATTTTCTGCCACCTACGGTTTCCCTTGGGTAAGGAAGAGAGGTGAGGGACCTGGGCATTTCATAGAAGGGTAAACCAACAGCGAAGTCTTGGGAGGGTCTGGGGTGTGGATCTCATCCCCGGATCGAAACGGGTAAAGCTGAGGAGGATCTGGGGTGCGGATATTATCCCTAGATCGTCGGTTAGCATCTCAAAGATGGACACCTAACCTCAAACTTTAGGGGTCAATGATGCATTAGAACGGTTTTAAATATATTTTATACCCTTTAAAGAGGGATTAAGGGCACGTGGGGACCACCACCATGTTCATTTTGATTTTTGGTGGCATCAAGTTTTGGGCTTCCATGAGTTATCTATGTGTCCCTAAGGATTTGCACAGCCCCTGGGAAGGTCAACCTTTGAGGCAAGGTCTGTACACATTTCACATGGTTCATAGTAAGGTCTGTGCATATTTCATGTTGATCATGGCAAGGCCTATACATATTTCATATGGTTCATAGCAAGGTCTGTGCATATTTCATGTTGATCATGGCAAGGTCTGTGCATTGTTCCTAATATTCATAGTGAGGTCGGTGCATGTTTTCCCCAGGCCGAAGTGAGGTCGGTGTATGTTTTTTCCCGGGTCAAGGTAAGGTCGGTGCATGGTTTCCCCAGGCCAAAGTGAGGTTGGTGCATGTTTTTCCCTGGCCATAGTGAGGTCGGTGCATGTTTTTTCCCGGGTCATAGTGAGGTCGGTGCATGTTTTGCCCAGGCCAAAGTAAGGTCGGTGCATGTTTTCCCCAGACCAAAGTGAGGTCGATGCATGTTTTCCCCAGGCCATAGTGAGGTCGGTGCATGTTTTGCCCAGGCCAAAGTGAGGTCGGTGCATGTTTTGTCCAAGCATAACTAAGGTCGGTGCACATTTGGCCCATGCATAGGTAAGGTCGGTGCACGTGCTGCACAGACTTAAGTAAGGTCGATGCACATATGGTTAAGACCATAGTAAGGTCGATGCACATTTAAGGAAGTTCATGAGTAAGGTCTAAGCATATGTAGGTAAGGTCGGTGCACATGAAGGACAAGTCAGTGCACATGTGTTAAAGTCCATGAGTAAGGTCTGAGCACATGTAGGTAAGGTCGGTGCACATGAAGAACAAGTCAGTGCACATATGTTAGAGTCCTTTGGACAAGTCTGAGCAGGTCCAAGGTAAGGTCGGTGCACATGTGTTGACGTCCTTGAGGCAAGTTTGAGCAGGTCTAGGTAAGGTCGGTGCACCTGTAGGTCTATCCAGATTTCCAGAAACAAAGAAAAGGAGAGTTTTGAAAGGGCATTTTATTTCATAAAAATCTGAAAAATTAGAAAATGGTAGAAGGATAAGTTAGTAACCCACTATAAAAGTTTCATGTACCCAGAAATTTTGTTCTTTCAGATATAAGTCATTTTCTATGCATGTGAAGCCTAGAAGGATGAACATGTGCTTTCATATAGTAACCTGAACATGACTATGGGTGTGTTTAGCCATCTTAAACTATTAGCATCATATCTATGAGCATGAGTAACTTATTAGAAGCATGACCATGAGTATGCTTAGCCCCCTTAAAATCACTAAAATATGTCTGATGAGCATCATGCTAGTAATATCAAGTAAGAATATGTATGCCATGAAGGGAAAACATCAGCATTTTATGAGGTTGGACTTCGGTCCCTTCTGCGGGATGGCGATACCTAACGTCGCGGAAATAAAAGATCCCAGGGGATGGCGATACGTAACGCCCTGGTTTAAAATCCTATTGATTCAGTCTTCAGTCCCATTGTAGGGCGGCCTTTGTGGGACGGCAATACGTAACGCCACTGGGCCACAAGAATCTAGGTGGGAGTTCGCTCTCGGGTCTGTGCAGTACTCTTTCGTTCGTTGTGTGTGTGTGGGCCTCCTGTGTTTGTGGCAGCTGTCCGGTTCCATGAATGGCAATAATATGAACTCTCATAAAATATGATAATAGGTAATTGTTCTTGTGCTGGGGTCTTGCTGCATGCATGGGCGTTCATACACTAGTTAAAGAATCTGTACTTTCCTTGTTTTAGTTATTTTAAGTAGATGATATTAAATGAACTATACTACTGTTAACATCTAAAAAATACATATAAATGATTATATAGATGCAAAGTTAACCCCAGTTTGTTTAGGATGCCTACTGAGTGTCACACTCACCCTTGTGACACATTTTTCAGGAAATATAGAGGAGGAGGTTGAGGTGGAGCCAGCAGCAGAGGAATAGACTTAGCACAGTCCGTCTGGGTATACTACGGTCGATTGTTTTGCTATATGTAGGGGTGTGGGGTGGAAAGCCCGTGTGGGCTCCTGTGTAATCTGGAACATGAACCTGTACTCTTTTTGGAGATTATGAATGGTTGAGATGCTTACCTACATTTCTTGTAACCTGTGGTTTCTCTCTCATGTGAATGTATGCATGTTACATAATATTGTGCTTCCGCGATACGTACGAAGTGATTGCTTCGGGGTCCGATAAAAAGAAAAAAAAATAATCCCCAAAAATTGTGGATCAGATCCCGGGGCGTTACACCACTGCTTAGCCATTTTTCACCCTTAGACGGCTATATGTTTCCTTTGACCATCTAATTTTCACCCTTAGCGTTCAAAAGCCGTCGCCCTTGATCTTCTTACAGAATGTGCTTGGAGTTGGCTCTTCTTCTTCCTCCTGCTTCTTCTTCTTCTCATTTTTCAACTCACACGAGCTATTCTTCTTCTCTTCTTGTGCTGCCTTATTTTTCTTCTTTACAAGTGCTGGAATGAAGGCATGAGCTCCTGAAGATAGTTAACTCGATCAAAGACTCCATTTGAATTTGCTGAGCCTAGTTGAGCTGCAACTGCTATGGTTGAAGACTTGAAATAGCTGCTGCCGCTTCTTCTCATTCTCATCATTATAAGGACCATAGGAACTGAAGATTAATCCCATCTCTTGACCTTGAAAGAGGTTAAACAATGTCATCCAAGGTTTAAGAGAGCTCCAGATTCCAGATAATAGGGTTTGGAAACTCATACAAGGTCAATTCCTTCGAGCAGGCTTGATCAATCTTCATATTTCACTACTAGGAGCTATTTTTCACCGTTAGTGAGCTATCTTTCACTGTTAATGCCCATTTATCTTCCTTGCCCATGTATTTGTCACCCTTATCTTCTGTAAGCCGTTGCCTTTGAAAGATTCTATACCTTTTGAAAACTTAACGTGACGGAGTCAACTCCATTGGCTTTTGAAGTTGATGCTGCTTCTTCATCTTCTCACGTTTTTACTCTAACATCCATTTTTGACACTTAGAAGGCATTTTACACCCTTATGGACCATTTGTCACCACTAGGCAGCTATTTGTCACCCTTATTCTGTCGCTAAAGCACTGCTTTGAACAGATCATATAACTTCACTTTTGCAACCTTGCTGCGTCGACCTGATGGACAGATGGCGTCCAGTCCATTTGCTCACCAACTTCAATTTTCACTGTATATCCGTCGCAAAAGTTATTTTTCACCCTTGGTGACCTATTTGTCACCCTTAGCTGGACATTTTTCACCTTTATCTTGCCATTTGTCAGCGATAACATGTTGTGCAGCCTGCTTGGCAGAGTCGACTCTAGAAGCATTTGGGGTCGACTCGGCTTCTTGATTTTCATGCAATTGACTTGATTTTCATTCATTTGGCCATACCTTTGATCAAAAATGATCCTGTCTTCACAAAAACTATGGAAATACATGTATGTATGAAGAACATGAACATCTTCAAAGACATATGGACCCAAGAATGAGAAAAACATATGAAACACGTATGAGCCATAAGAATCAAGAACACATACGTATGAAACATGAGAATCAAGAACACATACACATGAAACATAAGAATCAAGAACACATGAATAAAAAACGCAAGAAACTCAAGGATGAGTCACAGCGTTGACATCATCAAAACAACAGGGACATAACATTCTCCCCCTTTTTGATGATGGCAACACTGTGAGTCATTTTGATCAATTTGACGTAAATGATTCAATGTATGCACAAGTATGCCTCAATGATATGCACAAGTATGCCACAAGTATGCATATGCCTCAATGCATCCACAATGCATCTCCCATATAATGACTCTCAACTATTCTCCCCCTTTGACATCAAAAAAAAAAAACAAAATAGTTTGACAACATGTTTGCAATATGGAGATGAATGAATCAAGAAGGCTTTAAAGGGATGAACTAGCTCTCAAATGCCAGAGTTGAAGGAAAAATAAGGATGATGGAATTTATCAAGAAAAATTCTCAATCTGATACAAATTCCATAAATCAGAAGTGACTTAAATGTAGAGTCTTCCATTATAACAAACTTATGAAATGTTCATAATTTATGGCATGGTTCAAATCTAATGAGGTCGGAGTTTATTAATGCAATTTCATTGACAAAAAATTTTCTGCATTCAAGTTTAATAGAAATGAACCAAATTTCCATATTAGAACCTTGTTTAACCCTCTTTTATCTTACTTATTCAAAGTCAATGACTCCTCTAGGAGTTACTAAGACTAGTATTGAGGTTAAACAAGCAAGAGTTTCTAATCTCATTTAGGTCTCAACTATTTTTCATTTCATCTTTTGCTACCATTTTTGTTTTCTTTTGCCTTGAATTTTGAGAGCAATCAAGTTCAGTGCATACTTTGCATCTAGAGGATACACGTTGTTTAGACGTCAGTATCCCTAAGTGTTTAGTATGACTAACTGTAATGCCTCATTTTGAACAGAGGTAGCTGTGTCACTTCATGACATATCTCATCTCATTTCTTTGATGAGTGAGACATATTTCTCGGCGAGCTAGCCATTTCTGTGCCTTGATTTTCAACAATTTTTATGCAGAGTTAACATTGGCACTTCATGACACAGTCCATTAACCTTCAAGGGTTTAAGGACATAGTTTCTCAGTAAATCATTGTCATTGCTCTGTCAATTTGACCCTTTAGAGTTTCAGATTATCTGATGTCTAAAGACAATACTGAGTTAAAGTATCTCAACTGAAGTTGCCATTTCATTAGAATTTTTAGATTTCAAGAGATTAATCAGGGCACAACATGCAAGATATGGTTA
Organism: Amorphophallus konjac; assembly: GCA_022559845.1. Classification (NCBI taxonomy): domain Eukaryota; kingdom Viridiplantae; phylum Streptophyta; class Magnoliopsida; order Alismatales; family Araceae; genus Amorphophallus; species Amorphophallus konjac. The sequence continues at coordinate 148,179,299 of CM040123.1, forward strand.
AGTCCTATTAAACTAAACACATATTCTTTTCAAGATATTTATTTTTTAAACTCAAAGAAGTCATTAAATTTAAACAGTAGTTTATTCTGGACAATCATAAACTTGTGCAATAGAAGATTCCTTATCTGAGTTGTTTTCAGATTTATGGTTGTTGCATCCCTAAGGTTTTGATGAGGTCAAACACCATAAGTCAATCATCATTAGTCAAACATCATATGTCAAACACCATAAATCCTCATGAGAATGTACAATGGAGTTTGTGCCAGTCATCTAGTTCTTATGTTTAAATCTGCTAGACTTTTGCTTATGCGTCGGTGCATATCATGTTCTTTCATGCTCTAAGGTCGGTGCATATAGGCCATCCAGCACATCTAAGGTCGGTGCAGGTTTTTGCATTGCGTATGATAAGGTCGGTGCATATTTTTGTTGTTCAGCCAAATAACGTCGGTGCACATTTCATTTGTCTACATATAAAGGTCGGTGCACATTTTGCTGGTCTGCATATAGGTCGGTGCATGTTCATGTATAACATCTAAGGTCGATGCATGTTTTCCAGACTACATATGAGGTCGGTGCACCTTCTTGTCTTTTCATTAGAAGGTCGGTGCATGTTGTCCTTTGTACAAGTCAAGGTCGGTGTATGAAGGTCAGTGCACATCCTCTTGGCAGAAACTAGGTCGGTGCACATCCGGTTCCCTGAGATATAAGGTCGGTGCATCTTTTGCTTCATGCCATATGAAGTCGGTGCACATATCAGCACAATGAACATAAGGTCGGTGCATCTTCTGCTTCATGCATATAAAGCCCAAGCACATTTCCTTGCCAGGTCAGTGCATCCTTTGTTTTATACTACCTAAGGTCTGTGCATATTTTCTAATTTGGCATGCAAGGGTCAGTGCATATTTACATTCGGAATAAGTAATGTTTGTGCACCCTTTCTGACTCATGTTAACAAGGTGTTTGATGAAACGTCCCTCTTCCAACTTACATGATTAAAGCAGCACGTGAGGTCGAACTAAGAACAGGCACGTGAAGTCTAACAAAAGTGTGCATGATAAGGATTAAAGCAGCACATGAGGTCAAACTAAGAACATGCATGTGTTCCCAAAAATGGCGCGAAAAGACTTATACATGTGGCAGAATCTCCAACACTGTTGGGCACGTGATCCAAGGGAGAATGGCACGCTATTTTAGAGGCTTCCAGAAGAATTTTCAGGTGGACCAATGAGTGCTCACTAGGTTATCTGCTACTACGGAGCCGCTACTCCTATATAAGGGTGCCTTGCCCCTCAAAGAAAGCTGCTAAAAGCTGCTGTAACTTTTCATTCGCATATTCAGAAAGAGAGAACCCCCCCAAGAAGGAGAGAGTCTTCCCCATAGGAAGAAAATGAGAGGATCTTTCCATAAAAGATAGATTTGAGCGCAGCCAGCCATCCTATCTGGAATTGCTTCATTGAAGCTACATTTCTTTTGTCCTTTTCAATTTCTATTCTTCCTTTCCATTCCAACTTTTGATTTGGTTTTGGTTCCCTCTGAGTGTACTTGGAGGAAGGGAGACAGCATCTCCGGTTGCGAGTGACTTGGGGTCACTCGTGGGTTCCCTGTCATGCCCCGAGCGCAGAAGATTACCCGGAGGCGTGACACGTCTATATAGATCGTGTCAATCATGTAAATATCAGAGTGCTCAAATAACTAAGATTTAACTCGAAATTAATACAATAGTACGAGCTGACAATTGTCACAACTAATCAAAGGACAAATACATATGTTCCCAGAGTCCAACGACTAGGCTTCAAATCTTAAGCAGTTCTAATCAAGTTGACTAATACAAATGACATAGATGAATTGATACAACTGACATATGTGAACTAATACAATAACACAAAGGACATGACAATTTGATAACTTCACTCTAACACTCATCACTCAGTCTCATTCCCTTCCGAGTGTTGGTTGACATCCAAATTACCTGAAAATATTAGAAAACAACTAGATGAGCGAATCGCTCAATAGGAATTACATCTCAAGATTTAACATGCTTTAAGTGGTTTACAAGTTCAATTAATGTCAGTAAAGCTATGCATGTAGATGAGTAGATATCAAGGATTGTAAGAATCGACAAGAGCAGTGAAGGAATAATGAGTGAGAGTGTAAGGATTCCAACTTCAATGCAGCAATAGCAAGAGATTCAAGCAAGTAATAACTAGAATTAACAAAATCTTTCCAAGAGAGTAAGAACTCATGTCAAGCAAGTAATAGAAAGTAATATAAATTCAAGCATGTAAAACTGGAATTGGCTATATATCAATTTCATTCAAGTAAAAACTTTACCCTTCTGCGGATCTCAAGTCAAATCAATCAAGTAATATCACGAGAATGAGTGGAATGTCTAAAGCCTAACAAGCAAGTATTCCGGTGCAATGCCAAACACCATGGTCAATAAACTCCCATGGGCACAAGTACCTTCGGGTGCTCCTCCCATGACCAAATCGGGCCCTATATGCACAGCATTAATCATGTTTGTTGACATCCACTCTCATTTATAGCCAATATGGAATTTCAATGTTTGACCCGTATGATATATAAGGCAGAATTATGGAATGGAATCCAAGGGCGCATTGATGTGTAGGGATGAACTAGGAGTGGAAATCAGTAACGTTTGACACACAGAAAAAAACTAGATAAGAGAGATGCCGTATATACTTTATATCTATTTGCTAAACATGCAATTGAGAGGGGTCTTGGGTTTGTATGTTTATGTTGTTATTCATGTAAGTTCTTGAGATTTTAGTCTTTCTTAATCATTTTCATACTTTTCGGATCTTCATTTCAATTTCATGTCTTCTGCAAACTTGTTCATCCTTAAGTGCTTTACATTTTCTTCTTCAACCTTTTTCTCTAATTCCTCTCCGTTTTCAAGTTATTACATATTTTTCCACTTGCTATCCTGGCATATTACTGTTCATCCGTGTTGATACCTTCTTTTGTTCCCTAGTTTTCATGCCCTTCCAATCCTATTTTCTCTCTGAGTTCTTCACAAAAGTTCTTCTTCTCTTGTAGATATACATTTTCTTCTTCTACCACTTCCTCCAATTCTTCTTAGTTTTTAAGTTATAATTAATTTTCTACGGTTCTATTTTCTACTCAGTCACTATTCACCTACGCCTATAGATCTCGATTTTTCACATTTTTCACCTTCTTACTCTCATTTTCTCTGTCTGCACTCTTCATAAGACTTCTTCCTAACCCTCCAATCTATAACTTTATCTTCTTTCACATATTCTCATTCTCTCTAGATTTTTCGTTATTCTCCTTCTTAGAACCCCCTATTTTCAATATAATTTCATTGTGCTTTCAACTTGGTCTTTTTCAACTTGGTCTTTTTCCACGTTTTTCATCCTCTTGGCTACAATTTTTTCTTTCACTATTTTCATATTTTAGTTTCTCTAATATAACATTTTTAACATGGTGATTTCAGTTTCACAGAAATTGACATAATGACAGGCCCTTTACCAAAGCATGAACTATATCAAATATAGATATTAGCTAATATATGCTAATCGTCCTAGATTTAAGCTAACACATGCTAATTATTCTAGGTATGAGACTAATACTTACTAATACTTGCTAATTATTCTGGATATGAGGTTAATACATGCTAATTATCTTCGGTATGAAGCTAATACATGCTAATCGTCCTAGATTTAAGCTAACACACGCTAATTATTCTAGGTATGAGACTAATACTTGCTAATACTTGTTAATTATTCTGGATATAAGGCTAATACATGCTAATTATCGTAGGTATGAAGCTAATACATGCTAATCGTCCTAGATTTTAAGCTAACACATCCTTTATATACACTGAATATCGCATGGAAATGAGCCTAAGACTAAATGCCTAGACTAATCATCCTAGATTAGCTACTAGTTTAGTTAAAAGTTGAGAACACCTACCTTGTTGGAAGATCTCTAGCAGTAGCAGAACCCTTCTAGGTGACTGTGTAATCCCTGCAGAGCTTTGCCCCAACCTTAGCTAACCTAGAATGGGGGTAGCAAAGGGTATGTTATAGGGTCTGGTATGACCGGATAGGGGGGCAAGATATGGAATAATGGGGCTTTACAGCTTGTACAGGCTGGAGAGATAAGGGATAATGTTTGGACAGCCAATCTATGGCCCAGATCGTAAAGTCTGTCTCCCACATTCATACACGATCCCTCTTCAATGTGCACACTTTCAAAGTCTGTACATCCTCAAAGTCTATACAGGCTTCCCCAAAGTCTGTACATCCTCTCCCTCTCAAAGTCTATACATTGGCTTCCCCTCAAAGTCTGCACATCACAAAGTCTGTACATTGCTATTGCTAGCCTATTCACAAAGTCTGTACATCACAAGTCTGTACATTGGCTTCCTCTCAAAGTCTGTACATCACTTCCTCTCAAAGTCTGTACATCACAAAGTCTATACATTGGCTATTGCTAGTCTATTCACAAAGTCTGTACATCACAAGTCTGTACATCCTCTCCCTCTCAAAGTCTATACATTGGCTTCCTAAAGTCTCAAAGTCTATACAGGCTTCCTCAAAGTCTGTACATCCTCTCCCTCTCAAAGTCTATACATTGGCTTCCTCTCAAAGTATGTACATCACTTCCTCTCAAAGTCTGTACATCACAAAGTCTATACATTGGCTATTGCTAGCCTATTCACAAAGTCTGTACATCCTCTCCCTCTCAAAGTCTATACATTGGCTTCCTAAAGTCTCAAAGTCTATACAGACTTCCTCAAAGTATGTACATCCTCTCCCTCTCAAAGTCTATACATTGGCTTCCTCTCAAAGTCTGCACATCACTTTCTCTCAAAATCTGTACATCACAAAGTCTATACATTGGCTATTGCTAGCCTATTCATAAAGTGTGTACATCACAAGTCTGTACATCCTCTCCCTCTCAAAGTCTATACATTGGCTTCCTAAAGTCTCAACATCCTCAATGTCTATACATTCTTATCTTTACCTACGTTACATCCTCAAAGTCTGTACATTCCTCAAAGTCTATACATTCCTATCTTTACCTACGTTACGTCCTCAAAGCCTGTACATTCTCAAAGTCTTTACATTCCTATCTTTACCTACGTTGTTGGTCACTCAAAGTCTATACATTGCAGCTCAAAGTCTATACATTGGTCATTTGCTGCAACTCAAAGTCTATACATTGCAGCACCGTCTCACTTAGCATCTTATTTTAACAAGTCTATACGCTGGCTACTGCACTCGCAAGTCTATACATTGGCTGCTGCATGCTCACACAACCACTAAGTCTATACATTCTTGTTGTTGTGTTCGTGCATTCACAAGTCTGTACATCACTGTAGCTGCATCGTCTCATGCAGCGTCTCATTCAAAGTCTGTACAGCGTTCGTCTCAGCCAGCGTCTCATGCTGCGTCTTAGGCAAGTCTGTACATTGCACTATAGCTGCATTGTTTCACCTGAAGTCTGTGCATCGTCTCAGCCATCGTCTCATTCAGCGTCTCACGCTTGCAAAGTCTATACACTGGTCGGTGGAAGCAAGTCTATACATTCGACTGTTTCAGCAAGTCTGTACAGCGATTGCATTCATATTGAAAGTCTATACATCCCTGTAGCTTTCACGAGACGAAGTCTGTACATTGGACTATTGGGTAAAGTCTATACATCCTCTAGCTGGAACTGTGCAAGTCTGTACATCGCTGCTTTGCCAAAGTCTGTACATTGGCATCTTTTCCTACGTTGCACTTCCAAGTCTGTACGTTGCTAGCTTATAATGTATAATTAATTGGCACAAAAGGTAAATGGTGGATGCTAGGATTTGAACCCAGGTCATTGGGTTGAAAGACAAGTTACTTAACCCACTACACTAGGAAGCCACTTGTTAAGTGAATAATCTTTACATATGATAACTTCATGTTCCAACTTCTTACTTAAGCTTCCTCTAGAGTTTATCTAATTTTTTTTTATTTTGGAAATATTATTAATAAATATATATATATATATTTTATACGGGGTGCTACACCCTCCCCCACTTAAAAGAATTTGGTTCCCAAATTCAATTACATTATACGGAGACAAGGAGGGTGAGAATTACTTACGGACTAGAATAATTCTGGAAATCTCCTTCTCATAAACTCCTCGGTTTCCCCTGTAGCTTCTTGTTCTGGGCATCGATTCCATTGAATTTTTACCATAGGGATCATCTTGTTCCTTAGAACTCAGATTTCTTGGTCGAGGATCTTTACTGGCCTTTGCTCATAGGTGAGGTCCTTCTGTATCACCAACTCAGTGTGATCGATGACGTCTGAGAAATCGTGCACGTATTTCTTTAGCATAGAAACATGAAATACGTTGTGCACTTCTGACAGTTGTGGAGGTAGGGCGATACGATAAGCCACTTCGCCTACCCTTTCCAGTACTTCGAATGGACCGATAAACCTTGGTGTTAATTTGCCTTTAACACCAAATCTTCTAATGCCTCGGCCGGGAGATACCTTGAGGAAAACATGATCTCCGACTTGAAATTCCAGGTCTCGCCTTCTGTTATCGGCATAAGATTTCTGCCTGGACTGTGCTATCATTAACCTTTCTCTAATGAGTTGTATCTTCTCGGTAGAATCTCGCACCATGTCAGGACCTAGAATTTATTTTTCACCGACTTCATCCCAGCATATGGGAGATCGGCAACTCCTGCCATATAATGCCTCAAAAGGTGCCATTTGTATGCTGGCTTGATAGCTGTTGTTATATGCAAATTCGGCTAGTGGTAAGTGGTCATTCCAACTACCGCCGAAGTCTATAATGCATGCCCTTAACATATCTTCCACAACTTGATTAGTCCTCTCGGTCTGTCCATCTGTTTGGGGATGAAAAGCAGTGCTATAGTTGAGTCTCGTCCCCAAGGAGTGTTGCATGCTCTTCCAGAAATAAGAGGTGAAGCGCGGGTCTCGGTCAGATACGATCGAGATGGGAACTCCATGCAATCTAACCATTTCCTTCATATACAGGGCAGCAAGTACGTCGACTGACCATCGACTTTTGATGGGTAAGAAATGGGCCGATTTAGTTAACCGGTCGATAATTACCCAAATTCCATCATATCCGCCCCTAGACTTGGGCAAACCCATGATAAAGTCCATGCCAATGTCTTCCCACTTCCACTTGGGAATATCCAGCGGATGTAGCTTTCCGGCGGGTTTTTGATGTTCCGCCTTCACTTGTTGGCATGTGAGGCAACGAGACACAAAGTCTGCTACCTCCCTTTTCATGTTAGGCCACCAGAAAGTTCTTTTCAAGTCTTGGTACATCTTAATGGCTCCAGGGTGGATTGTGTACCTCGATCTATGAGCTTCTTCAAGAATCTTCTTCTTCAATTCGGGACAGTCGGGCACACATGTCCGTTCATGAAATAGTAATCTGCCATCAGGTGCCAGCTTGAAATCCAGTCTCTCGTCCAGCTTGCTCTTTATCTCCACTAGCGAGGGATCCTCTTCTTGTAACTTCTTGATTTCAGGTAGCAAATCTGGATGTAGGCTCATATGAGATAGAGTAATACACATGTTCTTCTCATCTGTGCTGATATCAAGCTCAGAGAATTTCTCCAGCAGTTTCCATTCTTGTATCATGCAGTTGGCCAATATTGTTCTCGGCTTTCGATTAAGGGCATCAGCTACGGAATTACCCTTACTAGGATGGTACTGTATAGTGAAGTCGAGATCCTTGAGATACTCGAGCCAACGCCTTTGCTGCATGTTCAACTCCTTTTAGGAGAATAAGTACTTGAGGCTTTTATGATCGGAGTACACAGTGAATTGTTCTCCGTAGAGATAGTGCCTCCAGATCTTTAAAGCGAATACTACTGCGGCCAGTTCTAAGTCGTGAACTGGGTAGTTCTCTTCATGTTTCTTCAATTGTCAGGAAGAGTATGCAATGACTCTCCCATTCTGCATCAATACACATCCGAGGCCAATACCAGAAGCATCGGTATATACCTCGTATTTTTTTCCTTCCATTGGTAATGATAAGATTGGAGCAGTGGTCAAGAGATCCTTCAAAGTTTGAAAACTCTTTTCACAGTTTTCCTTCCACTCATAAGGCACTTCCTTGCGGGTTAACCTGGTCAGGGGAACAGCAATTTTGGAGAAGTCCTTTATAAAACACCGGTAGTAACCAGCTAGACCCAAGAAGCTCCGAATCTCAGTTACATTTGTGGGTCGTTCCCAGTTCTTCACGGCTTCGACCTTTGATGGGTCAACAGCAATTCCGTTCTTCGAAATGATATGGCCTAAAAAGGATACTTCCTCGAGCCAAAACTCGCATTTGCTGAATTTGGCATATAGCTTGTTTCCCCTTAATATCTGCAATGCCTTCTTGAGGTGTTCTTCATGATCCTCTTCGGTCTTTGAATAGATCAGAATATCATCAATAAAGACCACAATAAATTGGTCTAAATAGGGCTTGAATATGTTGTTCATTAACTGCATAAAAGTTGCGGGGGCATTTGTTAGTCCGAAAGGTATAACAGTAAATTCGTAATGCTTATACCTGCTTCGGAATGCAGTTTTATGAATGTCTTCTTCTTTAACCTTCAATTGGTGGTAACCAGAACGAAGATCAATCTTGGAGAAATATAAAGCTCCAGATAGTTGATCAAACAGCTCATCAATCCTTGGCAGTAGATACTTGTTCTTGATTGTAAGGTGATTTAGCTGCCGATAATCTATGCATAATCTCATCGACCCGTCCTTCTTTTTGACGAATAGCACGGGTGCTCCCCATGGGGAAGTACTCGGCCTGATGAAACCCTTGTTCAATAACTCCATTAGCTGCTCTTTTAGTTCCTTCAGCTCAACAGGGGACATTCTGTATGGTGCCCTGGAAATAGGACCAGCACAAGGGACAAGGTCGATTGTGAACGACACTTCCCTTTCCGGGGGTAAGCCGGTTAAATCTTCTGGAAAAACATCAGGAAAATCCCGAATTACACGGATGTCTTCAAGTTTAACCTTCTCGACTTCCGTGGCAGTCACGAATGCTATGAAAGCCATGCATCCCTTATTCATAAGTTTACTAGCTGGGAGTGCTGATATAAGAAGTGATTTACTCCGAGGGCTATTGTAAACTAGCTCTGGGAAATCTACGAAAGTTACCTTGCCATGCCGACAATCTACAGTTGCTTGGTATGTGGATAGCCAGTCGGCACCTAGTATGACATCATAACCCTTTATATCTAGGCATATCAGGTCAGCAGGTAAATTATTTCCCTTAATCATCACTTCACAGTTTGGATAGTGATAAGTGATATCAGACTCATTCCCAAGAGGTGTAGATATGACCAAATCTAACAGTTCATGTTTCTTAGAAAATGAAGCAGCAAAGTTCTTGGAAATGAATGAATGAGTTGCTCCGGTATCGAATAAAACTTGAGCAGTTTTTGAACAAATAGTGAGAGTACCTTCCACAATTCCACCTTTAGTTGGTTCCATCTCTTGGAGAGCTTGCAAACGGCCTTGTTTCTTTACCGGACGCTTCTCGTCTTTGGTGTCTTGTTCCTTCATCAGTGGGCAGTCTGGGATTCGATGCTCTCGGCTCCCACATCGAAGACAAGCTCCAAACTTTCTCCAGCATTCCTCGATCTTATGACCAGCTTTATCACAATACTTGCAAATCTCCTTTGATGGTGTGGTGGTGGAGAATGGCCTGTAATTCTTCTGGAATTTCTTCGCCTTAGAGGGCTCCCCTCCCATGAAGAATCGCTTATTGTTGAAGGATTGTTTGAATTTTCCCGGGCTTGTGACGGGTTCCTTCTGGTCTCTTCCTCGGATTCTCTCAGATAATTCGGTGGCGTCTTCCAGCAGTTGAGCACGTCGAACCATCTCCGAATAGACTTGGATGTCCATCGGGGCAAGTTGTGTGATATAATGGGGCCGAAGCCCATTGAGGAATCTTCTCACCTTCATCTTTTCCGTACACACCAAGTGGGGTGCATATCTAGATAATCTGGAGAATTGGGCCTCATACTCGGCCACTTTCAAGCCCCGTTGTTTTAGAACGGTGAATTCCGTGGCTTTCTTTTCCTGGATATGATCGGAGAAGTACTTGTTGTTGAAATTCTCTGTGAATTCATCCCATGTGACATGGTATTCTGGCAGTGTTGCTTCTATGGATTCCCACCAGTATCGAGCGTCCCGCTCTAGTTGGAATACGGTAAGTAAAACCTTCTCTTCATCCGCGCATTGCATCACACGGAAGATTCGTTCCACCTTTAGCCAATTCTCGGCATCCTCGGGGTCGGACGAACTCGTGAACCTCGGTGGGTTCATCTTACGAAAACTTCGGTGGAGATCTCCCGCTCCACGATTTGCTCCGCCTTGGGCAACTTGCTGTAATGCCTGCGTGAGGCCTTGCACGGTGCGCTGCATCTCGCGCCATTGTGCTCTTTCCGCAGCCATGATCCTACAAAAGAGTTAAGTATGATAAAGATCGGATTTACTTGTAAGGTCGAAAGTCATTGTAGAACTTAACCCATGGCTCTATCCATCTTACTGTGTAAGGTATATCTATCCTTGAACTTGGGTTTTACCTATCCTTGGACTTAAGTTTTTACTTGGATTTCAATTTCTAACCATTTATATATATTTTTTCCCTAGGTTTGAAAACCTAGGCTCTGATACCATGAAGACTATCACGCCCCGAGCGCGGAAGATTACCCGGAGGCGTGACACGTCTATATAGATCGTGTCAATCATGTAAATATCAGAGTGCGCAAATAACTAAGATTTAACTCGAAATTAATACAAATAGTACGAGCTGACAATTGTCACAACTAATCAAAGGACAAATACATATGTTCCCAGAGTCCAACGACTAGGCTTCAAATCTTAAGCAATTCTAATCAAGTTGACTAATACAAATGACATAGATGAATTGATACAACTGACATAAGTGAACTAATACAATAACACAAAGGACATGACAATTTGATAACTTCACTCTAACACTCATCACTCAGTCTCATTCCCTTCCGAGTGTTGGTTGACATCCAAATTACCTGAAAATATTAGAAAATAACTAGATGAGCGAATCGCACAGTAGGAATTACATCTCAATATTTAACATGCTTTAAGTGGTTTACAAGTTCAATTAATGTCAGTAAAGCTATGCATGTAGATGAGTAGATATCAAGGATTATAAGAATCGACAAGAGCAGTGAAGGAATAATGAGTGAGAGTGTAAGGATTCCAACTTCAATGCAGCAATAGCAAGAGATTCAAGCAAGTAATAACTGGAATTAACAAAATCTTTCCAAGAGAGTAAGAACTCATGTCAAACAAGTAATAGAAAGTAATATAAATTCAAGCATGTAAAATTGGAATTGGCTATATATCAATTTCATTCAAGTAAAAACTTTACCCTTCTGCGGGTCTCAAGTCAAATCAATCAAGTAATATCACGAGAATGAGTGGAATGTCTAAAGCCTAGCAAGCAAGTATTCCGGTGCAATGTCAAACACCGTGGTCAATAAACTCCCATGGGCACAAGTACCTTCGGGTGCTCCTCCCAGGACCAGACCGGGCCCTATATGCACAGTATTAATCATGTTTGTTGACATCCACTCTCATTTATAGCCAATATGGAATTTCAAGGTTTGACCCGTATGATATATAAGGCGGAATTATGGAATGGAATCCAAGGGCGCATTGATGTGTAGGGATGAACTAGGAGTGGAAATCAGTAACGTTTGACACACGGAAAAAAACTAGATAAGAGAGATGCCGTATATACTTTATATCTATTTGCTAAACATGCAATTGAGAGGGGTCTTGGGTTTGTATGTTTATGTTGTTATTCATGTAAGTTCTTGAGATTTTAGTCTTTCTTAGTCATTTTCATACTTTTCGGATCTTCATTTCAATTTCATGTCTTCTGCAAACTTGTTCATCCTTAAGTGCTTTACATTTTCTTCTTCAACCTTTTTCTCTAATTCCTCTCCGTTTTCAAGTTATTGCATATTTTTCCACTTGCTGTCCTGGCACATTACTGTTTATCCGTGTTGATACCTTCTTTTGTTCCCTAGTTTTCATGCCCTTCTAATCCTCTTTTCTCTCTGAGTTCTTCACAAAAGTTCTTCTTCTCTTGTAGATATAGATTTTCTTATACTACCACTGCCTCCAATGCTTCTTAGTTTTTAAGTTACAATCAATTTTCTACGGTTCTGTTTTCTACTCAGTCACTGTTCACCTGCGCCTATAGATCTCGGTTTTTCACATTTTTCACCTTCTTCCTCTCATTTTCTCTCTCTGCACTCTTCATAAGACTTCTTCCTAACCCTCCAATCTATAACTTTATCTTCTTTCACATATTCTCATTCTCTCTAGATTTTTCGTTATTCTCCTTCTTAGAACCCCCTATTTTCAATATAATTTCATTGTGCTTTCAACTTGGTCTTTTTCAACTTGGTCTTTTTCCACGTTTTTCATCCTCTTGGCTACATTTTCTTCTTTCACTATTTTCAGGTTTTAGTTTCTCTAATATAACATTTTTAACATGGTGGTTTCAGTTTCACAGAAATTGACATAATGACAGGCCCTTTACCAAAGCATGAACTATATCAAATATAGATATTAGCTAATACATGCTAATCGTCCTAGATTTAAGCTAACACATGCTAATTATTCTAGGTATGAGACTAATACTTACTAATACTTGTTAATTATTCTGGATATGAGGTTAATACATGCTAATTATCTTAGGTATGAAGCTAATACATGCTAATCGTTCTAGATTTAAGCTAACACATGCTAATTATTCTAGGTATGAGACTAATACTTGCTAATACTTGCTAATTATTCTGGATATAAGGCTAATACATGCTAATTATCGTAGGTATAAAGCTAATACATGCTAATCATCCTAGATTTTAAGCTAACACATGCTTTATAAACACTGAATATCGCATGGAAATGAGCCTAAGACTAAATACCTAGACTAATCATCCTAGATTAGCTACTACTTTAGTTAAAAGTTGAGAACACCTACCTTGTTGGAAGATCTCTAGCAGTAGCAGAACCCTTCTAGGTGACTGTGTAATCCATGCAGAGCTTTGCCCCAACCTTAGCTAACCTAGAATGGGGGTAGCAAAGGGTATGTTATAGGGTCTGGTATGACCGGATAGGGGGGCAAGATCTAGAATAATGGGGCTTTACAGCTTGTACAGGCTGGAGAGATAAGGGATAATGTTTGGACAGCCAATCCATGGCCCAGATCGTAAAGTCTGTCTCCCACATTCATACACGATCCCTCTTCAATGTGCACACTTTCAAAGTCTGTACATCCTCAAAGTCTATACAGGCTTCCCCAAAGTCTGTACATCCTCTCCCTCTCAAAGTCTATACATTGTCTTCCCCTCAAAGTCTGCACATCACAAAGTCTGTACATTGCTATTGCTAGCCTATTCACAAAGTCTGTACATCACAAGTCTGTACATTGGCTTCCTCTCAAAGTCTATACATTGGCTTCCTCTCAAAGTCTGTACATCACTTCCTCTCAAAGTCTGTACATCACAAAGTCTATATATTAGCTATTGCTAGCCTATTCACAAAGTCTGTACATCACAAGTCTGTACATCCTCTCCCTCTCAAAGTCTATACATTGGCTTCTTAAAGCCTCAAAGTCTATACAGGCTTCCTCAAAGTCTGTACATCCTCTCCCTCTCAAAGTCTATACATTGGCTTCCTCTCAAAGTCTGTACATCACTTCCTCTCAAAGTCTGTACATCACAAAGTCTATACATTGGCTATTGCTATCCTATTCACAAAGTGTGTACATCACAAGTCTGTACATCCTCTCCCTCTCAAAGTCTATACATTGGCTTCCTAAAGTCTCAACATCCTCAAAGTCTATACATTCTTATCTTTACCTACGTTACATCCTCAAAGTCTGTACATTCCTCAAAGTCTATACATTCCTATCTTTACCTACGTTACATCCTCAAACCCTGTACATTCCTCAAAGTCTATACATTCCTATCTTTACCTACGTTGCTGGTCACTCAAAGTCTGTACATTGCAGCTCAAAGTCTATACATTGGCCATTTGCTGCAACTCAAAGTCTATACATTGCAACACCGTCTCACTTAGCGTCTTATTTTAACAAGTCTATACGCTGGCTGCTGCACTCGCAAGTCTATACATTGGCGGCTGCATGCTCGCACAACCACTAAGTCTATACATTCTTGTTGTTGTGTTCGTGCATTCACAAGTCTGTACATCACTGTAGCTGCATCGTCTCATGCAGCGTCTCATTCAAAGTCTGTACAGCGTTCGTCTCAGCCAGCGTCTCATGCTGCGTCTTAGGCAAGTCTGTACATTGCACTGTAGCTGCATTGTTTCACCTGAAGTCTGTGCATCGTCTCAGCCACCGTCTCATTCAGCGTCTCACGCTTGCAAAGTCTATACACTAGTCGGTGGTAGCAAGTCTATACATTCGACTGTTTCAGCAAGTCTGTACAGCGATTGCATTCATATTGAAAGTCTATACATCCCTGTAGCTTTCACGAGACGAAGTCTGTACATTGGACTATTGGGTAAAGTCTATACATCCTCTAGCTGGAACTGTGCAAGTCTGTACATCGCTGCTTTGCCAAAGTCTGTACATTGGCATCTTTTCCTACGTTGCACTTCCAAGTCTGTACGTTGCTAGCTTATAATGTATAATTAATTGGCACAAAAGGTAAATGGTGGATGCTAGGATTTGAACCCAGGTCATTGGGTTGAAAGACAAGTTACTTAACCCACTACACTAGGAAGCCACTTGTTAAGTGAATAATCTTTACATATGATAACTTCGTGTTCCAACTTCTTACTTAAGCTTCCTCTAGAGTTTATCTAATATTTTTTCCCTATGGTTCAGAGGAAGGGAGAAAGGGTTCTTCGGTGTCTGGACTTGTGGTTTGCAAGCCCAGGGTGCAGGTTCTGTGGATACACGATCTGAGAGGAGGGATTTGTCTCCCTCAGGGCAAGCTGTGTGGCAGCATTGTGTCGCAGACTGAGTTTGCTTCTTCTTCTACATTTGCTAGTGAAATTCTCATTCGGCTTGAACGAGGGGTGGACATAGATTGCGGTTGGCAATCGAACCACCTAAAAACCCCTTGTCTCCCTGTGTGATTGTTGCCTTGCTCTCTGTGCGGTTTCATATCTTCGGTTGGTTGAGGCTGTTGTTTACATTGCTTTCCTTGACCTATCATTTGTTTGATCATTTGCTTGTGTATCACTGATTGCCTTCTGGCTTTATCATTTCGTTGTTGAACTCTTCTTTTGACGTGTGCTAAGCATATCTGCATCGCTTCTCTGGGCGTATTTACCGAGTTCTTCGATTTAATTTGAAAATTGGGGTGATCTATTCATCCCCCCCTTCTAGATCACTTTCTAGTATTTCTATCAATTGGTATCAGAGCAGGTTACCCAACATGTGGTCCAACGACCAGGGTAATTCTAGATCTAGCACTCCTCGCAGTTTCATGGCTGAGGGGCAGTCTATTAGCCGCCCTCACTTTTTTGATGGTAATAATTACTTTTACTGGAAAAATCGGATGGAAGTATTCCTGAGAGCCTAGAGCCACGAACTCTGGAGAGTGATCACCACAGGACCATACGAGCTCACACAAAATGAGGATGCGTGGACAAAGGATCACATCAGGCTTTCAACAGTTAACTGGTCGGCTCTAAACATAATTCAATGCGCAGTCCATCCAGAGGAGTATGCTAGGATATCAGCCTACAAGACAGCAAAGAAGATGTGGGATGAACTAGAGCTCATGTATGAAGGTACATCCCAGGTCAAGGCTACAAAGATAAACATGCTAACCTCTGAATATGAACTGTTTAAGATGAATTCTGAGGAGACTATTTCTGAGATGTACGCTAGACTGTCATTGATTACGAACAGCCTCAAGGGGTTAGGAAAATAGATCCCAGAAGCGGATCTTGTAAGGACAATTCTTAGGTCATTGACCCCATCGTGGCACACTAAGACCACAGTTATAGAGGGGTCCAGGGATTTGTCTAAAATGACTGTCACTGAATTAATCAGATCCCTGATGACTTATGAAATCAACTTAAAAGGGAATGTTGAAGAAACAAGTAAGAAGGGCAAGATCATTGCTCTCGAGGTCTCTCGAAGTGGAAGTGGCAGTAGCAGTAGCAGTAGTAATGAGGAGTTTGAAAATTTCTCAGATCTTGATCAAGAGCAGCAAGCCATGCTCACTCGTAGGTTCCAACAATTCCTAAGATCAAAGGGTAAGCCATTTAGGAAAAGAAGGACACAATCATATGGTAGGAATTTTAACTCCAAAATAGGCAAATACAAGACTAATGACAAGCTTACTTGTTTTCACTATCATAGGCCTCGTCATATGAAAAGTGACTGCCCAGATCTTCTGAAGAAGAATACTAAGGTGCAGAAGAAAAAGCCCAAAGCTATAATCTGCACGTGGAGCGATGAGGAGGAAGATGTTGAAGAAAACTCCTCTGAAGACGAAGAAGAAAGACTATGTCTGATGGCCGACACAGATACGGAGGTGAGCAATCCTTTTGAAACATACACTTTAGATGACTGGGAGGATGCTTACGGAGACTTGTTAAATAAATTTAATTGTCAAACCAAAGAGTACAAAACTCTCAAGAGAAAACTGAATAGCACCTTTGAGGAGCAAAACTGTCTGAAAAAGAAAATGAGGATTTGAAGAAAGAGATTCAAGAGCTAAACTCCTTGAAAATTGAAAGTGAAAACCTTAAAGAACAACTTGAAGAATCTAATAAGAATCTGGATGAACTTAAAATGAAGGTTCAGAACATCCAGAAGGAGAATGATCTTGTATCTGAAAAATATGAAGCTGTGAAAATGGCTAACATGGAGATACAGAAAATGAGTGAAAAACTAAAAAAGGATCTTGAAGATAAGCAACATATCCTGGAGAAATTCGTGCAAGGAAAGGCTAACCTAGACACAATGCTAGGTGTGAGGGTAAATTTCAACAAGGAAGGATTGGGATATAATCCCACCGATAAAAGGCCTTCAGAGTTTAAAACCACAATATTTTGTCCAGAAAAGGGAAAGGAGAAGCTGGACACTCCATCCAGCTCAAACACCAAATCCAAAAAATCCGTTGGAACAAACTTCACTCCACCAAAAATTATCAACAAAAACCTTCATGCTAAGCCTATAATGAATAAGAGTAGCAAGACTACTCCTTCAAGGAATCATGGCATCTATAGAGCAAACCTTGCTCATTTCAGTAAGATGCGTCAAGGCAACAATTCAAATGCTTCGACACAGTGGAATAAACACAGACCACCCATTCAAAAATGGAACTATAATAATTACACACAAAATTGGGCTCACCCTAAGTTTTCACAGAGGTACCCCCATCAAGAAAGGTTCTGGAAAAATCCACAGAGAAAAACTTACAATTGGAACAACTCACACTACAAAGTTCATCAAAATCCAATGACCAGAGCAAATAAAACTTTTCATGATGATAATAAAAATTTGGTTCACAAGAAAGAAACTAGACAGATCTGGATTCCTAAGACAGTTTTTGAAGGAATAAGCAACTTGTTTGGACCCAACATTTCTTGGGTTCCAAATTTTTCTTTTTGTCTGGATTGATTGCAGATAGGTCTGGCAGCCGAGCATGACAGATGGTACCTGGATAGCGACTGTTCCAGGCATATGACAGGTGACTAGACAAAATTTAGTGAACTGGAAATGAAGATGGGAGGTATGGTCAGATTTGGAGGTAAGAATAAAGGTAAGATCATAGGAATAGGGACAATTGGTAAGTTTACTTCCAATGTTATTGAGAAAGTTTTGCTTGTAGAAGGACTCCAACATAATTTGCTTAGCATCAGTCAACTTTGTGACAAAGGTCACAAAGTAGTTTTTGATAATCAAGCATGCAAGATTTTTGAAGCTAATTCTGATAATATCATGTTCATAGGACATAGAGTGAATAATGTCTACATTGTAGACCTTAATAAGAATTCTGAATCAAATCTCTATCTTTCTGCTGATTTAGACAATAATGCTTTTAACTGGCATAGGCGTTTAGGTCATGCTAGTTACAGTATGTTAAATAAATTGGTGAAACTAGATCTAGTCAAAGGTTTGCCAAAAATAAAATTCAATTCAGATTTAAAAATTTGTGATGCATGTGTTCTGGGCAAACAAACTCGAATGCCATTTAAACTAAGATCTGAGCCTCTATCCTCTAGGCCAATGGAATTATTGCATATGGATCTTTTTGGTCCCACTAGAACTCTTAGTTTGAATGGCAAAAGGTTTGGGTTCGTTATTGTTGATGATCATTCTAGATTTTCTTGGATATTCTTCATAGCCAATAAAAATGATACTTTTCAAAAGTTCAAATTATTTTTCAATAAGGTCAAACAAGAAGGAAAACATAAAATCTGTTCTATACAGTCTGACCATGGAGGTGAATTCGAAAACTCCTTGTTTTCTGACTTTTGTGAAAATGAAGGACTAACACACCAATTCTCTTCCTCCAGGACTCCTGAGCAAAATGGAATTGTAGAAAGGAGGAACTGAATAATTGTGGAGATGACCCGGACCATGCTGATCGAAAGTCAATTACCAAGAAAGTTTTGGGCCGAAGCGGCCAACACAACAACTTAAACAATCAACAGGGCTATGGTAAGATCTATTCACAAGAAAACCCCTTATGAGCTATTGAAAGGTAAGAAACCAAACTTGGCTCATTTCAAAATTTTTGGTGCTAAATGCTTCATACATAATAATGACAAGAAGAATCTAGATAAGTTTGAAGCAAAAAGTAGCCCGAGAATTTTCTTAGGTTATTCTCAAGTATCCAGAGCATATAGGGTTTTCAATGTTTCTGAACAAACAGTTGAGGAATCTCCACATGTTATTTTTGACGAATCATATAAAGTTGCTAATCTTGAAGATGATGACAGGAAGATCAAACATAATGGAGAATTCCTATAGGATAAACAAGAAGAGGAGATTCAGCCAAGTGCAGCACCAAATGCTCCCAACCAAGTAAGGACAACTGAAGCAGGTGAGTCCTCAACTAATGTTAGATTTTTGAAAAACCACCCTGTACAAAACATCATAAGAAATGTGAATGATCCCACTAGGACCGGATCTTTCTAGAGAGAAATAAATAACCAAGACCTAGTTGCTTTGCTGTCTCAAATTGAACCCAAATCTGTATAGGAAATTTTAAATGAAGAATCTTGGGTTAATGCTATGAATGAGGAATTAGGACAGTTTGAAAGAAACAATATATGGAAACTAGTTCCTAGACCTAAAAATGCAACTGTCATTGGAACAAAATGGGTTTTTAAAAATAAAATGAATGAAGAAGGAATAATTTCTAGGAATAAAGCTAGATTAGTAGCTAAAGGCTACTGCCAGGAGTTTGGAATTGACTTTGAAGAGTCATATGCTCCTGTTGCTAGATTAGAAGCTATAAGAATCCTGCTAGCTTTTACTTGCTCCAAAAACATGAAACTTCAACAAATGGATGTTAAGAGTGCCTTCTTGAATGGATTCATCAAGGAGGAGGTCTTTGTAGAACAACCCCCTGGATTTCAATTATCTGCACATCCTAACCATGTTTTCATGTTGAACAAAGCCCTACACGGACTGAAACATGCCCCTCGGGCCTGGTATGAAAGGCTGACAAATTTCCTGCTCAGCAAGGGCTACAAACGAGGTAAGGTGGATCAGACACTGTTTACGAAAATTCTGAATAAAAATCTCATCATAGTTCAGGTACATGTAGATGACATTATTTTTGGTTCCACATGCACTAAACTATGCAATGAATTTGTAGAATTGATGTCCAATGAATTTGAAATGAGCTTGGTAGGTGAATTGAAATATTTCTTTGGTCTACAGGTTCAGCAGTTGAAAGATGGATGTTTTATCAACCAGACCAAGTACACCTTGGAAATCCTCAAGAGGTTTGGCATGGATAATCTAAAGCACATCTCAACACCAATGAGTACTAATTCATCCTTAGATGCAGATGAGTCAGGTAAAGAAATTGATGCAAAGATATACCGAGGTATGATCGGATCCCTACTCTATTTGACTGCCTCGAGACCTGATATTCAATTCAGTGTAAGTATGTGTGCTAGATACCAATCTAGGCCTACTGAATTGCATTTAGCTGATGTAAAAAGAATTTTTAGATACATTTCTGGTACTCATAATTTAGGACTATGGTACCCTGTATCACACACCTTAGATCTCACATCATACACTGATGCTGATTATGCTGGCTACAAACTAGATAGGAAAAGCACAAGTGGGCACTGTCAATTCTTTGGTGGGTGTCTGGTTTCTTGGGCTTCCAAGAAGCAGCACTCTGTGGCCCTCTCCACTGCAGAAGCTGAATACATAGCTGCAGGGAGCTGTGGTACTCAGGTCATCTGGATCAAACATCAGCTTCAGGACTACCAAGTAGACCTGGGCTGCACCCCCATATATTGTTATAATACTAGTGCCATTAATCTTGCAAAGAATCCTATCTTGCATTCACGAACCAAACACATAGAAATCAGACATCATTTCATCAGAGATGAGGTTTCTAAAGGAACTTTTGAATTGATCCATGTAGGCACTGATCATCAGATAGCTGATATTTTCACTAAGCCACTGGACAATGAAAAATTCACCACTTTAAGGAGAGAATTGGTCATCTTTAAATCTTTCTAATTTCTAAATTCCTTGAATAAAATGTATCCATATTTCTATGTCCACGTTGAGCTGCATACAGTCCTCATTTACATGGATCTTCATTTAGTATTTGTCACATTTTAGAGAAATAGATTGGCATGCATAACCTGTTGGTATATCAAATGAAAAGCTGAGAGAAGGTCAGATTTTTTTTGATTGGAAACCCACATCATGTGTGAGGTGGTCTTATGACCTACGTCCTCCACCTAGTACCACAGGCTCGTGTACATATAGATCAGGTTTAATGTCCATAAAATATTCTCTTTTCTACATTACAATATATTTTGCATTCGCGTTGTCTGCATACCTGATTCATATTGTGAGGGGGAGTTTCTTTAGTTTGCCAGTTAGTAGGAGACTGATTCAAGGATTTTGAGAGATCTTGATGCTGCATAAAGCTCTCTGAACATCTTATACAGTCTATTCACAAGAAACAGAAATTCAGGACTCTCTTAAATCTTTAAGTTTGAATTACTGAAACATGGCTAAGACGCTTCTATTTAGTAATCCCGTAAAGACTTGGACAAAGCATTTGAAGAATGTCTCCTTACAGAAGTAGTAAACATGGATCAAAGTTAAACTTGTTACGTCATGAATGAAATATTCTAAATACTTGAAACTTAGACTTCTAGAAGTAATTTTTCCTGAAATTTAGTACATGTTGTATTGTCTTCAAACATCACATATCAAATTAGAAAATATTTTTGGGTATATCAAAATCTCAGAGCAATGAGCTGGTTATCGAGAAACTAGATGGCTCATCAAAGAAATGACACACGATCTATCTCATAAAGTACCAGATTATCTCTGTTTAAAAAGTTTGAAGAAAATTATTTTTCATGGCAGAGCAATGGCATTAAAGTGTTGAGTAACTGGGGATTCTGGCCTCTGATCAAAGTGTCTCCTCACGTCCAAAGACACTTCAAATGCTAACTATATTCTCTAAAAGAGAAGTAATACGGTTATCACAATGAGTAAATGGGGATTCCGGCCTCTAATCAAGGTGTCTCCTCATGTAACAATATGTGATTTACCAAAATTACTTAATGCCATGTTCACTGTGCCAAAAAGAAAAATCTGTAACCCCCCTATTTCTGAAATTTCATGTAGACTGTTTGTCCTCAATTCAGTTGGCACATCTTTCAGTAGGTGCGTCTCTAGATCTCTGATTAGTATAGTCTTTTAGAATGCTCTCTCTTGGCATACCTGCTTAACCTTGATCTTCCTTATTATGTCTATACGTTGGCAATCTTCATTCTTACTCTGTGTCTTTCCTGATTATTAGCCCTGAAGAACATGAGCTTAATTCAGTTCTCTTCCTTACTCCTTTAAGAGATGGACTTGAAATCTTCTACATTGTGCATTTACTGTATATCCTCTCGATTACTTAGTGGCACATTTTCTCTCTCCACTCCTTTTGATGATGTCAAAGGGGGAGAGAATGCATTGGGCATGTGTTTTGACCATGTTGGAAGTCAGTGTGTCAGGGGGAGCCAGTGTGACATTGCATGCATGTTTGATCAGTCCTTCTGATTGCATTGTTAATGATTGACTCATAGTGTTGTCATCATCAAAAAGGGGGAGATTGTTACATCCCTAAAGTTTTCATGAGGTCAAACACCATAAGTCAATCATCATTAGTCAAATATCATATGTCAAACACCATAAATCCTCATGAGAATGTATAATGGAGTTAGTGCTAGTCATCTGGTTCTTATGTTGAAATCTGCTAGACTTTTGCTTATACGTCGATGCATATCATGTTCTTTCATGCTCTAAGGTCGGTGCATAAAGCCCATCCAGCACATCTAAGGTCGGTGTAGGTTTTTGCATTGCGCATGATAAGGTCGGTGCAAATTTTTGTTGTTCAGCCAAATAACGTCAGTGCACACTGTTGTGTCCCCTTGTTTTGATGATAACAAATCACAAATCATTAGTAAACGTTTGAAAAATATCTAACTTAATTTGGTTTGATAAATTATTTAAACAAGTACAGAAGAATCTCACTAAGTGATGTCTCGACACGGCCCAATCATGTCTCGACACATCCAGAAGAATTCAAGCTGAAGCATTTTTACTAAGTATATGGATTCACCGATGTCTCAACACACTGAGTGCAAAGTGTCGACACATTCGTGTGATAATCTCTTCACAAGGTGCTCATGTCTCGACACCTTCGTACAACAACTCTGTAATGGCTCACATGTCTCGACACCGTTTGGTGTTGTCTCGACTCATCAGCCATGGTTCTTCAAGATTTCAAAGGGATGTCTCGACACACTGGGGGTAAAGTGTCGACACATCATCGTTCAACCAGAACATGCTTGAAACCGACAGAAGTTGTCTACAAGGCTTTTTAAAGGGATGTCTCAACACACTGATAGAAAAGTGTCGACACATCCACGATCAACCAGAATGACTCTCCAAGATATTCAAAGGAATGTCTCGACACACTACTAGGAAAGTGTCAACACAATGTGTTCGTCCAGAACGGATCTGAATCCGACGGAAGCTGATTTCAAGATCCGAAACTTAATCCATAGGATCCGTTTGCTCCAGAAAAAGCCATCAGATTGCGTCTGTGTCAAGAAACTGTGATTTAGCAGAGATATCTTCTGAAGGAAATCATACCTTTGCTGTTATGGTCTCCTACCTACCCACATTCCTGTAGACTTGACAAGAATGGAGTCAACTGTACAAGTTGAAGCAGATCAAATAATGTGGATGTGACATTCTGGGTGTTACTTGAAAGAGTGGACAACGTTGGTGTCTCCCAAGGATACCAATACATAAGAAGCTTGAGCTCCAGTTTGAGAGATAATGAGAGCAGCAAGTGAGCTGAGAAGAAGGCTGAGGAGAAAACAAAGAAGAGGAAAGCTTGCTGTCCAAGCTACTCTTCGTCCTGACGCTGCCGGAGTGAGTGAACCTAGAAGAAGACATTTTATCTTCCTCACGACGAAAAGAAATCTTCCGGGGCTGCTATGAAGATTCAACGAGAAGAAGAAAGCCAAGGCTTTCTCAAGCAAATTCCGAGACAGAGACTTCTTTGTCATAGCGCTTACATTACGATACTCTGTCTGGCCATTTCATCTTTAGTTTGCTTTTTATTCTAAACAAACTTCATATCATTAGATCCCTACCTGCGTGTAGGAAGACAGAAGGTGTGGACGCCTGTCTGTGTGGTTTGGGATATGATCCCACAAGCTATGTGACATCGGAGTGTGAGAGTGTATCTCTCTGTTAGAAGCTGTGAATCAGCTGTTGTGCATTGGCACTAGTGAAGCCTCACTGTGTTGTGTGAGGGGTGGACGTAGGTCTCGAGATTGAGACTAAACCACCTTAAAGATCTTGTCTTGTGGTTTGTCTTCTCTCTTGCTCCAATGGTAGAAGCTTGATAGGACAGTTTCCTGGCATCTTGTGTGCATCTAGCTTCTCAGATATTAACTAATTTCTGTATCTTTATCTACTGTGTTAGTCTTAGTTCTTATTTCCGAAAAGAAGGGCAAAAAGGGGCTGATCTACTCACCCCTCCCCTCTAGATCTGCCTATCACCGCTCAACAAGTTGTATCAGAGCTAGTCTCTCTGTATGTGGTCCAACGACCTTGAGAGAACTGGTGATATGGCAAGTAAAGGGCATATGGCTGAAGGACATTCTATAAATAGGCCTCCCTTTTTCACTGGGACAAAATGTCCTTACTGGAAAAACCGCATGCAGGTTTTCATTAGAGCCCAGGATCATGAAGTCTGGCGAGTGATCAGCAAGGGACCATTTGAGCTGCCTCCGGAAGAAGATACATGGACTAAAGAACAGATCAGGCAATCAACTCTGAACTGGGGTGCCAAGCACATCATGCAATGCTCCCTTCATCCAACTGAGTACTCAAGGGTGTCAACTTGCAAAACTGTAAAAGAGATGTGGGACCGCCTTGAGGTAATATATGAAGGGACACAGTAGGTAAGCACAACCAAAGCAAACATGTTAGTGTCTGAATATGAAAAGTTTAGAATGAAATCTGATGAGTCCATTTCAGACATGTATGCTAGGCTAACCATGCTCACAAATGGCTTGACTGAGCTAGGTAAGACCTACTCTAAATAGGAGATAGTAAGGAAGATTTTGATATCACTGACTCCCATTTGGCATACAAAGGCCACAGTGGTTGAAGAATCAAAAGACTTAACTACCATCAAGATAGAGGAACTCATAGGGTCCTTGATGACCTATGAGATGAATCTGAAGAACAAAGAGGTTGAGGTAACTAAAAAGAAGCCTCTAGCTCTTAAAGCTGGACCAAGCTCCAAGGAGTTATCTGAAGATGAAGAGCCTTCAAGCAGCAACACTAAAGAAGATGAAGTTGCTCTATTGACAAGAAAGTTTCAAAGATTTCTATGAAAGGAAGGTACTGGCTTCATTAAGAAGAAGTCCCAGGTAAAACGAGGGTTCAGGCCAAGACCTGAAAATGCCAAAAATCTGAAAAGCTTGTATGCTACTCTTGCAGGGAACCAGGACACATCAAATCTGAATGTCCTGGAGAAGCTAAGAAAACTGTGCCCAGGTGGAAGAGCAATAAGAAGCAGGCCATTGTGTGTACTTGGAGTGATAATGAAGAAGAAGAAAATGAAGACAACTCCTCTTAAGAAGAAAAAGATGATCTCTGCCTAATGGCCAAAGGAGAAAATGACAGCGAGGTGAGCTCTCCCTTTGAGCATTTCTCCACAGATGATTGGGAAGAAGCTTACTTTGAACTGATGAATAAATATGAAGTATACAGAAAATAAAACAAAACCTTAAAAAAGAAGGTTGAATCTTGTGGGCATGATAAAACTCTCAATCAAAAGATAACCTCTCTAGAAACTGAAATTGAAGATTTAAGAAAAATGAATGAAAATCTTGAAGAAGGAAGAAAAGAAATGAGAGATTTGGAAGATGAAAATGAGAGGCTAAGAGATGAAATCGATGAATTGAAACTGAAAATGCAAAGCTATGTAAAGGACAGTAACTTGTGCAGTAAAAAGTCAGAAACCTTTGAACAAGTCAATTCACAATTGTTGAAAGAAAATGAAAAACTTTAAAAGGACCTAGCAGATAAACAAACCTCTCTTGAAAAATTTGTTGATGGAAGTGAAAACTTGAATGCCCTGCTAGGAACTAAAATAAACTTCAACAGAGAAGGGCTAGGATATGAACCTACCAAAAAGAAAACATTTGGGCTAAAGACCACCACCTTTGTATCATCTTCCGAAGCATCAACCTCAAAATCAACACACCAAGAAAACGTTGAAAACAAAGGAAAAGAAAAGATAGGAGAACCAATTAACAAAACTTTTCAACACCTAAAAAGGGTTCACAAACAATCCCAAACAGGTCGACACCCATCCAAGCCTCAGTCTACACATTACAAAGGAAGAAATAGCTACAATGCTAGAACAGGTCGGGACACTCCATGGAATAGGTCGACACCCACCAGGTCAAACGTCCAACAAAATCCCAGGTTTACACCAACAGGTCAACAGTTTCCTTGCAAGAGGTCGACACACCCCTTGTCCAGAAATAGTTATAGACGGATTGAACAGTGGACAGGTCGAGACTTTGCCTTCTACAAATCGACACCTCCATGGGTAAGAAACATTAATGCTTCCTATGGTCATAGGTTCACTCAACCCCAACGACCTAGGCAATATGACACTTCCTACTCATCTAGACCAACTAACTAGAATAGATGGTCTAATCAACAATCCTTCTCCACCACCTCCAAAACTCACAAAATCCAAAAGACTAAAGAGAAAAAAAAACAGAACTCCCAAAAAAGCAAAGATGCTAAGAAAGTTTGGATTTCGAAGTCTGTCTTATCCTACTTTGCATAAATGAAGAAACTATTGGGACCCAACTGTCCTTGGGTTTCAAACATTGTCACTTAATTCATTGTGCAGTAGTGTCTTGCAACCGTGCACAACCGTTGGTATCTTGACAGTGGCTGCTCAAGACACATGACTGGAGACAAAACCAAATTCTATCTCCTGGTTGAAAAGGAAGCTGGACATGTCACATTTGGAGGAAACAACAAAGGAAAAATCATTGGTTTAGGTAAAGTTGATAAGAACCCCTCCAACTCAATTGATAATGTATTACTTGTTGATGGTCTAGAATATAATCTGCTGAGCATTAGCCAACTATGTGATAAAGGTCATAATATTATTCTTGACTCAAATGAATGTAGGACCTTGCAACCTAATTCTAAAGAAACCAAGTTTTCTAGTAAAAGAGTCAATAACGTGTACATGATTGACTTAGATGACCCTGCTCACATAAATCTTTGTCTTGTTGCATCCAAATCTGAATTAGCCTGTTTGTGGCATCGCAGACTAGGACATGTCAGTTACAACACTCTTCATAAATTGGTGAAACATTCAATTATCAAAGGTCTGCCTGAAATTAAATTCAAATTGAACAATAAGATTTGTGATGCATGTGCTCAAAGAAAATAAACTAGAAAGTCATTCAAAAGCAGAAATGAAAACTCATCATCTAAACCACTTGAACTAATTCATATGGACTTGTTTGGTCCAACCAAAACAGCTAGCTTAAGTGGTAAAAGATATGGTTATGTCTTGGTGGATGATTTTACTAGATTCACTTGGGTATTCTATCTTGCACATAAAAAATAATGCCTTTGATGAGTTTCAGGCACTGTATATGCAAGTGAAGCAAGATGGTAAGTTTAAGATTTCCAACATTATTTCAGATCATGGTGGTGAATTCGATAATGCTGACTTTGAAAATTTATGTAGGACTGAAGGAATCATTCATAAGTTTTCATCACCACGGACTCCTGAGCAAAATGGGATAGTTGAGAGGAAGAACAGAACTCTCATAGAAATGGCACGCACAATGCTTGCAAAAAGACATCTACCAAGGAAATTTTGGGTTGAAGCGGTAAACACTGCATGTTATATCATCAACCGCTCAATGGTAAGGCCCCTCACCAAAATGACTCCATATGAGTTGCTGAAAGGTAAAAAGTCATCTCTCTTTCACATGAAGGTGTTCGGGTCAAAGTGTTTTGTTCATAACAATGACAAAAGAGTTCTGGACAAGTTTGAGCCCAAGAGTGAAGAAGGGATATTCCTTGGGTACTCTAACTAGTCTAGAGCTTATAGAGTCTATAATGTTATGACCCTTTGTGTAGAAGAATCCCCTCACATCACTTTTGATGAGATTGATCATAATAACTCTTGCAGGGAAGATCATGAAGGGGAATTCCTGAACATAAGAGGAAAAGATGAACTTCCACACGAAGAGACACAGCAAATGAGGACCTAGGAGAACCAAATAATGCTCCGGTCACCAAGGCAGATGAAGGTAATGCTCAACCTGATCTAAAAGTGTTGAAAGATCATCCGTTGGAAAACATCTTAGGTAATTTGCATGACCAACCCAAAACTAGGTCTCATTTCAAAATTATGGATGAAATTGAACAACTTGCTCTTGTGTCTCAAATTGAACCCAAAAATGTTATAGAGGCCCTAAAATATGAAAACTGGATCAATTCCATGAATGATGAGTTAAACCAGTTTGAAAGAAATAAAGTATGGCATCTTGTTCCAAGGTCTAAAGAAAATCTATCATAGGAACCAAATGGGCGTTCAGAAATAAGCTAAGTGAAGATGGAAAGATAGTAAGAAACAAATCTAGATTGGTGGCTCAAAAGTATAATCAAGAATTTGGCATAGATTATGAAGAATCTTTTGCTGTTGTTGCTAGACTTGAGGCCATTAGAATTTTGCTAGCTTTTGCATGTTCTCATAAGATCAAACTGCAGCAAATGGATGTTAAGAGTGCTTTTCTTAATGGTCTTATTAAAGAAGAAGTCTATGTAGAGCAATCCCCCGATTTTGAATGCACATTTTTCAAAGATCATGTTTATAAGTTGGATAGGGCTTTGTATGGCTTGAAACAAGCACCTAGAGTTTGGTACGACAGACTAAGCTTGTTGTGCCCCTGTGGTTTTGATGATGGTTTTGATGATTGGTTGTTGATGTGAGTTAATCAAATGTTCAGTCATCTTGCTGCTCAGTTTAGATGAACATATTTGATGTTCAGTCATGCTACATGTTAAACTGATGCATAAAGCATTCATTGTTGTGGTTTTGATGATTGGTGTTTGTTGTTAATCACTGTGAGTCATTTTGTTGTGAAAGTCTGTACATTGAGCGTCTCTTAGAAGTCTATACAGTGCATTGCATTGGCTAAGTGTATACACTGTCAGTCTCATTTAGCGTCTGAAGATAAAGTCTGTACAACGCATCACTCACGTTGGAAGTCTATACATTGGCGTTGGTCATCCAAGTCTGTACATCACTTGCGCTCACAAAGTCTGCACATCCTGTTCAGTGAAGTGTGTACATTGCATAGCATGTTGCGTCAACGCGTGAAGTCTGTACATCCACAGTTAAACTTGAAGTCTGCACTCTAGTCTTCACTGTCAAGTCTGCACATTGGTCTTCGATTTCAAAGTCCATACATTGGACTGTTCTTCAAAGTCTGTACATCAGACTGCACATCATCTTCGTGTTGTTTCTGTATTTGAGTCTTCGTGTTGTTTCCCCTCACTAACACGAAAAGATCTCGTGTCGTCTGAGCTTACAACACTTTGTGTTGAGTTCTATGCCTAACAGGAAATCTGCTATGAGGTAGTACATTGTATGTCCGTACTGTTTCTGTCATACTTCGTGTTGTTTATGTTTACTGTCCTTCAGGTCGTGTGTCCGTGTTGTTTCTACTATATTTCGTGTCGTTTCCTTTGTTTTTTAGTTGTCGATTTCGTTTGTTTTGAAACCACACCTCGTGTCGGTTTCTGTGTTGATCTTCGTGATGTGTCCGTGTCTTTCGTATTATTTCAGTAGTTATGTCTTCGTGTTGAGTTTATGAACTTCATGTCGTTTTCGCTGTCTTCGTGCTGTTTTTCCCTTTAGACTCAGTGTCCTTTTCGCCTTAACCACACTTCGTGTCGGTTTCTATTTTTCATCCTTGAGTTGCTGTCAGCTCGTGTCGTTTTCACCTCGTGCTGTTCTCACTTAACTTCGTGTCGTGTTTCTGAAACAGCTCGAATAGTTCTGATGAACTTCGAGTCGTTTCCCTGTAGACCTCGTGTCGTTCCTGTTTAGTAACCACACTTCGTGTCGGTTACTGTTGTTTCTGTGTCCTCGTGTCATTTTTGTTCCACTGCGTCCAGAACATTGCAGCACCTCGTGTTGCTTTCTATGCCACTTCGTGTTGGTTTCTGTTTGTGTCTTCGTGTCTCCGTGTTGTTTTTGTCTTCCTATCTTCGTGTTGTTTTCTTTCTACCTCGTGTCGTTTTCTTCTCACCTCGTGCCGTTCTTATCTGACCTCGTGTCATCTTCCTTGTTGTATTAGCCTTGGTACCTCGTATCGTTCTATTTTCTATCTCATGCTGTTTTTTGTACCACCCCGTGTTACCCGTAGGTCTTTGTTTTCATTTGTATTCATGTCTTCATGTTTCTCTTGTGTTTATGTCCGCGTGTTGTTTCCTTCTAACTTCGTACTATTCTCATATGAACCTCATGTTGTTCTCTTGAAATGTTTACTTTTGTCACCGCTGTATTTCGTGTCGTTCTCTTCGTTGTGTCTGTTCTGTCACAGTGTATCTCGTGTTGTTCTTTCCTTGTTTCGTGTTGTAGTCACCATATCTATCTCGTGTCATTCCCAGTACAGTCCATACCTCATGCAGCTTTAGTTCCTGTAGCCCTCAGTTTTAATGGGTTGTAATCTCATTACAGGTCCGAGGAAGAACATTCCACACTCCTGGGCTGCACGTAATCCGAGACAAGAGGAACCAATCTGATAAGGACACGTGACGGGAAGATTCTAGAAATGTGGGAGGCACACGCATTTTGTGCCCTATCCACCTGCTGTTGCTACTATAAATAGAACCCTTCGTCCTCAGATGAAGGTGATCGTGTTGGCAAGAAGAAAAGCTCATACAGAGAGCCCCGATCCAGAAAAAGGAAGAGAAGAAAGAAAAGAAGAGAGCAGAGAAGAGAGTGAGAGTGAGAGCAGAAGAAGAAAAAGAGAGAGAGATAGTGCTCGTGTGAAAAGAGATCGAGAGAGTGAAGAAGAAGAAGAGCAGAAGGAGAAGAAGAGAAAGAGAGAGATAGAAGTGTGAGCCGAAGAGAATAGGGGAGCAGAGATCGAGAGAGTGAAAGAGAAGAAGAAGGAGAGAAGAGAAGAGGAAGAAAAACTTACCTGAAGATCTGTCTACTGGACCGTGGATCAAATCCAGGCCAGCCAGCTCCTGCGAGAGCCACATTTGGTTTTATCTTTTCAGCTTTCTGTTGCTGGTTTCATTTTTCTTTTGATCTATTTACTTGCTGTTTTTTCGATACTCTGTAGAGAGGTCGGGTTTCCTCCTGTTTGTTCAGGAGAAGGGAGATTGATATCTCCGGTTGCAAATAGCTGGGTGCTACTTGTGGGTTCCCTCCGGTTTGGTGGAAGGGAGATCTGATCTCCGGTTCTGGGCTTGTGGATTGCAAGTCCAGGGGTCCCTCCTGGTCTGGAGGAAGAGAGGTCTTCGACCTCTGGTTTGCTAGTGACTGGAAGTCACCAGTTGGTTCCCTCCGGTTTTGGAGGAAGGGGGGATTGGTCCTCCGGTTCTAGTCTTGTGGGTTACAAGACTAGGTGTTCCCTCCGGTCTGGAGGAAGAGAGACTTGCGTCTCTGGTTTGCTAGTGACTGGTGTCACTAGTGGTTCCCTCCGGTTGGGAGGAAGAGGGGAGGTTGTTCCCCTGGTCAAGCTGTGTGGCAGCACCTGTTGCAGACTGAGTCTGCGGTTTCTAGCGTGAGCTAGTGGAAGCCACACTCGGGTTGAGTGTGGGGTGGATGTAGGTCTGCTGGACCGAACCACCTAAAAATCTATTGTGCAGTGGTGTGATTGTCTTCTTGTGCTTCCGCTAGGTGATTGTATAGGGGCGCTCCTTGTGTTTGCCTTCTGGTTGAGCAGAAGAGTTAATTAGTTTTCAGATTGACTAAATCTGTCTGGTTAGCCCCCTAGTGACCTCACTCTGTGTTTGGTTGTTTCACTACTGCCATTCTGCCTTCAAGTATATTTGGTTTGCGAACAAGCATTTTTAGTAAGCAAAATTTTAACTGGGCGAAAAGGTTTTTAAGAGGAAGTATTCATTCACCCCCCCTCTGAATACTTGCACCGATCCTAACAGTTGGTATCAGAGCAGGTTCCCTAGGTCAACAGATCCAATGATCTGAAGGGGATCCTGCCATCTTGTGAGGTGTTTTTTCTGCTCGACTGTTGCTTGGATTCTTAATCGAACGCTTACTGATCGCTTGATCAAATGGCTCCATCCGTGATATTTGATGGTTCTAATTTCTGTGATTGGCTAGGCGGCCTTGTTGTCTACTTAAATTCCGTTGATCCAAATCTATGGAATCTTGTGTCTAGAGGCCCACATAAATTGTCTTACGATCAGACTAAATGGTCCAAGGAGGACAGACTGAAGAACCGTGAGAATCTCATGGCTCTTAATATTTTGTCAGCGGCAGTCAATACTGACCTTTTTCCATTTGTCTTCGAGTGCACATCTGGAGAGGAAATTTTTAATAAAGTGGCTGTCGTTCATGAAGAGCAAGATGATCAGTGTTTGTTGGCCCATCGAAGCAATCACAGTGAAGATCAAAGGGATGACTCATCATCTCAGGTAAGCCCCGAACCTGAAGATTTATCTTATAATGAGCTATCAGATTTGTATGATGTCTGCATGATAGACGTTAACAATGTTAAAGAACAAAATGTTGCTTTAAAAGCTGAGAATCAAAACTGTCTAAACAAGATTATTGAATTAAAAGACAGTCTGAATGAGAAAGATATTGATCTCCTTAAGAGCATGCAAGATGTAACTGTGCTTAAATCCATGATGGATAATCTGAAATGTGACAGTGCTGAATGTCGAAAAGAAAATGAAAGATTAAAAGATGAAAATAAAAAACTGATGGTCTTGAACACAGTGATGGGACAACAATGGTTAACCATTGAAAAAGAAAAAGGTATTCAGAAGGAAGACTCATGCAATCAATGTACAGTTTTAGAGGATCTAGTTAAGGAAATCAAATTTGATGATAATTTTTAAAAGAATACAATCAGATCCTTAAGAGAAACGAATGAGTCATTGAAAAATTTGAATGATGTCCTGCAAAAACAGATTGTCATCTGTGAGGAAGAGTTAACAAAATCTGAATTGAAAATCTCCTCCATGCAATCTGAAATTGTCTCTCTATCAAAAACTATGAAAGGGAAAGAGAAAAAGATTGTCACCCTGAAGGATAAAGAATCAAATCAGAATTATGTGTGTTCATGCTCAACTTCATCCATGAATATCTCTGCTGAAACTGTGCATGACAATCATAGCCTTCATTCATCTTCACATGCACATATCTTTAAAGGATTGCTTGCTAAAAATTCTCAAGTCAAGAGTTTTTCTGATAAAAGGAAAAGTGTTAAATGCTTTTACTGTCATAGAATTAGTCATGTCATGCATAAATGTGATTTAATGAGACAAGATGACATAAAAGCCAAAAATTCTCATGCTAACAATCATGCTCATCTGAATAAAAGAACTAATTGCCTTGAATGTGGAAAAGTAGGTCATGCTGCTGCACAATGCTGGTGTGCTAGAAGTAAGAAAACATCACAGTCTTATCATGTTAATTTGAATGCTAAAATAAGAAATTCAATTGTCTGCTCTCACTGCTTGAGGCATGGCCATATAGAAGGAAACTGTTGGCATGTAAAGGGAAAGGTTTTTCATTCCAAATCTGTAAAATTCCCTGCTCCCCATGTTGCTGCTAGAAATGACTATGGCTTTAAAAGAAAAGCACTTCCATGTCTTAACTATGGAACGCCAGGTCATAAAGCTAATCAAGGATGGTTGGCTGGAAATAAAAAACAAAATGTTCATATGGATAACAAAAACCTTCATGTGAATAGATTTCATGATCATACTAACATGCATGCTCAAAGGAACAAAAACTCTGTTGTCTCTTGCTATTATTGTGGTCAGTATGGACATTCCATGTCCAACTGTAAATTGATGACATCTGATGACCTTCATGCACAAAATTTGTCTAGAACACATGTTGGGGGTAATACAGGACCCGAGGCCGCTTGGGTTCCTGCTGGATCAAAATAACCCAGTTAATGCAGGTGTGCCTTGGAAAGAAATAAACAAGAAGGGGTAAATAAACCAAGGCACTCAAGTGAGAAGACCCCAGGTTACTACTTTGAAGGTCAGTTCTGAAAATTGTAATTAGAGTCTGCTCTATAATTTGCACTGCTATTATGATTGGATATCATGTTTAAATCTGATCAATTAGGAGCTTGTATCAGATTCTGTCACTTGCACTGTTAAACCTGTCTTATGAGCTGCTCATGCACACACTGTCATAATGAATATCAATTGCATTCTCCTGCTCACTCATAAAAGTTCAATTGCTGAAATTGTATGGGTGCTACACTGTCATGCACGATCACCATGGATTAATTTGCCAAGTGTACATGGAACTGGTTAAGGGGAGGCTGAACAAACTGTCTGAAGATCTTGGAACTGTTAGTACTGAATTGATCTGCTCAGTCCTAATCAACCTGATGTTAGGTCTGCTCTTGAAAATCTGAAATTGTTTTAAATTAAACATCTGAGCTGTCAATTAAATCCTCATGCATGAAGACTTGCACTTGCAACTGATTGATGCATTATATTGCTTCATGCTTCATGTGGTTGAGAACTAAATAGTTATCAAGAGGGATCTAGGTATGTTACTAAGGTTCCATGAGTCATCATGCAAATAGGTCAGGTTGGATTATCATGAGCATTCGTCATGAAACCATGTATTGAATTCTCTCTGCACATTCCATATTTAGTCAGGGGGAGAAATGCATAAACATGCATGATTCTACTGCAAATCCCCTTATATTGAAAATGCCAAAAAGAGAGTTTGAATGCATATTGTAAGGGGGAGTCAATGCATTGCATATAGGTTGTCAAATGCATACATTTGTCAGAATTCATAGCATATCCTTTCTTATTGATTTTGTTGACAAACCTTGATCATATTCTGAAAACTTTGTGCTTCAAAAATCTCTCTTAACAATTGGTAATTCTCCTATCAATTGGTATCATTTGGCTTCAGAATTCTATCAGTCTTTCATGAAGATTTCAATGGGCTATCTCGATCATAAATCTGAAAACTCTTGAACTAGGAATCTTCTATTATACATTCTTAAGAATGACTGAAATAACTCATGTGGTTTAAGTTTAATGTTCATGGAGTTTGACTTTAAAATCTCTCAAAAATATCTGAAGCATGTTTAATAAACCTTAACCATATGTTCATGCTATGTCTTGTGGAAAATTCTGAAATCTGCATTATTGAATTCATGGCTTCAATTGGTTAAGTACATGAAATTACTATTGACTTGAAGCAAAGGAATTTGTCTGAATTGTCTAAAGGGTAATTGTTTGTCAGAGCAATGACTTTGATCACTGAGAAACTATGTCCAAAGGACTATGTCATGAGGTGTCTTAGTCAACTCTGCAGAATAAATTTTATTGAAAATTCAGGCAGAGCAATGGCATGCACACTGAGAAATACAACTCACTCATCAAGAAATAATTTGGAGTGCATCATGATGTGTAAATGCTATCTCTGTTCACATATAGCATGACAGTTAGTCACACTAAGGGCTTAGGGATAGTGGCCTCTAATCAAGGTATATCCTCTAGTTCCAATGTGTGCACTGAACTAGAGTGCTTGTAAAATTTGTAGCATGGAAAATTGTTGAACAAATTGATATATCTGAATATTGATACTCAAATCAAATTGCTACAACCCTAGACAAATTCATATGACTTCATAATTGCTTGATTTCAATAGAGATGCATGTAATTGCGAAAGAAGTCAATAACTTTGATTGTGTAAGAGAAAGGGAGATTTATCAAGATAAATATGAGGGCTTGGTTCACTTTTATTAAACCATGGTTTTAGATATCAATACAGAATTTTATTGATAAACTCTGCATACATCATTTTTAAACCATGCTATTCAATAAATGTCATTCATAAGCCCTTATGATAGAAGACTTTGAAAACTTATGCTTTAGATTTATGAGATTGATATCTCTTTGAAAATCTGGCTAAATTTCTTATGTTTGGAGCATCCTTGAAAAAAAAAAATTTGTTAACTGAATTTCTTCTGCTCATGTCCTTGGCTCAATGACCTGAACTTCTCCTTGTTTGCCCCTGTGGTCTCTTTCTCATTTATCTCATAAGAGTCCACTTATTGAGGGGGAGCTTCCATGTCATGCATCACTTGCATATAAATTGACATCTCTTCAGGGGGAGCATTCCTTGTCGTGCTGAATCATGTTCATATCATTTGTGACCTTGCATTCATATACTCAGGGGAAAGTATTGCATTTCTTGCTGCATCTGCATCTACCATGGTATATCTTGATTATACCAAAGGGGAAGATTGTTTGCCAAAAAGGAAGAATCATGTTCTTGCAAGGGGGAGGAATTGACTGAACTTTTACACCTGCTTTAATTTCTCAAATTATTTTCTTTTTCATGAAGTCAAAGGGGGAGAATAATTTGAGTCTTCAGATTGCCTCACATCATCAGAATGACTCAATATATTGAAAGTGTTGCCATCATCAAAAAGGGGGAGATTATTGTGCCCCTGTGGTTTTGATGATGGTTTTGATGATTGGTTGTTGATGTGAGTTAATCAAATGTTCAGTCATCTTGCTGCTCAGTTTAGATGAACATATTTGATGTTCAGTCATGCTACATGTTAAACTGATGCATAAAGCATTCATTGCTGTAGTTTTTATGATTGGTGTTTGTTGTTAATCACTGTGAGTCATTTTGTTGTGTAAGTCTATACATTGAGCGTCTCTTAGAAGTCTATACAGTGCATTGCATTGGCTAAGTGTATACACTGTCAGTCTCATTTTGCGTCTGAAGACAAAGTCTGTACAGCGCATCACTCACGTTGGAAGTCTATACATTGGCGTTGGTCATCCAAGTCTGTACATCACTTGGCGCTCACAAAGTCTGCACATCCTATTCAGTGAAGTGTGTACATTGCATATCATGTTGCGTCAACGCGTGAAGTCTGTACATCCATAGTTAAACTTGAAGTCTGCACTCTAGTCTTCACTGTCAAGTCTACACATTGGTCTTCGATTTCAAAGTCCATACATTGGACTGTTCTTCAAAGTCTGTACATCAGACTGCACATCATCTTCGTGTTGTTTCTGTATTTGAGTCTTCGTGTTGTTTCCCCTCACTAACACGAAAAGATCTCGTGTCGTCTGAGCTTACAACACTTTGTGTTGAGTTCTATGCCTAACAGGAAATCTGCTATGAGGTAGTACATTGTATGTCCGTACTGTTTCTGTCATACTTCGTGTTGTTTATGTTTACTGTCCTTCAGGTCGTGTGTCCGTGTTGTTTCTACTATATTTAGTGTCGTTTCCTTTGTTTTTTAGTTGTCGATTTCGTTTGTTTTGAAACCACACCTCGTGTCGGTTTCTGTGTTGATCTTCGTGATGTGTCCGTGTCTTTCGTATTATTTCAGTAGTTATGTCTTCGTGTTGAGTTTATGAACTTCGTGTCGTTTTCGCTGTCTTCGTGCTATTTTTTCCTTTAGACTCAGTGTCTTTTCGCCTTAACCACACTTCGTGTCGGTTTCTATTTTTCGTCCTTGAGTTGCTGTCAGCTCGTGTCGTTTTCACCTCGTGATGTTCTCACTTAACTTCGTGTCGTGTTTCTGAAACAGCTCGAATAGTTCTGATGAACTTCGAGTCGTTTCCCTGTAGACCTCGTGTCGTTCCTGTTTAGTAACCACACTTCGTGTCGGTTACTGTTGTTTCTGTGTCCTCGTGTCGTTTTTGTTCCACTGCGTGCAGAACATTGCAGCACCTCGTGTTGCTTTCTGTGCCACTTCGTGTTGGTTTCTGTTTGTATCTTCGTGTCTCCGTGTTGTTTTTGTCTTCCTATCTTCGTGTTGTTTTCTTTCTACCTCGTGTCGTTTTCTTCTCACCTCGTGCCGTTCTTATCTGACCTCGTGTCATCTTCCTTGTTGTATTAGCCTTGGTACCTCATATCGTTCTATTTTCTATCTCGTGCCGTTTTCTGTACCACCCCGTGTTACCCGTAGGTCTTTGTTTTCATTTGTATTCATGTCTTCGTGTTTCTCTTGTGTTTATGTCCGCGTGTTGTTTCCTTCTAACTTCGTACTGTTCTCATATGAACCTCGTGTTGTTCTCTTGAAATGTTTACTTTTGTCACCGCTGTATTTCGTGTTGTTCTCTTCGTTGTGTCTGTTCTGTCACAGTGTATCTCGTGTTGTTCTTTCCTTGTTTCCTGTTGTA
Organism: Amorphophallus konjac; assembly: GCA_022559845.1. Taxonomy (NCBI): domain Eukaryota; kingdom Viridiplantae; phylum Streptophyta; class Magnoliopsida; order Alismatales; family Araceae; genus Amorphophallus; species Amorphophallus konjac. The sequence goes on from CM040123.1 coordinate 148,217,573, forward strand.
GTCACCATATCTATCTCGTGTCATTCCCAGTACAGTCCATACCTCATGCAGCTTTAGTTCCTGTAGCCCTCAGTTTTAATGGGTTGTAATCTCATTACAGGTCCGAGGAAGAACATTCCACACTCCTGGGCTGCACGTGATCCGAGACAAGAGGAACCAATCTGATAAGGACACGTGACGGGAAGATTCTAGAAATGTGGGAGGCACACGCATTTTGTGCCCTATCCACCTGCTGTTGCTGCTATAAATAGAACCCTTCATCCTCAGATGAAGGTGATCGTGTTGGCAAGAAGAAAAGCTCATACAGAGAGCCCCGATCCAGAAAAAGGAAGAGAAGAAAGAAAAGAAGAGAGCAGAGAAGAGAGTGAGAGTGAGAGCAGAAGAAGAAAAAGAGAGAGAGATAGTGCTCGTGTGAAAAGAGATCGAGAGAGTGAAGAAGAAGAAGAGCAGAAGGAGAAGAAGAGAAAGAGAGAGATAGAAGTGTGAGCCGAAGAGAATAGGGGAGCAGAGATCGAGAGAGTGAAAGAGAAGAAGAAGGAGAGAAGAGAAGAGGAAGAAAAACTTACCTGAAGATCTGTCTACTGGACCGTGGATCAAATCCAGGCCAGCCAGCTCCTGCGAGAGCCACATTTGGTTTTATCTTTTCAGCTTTCTGTTGCTGGTTTCATTTTTCTTTTGATCTATTTACTTGCTATTTTTCCGATACTCTGTAGAGAGGTCGGGTTTCCTCCTGTTTGTTCAGGAGAAGGGAGATTGATATCTCCGGTTGCAAATAGCTGGGTGCTACTTGTGGGTTCCCTCCGGTTTGGAGGAAGGGAGATCTGATCTCCGGTTCTGGGCTTGTGGATTGCAAGTCCAGGGGTCCCTCCTGGTCTGGAGGAAGAGAGGTCTTCGACCTCTGGTTTGCTGGTGACTGGAAGTCACCGGTTGGTTCCCTCCGGTTTTGGAGGAAGGGAGGATTGGTCCTCCGGTTCTAGTCTTGTGGGTTGCAAGACTAGGTGTTCCCTCCGGTCTGGAGGAAGAGAGACTTGCGTCTCTGGTTTGCTAGTGACTGGTGTCACTAGTGATTCCCTCCGGTTGGGAGGAAGAGGGGAGGTTGTTCCCCTGGTCAAGCTGTGTGGCAGCACCTGTTGCAGGCTGAGTCTGCGGTTTCTAGCGTGAGCTAGTGGAAGCCACACTCGGGTTGAGTGTGGGGTGGATGTAGGTCTGCTGGACCGAACCACCTAAAAATCTATTGTGCAGTGGTGTGATTGTCTTCTTGTGCTTCCGCTAGGTGATTGTATAGGGGCGCTCCTTGTGTTTGCCTTCTGGTTGAGCAGAAGAGTTAATTAGTTTTCAGATTGACTAAATCTGTCTGGTTAGCCCCCTAGTGACCTCACTCTGTGTTTGGTTGTTTCACTACTGCCATTCTGCCTTCAAGTATATTTAGTTTGCGAACGAGCATTTTTAGTAAGCAAAATTTTAACTGGGCGAAAAGGTTTTTAAGAGGAAGTATTCATTCACCCCCCCTCTGAATACTTGCACCGATCCTAACAAAGCTCATACCTCACTGAATAAGGGTATTCAAGAGGTAATGTAGATCAGATACTATTCACCAAGAAACAAGGTAAAGATATCTTGATAGTTCAGATTTATGTGGATGACATAGTGTTTGGGTCCATTAAACCTCAAATGTGTAAAGAGTTTACTAAACTCATGACCAATGAATTTGAAATGAGTATAATGGGTGAGCTTCAATTCTTTCTTGGCCTGCAGATTAGTCAAAGCAATGAAGGCTGCTTTATCAATCAAGCCAAGTATGTGAAGGAGTTGCTGAAAAAGTTTGATCTGATGAACTGTAAGCCTTTAGGAACTCCAATGGGGACTGTCACTTCACTAGATGCAGATGAACAAGGTATTCTTGTAGATGCAAGGAGAGACAGAGGTATGATTGCTTCATTGCTCTATCTAACTGCATCTAGATCAGACATTCAGTTTAGTGTTTGCCTTTGTGCTAGATTTCAGTTTAGTCCTAGAGAGCCCCACTTGACTACTGTCAAGCGTATCTTTAGATACCTTGCTGGCACTCAAGAATTGGGACTATGGTATCCTGCATCTTGTGAACTTTCACTTATTTCTTACTTAGATGTAGATTATGCAGGATACAAACTGGACCGCAAGAGCACTAGTGGCTATTGCCAATTTCTTAGTGGGTGTTTGGTTTCTTGGGCCTCCAAGAAACAGCACTCGGTTACACTCTCAACTGCAGAAGCAGAGTATGTTACTGTAGGGAGTTGTGGCACCCAAGTACTGTGGATTAAACACCAACTCCAAGACTATCTAATAGATCTTGAGTGTGTACCCATTCTGTGTGATAACACAAGTGCTATTAATCTTGTAAAAAATCCAGTCATGCACTCTAGGACTAAACACATTGAATTCAGACATCATTTTATAAGAGATGAAGTTCTCAAAAATCACTTTGAGCTCCATTTTGTAGACTCGGAAAATCAGATTGCAGACATCTTCATAAAACCCTTAAGCAATGACAGGTTCACAACCTTAAGGAGAGAGCATGGTCTGTGCAGACCTCAGTCCACTCAGGTTTGAGCTATCAATTACTCCTTAATGATCTGCTTACTTGTCTTCACCTTGGTTGGAACATACATATCTAATTTGATTTAGATCTGGTACATTTGATGTATGAACCTTACCTTGAATGATGGTCACATTTAGGGGGAGCTTGCTTGTTCTTATAAATGTCTTTAATTGAACATCATGTGTGACTGCATGGTATATCAAATGTTGAGAAGTGAAATGACAGGTTACGCCTGTCAAGAAACTCTCCTCATGCGTGAGGACAGGCCTCCGCCAAGTACCATGAGTCAGTATTGCACATTGCTATCTGCATAGTTGATCCTTAGTGCATAAGCATGTTTAAAGCTTTAGCATCCAATCTAGCATTTCTCAATGGCAGCAAAGGGTAAAACCCTTCTTGAATGGCAGTCTGAAAGAAGAAAGTCGGAGGCATTGATAGTAAAAGATGGCAGGTGTCTGTCAGAAATGAAGAATCACAGAAGCTAGCAGAGAACAGTTTGATGTACTGATATGTGTCGAGACATGCTGAACAATGTCTATTGAACAGGTCGACAACTCACTGATATGTGTCGAGTCATACTGCTTAGAAACTGGTGTTCAAATCGACACCTTCTAGTCATGTGTCGAGACATGTCTCACTGTCGCTTTGGTTTTGAAGAACAAATGGAGAGTTTCCTTGACTCCCTCTATCCACTGCTTCTTTCATTTCCACCTCAAATCTCTTGCCTCTGAACCTTCACTTTTCACCGAGTATCAAGTGAGGGGGAGTTGAGAAAATTTTCATTCATCTATACAACCCTGGGTGAGTCTTGTTGTATTACTCCTGTTTAAGAAATGGTTTCTTGTTTATCATCTTCATTTTCGTGAATCATTGCTTTGAGTTTTACCAAACTTGCATTCATAATAGGATTGAAACATTTCTTAAGTCCTTGAAAATAACCCTTGCCCCTGCGTCTGAAACTTCACTGCAACTTGGCTCCTTGGCTTTTAAAATGATTGGCATGTATTGTCTTTAAACATGTTCCCATCTTGAAGTCTATTAGAGAATACGCCTCTATAAAACCATGCTGTTAAATTCAGAGCAATGACCTCTCCTCAGAGAAACTAGATTCTCCATCAATGAAATGAAGGATAATCTAGTCTTGATGAGGGAAGTCAACTCTGTTCAAATGATTTCAGAAAGATAAGCTACACTGAGTAACCAGGGACTCTGGCGTCTAAACAATGTGTTTCCTTGAGTCAAAAAGTGAATGCTATATCGGACTGGTTAATTAATTAAAAACAAAAAAAATAAATATAAAAATGGGTTGGGGTTGACTCTACAACATGCTTCAAAACAAAAAGGGTTATTGTTTATCTTCAATACTTGCTTATCTTTTTTTTCAATCATGCCATATGAATGTGATGTGTAAGTCAAATGGGCTTGGTTCTATTCTCTTAATTTCTCAAATGTTTACATCATATTATCTATTGCAAAAATGTTTTTTCTCAAACGTTTGTTACTCAAAAATGAGCTTATAAGCTTTAAACCGTTGGAACTTAACATGGGGGCATATACACCATTTCAAATTTTAGGGTTGTCTTTTTCAAAAGTAAAAATCTCAACTTTCCCCATTTAACTCGACGGTGAAAATCAATTTCTCACCCCCTCTTCATTTTCAAACCCTACTTCTCTCTCTCTCACCCGCACTCCGGCGATCCTGCACACTCGCACAGTGGAGGTCGACGCCCTCGCCCCCTTCTCCGTTCTCTTGTGCCGATAGCCCCAGCGAGCCTTCGCTCTACTCTCCTGCCCTTCCGTCCACTCTCCATGGCTCCACCGGTCACCCGCGGCAAGAAGAAAGAGGCTGCTTCATCGAAGAAGGCCGCTGCCTCAAAAGCTCCATCTAAAGGGCGATCCAAACTTATTGAGGACTGCCCAGCTGCAGAACCAGCCAGGAAGAGGGCTGCCGAAGCCCAGGGGTCCAACACTAACAAGGGTTCGCCGCCGCACACTCCGGCCAAGCGGCCACAGCTGTCAGCCAAAGAAAAAGGGAAGGCCAAAGCTCAGTCAATCCCACAGAAGCCCAGCACTGCTGCCTCTCCCAAGGAAGAAGACAGTGATCCCACTAGGATTCTCATCTCTAGGTAGGTAGATTTTAGTGGCCAAGAGATGCTTGTGTATTTTCCTAAGCTACTACCACTGTTCGAGTTCCAAGGTTGGAAACAATTTTTGTCTGAGCACAGGGTATACTACCCATTTTTAGTTCAGCAGTTCTACAAGAACTTATTCTTTGATGAGAAAAATAAAGTCCTTCGAACTGTAGTCAAGGGGGTTTCAATATAGCTCACAACTAAGCTTCTTCACAAAGCTTTACATATACCCCGGGATGGGGAGATAGAATCAGAAGTTGAGATCGATTTGTCTGCAGCTTATACCCTCCTGACTGGCAAGCCTAGAAATCCTCAGAATGACACCCAACTTTTGGTCAAATCATTTGACACCAATCGGTTTCCCCCACTGCAGCGTCTACTGCATCATATCTTCACTACGATGATTACCCCACAAGGGGGTGGCAGAAGCAGACTTACTGAGACACAACGATTCCTTTTTTACTGTCTGTTCAACAAATACCATGTTTGTCTTCCAGAGATTATGCTTCAGGTTATGGATAGATGTACTTACAACAGGCGTAGCCTGCCTTATGCTGCACATCTTACTGCCATCTTTCAGAAGGTTGGCATTCCTCTTGAATAAGAGAAGTCCATTTCTATTCCCCAGAGTAATGTCTACACCCTGAGGTTCATCCAAAACTATATGCACTTCAAAAAGGAAGGTGACAAAATGGTGAGGAATCTACCTGGTCATGAACCTGACCCTCCTGTTCAGCCGGCTCCACAGGAATAGCTTCCACAAGATCATCCTCCACAAGGTCAGCCATCACAGGACCAACCAGATTCAGAAGCATAGTTAGATCAGCATGAGGAAATATTTAATGCAGATATCCACTTTGAGCAGGCCCCTCAGCAGCAGCAATTTACAGCTCCCATGGCCCAGCCTGGGATGATGATGGCTTTTGGTATCCAACCTCCTTTGTCTCCAGAAAATGAGCCCAGAGTGTTCACTGTAAGGGATGCCCCTCCTGAATTTCATGCCGAGGCCTCCACCTCACAAGGTCCTGCATTTGGTGCCACTGGCAGTTTAATGGATATTCATCCTGCCCTCATTTAATTTCTCACTACCCAATTTGGGAGCTTGAATTCCTCCTGTCGTTAGATCAGTCTACAAGTGGATAGACTGGAAGCTGGACAACTTCATTATGAGCAAGTTAAGAATAGCCGATGGGAAAAATTTGTGCATGACAAACATAAGTCAGATGAAAGGATGAAAAGCTTCATGAACTCCTTGATAAATGTGTGTGAACGAGCAGGAAGAATCATGAAAAGACTACGAGAGATCCACACTGAAACCCAGAAGAAAACTGCTGAAATGGTCATGCATGCCTATGACATCCGAGAGGATCAAGGTAATCTCAACATTAAGTATGCCAAACTGATGGAGTCCTCCAATCAGCTAGCTGAACAAGTGGCCGGAGCCACAACTTTAATCAGAGGACAAGCTGCTGGTGCAACTACATCCATCCTGGCACATGTGACCGCAGAGATCAACAGATCTCTTGATGCCACCTCCACTCTGGAAAGAACCAGCAATGCCACTACTTCTCGCTTACTGGATGCTTACCAAAGGTTGAAAGGGAAACTGTATTCTGACACCAATAGGTTACTTGATGCCTCCTCCAGGCTTGCCGACACTGTCCATACTGATACAACTAGAGCAGTCAATATCACCACCAAAGTTGAGGCAAAAATGGATGTCGTATACAAGAAATTGGATACGATTGGTAGTGAAATATTGGAGCTCATACGTCTGCATAAAGCTCAACTCCAACCAGCCCTGCAGGACGCATGTGATGAATGGTGTCCTCCTCCTTAAACAGAAGCCACCTCTTCTCGTTTTCCACCACAGGGCACCCAACAGAGGGCTGAAATAGAATACATTTGTGAGATGATGTATACCTAGCTCAAGGACATCAAAGCAAACGTCCAAGACTTACACCATTTCATCAGTCAAAGGGATGAGTAGTTAAATATGAGGATTGACTCTCTGGAGACAGCCATCTCCCACCTGCAACATGACTTCCAAGAGGCACAGATCCTGCACCTGGCCAGCACCAGCACCATGCCTTCACCACAGCAGCCTCCTCCTTCACCCCCTCCTTGCTGATGACAAAGGGGGAGAAGTACTGAAGCCAAGCATCATCAAGCATCTGGCATATAGTTAGCTTTCTCAGTTAGCCTTTTGCATGTAGAATTACAGTATAACTGCTTGAACACACATCCTTGCTTGATATGTACTAAACTATGGTTGATTAATGAATCAAGCCTTTTGTTGCTGTTGAAAATGCTCCTTATTGAAAAATGCTAACATTCAGTGGTTGTATATGAATGAATGAATCTTGCTTGGTTGATGGCTCTTCAAACCAATTTGATTATTTTGCTATATGAATGCTTGGACATAATGATTCATGGTTGTCATCATCAAAAAGGGGGAGAATGTTGTGTCCCCTTGTTTTGATGATAACAAATCACAAATCATTAGTAAATGTTTGAAAAATATCTAACTTAATTTGGTTTGATAAATTGTTTAAACAAGTGCAGAAGAATCTCACTAAGTGATGTCTCGACACGGCCCAATCTTGTCTCGACACATCCAGAAGAATTCAAGCTGAAGCATTTTTACTAAGTATCTGGATTTACCGATGTCTCGACACACTGAGTGCAAAGTGTCGACACATTCGTGTGATAATCTCTGCACAAGGCGCTCATGTCTCGACACCTTCGTACAACAACTCTGTAATGGCTTACATGTCTTGACACCGTTTGGTGTTGTCTTGACTCATCAGCCATGGTTCTTCAAGATTTCAAAGGGATGTCTCGACAAACTGGGGGTAAAGTGTCGACACATCATTGTTCAACCAGAACATGCTTGAAACCGGCAGAAGCTGTCTACAAGGCTTTTTAAAGGGATGTCTCGACACACTGATAGAAAAGTGTCGACACATCCATGATCAACGAGAACGACTCTCCAAGATATTCAAAGGAATGTCTCGACACACTACCAGGAAAGTGTCAACACACTATGTTCATACAGAACAGATCTGAATCCGATGGAAGCTGATTTCAAGATCCAGAACTTAATCCAGAGGATCTGTTTGCTCCGGAAAAAGCCGTCAGATTGCGTCTGTGTCAGGAGACTATGATTTAGCAGAGATATTTTTTGAAGGAAATCGTACCTTTGCTGTTATGGTCTCCTACCTACCCACATTCCTGTAGACTTGACAAGAATGGAGTCAACTGTACAAGTTGAAGCAGATCAAATAATGTGGATGTGACATTCTGGGTGTTGCTTGAAAGAGTGGACAACGTTGGTGTCGCCCAAGGATACCAATACATAAGAAGCTTGAGCTCCAGTTCGAGAGATAATGAGAGCAGCAAGTGAGCTGAGAAGAAGGCTGAAGAGAAAACAAAGAAGAGGAAAGCTTGCTGTCCAAGCTACTCTTCATCCTGATGTTGCCGGAGTGAGTGAACCTAGAAGAAGACATTTTATCTTCCTCACGATGAAAAGAAATCTTACGGGGCTGCTATGAAGATTCAACGAGAAGAAGAAAGCCAAGGCTTTCTCAAGCTCATTCCGAGACATGATACTTCTTTGTCATAGCGCTTACATTACGATACTCTGTCTGGCCATTTCATCTTTAGTTTACTTTTTCTTCTAAACAAACTTCATATCATTAGATCCCTACCTGCGTGTAGGAAGACAGAAGGTGTGGATGCCTGTCTATGTGGTTTGGGGTGTGATCCCACAAGCTATGTGACAGCGGAGTGTGAGAGTGTATCTCTCTGTTAGAAGCTGTGAATCAACTGTTGTGCGTTGGCACTAGTGAAGCCACACTGTGTTGTGTGAGGGGTGGACGTAGGTCTCGAGATTGAGACTTTTTTTCAATCAACACCGGCCCTCAGGATCATCAACTAGTCGAGTGCATATTCCCCCAGAAGGGGAACATGTTCTCACTCCCCCAGGATGAAACTGTGGCCTAATTTTTATTTAATTTTTCTGAATTGAGGTACATGATCTTTGGGGCATCCCCCTGTCTGTACAAGTAGCCAAGGCTGAAAAAGAGCTATTTACAGAACCGAAAGGAAGGCAAACCTCCTTTGTCTATCCTATAAACTCCCCTCACCATTTTGGGCAGTTCGCTTACAAGGGTAAAGATAGAATTGGACTGACAATTGCTAGCATAGGAGGCCAAAGCATCTGCCAACTGGTTGCGTTCCCTATAAACATGTCTCACCGGACAGCCACTTGAGGAAATAAGTTCCAACATTTCACTCCACCAAGGATAGACGGCCCAACTAGGAGTTTCCTTCTTCTGAATAGATTCCACTAGAAAGGCACAATCTGAATAAATTGTAGCTACTTTCAATCCTCCCTTGTTAACTATTGAAAGCCCATCATAGAGAGCCCTTACTTCTGCAAGAAAACTACTACCAAAACCATAATGAAAGGCAAAGCTGATAATCATGTTTCCTGCTGGATCTTTAACACAGCCACCACCTCCACAGTTTCCTGGGTTCCCTTTTGAAGCACCATCTACATGAAGAGTAAAATGATGAGGAGCTAGGTTGCATGGGACTATCAGTGGCATCCTTCTAGAGATACACTTCGGGAATAGTTGAAACTGATTCAAGATTTTGATTTGGTCAGCCGAGCTACTAACTGAAAATAGTTGGTTATCAAGAGCTTGAGAGAGGCCTGCTACCACTTTTCTCTTGATACTAGGAATGTTGAAAGTCACATTTTCAAACCTGGCAGAGCATCTAGCCTTCCAGATCTCCCATACTATTAAAATTACAGCATACATACCAGAATAGCTGAGTGCTGAATTTATCTTGGAGCCTGTCAAAATATTCCATCCACGAATAGTAATATGCTCATTCAGGCTGATTTTAGTGCTAATCAGGGGGGAGACCCATTTCCATAAGGCAGAAGCTAGATCCCCTTTGACAAACAGGTGATCTAAGTCCTCCTGAGCAGAGAGTAAGCAGCAGTTGCATTTTGAGACTAAGGGAATTCCACACTCAGAGATTCTGCCATCAACTGGAACAGCTCTATGAAGCATCTTCCAATAGAAATTTACAGCCCTTGGAGAAATGCTAGACTGCCATAACTTGGCCCAAGATTGCCTTAGTATACCTCTGTGTCTCAGCAAGTTATTAGCAGACTGTACACTAAAGTCTCCACCTACTGTACCAGTCCAGACACAATGATCTGGCCTATTGCTCAATTGGACTTTAGGTAGCAGTGAGGAGTTACTAAAGTTACTAACTAGGGACCAGGCTGGATGGTTTGGATCAAGAAAGGCCTCTCTTACCGTCAGCTGTGGTTGCCCCTGAATATTACTGGAATTGCCTAAAGGTATGTTGTTGATTAAAGGCCCTCTGCCAGTCCAATTATCTTTCCAAAAGTCAGTTCCCTTACCATCCCCAATAATCCATCTGGAGTTATTGATGATCAACTTCTTCGCTTGCTGAAACATACCATGAGACATCCCGGCTGGAAAAGGTCCTGTGCAGTCAAAAAAATTGGTTTTAACAAACCTTTGTCTGGCATATTGAGACCAAAGGGAAGACCCCTGAATAATTCTCCATAGACATTTAGTTGCCAGTGACAGTTGGGTGAGATTAAGATCTCTTATACCAAGGCCCCCTTCCAGTTTAGGCATTTGGATTTTTTTCCAAGAGATCCAATGGGGACGCCTCAGCATTCCAGAACCCTGCCAATAAAAGTTGGCACAGAGACTGTCAATGGTATTGATAATTGACTTAGGACAGAAACAAACAGATGCCAAGTATATTGGGATGCTTCGGAGAACAGAGTTGATGAGAATTGCCCTCCCAGCCTGTGAGAGCAGTTTGGATTGCCATCCCTCTAGTTTTTGCTGAACTCTATCCACAATGTACTTAAAGTCCTGGCTTGTATATCTTCCTTTCTTCACTGGAATACCAAGGTAATTAAAGCTTGTAGACGCTATTCTGAAACCAGTCTGCAGTTGAATGGCTTGCTTTGTTGAGAGGGGAACTTTTTCTGAAACAATTATACTACTCTTGCCAACATTGATTTTCTGTCCAGAACTATTCTCATATCTAGAAATAAACTGCTGCAGTGCTGCTATATTATGTTTGCTTGCATTCAAGAAAATGAGTGTGTCATCCGCATACAGCAGGTGAGATATATGGATAACATTTTTAGGCCCATTGTAACCCTTCAAGGCTCCTGATTGAAATAGAGCAGTCAGCCCCCTGCTTAACACTTCCGAGGCTAGTATAAAAAGATATGGGGCTAAAGGGTCACCTTGTCTGATACCTCTGCTTGATTTGAAGAAACCTGCCATATTACCATTGAAATTGATTGAAAACCAACAATTAGTTAAAATCATTCCAATGTAAGAGGTGAATCTTGTACTGAAACCAAATTTCCTAAGAGCTGCCAATAAGAAATCCCACTCAATTCTGTCATAGGCCTTAGCCATATCCAGCTTAACAATGGCATTGTGTCCCCTTACTTTCCTATCAATATCTCTCATAAGTTGTCTTGCTATAGCAACATTGTCCAGGATATTTCGACCTTGTACAAAGGCTCCTTGTTCCTTAGAAATAATGTTTGGCAGAATTGGCGCAAGCCTCTTCGAGATGATAGAAGAGATAATTTTGTAGGAGAAATTACAAAGACTAATAGGCCGAAAATCATTGAAAGACTTGGGCACTTGAATTTTTGGGATTAAGGCAATAATGGAAGATGCCATTCCTCTTGGAATTGGGAAACCCATGAAAAAGCTTTGCACCGCACAGATGACATCTTGACCTATAATGTCCCAAACTTGCTTATAGAACTCTCCAGGAAACCCATCCGGACCAGGGGTGCTAGATCCTTTTAGGGACCATACAGCTTCTTTAATCTCACTGCCTTCAGGAACAGAGCAAAGGAGATTGTTCTGATCATTTGTGATAAGTTGAGGAATGCAATCGAGTATGGAACAGTCTATTGAATGGTCTTCAGAGGAGAAAAGCTTCTGAAAATAATAATTTGCCTGCCTGCCAAGAATAGCTTGGTCTTCACACCAATTATCAGATTCATCCAACTTTAACCTACTGATAATTCCTCTTCTTCGGTTTTGTTGAGCAAGAGAGTGATAATATGCTGTATTTCTGTCCCCACTTTCAATCCAATCTGTGCGGGATTTTTGATGCCAAAACATTTCTTCCCTATGCAAGGCCTGATGGAATTTAGCCATGGCAGCATTCAAATTACATCTGTTTTCAGTTGAAGGAGAATTATCAAATTCAATTTGTTTCTTTTCCACTTCCTGTTCAGCTAATCGAACATTCTTTGTCACATCTCCGAAGATATCCCTGTTCCATTCACTGAGAGTCATTTTCACTGCCTTTAGTTTGGTGGACAATCTGATCATTGCATTTGGATGTTGAACAGTGCACTGCTTCCAAGCATCAGCTACCACTTGATTGAAAGATTTATGAGTACACCACATTTTTTGAAAAATGAACCTGGATGGACCATGAGAAGAATTACAAGTTGATAATAACATCGGGGTGTGATCAGAGGGGCCTCTTACTAAGTGCTTCACAACCAGCTGGGGAAAAGCATTTTGACATTCAGTGTTAGTGAAGACCCTGTCCAGCCTGGCTTTAATGTTGGCAGCTCCTATTCTGTTATTATTCCAAGTCATTGATTCACCAACAAAGCCTGCATCCATGAGCCCTGCTGAACAAACAAAAGCATTAAATTCAGCCATATTAGCCATTGAGGGAGAATTTCCACCTTTTTTTCTGAGAGCTTCAGAACATAGTTAAAATCCCCTCCTATAATCCATGGGACAGTCACTGTACTAGCAAATGTAGCTAACTCATAGAACAATTCAAGTCTAAGATGGGGATCACAGGAAGCATACACAAAGGAGAAAAGATTAGAGATTCTATTTTCCTCCTTTAAGCCCAAAGTAATATGTTGAGCAGATGTGCCTATAACATCTAGTCTACAGCTGTCATGCCAAAACACCCAGATTTTAGAATCAGCTAGAGAATTGACAGCAAATTTTGCCAATTTGATAAACCTTCCAAGCTTCATAGCTTTCTCAGCATCCAACATTGGCTCACTAATAGCAACAAGATCCACTTTGTGAATTTGGATCAGCTTTTTTAGACATCTCTGAGAACCTTGGTTCCCTACTCCTCTGATATTCCAAATTAGAGTTGTGTTCAACATTGGAATTCCTGTGGTTGAGTTTCAACCGATCTAGCTCTAGATCGTGTGATAATACCCTTTTTGAAATGGGCTTTTCCAGCACGGGCCTCCCTTCCTACTTCAACTAATTGCATTATGGAATTATCCCTTCCAGCCCTTTCAGAAATAGAATTTCCAATCTCTGATAACATCTGGATGTCTGGCCGTTCAGAATCCCTTTTCCATTCAGAATACCTTCTTGATAGACTTGAGGAGGATTCAGAATCAATGAAACTGAAATTACTAGATGAATTTATCTTCTTCTTGGCTTCAACCGATAGAGGCTTGCTACATTCAGGGTTTGAGTTATTCATCTGACATAATTGAATTTCCTCATGTGCCTGCTGAGCTATTCCATCAGTTATAACTTGCTTGTCTCGAGATTGAGACTGAACCACCTTAAAGATCTTGTCTTGTGGTTTGTCTTCTCTCTTGCTCCAACGGTAGAAGCTTGATAGGACCGTTTCCTGGCATCTTGTGTGCACCTAGCTTCTCAGATATTAACTAATTTTTGTATCTTTATCGACTGTGTTAGTCTTAGTTCTTATTTTCGAAAAGAAGGGCAAAAAGGGGCTGATCTATTCACCCCTCCCCTCTAGATCTGCCTATCACCACTCAACACACATTTCATTTGTCTACACATAAAGGCCGGTGCACATTTTGCTGGTCTGCATATAGGTCGGTGCATGTTCGTGTTTAACATCTAAGGTCGATGCATGTTTTCCAGATTGCATATGAGGTCGGTGCACCTTCTTGTTTATTCATTAGAAGGTCGATGCATGTTGTCCTTTGCACAAGTCAAGGTCAGTGCATGAAGGTCGGTGCACATCCTCTTGGCAGAAACTAGGTCGGTGCACATCCGGTTCCCTGAGATATAAGGTCGGTGCATCTTTTGCTTCCTACCATACGAAGTTGGTGCACATTTCAGCATAATGCACATAAGGTCGGTGCATCTTCTGCTGCATGCATATAAAGCCCAAGCACATTTCCTTGCTAGGTCGATGCATCCTTTGTTTTATACTACCTAAGGTCTATGCATCTTTTCTAATTTGGCATGCAAGGGTCAGTGCATATTTACATTCTGAATAAGTAAAGTCTATGCACCCTTTATGACTCATGTTCACAAGGTGTTTGATGAACGTCCCTCTTCCAACTAACAGGATTAAAGCAGCACGTGAGGTCGAACTAAGAATAGGCACGTGAAGTCTAACAAAAATGTGCATGATAAGGATTAAAGCAGCACGTGAGTTCGAACTAAGAATAGGCACGTGCTCCCAGAAATGGCGTGAAAAGACTTGTACACGTGGCAGAATCTCCAACACTGTTGGGCACGTGATCCAAGGGAGAATGGCACGCTATTTCAGAGGCTTCCAGAAGAATTTCCAGGTGGGCCAATGAGTGCTCACTAGGTTATCTGCTACTACGGAGCCCCTACTCCTATATAAGGGTGCCTTACCCCTCGAAGAAAGCTGCTGAAAGCTGCTGCAACTTTTCATTCGCATATTCAGAAAGAGAGAGAACCCCCCCCCCAAGAAAAAGAAGAAGGAGAGAGTCTTCCCCAGATGAAGAAAATGAGAGGATCTTTCCTTAGAAGATAGATTTGAGAGCAGCCAGCCATCCTATCTGGAATTGCTTCATTGAAGCTACATTACTTTTTTCCTTTTCGATTTCTGTTCTTCCTTTCCATTCCAACTTTTGATTTGGTTTTGGTTCCCTCTAAGTGTACTTGGAAGAAGGGAGACAGCGTCTCCGGTTGCGAGTGACTTGGGGTCACTCGTGGGTTCCCTCTGGTTCAAAGGAAGGGAGAAAGGGTTCTCTAGTGTCTGGACTTGTGGTTTGCAAGCCCAGGGTGCAGGTTTTGTGGATACAAGATCTGGGAGGAGGGATTTGTCTCCCTCAGGGCAAGCTGTGTGGCAGCATTGTGTCGCAGACTGAGTCTGCTTCTTCTTCTGCATTTGCTAGTGAAATCCTCGTTCGGCCTGAACGAGGGGTGGACGTAGATTGTGGTTGGCAATTGAACCACCTAAAAACCCCTTGTCTCCCTATGTGATTGTTGCCTTGCTCTCTGTGCGGTTTCTTATCTTCGGTTGGTTGAGGCTGTTGTTTACATTGCTTTCCTTTACCTATCATCTGTTCGATCATTTGCTTGTGCATCACTGATTGCCTTATGGCTTTATCATTTCGTTGTTGAACTCTTCTTATGACGTGTGCTAAGCATATCTGCATCGCTTCTCTGGGCGTATTTACCGAGTTCTTCGATTTAATTTGAAAATTGGGGTGATCTATTCACCCCCCCCCCTTCTAGATCACTTTCTAGTATTTCTATCAGTGGTCATAGTGCGTAGATTGGAACCATCCTTCATTTCAGATAGCTTAAGAAAGTTGAAGAGGCAGCCAAATATTCAGTAAGCAGACAATGAATTCAGTCGAGCAGTAAGCAAGAAGAAATTTTCAATAGTAAGCACATCACTGGGCAAACAGCAAGAATGCTAACTCAAGGATGACAAGAACGTTCAATTATGCAGCAAGCAGAAAGTTCTTGTGGATAGGCACAATAAGTGGGCAGACATCAAAAGAACTAGAGCACATAAGGTTCTAAGAATGTGTGGATACTGTGCAGACAAGAAGATCAAATCTCATGGAAATATGGGACAGGAAAAAAGCAAACTCTCCCCCTTAGACAATTCAGATCAAAAAAAACCTCAGATGAAACTCCCGCACAAAGTGTGCATGTTGTTCAAAACTTTATTGGAGATTTGATTTAAATGGTATGTAGCGAATTCTGAAACTTTTGTATGCATGAGGAGACCACTACATGCTATGACTCCTCCTATCTAAATGCACTGAAACATCAAATATGTCATGAGAAATATGCAAGGAAATACCTAGATGTAGGATTGAGCCATGGTACCAGGCGGAGAACTTAGATCCTAGGATCACCTCACGCTTAGTGTGGGTTTCCAAACAGACATAAGATGTTCTTCTCCCAACACCATTTTATATACCATAGGGTCATCATAGGATATGCAATGCAATGCAAGTTAATCAATATGCAACCTCCCCCTCAACAAGACATATGTAAAATGCCATGTGTTTCACTTCAGGCAAGACCAATTTACATTTCAAGCAGAGATGCCACATCAAATGAGCATAGTGTCAGAAACAATTCAATTTTCAATTCAAGACAGAATCATGAGGTCTACACAGACCAAGTTCTCTTCTCAAGGTGGTGAACCTATCATTGTTGAGAGGATTGGTAAAAATACCTGCAATTTGATTTTCTAAGTCAACAAATATTAATTCAAAACTATTTTTATTGACCTCATCACGCAAGAAGTGGTGCCCGATCTCAATGTGTTTGGTCCAAGAGTGCTGAATTGGATTTTTTGCTAAATTGATAGCACTAGTGTTATCACACAAAATTGTGACACACCCAAGATCAACAAGGTAATCCTAGAGTTGGTGTTTTATCCAAAGCACATGGGTACCACAGCTCCCTACAGCGACATATTCTGTCTCTACATTAGAGAGGGAAATCGAGTGTTGCTTCTTGGATGCCCAAGATACTAAACACCCTCCCAAAAATTGGCAATAGCCACTAGTACTTTTCCTATCCAATTTATAGCTAGCATAATCAGCATCTGAAAAATAAACAAGTGTAAAGGCACAAGATGCTAGGTACCACATTCCCAAATCTTGAGTCCCGACAAGGTATCTAAAGATACGCTTGACAGCACTCAGGTGGTACTCTCTAGGATCAGACTGAAATCTTGCACACAGACACACACTAAACTGGATATCAGGTGTAGATGCAGTAAGATAGAGGAGTGAGCCAATCATACTTCGATAATTCTTTGCATCCACATATTTACCTATCTGATCAACATCCAGAGTTGCACCTGTGCTCATTGGTGTGGTAATTATCTTACAGTTCTCCATTTTATATTTTTTCAGCAGTTCTAAAAGATATTTGGCCTGGTTGACGAAACATCCCTCCTTGCCTTGGGTGATTTGAAGACCTAAAAAGAATCGCAACTTACCCATTATGCTCATTTCAAATTCAGTAGTCATTAAAACTACAAATTCCAAACACATCACAGATTTGGTAGAACCGAACACTATATCATCAACGTAAATTTGAACCACAAGAATATCATTTCTGTGTACCTTTGTGAAGAGTGTTTGGTCCACCTTACCTCGTGAGTAGCCTTTTTTCATGAGGAAAGAACTCAGTCTCTCATACCAGGCTCGAGGGGCCTGCTTCAAACCATATATAGCTTTGTCTAATCTAAACACATGGTTGGGAAATTCAGCATGCTCAAAACTAGGGGGTTGTTCCACATACACTTCCTCTTTTATTACCCCATTTAGGAAAGCACTTTTTACATCCATTTGGTGTAATTTAATGCCATGACTACATGCAAATGCAAGCAATAATCGAATGGCATCTAACCTGGCTACAGGAGCAAAAGATTCTTTGAAATCAATTCCTAACTCCTGATTGTATCCTTGAGCCACAAGTCTGGCTTTATTTTTAACTATCTTACCTTCTTCATTTAACTTATTTCTGAAGACCCATTTTGTACCAATGATAGGATGTGATTCAGGTCTAGGAACTAAATGCCATACTTTATTTCTTTCAAATTGATTTAACTCCTCATGCATCGCATTTATCCAAAATTCATCTTTTAAAGCATTTTCAATGTTTTTAGGTTCTAATTGGGGGACAAGAGCCAATTGATCAGTTTCTTCAATTTCTCTAAAATGAGATCTAGTCCGTGTGGGGTCATGCAAACTACCAATGATATTACCTAAAGGATGATCTCTGAGCAATCTTATATTGGTAAGAGTGTTACCTTCATTGGCATTGTTGTTCCCTTGTTCACTGGACTCACCTAGATCTTCATTTGACCTTGCTTCCCCTTCTTGTGGAACTTGCTTGTCTTTAGATTCCAGAAACACCCCATCATCTTCTTTCCTGCAAGAAGCATCATTTTTAGATTTAGAGCTGAATTCATCAAATGTAATGTGGGGAGTTTCTTCAACAGCTTGGCTTTTGGTGTTAAAGACCCTATAGGCCCTAGAATGATCAGAGTAACCAAGGAAGATACCTGGGTCACTCTTGATGAGGGCATCCCTTGCCCCTCCACATTTTCTCCGGACTCGGATTGTTCGTCGGCAAGCGCCATTATGTTAGTCATGTATTTTTGAGTCTAGTCATGTAATCTTCACATTTTCTTTGAGTCAATATCATGTAATTTTCCCTTTATTTGAGTCATGTACCTAGGTTGTTGAGTCATTTTCCTAAGTATTGAGTCATTATGTTGGTTTGATAGGTTATTGGGCCCATCTCATTGGGCTAGGCCCATGGATGCCCCCCCTTCCCTTCGGTTATTAGTCATTGTGTCTTTTGTTAGGGTCCTTTGTGAAAAAGTCATGTGCCTATAAATAGGCCACCCCACTCCTCATATGTAACAACTTTTGAAGAATCATTTGAATAGAAAAAATTCTCTAGTCTTACTCCTCTCTACCAAATCTCTCTTCCCTCTCTCACCCATTATCTCTCTCTCTCTCTTTATCTCTCTCTCTCTCTCCCTCCACCCAATTTTCGGAATTTTCTCTCTCCTCCCCATTCACCCCTCATTAAGACCTCTTGTAGCAACCCTAATAAATGAATAATTGAAATGAATTAAAACATATATATTACAGAAGTAATATATATATAAAAGGAATAGGGTTAATTGGACGAAATAAAACAAATTAAAAATAACGCCTCTTATTAAGGCGTTAATTTATAAAGAAACGCCTCTATACATGGCGTGACTAAAGAAAGGACGCCCACACATGCGGTCGTCAGTTCTCATGCGACCAAATGGGTAAGTAAAAGAAACGCCCCTATCTTGGGCGTGTTTTCAAACACGAAACGCCCTTTGTCAAGGCGCTTTTTAAGAAACGCCCTAAAGTAAGGCGTCAATTAAAGAATAGACGCCCTGACCAAAGTCGTTAATTCAGTTCGTGACTCGTTCGAACCCAGAGCTTATCCAGGGAAAGATTAACCTAATCTAGTAAGTGTCTATTAGAGTAAGGACTCTATTGGGGATATGTTACCCTCAATCAAACACTACTTTTAATAGGACTTCCATAACCCTATAAATAATCTACTGCTCGAACCCGTGAACGCTATTTGGCGTTCGAGTTCTCTGAAGGTAATTACAGAGCAATAGCTCTTCCTTCTCTCTGTCCCTTTTTGATTTGGTGGACGATCATTAATTCGACTTCTTCCTTCTTCCAGGTTGAAGAAGCATTGGGGTTGTGAAGAACAAAGGTAATAATCTTTCCTTTACCTTCGGTCAGGTATTATGAAGAAAATATTAATGTTTCTTCATATTTCTCTGTAGGAAGTTCAGTCGAAAGGGGTTCATCAGTTGAACATAAAGACTTCTTCCTGCTGATACGGCTGAAGTTATTGGTTGCTGTTTAAGCAACAGAGTTTTCTCCCTTCTTCATATCAATCTGCAAATCGTCATCTCCAAATCAACTCTTAAAGGTAGGATTTTCTCAAGTTATTGTAGCCCAAATAAGAATTAATGCAAGATATCTATACATACGTATATGAGCATGGCATGCATACTGTTTATAAGGTTTTATTACGTTTTCTGCAAAATTTTGAAAGAAACGCCCTTGATTAGGGCGCTAATTTAAAAGAAACGACCATGCTAGTGGTCGTCAATTTAATATTTGACGCCCTCTACGCAGGCGTTAATTTCATAAGAATCGCATGTGATTAATAATTGATCCTGTTTAAAAATTACAATACATATGAAATATTGATTTTTAATATCTTGCATGACTCTGTGAATTCCTGTTAAATTTTACTGCCATGACATGTCTCCTGTCTCTCGAAATATTATTTATTAAAATATCGTAAATCCCTTGAAATTCACGACTTGGACAAAGTCGTTTTCCATATTCTAACGCCCCAGTACAAGGCGTGAATCTGAAAAGTAACGCCCCTTCCTAGGGCGTGTATCTGCTAAAATCCTGAAATTCACATATTCTGTAAAATGGAATTAGAAAGTAACGCCCCTTCCAAGGGCGCGTTTTTGATAAATTTCTGAGAATAATTATATCCTGTCGAATATGTAAATGATGAGACGCCTGCCTCTGCAGTCGTCAACTTTGAAGAAACGCCCCCAGGAAAGGCGTGTTTTTGATAAATTAATGAAATAATGGAAATTCTGCAAATTGGCAATACATGTAAACGCCCTTCTGTTAGGCGTTAATTATTCAATACACGACTTTACTTAAGTCGTTATTTTACTGTAAACTGATTTTATCCTGATTCTATTACCGATGGTTTCATATTATACATATATATATATATATCGGCACTATTCTCCACTCCGTGAGTATAGTCCCACGTTTCATGTTGATTTATCGATCACACTCAACTCTCATTGACATACAAGCTCTCCATTGGACATTCCGTTCCTTTGGACTAGCGAGTTAGTCATAGAGACCTCCGTAAGACTCCTCGTAGCCTTGGATTCCCTCAAGGCCGACTGAGCTGGTTGTACCCTAAAAACCCATTACACGATCCTTGCCATGTCAATCTAAAGAAACATGGTATACCGGCCCTTATGATTATACAAAGAGTATATCATAAGAAATTCTTGATGGGATGATGATATCATGCCATATCGTGTCATTCTTGTAAACCCCAATTCTATGATAAGAATGAGGGTATCTTGCTTGATCTAATGTTCATGTGGACCTCAATTCTATATAAAGAATGTCCATATTGATTTGTCATGGTACCTAAGTTAAGGGAACCATATTCTACCTAGTTTTATCGAACTCGTGATTATACCGTTATTATCGCCATTCTATGTCCTTTGTCATATTTTGGACTCTATTCTATCAAAGTTGTCATACGTATCTACAAGCTTGATTATTGAAATTCTATATTGGCTATATAAACAAGAGTGGATGTCAAAACACATGATAAATGCCTGCGCATATAGGGCCCGATCTGGTCCTGGGAGGAGCACCCGAAAGTACTTGTGCCCATGGGAGTTAAAATGATAAGGTATCTGGCATTATACCGAGTACTTGACTTGCTTGATTGGACATTCCACACACATCTTGTACTTGAATCGTACTTGACTTTACATGAAATGCGTGGCCCGAAAGAGGGTAATTTACTTGCTTGATACATGATAGCCAAAGTTCTTGACATGACTTGTTAAATGTACTTGCTTGAATATCTCGAATAAACTTGTTATCTTGTTGGAAGTTCATGACTAAGTTCATCTTATTTTCTTGATATTACATTCTCTCTATCTTGTCGTTTCATGCGAGCATGCATAGCTTTATTGCATCCATGAAAATGTAATTACTTAAACCACTTGCTAGTACTTGAGATATAATTTCCTACTGAGCGTTCGCTCATTCCGTTTGTCCCTTTTTACTTTTCAGGTAAGTCCGACGACGATGGAAGTCAATCGGATGGGAATGGTTAAGAGTGAAAGTGATAGAGCTTCTACAAGTGTCGTCTAGTCTTTTCCATAGTTTCTTGAGTCAACTATGTATTCTTTTCCTTTTTATTTAACAGAGTATTGGATTTGTAATAGTCTATCCATTATGAAATAAAGGATTGGGTTATCTTGCTATTTTGCGCATCTCTGTCTTTGTGTCGAATACATGACCACTCTGATTGACATGATTGATATAGACACGTCGCGCATCTCCGGGTATCTTCCGCGCTCGGGGCGTGACAGTCTTTGTGGTATCAGAGCCTAAGGTATTCAATTCCTAGGAAACCCAACTTTAAGAAGAGGCCCAATAATGGAGGTTCTTCCTCTCAAGATCAGAAGTACAAGAAATCCAAGCCTTTCTCTATCACCACTACCCCTTCAAACGTAGTATGCAAGCATTGTGACAAGGCTGGTCACAAAACAGAAGAATGCTGGAGGAAATTAGGAGCATGTCTCCGTTGTGGGAGTCGTGAACATCGGATTCCCGATTGTCCATTAATGAATGACCAAGACGGTGAGGGTAAACGCCCAGTGACAAGGAACGCGCGTCTTCATGCAATCCAAGAGACCGAACCAGAAGAAGAAGGCGGATTGGTGGAAGGTACATTAAAAATTTGTTCCAAATATGCACATGTCTTATTTGATACGGGTGCATCGCATTCCATTATTTCCAAGAAGTTTGCTGACCCATTACCTCTAGAACCAGAATGGATGAAAATAGTGTTGTCTACTCCTCTCGGAAACGAGACGGATATCACGCATCATTACCAAAACTGTGAGGTGTTGGTTCGAGGAAAGAATTTTCCTATTGATCTTATCTGCTTAGATCTAAAAGAATATGATGTTATACTAGGAGCAGATTGGTTATCTAAGTACCAGGCAACGGTTGATTGCCGTAATAGCAAGATTGTTTTCAAAGAATTTCCAGAACTGACTTATACTAGTCCTAAGAGTCGAAGCAAATCCCCTCTTATTTCGGCTCTTCGAGCAAGCAAGCTCGTCAGGAAAGGATGTGTATCCTTCCTTGCTTTTGTCACTAATAAAGAAGCTAAGGAAACCAAGATAGAAGACGTTCAAGTAGTACGAGAATTCCCAGACGTATTTCCGGAAGAAATGCCGGGATTACCCCGCAAAGAGATGTGGCCTTTACCATCGACTTAGTCCCTGGTGCTGGTCCGGTTTCAAAGGCACCATATAGAATGTCCCCTGCTGAACTCAAGGAGTTGAAGGAGCAGTTGATGGAACTAATCCGAAAAGGGTTTATTAGACCAAGTACTTCCCCGTGGGGAGCACCAGTCTTATTTGTAAAGAAGAAGGATGGATCCATGAGATTGTGTATTGACTATCGACAGTTGAATCATCTTACTATCAAGAACAAGTATCCACTGCCGAGAATCGATGAATTGTTTGATCAGATTTCAGGATCCAAATATTTCTCCAAGATTGATCTCCGGTCGGGATATCATCAATTAAGGATCAAGGATGATGACATTCACAAGACCGCATTCAGAAGCAGGTATGGCCATTACGAATTTGTTGTTATGCCTTTTGGACTAACAAATGCCCCTGCTGCCTTTATGCAGTTAATGAATAGCATATTCAGGCCTTACTTGGATCAATTCATAGTAGTCTTCATCGATGATATATTGATATATTCTAAGACTAAGGAAGAACATGAAGAGCATTTGAGGATTGCATTGCAAGTCTTGAGGACAAATCAATTATATGCTAAACTCAGCAAATGCGAGTTCTGGCTTGAAGAAGTGGCTTTTCTCGGACATGTCATATCCAAGGACGGTTTATCTGTGGATCCGTCAAAAGTTGAAGCTGTGAGAAACTGGGAGAGACCCACTAATGCAAGCGAGATCAGAAGTTTCTTAGGTCTTGCAGGCTATTATCGGCGATTTATCAAAGATTTCTCTAAGATCGCCGTACCACTTACAAGATTAACTCGTAAGGAGATCCGATATGAATGGAGTGAGGAATGTGAAAGCAGTTTCCAAACTCTCAAGGATCATCTCACCACAGCTCCGGTCTTAGCCCTACCAATTGAAGGAGAGAAATTCGAGGTCTACACTGATGCTTCTGACATTGGCCTCGGATGTGTTCTAATGCAACATGGGAAGGTGATAGCATACTCTTCTCGTCAACTGAAGAAGCATGAGGAGAATTACCCCGTCCATGACTTGGAATTGGCCGCGGTAGTATTTGCCCTAAAGATATGGAGACACTATCTCTATGGGGTACAGTTTACTATATACTCCGATCACAAAAGTCTCAAATATCTATTTTCACAAAAGGAGCTGAACATGAGACAAAGACGTTGGCTAGAATATCTCAAGGACTTCGACTTCAGTATACAATACCATCCCGGAAAGGGTAATTATGTGACTGATGCCCTTAGTCGAAAGCCGAGAGCAAAGATAGCAAATTGTATGATACAAGAATGGAGGTTACTTGAACAATTCTCCGAGCTCAATATAAGCTTGGACACGGAATCCAAATTTGTCACACTATCCCATGTAAGCATACAGTCAGATTTGTTATCTGAGATACAAACACTTCAGGATGATGATCCTATGTTAATAGAAATCAAAGGCAGATTAGAAGGACAATCTGATTTTCAACTAACTTCTGATGGAAGATTATCGTTCAAAGATAGAACTTGTATACCCGATTGTCCGGAATTAAAGAAGAAGATCTTAGATGAAGCTCACAGATCAAGATACACTATTCATCCTGGATCAACTAAAATGTACCAAGATGTAAAGAGGAACTTTTGGTGGCCCAATATGAAAAGAGAAATAGCGGACTATGTATCACGCTGTCTCACATGCCAACAGGTCAAGGCGGAACACCAAAAGCCTGCGGGAAAACTACATCCTCTAGATATTCCTAAGTGGAAATGGGAGGATATTGGTATGGACTTCATCATGGGTTTGTCTAAATCTAAAGGAGGACATGATGGAATCTGGGTTATCATTGACCGATTGACTAAATCGGCACATTTCTTGCCAATCAAAAGCCGATGGTCGATTGATGTGCTAGCTGCACTATACATTAAAGAAATAGTCAGGATACATGGAATTCCTGTCTCAATCGTGTCTGATAGGGATCCCCGTTTTACTTCTCATTTTTGGAAGGGATTACAACATTCGTTGGGGACAAGGCTCAACTTTAGTACTGCTTTTCACCCACAAACGGATGGTCAGACCGAGCGAACTAATCAAGTTGTTGAAGATATGCTGAGAGCATGCATTATTGACTTTGGAGGAAGCTGGCATGACCACTTACCTTTAGTTGAATTTGCATATAATAATAGCTACCAAGCTAGTATCCAAATGGCACCTTTCGAAGCCTTATACGGAAGGAGTTGCCGATCTCCCATATGTTGGAACGAAGTTGGAGAAAAACAACTATTAGGTCCAGACATGGTAAGGGATACAACTGAGAAGATACAGGTAATCAGAGAAAGATTACAAGTTGCTCAGACCAGACAAAAGACTTATGCAGATACAAGAAGAAGAGATCTTGAATTCCAAATCGGAGATCATGTATTTCTTAAAATATCCCCTGGACGTGGCATACGAAGATTTGGTGTTAAGGGCAAGCTTACGCCAAGATTCATCGGACCATTTGAGGTACTCGAAAGAGTTGGCGAGGTTGCTTATCGCATCGCGTTGCCTCCTCAGTTGTCCGAGGTACACAATGTATTTCACATATCTATGTTGAAGAAGTATGTGCACGATCCGTCACATATTATTGAGCATGGAGATCTGGTGATCCAGAAAGATCTCACATATGAACAGAGGCCCTTGAAGATATTAGATCGAGAAATACGAGCTCTAAGGAATAAGGTTATTCCCATGCTTAAGGTGCAATGGAATAAGAATCCTGAGCGCGAAGCGACATGGGAGACCGAGGAATCTATGAAGAAACGATTTCCCGAGTTATTCTAAGAGGTATATGTCCTACACTCTCCACGTATAATTATATATATATATTGAATTTGGGGACCAAATTCTTTTTAAGTGGGGGAGGGTGTAGCAACCCTAATAAATGAATAATTGAAATGAATTAAAACATATATATTACAGAAGTAATATATATATAAAAGGAATAGGGTTAATTGGATGAAATAAAACAAATTAAAAATAACGCCTCTTATTAAGGCGTTAATTTATAAAGAAACGCCTCTATACATGGCGTGACTAAAGAAAGGACGCCCACACATGCGGTCGTCAGTTCTCATGCGACCAAATGGGTAAGTAAAAGAAACGCCCCTATCTTGGGCGTGTTTTCAAACACGAAACGCCCTTTGTCAAGGCGCTTTTTAAGAAACGCCCTAAAGTAAGGCGTCAATTAAAGAATAGACGCCCTGACCAAAGTCGTTAATTCAGTTCGTGACTCGTTCGAACCCAGAGCTTATCCAGGGAAAGATTAACCTAATCTAGTAAGTGTCTATTAGAGTAAGGACTCTATTGGGGATATGTTACCCTCAATCAAACACTACTTTTAATAGGACTTCCATAACCCTATAAATAATCTACTGCTCGAACCCGTGAACGCTATTTGGCGTTCGAGTTCTCTGAAGGTAATTACAGAGCAATAGCTCTTCCTTCTCTCTGTCCCTTTTTGATTTGGTGGACGATCATTAATTCGACTTCTTCCTTCTTCCAGGTTGAAGAAGCATTGGGGTTGTGAAGAACAAAGGTAATAATCTTTCCTTTACCTTCGGTCAGGTATTATGAAGAAAATATTAATGTTTCTTCATATTTCTCTGTAGGAAGTTCAGTCGAAAGGGGTTCATCAGTTGAACATAAAGACTTCTTCCTGCTGATACGGCTGAAGTTATTGGTTGCTGTTTAAGCAACAGAGTTTTCTCCCTTCTTCATATCAATCTGCAAATCGTCATCTCCAAATCAACTCTTAAAGGTAGGATTTTCTCAAGTTATTGTAGCCCAAATAAGAATTAATGCAAGATATCTATACATACGTATATGAGCATGGCATGCATACTGTTTATAAGGTTTTATTACGTTTTCTGCAAAATTTTGAAAGAAACGCCCTTGATTAGGGCGCTAATTTAAAAGAAACGACCATGCTAGTGGTCGTCAATTTAATATTTGACGCCCTCTACGCAGGCGTTAATTTCATAAGAATCGCATGTGATTAATAATTGATCCTGTTTAAAAATTACAATACATATGAAATATTGATTTTTAATATCTTGCATGACTCTGTGAATTCCTGTTAAATTTTACTGCCATGACATGTCTCCTGTCTCTCGAAATATTATTTATTAAAATATCGTAAATCCCTTGAAATTCACGACTTGGACAAAGTCGTTTTCCATATTCTAACGCCCCAGTACAAGGCGTGAATCTGAAAAGTAACGCCCCTTCCTAGGGCGTGTATCTGCTAAAATCCTGAAATTCACATATTCTGTAAAATGGAATTAGAAAGTAACGCCCCTTCCAAGGGCGCGTTTTTGATAAATTTCTGAGAATAATTATATCCTGTCGAATATGTAAATGATGAGACGCCTGCCTCTGCAGTCGTCAACTTTGAAGAAACGCCCCCAGGAAAGGCGTGTTTTTGATAAATTAATGAAATAATGGAAATTCTGCAAATTGGCAATACATGTAAACGCCCTTCTGTTAGGCGTTAATTATTCAATACACGACTTTACTTAAGTCGTTATTTTACTGTAAACTGATTTTATCCTGATTCTATTACCGATGGTTTCATATTATACATATATATATATATATCGGCACTATTCTCCACTCCGTGAGTATAGTCCCACGTTTCATGTTGATTTATCGATCACACTCAACTCTCATTGACATACAAGCTCTCCATTGGACATTCCGTTCCTTTGGACTAGCGAGTTAGTCATAGAGACCTCCGTAAGACTCCTCGTAGCCTTGGATTCCCTCAAGGCCGACTGAGCTGGTTGTACCCTAAAAACCCATTACACGATCCTTGCCATGTCAATCTAAAGAAACATGGTATACCGGCCCTTATGATTATACAAAGAGTATATCATAAGAAATTCTTGATGGGATGATGATATCATGCCATATCGTGTCATTCTTGTAAACCCCAATTCTATGATAAGAATGAGGGTATCTTGCTTGATCTAATGTTCATGTGGACCTCAATTCTATATAAAGAATGTCCATATTGATTTGTCATGGTACCTAAGTTAAGGGAACCATATTCTACCTAGTTTTATCGAACTCGTGATTATACCGTTATTATCGCCATTCTATGTCCTTTGTCATATTTTGGACTCTATTCTATCAAAGTTGTCATACGTATCTACAAGCTTGATTATTGAAATTCTATATTGGCTATATAAACAAGAGTGGATGTCAAAACACATGATAAATGCCTGCGCATATAGGGCCCGATCTGGTCCTGGGAGGAGCACCCGAAAGTACTTGTGCCCATGGGAGTTAAAATGATAAGGTATCTGGCATTATACCGAGTACTTGACTTGCTTGATTGGACATTCCACACACATCTTGTACTTGAATCGTACTTGACTTTACATGAAATGCGTGGCCCGAAAGAGGGTAATTTACTTGCTTGATACATGATAGCCAAAGTTCTTGACATGACTTGTTAAATGTACTTGCTTGAATATCTCGAATAAACTTGTTATCTTGTTGGAAGTTCATGACTAAGTTCATCTTATTTTCTTGATATTACATTCTCTCTATCTTGTCGTTTCATGCGAGCATGCATAGCTTTATTGCATCCATGAAAATGTAATTACTTAAACCACTTGCTAGTACTTGAGATATAATTTCCTACTGAGCGTTCGCTCATTCCGTTTGTCCCTTTTTACTTTTCAGGTAAGTCCGACGACGATGGAAGTCAATCGGATGGGAATGGTTAAGAGTGAAAGTGATAGAGCTTCTACAAGTGTCGTCTAGTCTTTTCCATAGTTTCTTGAGTCAACTATGTATTCTTTTCCTTTTTATTTAACAGAGTATTGGATTTGTAATAGTCTATCCATTATGAAATAAAGGATTGGGTTATCTTGCTATTTTGCGCATCTCTGTCTTTGTGTCGAATACATGACCACTCTGATTGACATGATTGATATAGACACGTCGCGCATCTCCGGGTATCTTCCGCGCTCGGGGCGTGACAGTCTTTGTGGTATCAGAGCCTAAGGTATTCAATTCCTAGGAAACCCAACTTTAAGAAGAGGCCCAATAATGGAGGTTCTTCCTCTCAAGATCAGAAGTACAAGAAATCCAAGCCTTTCTCTATCACCACTACCCCTTCAAACGTAGTATGCAAGCATTGTGACAAGGCTGGTCACAAAACAGAAGAATGCTGGAGGAAATTAGGAGCATGTCTCCGTTGTGGGAGTCGTGAACATCGGATTCCCGATTGTCCATTAATGAATGACCAAGACGGTGAGGGTAAACGCCCAGTGACAAGGAACGCGCGTCTTCATGCAATCCAAGAGACCGAACCAGAAGAAGAAGGCGGATTGGTGGAAGGTACATTAAAAATTTGTTCCAAATATGCACATGTCTTATTTGATACGGGTGCATCGCATTCCATTATTTCCAAGAAGTTTGCTGACCCATTACCTCTAGAACCAGAATGGATGAAAATAGTGTTGTCTACTCCTCTCGGAAACGAGACGGATATCACGCATCATTACCAAAACTGTGAGGTGTTGGTTCGAGGAAAGAATTTTCCTATTGATCTTATCTGCTTAGATCTAAAAGAATATGATGTTATACTAGGAGCAGATTGGTTATCTAAGTACCAGGCAACGGTTGATTGCCGTAATAGCAAGATTGTTTTCAAAGAATTTCCAGAACTGACTTATACTAGTCCTAAGAGTCGAAGCAAATCCCCTCTTATTTCGGCTCTTCGAGCAAGCAAGCTCGTCAGGAAAGGATGTGTATCCTTCCTTGCTTTTGTCCCTAATAAAGAAGCTAAGGAAACCAAGATAGAAGACGTTCAAGTAGTACGAGAATTCCCAGACGTATTTCCGGAAGAAATGCCGGGATTACCCCGCAAAGAGATGTGGCCTTTACCATCGACTTAGTCCCTGGTGCTGGTCCGGTTTCAAAGGCACCATATAGAATGTCCCCTGCTGAACTCAAGGAGTTGAAGGAGCAGTTGATGGAACTAATCCGAAAAGGGTTTATTAGACCAAGTACTTCCCCGTGGGGAGCACCAGTCTTATTTGTAAAGAAGAAGGATGGATCCATGAGATTGTGTATTGACTATCGACAGTTGAATCATCTTACTATCAAGAACAAGTATCCACTGCCGAGAATCGATGAATTGTTTGATCAGATTTCAGGATCCAAATATTTCTCCAAGATTGATCTCCGGTCGGGATATCATCAATTAAGGATCAAGGATGATGACATTCACAAGACCGCATTCAGAAGCAGGTATGGCCATTACGAATTTGTTGTTATGCCTGTTGGACTAACAAATGCCCCTGCTGCCTTTATGCAGTTAATGAATAGCATATTCAGGCCTTACTTGGATCAATTCATAGTAGTCTTCATCGATGATATATTGATATATTCTAAGACTAAGGAAGAACATGAAGAGCATTTGAGGATTGCATTGCAAGTCTTGAGGACAAATCAATTATATGCTAAACTCAGCAAATGCGAGTTCTGGCTTGAAGAAGTGGCTTTTCTCGGACATGTCATATCCAAGGACGGTTTATCTGTGGATCCGTCAAAAGTTGAAGCTGTGAGAAACTGGGAGAGACCCACTAATGCAAGCGAGATCAGAAGTTTCTTAGGTCTTGCAGGCTATTATCGGCGATTTATCAAAGATTTCTCTAAGATCGCCGTACCACTTACAAGATTAACTCGTAAGGAGATCCGATATGAATGGAGTGAGGAATGTGAAAGCAGTTTCCAAACTCTCAAGGATCATCTCACCACAGCTCCGGTCTTAGCCCTACCAATTGAAGGAGAGAAATTCGAGGTCTACACTGATGCTTCTGGCATTGGCCTCGGATGTGTTCTAATGCAACATGGGAAGGTCATAGCATACTCTTCTCGTCAACTGAAGAAGCATGAGGAGAATTACCCCGTCCATGACTTGGAATTGGCCGCGGTAGTATTTGCCCTAAAGATATGGAGACACTATCTCTATGGGGTACAGTTTACTATATACTCCGATCACAAAAGTCTCAAATATCTATTTTCACAAAAGGAGCTGAACATGAGACAAAGACGTTGGCTAGAATATCTCAAGGACTTCGACTTCAGTATACAATACCATCCCGGAAAGGGTAATTATGTGACTGATGCCCTTAGTCGAAAGCCGAGAGCAAAGATAGCAAATTGTATGATACAAGAATGGAGGTTACTTGAACAATTCTCCGAGCTCAATATAAGCTTGGACACGGAATCCAAATTTGTCACACTATCCCATGTAAGCATACAGTCAGATTTGTTATCTGAGATACAAACACTTCAGGATGATGATCCTATGTTAATAGAAATCAAAGGCAGATTAGAAGGACAATCTGATTTTCAACTAACTTCTGATGGAAGATTATCGTTCAAAGATAGAACTTGTATACCCGATTGTCCGGAATTAAAGAAGAAGATCTTAGATGAAGCTCACAGATCAAGATACACTATTCATCCTGGATCAACTAAAATGTACCAAGATGTAAAGAGGAACTTTTGGTGGCCCAATATGAAAAGAGAAATAGCGGACTATGTATCACGCTGTCTCACATGCCAACAGGTCAAGGCGGAACACCAAAAGCCTGCGGGAAAACTACATCCTCTAGATATTCCTAAGTGGAAATGGGAGGATATTGGTATGGACTTCATCATGGGTTTGTCTAAATCTAAAGGAGGACATGATGGAATCTGGGTTATCATTGACCGATTGACTAAATCGGCACATTTCTTGCCAATCAAAAGCCGATGGTCGATTGATGTGCTAGCTGCACTATACATTAAAGAAATAGTCAGGATACATGGAATTCCTGTCTCAATCGTGTCTGATAGGGATCCCCGTTTTACTTCTCATTTTTGGAAGGGATTACAACATTCGTTGGGGACAAGGCTCAACTTTAGTACTGCTTTTCACCCACAAACGGATGGTCAGACCGAGCGAACTAATCAAGTTGTTGAAGATATGCTGAGAGCATGCATTATTGACTTTGGAGGAAGCTGGCATGACCACTTACCTTTAGTTGAATTTGCATATAATAATAGCTACCAAGCTAGTATCCAAATGGCACCTTTCGAAGCCTTATACGGAAGGAGTTGTCGATCTCCCATATGTTGGAACGAAGTTGGAGAAAAACAACTATTAGGTCCAGACATGGTAAGGGATACAACTGAGAAGATACAGGTAATCAGAGAAAGATTACAAGTTGCTCAGACCAGACAAAAGACTTATGCAGATACAAGAAGAAGAGATCTTGAATTCCAAATCGGAGATCATGTATTTCTTAAAATATCCCCTGGACGTGGCATACGAAGATTTGGTGTTAAGGGCAAGCTTACGCCAAGATTCATCGGACCATTTGAGGTACTCGAAAGAGTTGGCGAGGTTGCTTATCGCATCGCGTTGCCTCCTCAGTTGTCCGAGGTACACAATGTATTTCACATATCTATGTTGAAGAAGTATGTGCACGATCCGTCACATATTATTGAGCATGGAGATCTGGTGATCCAGAAAGATCTCACATATGAACAGAGGCCCTTGAAGATATTAGATCGAGAAATACGAGCTCTAAGGAATAAGGTTATTCCCATGCTTAAGGTGCAATGGAATAAGAATCCTGAGCGCGAAGCGACATGGGAGACCGAGGAATCTATGAAGAAACGATTTCCCGAGTTATTCTAAGAGGTATATGTCCTACACTCTCCACGTATAATTATATATATATATTGAATTTGGGGACCAAATTCTTTTTAAGTGGGGGAGGGTGTAGCAACCCTAATAAATGAATAATTGAAATGAATTAAAACATATATATTACAGAAGTAATATATATATAAAAGGAATAGGGTTAATTGGATGAAATAAAACAAATTAAAAATAACGCCTCTTATTAAGGCGTTAATTTATAAAGAAACGCCTCTATACATGGCGTGACTAAAGAAAGGACGCCCACACATGCGGTCGTCAGTTCTCATGCGACCAAATGGGTAAGTAAAAGAAACGCCCCTATCTTGGGCGTGTTTTCAAACACGAAACGCCCTTTGTCAAGGCGCTTTTTAAGAAACGCCCTAAAGTAAGGCGTCAATTAAAGAATAGACGCCCTGACCAAAGTCGTTAATTCAGTTCGTGACTCGTTCGAACCCAGAGCTTATCCAGGGAAAGATTAACCTAATCTAGTAAGTGTCTATTAGAGTAAGGACTCTATTGGGGATATGTTACCCTCAATCAAACACTACTTTTAATAGGACTTCCATAACCCTATAAATAATCTACTGCTCGAACCCGTGAACGCTATTTGGCGTTCGAGTTCTCTGAAGGTAATTACAGAGCAATAGCTCTTCCTTCTCTCTGTCCCTTTTTGATTTGGTGGACGATCATTAATTCGACTTCTTCCTTCTTCCAGGTTGAAGAAGCATTGGGGTTGTGAAGAACAAAGGTAATAATCTTTCCTTTACCTTCGGTCAGGTATTATGAAGAAAATATTAATGTTTCTTCATATTTCTCTGTAGGAAGTTCAGTCGAAAGGGGTTCATCAGTTGAACATAAAGACTTCTTCCTGCTGATACGGCTGAAGTTATTGGTTGCTGTTTAAGCAACAGAGTTTTCTCCCTTCTTCATATCAATCTGCAAATCGTCATCTCCAAATCAACTCTTAAAGGTAGGATTTTCTCAAGTTATTGTAGCCCAAATAAGAATTAATGCAAGATATCTATACATACGTATATGAGCATGGCATGCATACTGTTTATAAGGTTTTATTACGTTTTCTGCAAAATTTTGAAAGAAACGCCCTTGGTTAGGGCGCTAATTTAAAAGAAACGACCATGCTAGTGGTCGTCAATTTAATATTTGACGCCCTCTACGCAGGCGTTAATTTCATAAGAATCGCATGTGATTAATAATTGATCCTGTTTAAAAATTACAATACATATGAAATATTGATTTTTAATATCTTGCATGACTCTGTGAATTCCTGTTAAATTTTACTGCCATGACATGTCTCCTGTCTCTCGAAATATTATTTATTAAAATATCGTAAATCCCTTGAAATTCACGACTTGGACAAAGTCGTTTTCCATATTCTAACGTCCCAGTACAAGGCGTGAATCTGAAAAGTAACGCCCCTTCCTAGGGCGTGTATCTGCTAAAATCCTGAAATTCACATATTCTGTAAAATGGAATTAGAAAGTAACGCCCCTTCCAAGGGCGCGTTTTTGATAAATTTCTGAGAATAATTATATCCTGTCGAATATGTAAATGATGAGACGCCTGCCTCTGCAGTCGTCAACTTTGAAGAAACGCCCCCAGGAAAGGCGTGTTTTTGATAAATTAATGAAATAATGGAAATTCTGCAAATTGGCAATACATGTAAACGCCCTTCTGTTAGGCATTAATTATTCAATACACGACTTTACTTAAGTCGTTATTTTACTGTAAACTGATTTTATCCTGATTCTATTACCGATGGTTTCATATTATACATATATATATATATATCGGCACTATTCTCCACTCCGTGAGTATAGTCCCACGTTTCATGTTGATTTATCGATCACACTCAACTCTCATTGACATACAAGCTCTCCATTGGACATTCCGTTCCTTTGGACTAGCGAGTTAGTCATAGAGACCTCCGTAAGACTCCTCGTAGCCTTGGATTCCCTCAAGGCCGACTGAGCTGGTTGTACCCTAAAAACTCATTACACGATCCTTGCCATGTCAATCTAAAGAAACATGGTATACCGGCCCTTATGATTATACAAAGAGTATATCATAAGAAATTCTTGATGGGATGATGATATCATGCCATATCGTGTCATTCTTGTAAACCCCAATTCTATGATAAGAATGAGGGTATCTTGCTTGATCTAATGTTCATGTGGACCTCAATTCTATATAAAGAATGTCCATATTGATTTGTCATGGTACCTAAGTTAAGGGAACCATATTCTACCTAGTTTTATCGAACTCGTGATTATACCGTTATTATCGCCATTCTATGTCCTTTGTCATATTTTGGACTCTATTCTATCAAAGTTGTCATACGTATCTACAAGCTTGATTATTGAAATTCTATATTGGCTATATAAACAAGAGTGGATGTCAAAACACATGATAAATGCCTGCGCATATAGGGCCCGATCTGGTCCTGGGAGGAGCACCCGAAAGTACTTGTGCCCATGGGAGTTAAAATGATAAGGTATCTGGCATTATACCGAGTACTTGACTTGCTTGATTGGACATTCCACACACATCTTGTACTTGAATCGTACTTGACTTTACATGAAATGCGTGGCCCGAAAGAGGGTAATTTACTTGCTTGATACATGATAGCCAAAGTTCTTGACATGACTTGTTAAATGTACTTGCTTGAATATCTCGAATAAACTTGTTATCTTGTTGGAAGTTCATGACTAAGTTCATCTTATTTTCTTGATATTACATTCTCTCTATCTTGTCGTTTCATGCGAGCATGCATAGCTTTATTGCATCCATGAAAATATAATTACTTAAACCACTTGCTAGTACTTGAGATATAATTTCCTACTGAGCGTTCGCTCATTCCGTTTGTCCCTTTTTACTTTTCAGGTAAGTCCGACGACGATGGAAGTCAATCGGATGGGAATGGTTAAGAGTGAAAGTGATAGAGCTTCTACAAGTGTCGTCTAGTCTTTTCCATAGTTTCTTGAGTCAACTATGTATTCTTTTCCTTTTTATTTAACAGAGTATTGGATTTGTAATAGTCTATCCATTATGAAATAAAGGATTGGGTTATCTTGCTATTTTGCGCATCTCTGTCTTTGTGTCGAATACATGACCACTCTGATTGACATGATTGATATAGACACGTCGCGCATCTCCGGGTATCTTCCGCGCTCGGGGCGTGACACCTCTCCCCTTCCCCATACACCCATTTAACTCCCCCCCAACCCAAGGTGGCATCCTCCAATCCACATTCCACATCCCAACCCCCAACTACCCAACACCACTTCCTAAGCACCCCTTCCTCTCCCCAAGGTTGAAGGGGCTCTTCCCTAAGCCCAAATTCAAATTTCCCTCTCCCTATGGCAGTGCCCTTCCATCTCCCCACCTCCCAAACCACCCAAAGTCGCAGCCCCCCTTCCCCATACCAGCCAAGTTCACCCTCCACCTCTTACTCTCTTGGCCATCCCCTTCCCCACCCCCTCATCTTCTTCTCATTCAGCCTCTATTTCAGACAGCAGAGTTACAGCAACTTGCAGAGGCAGCCACTACCATCTCTCAAATATTCAGGTGGCAAGGCCTACATTTCTGGAATCGTCATCGAGATAGCTTTCCAACGGTGGTGGTCTCGCCGGCTTCCGAGGTCGGCGCTATCCGCAGGAGCTGATCTCCCACGACTGCACAGAAGACCCCAGGCAGAGAACCAGAGCGAGATTGGAAGCCCAACCACGACGAACCTTTTGGGATTCAGATCAAGTGTTCTTCAGAAAAGTTCTTCCCTCTCAAGTCCTCTTTCATCCTAAAGAAGCAGAGCTGCATTTGGACATCGGAATCTCAAGTTAAAATTTTTCTACTCCAAGTGTGTCAGGTCAGTTTACAGGAGCCAGAACCGACACCCCTCTACTCATCTGATCGTCCCGGTCTTCTCCGACATCTTCCGATGTCTCTGTCAGTGCCGACAGAAAGAAGACTCGGCTACGGTTCCAACGGTTTAGGTCTCGCCTCAATCAGAGCTCGTTAGAGATTGTGGCACCCTCTGCAACCAGCAACATTGATCTGCACCAGACAGAGGCAGAATCAATCACTCCGGTCCCAGACTCTGCCACGGCCAGCTCTTGAAGGCTCTGAGCGCCATTTTTGGAGGGAAGAAACTACTTCAAGCTATCTGCCACCTCCAAGAAGAAGGGACTCAATCGGCCACCGGAACCCTCTGCTCCAATTTTCTTCGTCGGAGACGGCAGACTGCCCCCTGTGGTCCCAGGTTAGACCAGTCCTCACTCCTCCGGTTACCCCTCTCTCCACCGACATCGGATCGCATCACCGTCAACTCCGGCTCGAAGCTACCCCGACCACAATCGCATCACCGCCAGTTTCATTCCAATCGGAGTCCGGGAGAGCCCACAGTGACTTCTGCAACCTGCTGCATCAGTTTAGTACCCGCCAGAGACCAGACGCTGCTGTCCTGTTCCAGTCGCCGGCGCGGTCAGACCCGAATATAAAAGCTTCCCAAAAAATTCAAGCTTCATCCTCTGTCAGTTGGGAAACTTTTGGCGCTGGTCTCGTCAAGATCCGAGTTCCGTGGAACCCGTGGCAGCACCGTCTCCGACTGTCTGTCCAGTGAACCTGAAGCAGGGCAGAACCGGTGGAGCTCGGGAGGTCAAGTTTCATTGCGTAATCCCCAACCCGCTTGGCCGGCTGGAGGCCCCTCCCTGCGTGGAGGTAGTTTTGGATGTAATTAACTTAATCCCCACCCCAAGATCATCCCTCCTGCGAGAGGCGTAGTGTTGTACTCTTTACACTTTCAGGTTGAAGCGACACCGACGCGGCGTGCGGGTACATACCCTCGCCTCCCCGCTCGCCCCCGTCTCCGGCCGGAGTCGGCATCTTCACGCCGGCTAGGTGAGCTCCTGAACATCTCTCATTGCTGTATTGGACTTGCATAGCTTAGTATTGCTATAGTTACTCCGTCGGCGGTAAGAGAGTGTCCGATTTTACATTACCACCAAATTGAGTGACCACCGCGGGGGAGTTGAGAGTGAATCCACTTAACCCACACCCTTGGTGTGTTGGCCGCCCATGATTTGGGCATCTTAGGCCCATTTTGGGTTCTCCCCAAGCTTGCCAACCCTTGGAGCCTCATGGTCCCACCTCGGACCCTCTCCAACATCGCCTAGTTGCCTTCGGGCCCTAGTGTGTGCCATACGGGTGAGCTCGCTAGTGTGAGTCCGCTGCTCAAACTTGAATGCTTGCAAAATAGGTCCAAGGTCGGTTTTACATCAAGTGGTATCAGTGCAAGTTCACAACTTGTCTCTATCAAGTTGGTCCTAGGGCATGTCTATGCATTTAGAGTCTTCAAGTGCATCACTCTTGTCCCCTAGTATGGCCACCTCATATCAACCTTACCAATCGGCCCACTCCATAAGTCCAAGCCACCAAGAGATGCCTACCACTAACACCCATAACTTCCCTGGCCATGTCAACTACTTCATGAAAGCCTCGACCTATGCCAATGAGCGGCTTGATAACATATCGGACCGACTCAACCAACTTGGAGAAAATAGGCCCGCCCCAAGGACAGACGATAGAATGGTCCCTTTCCCACTTCCCACCTTTGATGGAACCTCTCCTAGAGAATATTTAGATTGGGAAGCTACAATGGACCAATACTTCACTTGGTATCATATATCCGAGGATGAAAAGGCATTGGTTGCCAAAATGCAACTTACCAAACGGGCGGAAACTTATTGGATGCAAATTGTCGGGCTAAAGATACTTAGAAGGGAAACTCCCATCACCACTTGGAAGGACATGAAGGAGCAACTTAGAGCAAAATATATGTCCCCTTCCTACCCGGGTTATCAAAACTCGAGGAGCACTCTCACTCCTCCAAACCCACCCGTCCAAACCCTTACCACTAGAACCTAGGTCTCCAAGGCCTCCACCTCCCCACCTAATCCCATGAGGGCCCCCACACCCCAACCAAAATCCCCTTCACTAACCTACACTAGTCAAGCCTCTTTAGCCCCCACTTCCACCCCAAATGATCCCAAGGGCAAGAGACCCCTAACCGACCCAATTCCCTCCATGGTGACCACCACTCATCCAACCCTCACCATTAAAAACAATGTGGACACCGTGTCCACCCCTCCACCAAGGCCCATAATGGCCACCATCCCCAAACCCAAAACCCCTCACCCAACTCACCTCCCGCTTCCTACACCAATCTTTCCCCAACCTAGGCCTCCTCTACTTCCCCTTCCGATCCAAGTCCACCCTTGCCCACCACCCCAAGTGCACCATGCTTCAGCTATCACCAATTCTCCCGCATTAGACCTACCCAACCCATTAACACTAGGAATTGAAACCTCCACAACCCTCCACATGGGAGTAGATGCTAGTCCGGAACCCATTCCCACCCATAAGGAAGCCCAAGATCACACCAATGGTAAGGAAAAGCCTCAACCCTTTACCACTTCAAATAGCCCGGATCCTCAAGAGTCACCCACCTTCACCATGAATGATCATATACTCCAATGGCTCAAGTAAGGACCCACCCTTCCTAGCTCACCCCCACCTCTCTCACCTTTGGGATATCCATCCCAAATTGTTCCCCTCCACTCCTATCACACCACAATCCAATCCTACTATGAGGTAGAAGATTGGGATGATCTCCTCAAAGGTCTAAAGTGGCAATCAGACTTGACTTCTTTATTGGCCCTAGGAGCGGACCAACCCAAGAGTCTTAACCTCATCCATCCATGCATTGGGTCTATCTCCTCGGTTTGCACTATTGGTTGCTACACTAGTGACATCCTTTTCCTTCTCCCCATAGTGGAAGAGCCCATCCTGGTCCACTCCCCTACCATTGTGATTCCTAAAACCTTGACCAACCAGCCCACCCCATACACCGGCCCAACCATTCCACTAGAAGAAGACGACTCATCACCTTTTGAGGACCTTGAGGACATGGAGCCCCTTGGTAACCCACTTTATGATCCCTATGATCCATTCCAATGGGAGTCAAGGAACCCAAGTAACCCAACCACCTTAACTACCAACTAACTTTCCCTACCCCAACCCACCATGTTTGATCCAATCCACCCCATCCCAGACCCGGGTTACACCATGGGAACCATGACTTTGGGTGGTATACACCTAGGGATCGAGGAAGTGCCCCATCTCATGATATCCACCTTTCTAGACCCCTTCGACCCATTCCAATGGAAGTCCAAAGGCCCACACATAGGAGACATCTTTGTCACAAGAGTGCATAAGTCTTGGCATACAACACCACTTGGCATGATTCATAAGTCGGGTACATTCATTTACATCACCCACATGTCAAGTAGGAAGCATAAGTGGACCGTATTTGGATGTATTGGCCCACCCTCATTCATCATGAGTCTTAAGTATGAGAGGAGCATACATGGATGTCTGGGTCCCCCGACATTTGTCATACCCATGCATAAAAGGTTCATCTATGGATGTCCCGGCCCCCCTGAGTCTGTCACAATCTTCATAGCATCAAAGCATGATCGATCTACATGTGGCTGCCCTGGACCACCTTTGCATACCAAACATTGCCCACTCACATCGCATCATCAAGCATGGCATATGCATCCAAGCACATATCAAGCAACAAGCGGTGATATTCATAACAAGCGAGCAAAAACTCATGAGCGCCACTTCGAATTCCAAGTTGGTAACTTGACGATGATGACTTTGGAGTGGCTCTACCCCAGGGTCACCTCCAAATTGAGGGCACGAGGACTTGGACCTTGCCAAGTTCCCAGTGGCTTTGGCAACCTGGCTTATAGGTT
Organism: Amorphophallus konjac; assembly: GCA_022559845.1. Classification (NCBI taxonomy): domain Eukaryota; kingdom Viridiplantae; phylum Streptophyta; class Magnoliopsida; order Alismatales; family Araceae; genus Amorphophallus; species Amorphophallus konjac. The sequence goes on from CM040123.1 coordinate 148,257,811, forward strand.
GAACTTTCAAAAAGGGTTTTGGGATTCTCCCCATTTCTCATGTGGTGGATCTAGCACCTTATAAGGGCACCGCGGTGGATCCTAGTGAGTGCCTCCAGCTTACACCTACCCTTGTGAGAGACACCCTCGGAGTGCCACCACAAATAGCCTGAGAGCCCGACGTGAGCACATAGCGGCAATACTAGGCAAGCAAGATCCCATCGCCAGCATGAGGGTATGACCGAGTCACTTTGTCGAGCTGAAGCGCCGTTCCCCGACTATGGTCGCGGGTTGAGTATGGAGATCGAGGATCACCCAGAGCCGCAGTTCGATGTACTACTTCCCTGGTGGACCCATACTCGACGGGGTCGAGTTTTCCTCACCCCGGGGGTATGATGAGGGCATCCCTTGCCCCTCCACATTTTCTCCGGACTCGGATTGTTCGTCGGCAAGCGCCATTATGTTAGTCATGTATTTTTGAGTCTAGTCATGTAATCTTCACATTTTCTTTGAGTCAATATCATGTAATTTTCCCTTTATTTGAGTCATGTACCTAGGTTGTTGAGTCATTTTCCTAAGTATTGAGTCATTATGTTGGTTTGATAGGTTATTGGGCCCATCTCATTGGGCTAGGCCCATGGATGCTCCCCCTTCCCTTCGGTTATTAGTCATTGTGTCTTTTGTTAGGGTCCTTTGTGAAAAAGTCATGTGCCTATAAATAGGCCACCCCACTCCTCATATGTAACAACTTTTGAAGAATCATTTGAATAGAAAAAATTCTCTAGTCTTACTCCTCTCTACCAAATCTCTCTTCCCTCTCTCACCCATTATCTCTCTCTCTCTCTTTATCTCTCTCTCTCTCCCTCCACCCAATTTTTGGAATTTTCTCTCTCCTCCCCATTCACCCCTCATTAAGACCTCTCCCCTTCCCCATACACCCATTTAACTCCCCCCCAACCCAAGGTGGCATCCTCCAATCCACACCCCACCTCCCAACCCCCAACTACCCAACACCACTTCCTAAGCACCCCTTCCTCTCCCCAAGGTTGAAGGGGCTCTTCCCTAAGCCCAAATTCAAATTTACCTCTCCCTAGGGCAGTGCCCTTCCATCTCCCCACCTCCCAAACCACCCAAAGTCGCAGCCCCCCTTCCCCATACCAGCCAAGTTCACCGTCCACCTCTTACTCTCTTGGCCATCCCCTTCCCCACCCCCTCATCTTCTTCTCATTCAGCCTCTGTTTCAGACAGCAGAGTTATAGCAACTTGCAGAGGTAGCCACGACCATCTCTCAAAGATTCAGGTGGCAAGGCCTACATTTCTGGAATCGTCATCGAGATAGCTTTCCAACGGTGGTGGTCTCGCCGGCTTCCGAGGTCGGAGCTATCCGCAGGAGCTGATCTCCCACGACTGCGCAGAAGACCCCAGGCAGAGAACCAGAGCGAGATTGGAAGCCCGACCACGACGAACCTTTTAGGATTCAGATCAAGTGTTCTTCAGAAAAGTTCTTCCCTCTCAAGTCCTCTTTCATCCTAAAGAAGCAGAGCTGCATTTGGACATCGGAATCTCAAGTTACAAATTTTCTACTCCAAGTGTGTCAGGTCAGTTTACAGGAGCCAGAACCGACACCCCTCTACTCATCTGATCGTCCCGGTCTTCTCCAACATCTTCCGATGTCTCCGTCAGTGCCGAAAGAAAGAAGACTCGGCTACGGTTCCAACGGTTCAGGTCTCGCCTCAATCAGAGCTCGTTAGAGATCGTGGCACCCTCTGCAACCAGCCACATTGATCTGCACCAGACAGAGGTAGAATCAATCAGTCCGGTCCAAGACTCTGCCACGGCCAGCTCGTGAAGGCTATGAGCGCCATTTTTGGAGGGAAGAAACTACTTCAAGCTAGCCACCTCCAAGAAGAAGGGACTCAATCGGCCACCGGAACCCTCTGCTCCAATTTTCTTCGTCGGAGACGGCAGACTGCCCCCTGTGGTCCCAGGTTAGACCAGTCCTCACTCCTCCAGTTACCCCTCTCTCCACCGACATCGGATCGCATCCCCGTCAACTCCGGCTCGAAGCTACCCCGACCACAATCGCATCACCGCTAGTTTCATTCCAATCGGAGTCCGGGAGAGCCCACAGTGACTTCTGCAACCTGCTGCATCAGTTCGGTACTCGCCAGAGACCAGACGCTGCTGTCCTGTTCCAGTCACCGGCGCGGTCAGCCCCGAGTATCAAAGCTTCCCCAAAAATTCAAGCTTCATCCTCTGTCAGTTGGGAAACTTTTGGCGCTGGTCTCGTCAAGATCCGAGTTCCGTGGAACCCGTGGCAGCACCGTCTCCGACTGTCTGTCCAGTGAACCTGAAGCAGGGCAGAACCGGTGGAGCTCGGGAGGTCAAGTTTCGTTGCGTAATCCCCAACCCGCTTGGCCGGCTGAAGGCCCCTCCCTGCGTGGAGGTAGTTTTGGATGTAATTAACTTAATCCCCACCCCAAGATCATCCCTCTTGTGAGAGGCGTAGTGTTGTACTCTTTACACTTTCAGGTTGAAGCGACACCGACGCGGCGTGCGGGTACATACCCTCGCCTCCCCGCTCGCCCCCGTCTCCGGCCGGAGTCGGCGTCTTCACGCCGGCTAGGTGAGCTCCTGAACATCCCTCATTACTGTATTGGACTTGCTTAGCTTAGTATTGCTATAGTTACTCCGTCGGCGGTAAGTGAGTGTCCGATTTTACATTGCCACCAAATTGAGTGACCACCGCGGGCGAGTTGAGAGTGAATCCACTTAACCCACACCCTTGGTGTGTTGGCCGCCCATGATTTGGGCATCCTAGGCCCATTTTGGGTTCTCCCCAAACTTGCCAACCCTTGGAGCCTCATGGTCCCACCTCGGACCCTCTCCAACATCGTCTAGTTGCCTTCGGGCCCTAGTGTGTGCCATACGGGTGAGCTCGCTAGTGTGAGTCCGCTGCTCAAACTTGAATGCTTGCAAAATAGGTCCAAGGTCGGTTTTACATCAACTCTTCTGTTCAAATTTATCCAGCTCCTTTTTGTCATTATTATGAATAAAACATTTAGTTCCAAAAATTTTGAAATTAGCAAGTGATGGCTTTTTACCTTTGAGCAGCTCATAAGGAGTCTTTTTATAGGAAGGTCTTACCATGGCTTGGTTTATAATGTAACATGTTGTGTTCACTGCCTTAGCCCAAAATCTCCTTGGTAGTTGTCCTTCTATGAGCATAGTTCTAGCCATCTCCACAAGAGTTCTATTGCGTCTCTCTACTACTCCATTCTGCTCGGGAGTTCTTGGTGAGGAGTACTTGTGCATTATCCCTTGCTCCCTGTAGAAATTATCAAAGACTGCATTATCAAATTCACCTCCATGATCTGAAAGAATAGAAGAAATTTTAAATTTTCCTTCCTGCTTTATTTTCATGAAGAAAGTCTGAAATTCATCAAATGCATTAGTTTTATAAGACAAAAAGAAGACCCAAGTGAATCTTGAAAAATCATCTACAAGAACATAACCATATCTGCTTCCACTTAGACTTGTGGTTCGAGTGGGACCAAACAAATCCATGTGCACAAGTTCAAGTGGTCTTGTAGATTGATTCTCAAATCTATTTTTGAAGGATTTTCTAGTTTGTTTCCCTTGGGTGCAAACATTACAAATTTTATCAGTGTGCTTAAAAGAAATTTTAGGTAGACCCCTAACCATGTTGAATTTCACTAATTTATGCAAGACATTATAGCTAGCATGCCCTAGTCTATGATGCCAAAGCCATGTTAAATCATTCTTGTTTGTAGCTAGACACATATTGTTATGTGAAGGATCATCAAGATCAACCATATAAATGTTGTTGACTCTTTTACTAACAAATTTAACAGATTCAGAATTTTGCTCATAAATGGTGCAAGCATGAGAGTCAAACATTACCTTATGGCCTTTATCACACAGTTGGCTGATACTTAACAACTTGTATGCCAAACCTTCAACTAAAAGAACATCATCCATAGAATTTGAAAGATTCTTACCAACTTTATCATTTCCAATGATTTTTCCTTTATTGTTACCTCTGAATGTAACATGTCCACTCTCCTTCTCAATCAGAAAATAGAATTTAGCCTTATCGCCCGTCATGTGCCTTGAACAGCCGCTATCGAGATACCATCTATTATGTTCGACTGCAAGGCATTCCTGCAAAGCACATCAAGCATAGAATTTTGGAACCCAAAAACACTTGGGTCCCATAAGACCAGTCAAGTCATTCAAGCATGACAGAATTTGCTATGGAACTCACATTTACCTGGTGGGTTGAGAGTTGACATATTTGCTTTGATTTTCTATTTTCATAAAGGCATGTTGTTTTTGAATCTCTGATTTTCTTGATCCCCTTTTATTAGTTGGCAAGTTTGATTTCTTGTTCCATTTATTTTTGCAAGTGGCATTGAAAGAAGTGGACCTACTGGAATACCTAAATTGGTTACACCTATATGATGTGTGAGCATGGAAAGGTCTTGACATGGGTGGTATTTGTCTCAGATATTGGTTGTGCTGGTGTGACCGTTGTTCTCTAGGGTCAAAGGGGTTTTGGAACCAATGCTGCACATTGCGAGGCCCTGACCTATGCTGAGTCCAGTTGGCATTGCTACAGAATTCCATGTTTGGAGACCTATACCACTCAGACTTAACACCTTTATGAGTCTGGTACAGCTTAGACCTTGCTTGGGTATTGGTGTGACCTGAGGGCTTAGGCTTTTGTTCAGATGTGTGCTGGCCCTGTTCCCTAGACATGTCCATCTTTCCTTTACCCTTGTCCTTGATGTTTTCATTTTTATGTGTGTTTTTCTTCATTGTTTTTCTTGATTTATTTTCACTGAAGTTCATTCTTACCAAAGGTTTTTGCTTAGAGGAACCCTGTTCAGAAACAAATGTAATAGTTTTTATTCCAAACTCCATTTTGCTTGTAGGGTTAAATCCAAGACCCTCTTTTATGAAATTTCTTTTAACTCCCATTATAGCTTCCAAATTCTCTTTTCCTTAAACCATCTTCTCAAGGGAGTTTTGATTGTTCTCATTTTCTTTCTAGAGATTTTTAAGTTCTTCTTGAAGTTTTAGATTCACTTCCTTGACAGCTTCAAACTTCTCATTAGTAATTTTTGTCTCATCTTAAAATCTTTGCATCCTGATTTTTAGCTCACCAATCACTTCCATCAAATGTTCATTTTCCTTTCTTAGATCCTTGACCATTACTTTATAACTGTCACATTCAGCAAGCATTTTCTTCAAAGTAGTGATTTCAGTTTCTAACTCAATATTTTTCTCATTCAGGGTTGTATCATTAGCAAGATTATTAATCTTTTTCTTCAAAGATTTGTTTTCCTTTTTAACATGATCATACTTATCAAGCAATTCTCCATAAGCATCCTCCCAATCACCACAAGTAAAATTTTCAAAGGGAGAGATTACCTCATCTTCATCATCTACCTTAGCCATTAAGCAAATTTTTCCTTCACTTTCTTCTTCGGAGGTGCTTTCTTCTTCTTCATCTTCCTCCTCGTCACTCCATGTGCTCACCATTGCTTTTGCCTGTTTTCCTTTCCATTTTGGTTGAATTTTCTTCATAGTTTCTGGGCATTCAGACTTGACATGCTCGGGCTTCCTGCAATTGTAACATGTAAGTTTGTGAGTTTTCTTGGCATTTTCAGACTTAAACTTGGAATATCTTTTTACCTGTGGCCTTTTCTTCATAAGGCCCTTACCTTCCCTTCTCAAAAAATTTCTGAACTTCCTGATTAACATGGCAAATTCTTCAGAGTCCTCCTCAGTACTGGATGACTCGCTCTCACCAGAGGATCCTTGGTTTGATGGAGTGGCCTTCAACGCGAGAGGCTTCTTTTTCTTCACCTCTTCTTCATTTCTTTTCAAGTTAATCTCATAGGTCATTAAGGATCCTATCAATTCATCCACCGTAGTGGTAGGTAAGTTCCTAGATTCTTTAATGACTGTGGCTTTGGTGTGCCAAATAGGAGTGGGGGATCTAAGTATTTTCCTAACTATCTCATACTCGGAGTGAACCTTCCCTAGACTTTTAAGACCATTGGTTAGTTGTGTAAGTCTGCCATGCATATCACTAATGGTCTCGTCAGGTTTCATTCTGAAAGCTTCATATTCAGGAATAAGCATGTTAGCCTTTGTTTCCCTTACCTCAGAGGTACCCTCGTAGATTACCTCAAGGCGTTTCCACATCTCCTTGGCTATTGAGCATGATGAAATTCTAGAGTATACAGCCGGGTGTAGGGCGCATTGCATAATGTTCATGGCTTGCCAGTTTATGTTTGATCTTCTGATCTGCTCTCTTGTCCACGTATCTTCATCTTCAGTGTTGAACCCCCTTGAGTGAATGCTCATATTTGTTGGATTTTGATGATGACCAAACACTATATGAGTCTAGAATAATTGTTTGGTGAATAAATTTGAACAAACACATTTTGGACTGCTTTAGTATTTGATTACTTTTTTTCCATAGATCATGATCTACTAATGCTGTCGAAGGTTAAATTTTGCAGGATCAAGAACACCCCTTTTGAGTAAGTCTTTTGAGTTAAAAATGTCAAGATTAAATCTAACTCTGATTTTGGTATGTCTGGAGAACTCAGGAATGGGGGCTCAATTCCTAAATAAAATTGAGGATGTTTGGTGAGATCTAAACAAGTCTCATTTCCCATTTTATATTGTCTTCCCATGATATATTTCATTGCCACGACCCCAAGGGTCGATTTTATATAGTTTTGTTCTTAAAACTCACTCATACATGTCACAATAATAATTTTTGTGGATGGTTCGACCCAAAGGGTCGACCTCTTGACTCTTAATAGCACTTAGTTTATTTTTGTTAAGCTTTTGAAGAAGGGTCGACCCCATGGGTCGACCCCTGATTCCATCCGAGATCTCGGGTTTTAGGTTTTTGATGGGTTGGTCTCAAGGGTCGACCCAAAGGGTCGACCCCCTATGTCCAAAAGTTTTTTGTTGGGTAGTTTTTGTTTATGACCATGAGGGTCGACCCCTTCAAGAACATGCTTGTATCGCATTTGGGGGTCTTCTAAAAAGCCACGAGGGTCGACCCATTTCTGGTATCTACCGCTGAACCCTTTTCGACTCCGTACGAATGTTACTTTTTGCACCCACCTTTTGCCCTAAAAGTGGTGGATCCGAGGATCCCATCACCATACACATGTTCCCCAGCCTTGGGGGTATAAAACCAATCATTAGGGCGACCCAAGGAATGATCGAGCGGAATATTTTCTCACCTTTTTGAGCCTTGCTTCCTTGAAGGAGAAGAAACTCGATAGAGGGGTTTTTGAGCGTGAACCCTGTGGATTTCAATGTAGATCTGATGCAGCTTGAGCAAGGAATAGATGTCATCTTCCTTAGATGAAGCTGAGCATGAAGAACTTCGAGTCAAGCATCATCCTCCAAGCCTCATTTTCAAGGATCCGGCTACATCCTCTGACTTCATCCAAAGACTGAAGAACCAGCATTTGCTCATCGTCAAAAAGGGGGATTTCTAGTATTCTTATAATCGATATTGTCTATATTTTATTCTTACACTTCCAGATCTAAGTGGTCATTGTATATCCAAATTCTTCTTAGACATATATTATGTGTGTGTGTGTGCATCTGCAGGTCGCAACGCACATGTGTGTGTAGCTGTGCAGATCACAGCGTGTGTGTGTGTGGGTTTTTCACTTCATAGTGGAAGCAATCCTCACTCTATGAGGGGTGGACGTAGGGGGCACTGTTGTGAACCCGAACCACCTAAAATCCTTGTATTCCTTGTGGTTTGCATCAGCGCTTTTATTCGTGTGGGCTTCTTGTCGAGAGGAGAGTGTTGCAATTGTTATTCTTCGATAGTGCCTTTGGTCGTGTGAGTTTATCATCGGGTGGGAAGAGATGTGCTTTGGTTTTCTATTCCTATCTCATTCTCGCATATTCTGTTGAAATCATTAAAATTTTTATTGCCAATCAATTCACCCCTCCCCTCTTGATTGCCATCTACCGGGGACAACAATTGGTATCAGAGCCCGGTCTCTGAATTTTATCGATCTCATGATCTAAGAGTAAGATCCAGTAAATGGCAAACAAGGGGAAGTTGCCCGAAGGGCACTCAATTCATAGGCCTCCGTTCTTCGATGGGTCAAATTACCCGTATTGGAAGAATCGGATGTATGTATTTCTGAGGGCCCAGGAATTTGATATTTGGCATGTCATTAGTAGTGGTCCTTATGCATTACCTGAAAAAGAGGAAGAATGGGGAGAAGAACATATCAAGAAGTGCATAGCTAATTTCAAGGCAATGAATATAATTCAATGTGCAATTCACCCAAATGAGTACTCACGAATTTCTATGTGTGCTTCCGTGCAGGAAATGTGGAACAAACTTCCGTTGATGTATGAAGGAACATCGAAAGTGAAAGAAACCAAGGCAAATTTGCTCGTTCGAGACTACGAATTGTTCATGATGAAGTCGGACGAAAGCATTTCAGAGATGTTTGCTAGATTGTTGGAGATAACCAATGGATTGAAAGCACTTGGGAAGGATTACTCCAACCAGGATCTTGTAAGGAAGGTATTAAGGTCCCTGGCTCCATAGTGGCACACCAAAGCCACGGTCATTGAAGACTCAAAGGACCTTAGTACACTGACGCTTGATGAGCTCATAGGGTCATTGATGACCTACGAGCTGAATATGAAAAGGAATGAGGAAGATGTCAAGAAGAAGAAGCCGATCTCAAGCATGGCCTTAAAAACCAACCTCCTAGGTTTGGATGACGGTGAAGGTGGATCTGCTTCAAATAGTGAGGATGAAGAGCTGGTGGCCATGATAACATGAAGGGCTATAAAATTCATCAAGAAATCCAGAAGAGCATGAGCTCCATTCAGAAGAGCACCGAGGAAGATGATAGCAAAGAAGGGAGAAAGCAACAAGAAGGAAGAGATCATTTGTTATGAATGTAAAAAACCAGAGCACATGCGTGGAGAGTGCCCCAAACTTCAGAAAAAATTCAAGAAAGGGAAGTTCAAGAAAACCAAGGCAATGGTGGCGACTTGGAGTGATGAAGACGACACCAATGATCAATCGGAAGATGAGCTGGACGAGCTTGTCCAAACCTTATGTCTAATGGCGAATGATGAGGATGTCAATGAGGTACATTCTGAAACTGAGGAACTCTCATGTGAACAATGGGAAATTGCATATGAAGCCTTATATGAAAAATGCAAAAAGTTAAAATCTAAAAATAGAATGTTAAAGAAAAAGATTGACCAAAGCATGCTCAATGAATCTTCATGTGTAAAGTGTGTTGAACTAACTTCCAAGCTAGAAACATTGACATATGAGAATGAATTGCTTAATTCTAAAGTCACCATGTTTGAAGAAGAGCTAGCATGTTTAAAGGAAGAACAACAAAATGATGAAAAGCTCATGAAAGAAATTGAAGAAAATGGAAAGCTAAAGGAAGCCATTGAAGAAGTGAATGCTAGAGTACAAGGTTTGGAAAAGGATAAAATAGAACTTCAAAATGCCAATGAAACTCTAAGAGGTGAAGTGCAAGATTTAAATGACACTAGCAAAATTTGTCTAAAGGGAAGCAAACCTTAGACACCATGCTAGGAATGAAAGTGAATTTCAGAAAAGAAGGGTTAGGATATGAGCCATGCAACAAGAAAGCTTTTGAAAACAAAACTCATACTTCCTATGTGAATGTGAATGCTTCATCTTCATCATGCTCAACATACAAAAAGAATGAAAAACACATTCCCTTTCACAAACCCTTCATGAATGATAACAAGAAAAGGAATCATAATAAGAAAGTTGTTTCATGTTTCTACTGTGGAATGTATGGTCACACCATGTACACTTGCAGATTAATGTTGGTTGACGATGAACAATTTGCAAGAAAGTCAATGCGGTTGAATAGATCAAGAACTTCTAACCATTGTGGACCCAAGCAAGCTTGGGTATCAAACTCATAGAAGTTTTCCTGTTTTGATGTTTTTGTAGGTCTGCATGAAGGCTCAAAGAAATAAATGGTACCTCGATAGTGGATGCTCGCGACACATGTCCGAGAACAAAGAAATTTTTGCAGACCTCAAAGAAAAGGATGGTGGACTTGTTGCCTTCGGGGGCAAGGACAAAGGAAAAATCATCGGTAAAGGAATGATTGATAAGGGATCAACTCATAGTGTTGAAAATGTTTTGTTGGTTAAAGGTCTCAATCACAACTTACTTAGTATAAGTCAACTTTGTGATAAAGGGTGCAATGTGATTTTTGATTCCTTGCACTGCACGGTTGTAAATAAAAACACAAATGAAATCATGTTCATAGGGATGAAACAAAATAATGTATATATGATAGACTTAGATGATACATCTCATGATAATTTTTGCCTAGTTCCTAATAATTCAGATAGTGTTTGGTTGTGGCATCGCCGACTTGGGCATGCCAGTTTTAATGTTCTAACAAAGCCCTCGAGAAATGATCTAGTCATTGGAATGCCAAGGCTGAAATTTCAAACGGACAAGGTGTGTGAGGCGTGCAGCAAAGGTAAACAAACCAGAACCTCATTTAAGAGCAAAAATGATGTGACAACCTCTAGGCCCCTTGAAGTTCTTCATCTTGATCTATTTGGCCCTAGTAGGACTCATAGTCTAAGTGGTAAGTTATATGGACTTGTCATTGTAAATGACTTCTCACGATTTTGCTGGGTATAGTTGTTGACATGTTCATTCTGTTTTGACTCCTCGTTGGCTTAAAAGATGATGTCTTCTCTCTCCTTCTACTAAATCGATGTATAAAGTAAATGGGAACACTAGAAAGAGAACATAAGAGTGTAAGTGATCGTGATCGCCACCAAGGTGCCTAATGTGATTGACACACTGTACCTTGGAAAGAGAGGGAGACACTCGCCTTAAAATCAACATTGTAGGGGATGAACGGTCCGCGAAGAACCGCTTGTGATGTTGGACGGTCGCATGACAGACCGCTCTTCATTGCTGCAGGGGACGCGGGATAAGGAACTTCTGGAAGATGAACGGCTCTGACCCGACCGCAAGACGAAGAAGAACGGTCCAGCGGAAACCGCACATCTCTGTGAACGGCTAAGTAGGGACCGTACAGGACCACCACGCCAGAAGTTGCAAAAGGGTCCAACCTCCACCCTCTCTGGCCGGCCAGAAAGGATGGGCCTCGTGTTCGTGAGTTGCTGACCTGTGAAACCGAGTGTAAACACAAAAAGAAAACCCAAGTTAGAACTATAGATTGTAGTAGATGCTAAAACGAAAATGAATGATCATAACTAAATGAAGTGGAGGATACCTGGGGAGTTTTAAACCCCTGGGGCGTCAAAAAATGTGGGAGGATGTGTGAATGATAGTGCAAGTGAAGAAAAATGAGGAGAATGATGTGTAGAAACAAACATGCAATGAGAAGAAAATGAGATTATCCAAAGCAAATAGGCTCAAGACTACGATTACTCCCTGAACCAGAGACCTATATGGACGTAGAAGGCCTCCCTCCCTGGTCGTAGGTCGCTCAAGGATTCGACAGGACTTCGCCGTCGACCAAAATCTCCCCCCTTTTCGAAGAGGACCTCTAGGGTCTATTTATAGAGCCTAGAAAACCAGACCCGAGATTAGGGTTTACATTCATTTTTAGGTCGAGATTATCAAACAAAAGTTGGAGATAATTGAGTTATCTCTCATCCAGGAGAAACGGCATTGAAAAAGACTCTATATTCGATAAGAAATCTCCAGATAAAGCCCGGGGACAAGTCCACGGATAGAGAGAGAAAATCCTTGAGTTCTTCAGAGTTCGCAGGGTTAAACGGTCTCACGATAGACCGCTCAACCAGTTGGGCGGTCCGTCAAGAACTGTCCAACTCAAGCAGTGATAATTCAAAAAATAGGATAATCATCCACTAATTATCCATTAACCAACCGAAATGGTCGCCGTTGGACTCTCATAGATAAACGGTCTGATATTAACCGTCCACAATGATGAGCGGCCAAGTATTATCTGTTTAACTCATGTCGGTGATAAATGAATAAAACGGATAATTATCTGAGAGACATTTAGGCTTTAGGACTCTGGAAGAAGAACGGTTCACTCCAGACCGTTCATCATGTTGAACGGCTAGGATTCAACCGCATAAGCCCTTGTCAGTGGAAATTCAAAAAATTAACCAAAATATTCCAAAATAGGTGGACGGTCCACAGGCAACCGCACATTGATTGAGCGGCCAGGGATGAACCGCACATGTGTATGGGCACTTGAAACTCGTAGAAAAGCCCGATCAACCACAACCAAGGCCCATTAAGCCCAGAATTGAAACAAACCTAGCCAGGGAGGGAGGCTACCCATAAAACTGGCCCAAAATATCCCTGAAAACAGCCCCAATGAGTGATGGACAACTCGAGACATCAATAAATGGGAGTAAGAGGAATGACTCAACTTATCGGCAAAAAACGGGTGTCAACAGATGCCCCTCCTTAACGTCCTCTTTGTAGGGAAGCGAGCGGAGGTGAAGCGAAAGTGACATGGAACATGGAGATGAAGCGGAAATGCAGCGGAGTAGATCGGAAAAGCGGGCGTTAAGGTAAAACGACACTCATTTTTACCAACAAGCGATAGAAATCTTCCGAAAAACTCTGAACCGAACGCAAGGAATGATTAAACCAAAAGCGACACCAGTCTGGAGGAATTAAACTAAACGAAATGAAACAAATTGACAAGACCAACCTCATGGGGGACACAATCCCGCGGTCCAATGAGGAGGCCAAAAGTAGGTAGCAAAAGTAAAGAAACAGGCTAAAGCTCTAGACGGGGACCTTTTAATCAACCAAACCAAGCGAATTGACCAAAGAGAACCTTCCAACTCAGAGTGGAATTAGTTCCTCTTACTCAAACACTGAACGCACAGCTAACCATTACTGATGGGACATTCTTCAAGCAAACCCTGGGTCATGAAAGCTCAAAAAGATGCGTATGATGCATGCTGGGCTAAAATAAAAGAAATCGTTAAATAAATGCAAAGAAAGATTAAAATATAAAATACTCGAGAATAATATTGCTAAGTTGAGAAAATCAGAGTCAAGATACCATCCGCAACCACAACGTGTAGATAGAACCATCCTCCCCGGGATTTCCCAACTTAATAGCCTATCTGAAGGTTAAACACGTGAACCTGGATCATCATCATTTTTGTTAAAGGGGAACATCAGATCCTGAAACATGCAGATAACCAACTGGTTCTCGAGATAATATATTATAGTACCATATAATAATGCAATAAGGGATGCGAGGATAGAAGGCCATACCTGACTTACCTGTGCAGGTGAAACGGCAAGTTTTTGGATTTTCTTTTTCAGATTTTTTTATGGATTTTTATGAATAAGACAAATAAGATAAACATAGCGATTAACATAATGACGAACAACATGACATAACATGGTGAATGGAAAATGACACAACAAGATGAACAAGCACATAGGTAAAGGCATAAATAAACAATACAGATGCATGAACACATTGTGCCAGGACAACAATCGACGGGACAACACATGGTTGGGATAAGAATATGACGGATCACACGGTTGGGACAACACATGGAACATGGAGGGACGACTATCAACATGCCCACAACAACTAACAACATGGGGTGAGGAACAAAACAACATGTGTGGGACAACACGGTGGGACATGGTCACGAGACAAGGATACGGCGGGACAAAAGACATGACTAAGTGCGATCTTCAATCAAAACCCAAGATCAAAATGATGCAGATCCGCCAGGTTCATAATCGTGAGGCAAAGCCCTCTCATAAAGATATGATCATTGCAAACAAAAGCTGAGAAGGATATAAGCTTCAGAACAGATCGAGAGAGTGAATCGAAGAAGGAAAGAACAGATCAAAGATGTGAACAGGAGGCAGAGCAAAAAGATATAGCAAGGAATGCCTGAGTACTTGCAACATGCACACTTAGCAAACGGATTACGTATCTGTCCTCAAGATAAAATATAAAAGATAAATATTTTTAGATTTTTTAATTTTCTTGATTTTTTAGATTTTGAAAATATTTAATTTTTTGGATTTGAACAATATTTCATCATTTTTAGATTTTTGACAATATCTCATTTTTTTAGATTTTTGACAATATCTCATTTTTTTAGTATTTTTGAATAGTAATCCGCAGCACCCAAAGACAGGCTTGAACTACGGGCCAGGGATCGTCGTCCCTCCCCTCTCATTAAAGACTTCCCTTGAGTAGGGCGTGCATGTGAGGGTGGCTTACCACAACCAACTGTCTCTAAAGAACGGTGCCCCTGCTAAGGTCATACCCGGGATACAACCCAGCCTAAGAGGGAGGAGTAGAAGAAAAATTGGAGACAAGTTTTGTGCTGGATGGGAGATATCAAGGCTCGAATTCCTTCCAGGGCACTACCCCTCAAAGAGATAGCATGTTGCGCTGGGGCTTGGTGTCTTTGATTTTTAGACCCATATTTATCAGGCACGTATGCGATCGGGCTCATGACGTCCCGCGGGGAACTGTACTGCCACTCTTGCCATGCCTTTGATTCATAATTTTGCATCGATTTATTTTCTTATTTTGGTAGCCCTTATTGGCCAGATATAGCATGAGAGCTCACTTTTGAGGGTCAAGACTGCCCCTATTTGAGACCTCTCTCATATTAGGGAGCGCCTAGGTTGGTCATCTCATCCATCAATCTCTTGCCCCTACACTTGGCCGAGCAGAGAAGAGAAAAAGACCTTTGTGCATACCCAAAGTATGGCCAAGGCAGCAACGGTGTGCCTTAGAGAGATAGGCTATGGCTCGCCGTGTAGTATGTGAAAAAATCATACTCAAAGGTCACCCTCAACAATCAGGGAAAGAAACTAGACTCCTAACAGGGAGTTATCACCAGCCTAAGGATGCTGCAGAAGCAACTCGACTTGAACTAACCAAACTTAATGAACTAAAGCCACTCAAAACGTGTTGAGGAAACCACATTATAACCATGCGCAGGAGAAATCGAAATGATAAAAATAATAGCATGTTCTTGCACAAAATAAAGATACCTTGCGAATCCATGGAACGGAAAAGCGGCGTCCTGAAGCGATCTTGATCATCGAGCTTTGATCAGCGCGAGCTTTGTATTCCTCGCTTGTCAGGGTAAAAGGGAGAGGATAACCAGGACTTGAAGATTCCTCTAGATGGAGGAGCGGCAGACACCAAACTAGATGAAGAAGAATAAAAGGAAGAGAGACGAGGGCTAGAACTCCCTCGTTAAGGCAGAGAGGCCCTGATAACAAGGAACCAAATACAGAATGAACAGAGATTAACTGAGATCAAGGCGGACTAAAGCCTCGAAAATAGCATGAAAAAGGGTAATGACCCCGAAAGGGTGAGGAGGAAAGAACAGAAAGATGATGAAAAGGTAACTGTGAAGATAAGGAATAAGGAGAATGATCATCCGACGTGGTCGGAGAAAAAGAGTAGCGATCAGCCGCCAGAGGCGGGGAACAAAATGTATGAAGACCCGGCAAGGTCGGGGAAAAGAAATGGAAACCACCCGACGAAGTTGGGGAAGGTTCAGAAAAACCACCCGACAAGGTCGGGGAGCGAGCATGAGGATTTCCCAACAAGGTCGGGGGAAAGAGATGAGAAGTGAAATTCGGACGTATCCGGGGAGAAAAACTAGAAGATGCCCCTGGCTCAGGGGAAGAGGAGGACATAGGCCGACGCCTAGGATGGTAAGGATAGGAGAAGATGGTGGAAACATAGTCAGGTGGTGGAAGGTACACCACCCAAGGATAATAACCGAGCATAAGAAAAGACGAATGGACAGAAGAAGGAGAGGAGGAAGTGGACCCCCAAGTGCGCAACTAACGGCCCTTGAACTTATGTCGTCGCCTCTTCTTAGTAGAAATCTTCTCGAAACAACTCCACCCGACGCGGACTTGGGCCTTCGGGCTTCTTGTCTTGCAATACTTTCTCAAATAACGGGCCCATCTGACAGACGGCCTGGCCCGATCATGAATATGCAGCTTCATCGAGACGGTTGCCCCTAGCTGCGCGGTGCTAACCTCAGAAGGACATTCCAGAACAGTTAACTCCTTGGGATGAGCATCAGGAGACAGCGGAGTTTTGTCATTCGGCACTAGTAGCATAAGATTCGGCATCTCCATTCGGTAATTGGGCATGAAGCACAACTCCCTTGCTAGAAGCGCAGGACGGAACTGAGGGAGGGTGATGCGCGGCGTTGACGTGGCCGATTAACCAATAAACTGAGGAAGATTACATAAGACGTGCAGAATGTCCCTGGAAAATGTAGAAGACACGGCCAATTGCCCCTTGAATGCTGAATTCATTAAACCTTTGGTGGCCATGTGGGTTAGCACCATCCGGGCGAAAAACTCTTCTAGGCCAGTGCACTGAATAGCCATCAAGTGAGGGGTGATAACAACATCAATCGTGAATTCTCCGGCGAGCAAAGAGATTGCCACTGGCCTCGCTTTTGAAGAAACTGGCACCAGTGCTAAGGAACTCTTCTCAGCAACCGTCTTCATAGCAAACGCAGGCCCCTGGTTCCCAAAACAGCCAAGGGCTAGGACTCCGATCGGCATGCGGGAAATAACATCCTGGATCTTGAAATGCACGATTGAAAACTGGCTTGGCTCCTTATCTCCCTGGGGACTAGACCCGAGGGGCACCAAAGGTAGGGTGTACCTGCTCCGCGAAGTGGGAAGTGGTAGAGGGAGGTTAGAAGGAGGAGGTTTGAAGGGCGCAAGTGGCGTTAGTGCAAGTGATGGAGAAATACTGATGATGATGGGCATGGGTGGAGGTAAAGGCAAAAGTGGAGGTATAGGTTTACGGTCGGCCTGCTCGGGCTCAGAGGATGATGGCGAAAGAAGTGGTATCGGTCACGGGGATGGTTGTGAAGGTGACGGAACATGGATTATTACGAGGGGAGGTGATGAAGATAGTAGTGGTGACGGTAATGGGGATAATGGAGAAGGTGATGATGGAGATGTGGCCAATGGAGGTGGCGAAGATGGGGGTGGAGAAGGTGGTGGCAAAGGGGGTGACGTGGTTGATGGAGATGGTGAAGGCGAAGAGGAAGGAGGTGAAGGTAGGGGTGGGGAAGAAGGAGGAGAGGAAGGTAGTGGCGTAGTGGAGGAAGTGGCGGGTGGTGGCGCTCTTCGGCGTGTCTTTACAACACGTCGAGAGGCATTGGGGACAGGGGTGGTGGCATAAATGGAGGGTGAAGGAGAAGTTGCCCGAGCGGAGGCTAGGGTAGGTAAAGGTGGTAGAGGAGATGGGATAGAGGAAGAAGTGGGTAACGGAGCAGGTATCTTATCAACTGAAGAAACACCAGGGTGCCCCTGGCCTTGAAGTGGAGACGGTTGCCTAGGTGGCACGGCTTGCTGCTGCTGCTGCTTGCTGCTGAGATCTAAAATAACTTGGTGCATGATAGCCCAATCAATCATCTTTCTGTCTTCCAAGTTGTAAACAAGTTTTTGGAACTCGGGGCAGTCCTCAATCAAATGCCCCTGTTGACGATGGAATTCACAGAACTGGAACAAATTCCCGACCGCGGGTCGGCAGGGCATAACTGGAGGGAGTTGCAACGCATGGGTGGCCATCAGAGCCCTGAAAACATCTGTAAGAGATTCCGGCAACGGGGAGTGAGAAGCCCGCTTCGGGCAAGGCGGATGCCGAGGGGTATGAAAAGGTAGTGGGGATGGTAGCGGAGGTTGCGTAGGTAAGGGGGATTGCATAGGCGAAGGCGGAGGGCTAGAATTATGTGGAGGCGTGGAGGGAGTGGGAATGTAATGGACGGCATCTACCCGCTCTGGGTGTAGTGTTTCCTTGACCGGAGGTAGAGGGGTGTGGGGAGATAAAATAGCGGAGGGATGACTCGTGGAGGGTTGGTATGCGGTGGAGCACATGGAGGTATAGGGATGTGGGGGAGCGGAAGGCCGACTCGTGGAGGGATATGTAGTGGAGAGTTGACCCATGGTGGATGGGGAAGAGAAGGGATATGTGGAAGGTGACGGTGGAGGAGACTCATGGTCAAAGGAAACTAGGAGTTGTTGGCTAACGAAGCGGGCACGATTGTAAAGCTGTTGCCATGATGCAATATCATTCAGGGCTAAGATGCACCTGAGCTCGGGCATTGCATTAGAAATAACCATCTTGATCTGCTCGCCCTCCGGAATATGCCCCGGGACTTGCGCGACTAGGCGACGCCAGCGGTCGGCAAGCATGGAGAATTCCTCGCCGGGCTTCATCTTCTCGTGGGCCAGATCAACCATAGAATATCTGGGCCCAACCTGATCCTGGTATTGCTGAGTAAATCGTGCTTGAACGGCTTGAAAATTCATCATCTGCTCTTGCGGCAATGTGAAGAACCAATCTTTGGCCGAGCCCTCTAAAGATAGGCCAAATAAATAGGCCATCAGGCGTTGATCATGCTGGAACTGGGCCGACTCATATAAGAACTCCTTCAAATGGACATAGGGGTCACCAAATCCACCATAGCGACGATAAGCCGGTATCTGTTGACGTGGTGGAAGTTGAAGACCTTGAAAGGCAAACGGGATATCCAAAGAAGTCTGAGGGTTGATTCGCGTTGCAATTCATCAAGCTGGCGCTGGGCCTGAATGAACATCTCCTCGGTAGGAAGAGTCTGAGAAGGGTATGGGCCAACTTGAGCAAGAGAGGATGAATTTAGACCAAGATAATGATGATGGGCCGGATAAGGGGATCCGGCCTGAGAAGAAGGAAAGCCCATTCCAGGAATGGAGGAATGCATGGGCCTGGAAGAATTACAAATGTGGAAATGAGAATCGATTAGGTTAATAGCAGCACGGGCGGGATAAGAAGGCCCGTTAACAGACCAGGGTCCACTGGATGAGTAAGGAGATGGGCCCGCATGGGAAGAGGAATCCACACGGGGGTAAGAAGATGGAGAAGTATAGGATTAAGGTATAGGGGAGAAGTGCTCCATGGGGAGAATGGAGACCTTATACAATGAATTTCAAATGAATACAAGGAGGGAAATGAACCTAGGACAAATGCAGCTAAATGGAGACACACGAAGATGAACTAGACCCAATGAGCCTAATCTGACAAAAAGATGCAAATGATGACACTGTGCAACATACAATGGAGGAGAGAGATGAAAAAAAGAATCAACCAATTACCCAAATAGATTCCAAATGATGCGCGAAGATTTTTATAAGTTCTCTTTTAGGACCTTAATGGATTAATTAAAATGTGAATTCACTCAACCACAAGGTACCTAAACAGGGTGAGAATGGAGAACTGGCAGATTCTAAAGGACTCTCTCTCACACGAATGCAGACCCTAGACTAGGGGGTGGTATGGTACAACCTGCCCGGCGTCCGTGTGGGAATCCACGGCTCACGGGGGCTTACGGAGGTCCTCGGCGAGGTCCCCTAGTCGGCTCCAAGGAATATGGAGACGAGAGGAAACCCTACCTCGGCAGGAATGCGACTAACTATGAATGAAATGCATGAATCCTATGCGCACCGGAGTGCATGCAAAATCTAGCCTAAAAACTAACAAGCAATGATCAAATCAAATATGTAAGAGGTGAAAGCAAGTATACAACAATGATATAGGAGCAGGGGGAGATCAATAATCAGCACCAAGTATCATAAAAAGCATATAACGTTGCAATGAAAGAGAAGCACGGGTGCACTGTAGCATGACAAGGATGGTCTCTGTAAGACCGCTCAGGGAGATAGACGGTCTTTATACGACCGTATAATACAGGGAGTAACGACAAAATAACAAGCAAATCAGAGAACGATAGAATGACAGAGGAAGAATACAGAAGCGTACCAGGTTGAACGGTCCACTAAAAACCGCGTCAGAACTAAAGCGGCCCTGAAACCACCGTATGACATGAATCCACCCAACACTGAAACACACCTGAGCCAGCACGATGGACGGGTGAAGACATGCCGTATAATCGATGAACGGGCGACAGGAGACCGCTCGAGACCACAGACTGGGGGGAGAAGTGGCACTGTCCGCAGAGAAGGGCAGGTGGAGTACGGCCGCACAATACTTGGACGGCACCTGGGGATCCGCACATGCTCCGGAGGATAGAGACCGTACCAAGATCAACCAGAAATTACTTCGAAAAGAGGACTAACAAAGCACAAGAAAGGGTCAGCAAATCACTAACACGATGGGCACTAGGTGTCCCACCGTGATCGCCATAAAATGGCATGTTGACATGTTCGTTCTGTTTTGACTCCTCGTTGGCTTAAAAGATGATGTCTTCTCTCTCCTTCTACTAAATCGATGTGTAAAGTAAATGGGAACAGTAGAAAGAGAACAGAAGAGTGTAAGTGACCGTGATCGCCACCAAGGTGCCTAATGTGATTGACACACCGTACCTTGGAAAGAGAGGGAGACACTTGCCTTAAAATCAACACTGCAGGGGATGAACGGCCCGCGAAGAACCGCCTGTGATGTTGGACGGTCGCACGACAGACCGCTCTTCATTGCTGCAGGGGACGCGGGATAAGGAACTTCTAGAAGATGAACGGCTCTGACCCGACCGCAAGATGAAGAAGAACGGTCCAGCGGAAACCGCACGTCTCTGTGAATGGCTAAGTAGGGACCGCACAAGACCACCACGCCAGAAGTTGCAAAAGGGTCCAACCTCCACCCTCTCTGGCCGGCCAGAAAGGATGGGCCTCGTGTTCGTGAGTTGCTGACCTACGAAACCGAGTGTAAACACAAAAAGAAAACCCAAGTTAGAACTATAGAGTGTAGTAGATGCTAAAACGAAAATGAATGATCATAACTAAATGAAGTGGAGGATACCTGGGGAGTTTTAAAGCCCTGGGCCGTCAAAAAATGTGGGAGGATGTGTGAATGATAGTGCAAGTGAAGAAAAACGAGGAGAATGATGTGTAGAAACAAACATGCAATGAGAAGAAAATGAGATTATCCAAAGCAAAGAGGCTCAAGACTACGATTACTCCCTGAACCGGAGACCTATATGGATGTAGAAGGCCTCCCTCCCTGGTCGTAGGTCGCTCAAGGATTCGGCAAGGCTTCACCGTCGACCAAAATCTCCCCCCTTTTTGAAAAGGACATCTAGGGTCTATTTATAGAGCATAGAAAACTAGCCCCGAGATTAGGGTTTACATTCATTTTTAGGTCGAGATTATCAAACAAAAGTTGGAGATAATTGAGTTATCTCTCATCTAGAAGAAACGGCATTCGAAAAAAACTCTATATTCGAGAAGAAATCTCCGGATAAAGCCCGGGGACAAGTCCACGGATAGAGAGAGAAAATCCTTGAGTTCTTCAGAGTTCGCAGGGTTAAACGGTCTCACGATAGACCGCTCAACCAGTTGGGCGGTCCGTCAAGAACCGTCCAACTCAGGCGGTGATAATTCCAAAAATAGGATAATCATCCACTAATTATCCATTAACCAACCGAAATGGTCGCCGTTGGACTCTCATACATAAACGGCCTGATATTAACCGTCCACAATGATGACCGGCCAAGTATTATCCGTTTAACTCTTGTCGGTGATAAATGAATAAAACGAATAATTATCTGAGAGACATTTAGGCTTTAGGACTCTGGTAGAAGATCGGTTCACTCCAGACCGTTCATCATGTTGAACGGCTAGGATTCAACCGCATAAGCCCTTGTTAGTGGAAATTCAAAAAATTAACCAAAATATTCTAAAATAGGTGGACGGTCCACAGGCAACCGCACATTGATTGAGCGGCCAGGGATGAACCGCACATGTGTATGGGCGCTTGAAACTCGTAGAAAAGCCCGATCAACCACAACCAAGGCCCATTAAGCCCAGAATTGAAACAAACCTAGCCAGGGAGGGAGGCTACACATAAAACTGGCCCAAAATATGCTTGAAAACAGCCCCAATGAGTGATGGACAACTCGAGGTATCAACAAATGAGAGTAAGAGGAACGACTCAACTTATCGGCAAAAAACGGGTGTCAACAATATTTTTTGTCACATAAAAATGATGCCTTGACGGAATTTGATGCTTTTTGCAGGAAAGTGCAGAATGAGAAAGGATACTTCATCAAGAGAATACAAAGTGATCATGGTAAGGAGTTCGAGAATAACGATTTTGATGAATTTTACAGGAGAAAGGGATACTCGCACACATTTTCAGCACCAAGAACTCCAGAACAAAACAGCATTGTGGAGAGAAAGAATAGAAGCCTCATTGAGATGGCTCGGACAATGTTGAGCGAGAACAATCTTCCTAGGTACTTTTGGGCGGAAGCCGTTAACACGGGATGCTGCATCATAAACCGAGCCATAGTAAGACCAATCTTGAGAAAAACACCATATGAACTTTTCAAAGGTAAGAAGCCCAGCATCTCTCATTTGAAACCATTTGGATCTATTTGTTATATTCTTAATAATGGAAAATCTGATTTGGGAAAATTCGATGCAAAGAGTGATCGTGGAATTTTTCTTGGGTACTTTCTTGTCTCTAGAGCATATCGAGTTTATAACCTGAGAACTCTTGTAGTAGAGGAGAGCCCTCATGTTATTGTAGATGGGTCATGCAATATGAATGTTGATAAAGGCTCAAAATTGTAGGATGAAGAAGAAGAAATCGGTGAAGAAAATGCACCAAAGGCAGCACAAGAAAAAGTGACTCAGGGAGATGGTTTAGAAGTTGAGGATCAAGAAACTCAACAAGAGTAGCAGCTTCCAAGACAATGGACATTCCACAAAAGCCATCCAGCTGAAAATGTCATTGAAAATGTACAAGATGAAGTGAAAACTCGGTCCTCACATAGGGAAGTAGACAATTTGGATTATCTTGCATTGTTTTCTCAGTTTGAACCGCATTCTATTGATGATGCTTTAAAGGAAAATTCCTGGATCTTAGCTATGCAAGATGAACTACATCAGTTCCAAAGGAACAAAGTGTGGTTCCTTGTACCGCGTCCTAAAAATCACTCCATGATCGGAACCAAGTGGGTTTTCCGAAACAAGTTAAATGATCAAGGAATGGTAATTAGGAACAAGGCCAAGCTTGTAGCCAAAGGCTATAGCCAAGAAATAGGAATTGATTTTGACGAATCCTTTGGCCCTGTGGCAAGGCTTGAGGCCGTGAGAATTCTTTTAGCTTTTGCATGCCATAATGATATTAAATTGTTTCAAATGCATGTGAAAAGTGTGTTTTTGAATGGTTTCATATAGGAGGACGTGTATGTGGAGCAGCCTCCAGGATTTGAAGATCACACATATCCGGATCATGTTTACAAATTGGACAAGGCGCTATATGGTTTGAAACAAGCTCCTCGCACCTGGTACGAGAGGCTAAGCTCCTTCCTTGTTGACAATGGGTTCAAATGTGGTAACATTGATCAAACTTTGTTTACCAAAGTAAATGGTAAGAAAATTCTAATTGTTCAAGTGCATGTGGATGACATTATATTTGGTTCTACCGATAACACCTTGAGTGAAAAGTTTGCCAAACTTATGCAAGGTGAGTTTGAGATGAGCATGATGGGAGAATTGACTTTCTTCTTGGGCTTGCAAGTCAAACAAATGGCTGAAGGAATATTCATTTGTCAAAGGAAGTATGCTCGAGATCTTCTCATGAAGTATAATTTCAGCAAGGTGAAACCTCAACCAACACCAATGTCTACATCAATCAAACTTGATCAAGATGACAAAGGTAAAACCGTAGATCAAAAACTTTTCAGAAGCATGATAGGATCTCTGTTGTATTTGACTGCCAGCTAGCCCGACCTTCAATTTGTTGTTTGTTTGTGTGCGAAATTTTAGTCCAATCCGAAAGAATCACGCATGTCGACCGTAAAATGGATTTTTAGATATATTGTTGGTTCAGTAAATTTGGGCTTATGGTTTCCGTGTAATTTGAGCTTTGAATTGATTGCTTATTCTGACGCCGATTATGTGGGTTGTAAAGTGGATCGGAAAAGTACCAGCAGGTACTGCCAATTTCTTGGGGAATGCATGGTCTCATGAGCCTCCAAGAAACAAAATTCAGTTGCATTATCAACTGCTGAAGCCGAGTATGTGGATGTAGGTAGTTGTGTTGCCCTGGTGCTATGGATCCAACAACAAATGATTGACTATGGCATCACCTTTAAAAACACCTCAATCCTATGTGATAATACCTCTGCCATAAATTTATCAAGAAATCCTGTTCATCACTCTCGCACGAAGCATATTGAAATTAGACATCATTTTATTCGAGATCATGTTAGTAAGGGTGATGTTGAAATAAACTTCATTGAAACCAATCATCAAATTGCAGACATTTTTACCATACCTCTAAATGAAGAAAAATTCACATCATTTAGGAGAGAGTTAGGGATTTGTAGGATAGAGGAGTCTGAGTCATGAATTTCTGCATCATGCATTACATTTTGTAAATAAGCTACTTACTTGCATTTTGTGCATCAATGTCTATAAGATTCTTGGTATATAAAATGGTGATTTTTGGAAAGGTGGATTAAGTCCATCTGAAAGCATTCATCATGCATGAGACTACACTCCGCCATCATACCAAGACTCAATGTGCACTGCACGCATTTGCATCAATAAGTTGTCTCCTTCTTCATGCATACGCATCATATTTTGTGAATTGCATAAAATCAATATCTATGAAAAACCATCTTGTGTGTGAATTACATTTCTTCTACTTATTTAGTATGAACACATTCATTGCTTTTTTCTATAGCCAACGTCTCCTTGAATACATTCAAGTGCTTACTAATGGAGCAAAATCATTCAAAATCTGCATTTTGGAAAGGTGGAAAATAAGCATTTAATGTGATCTTCAATTTACTTGAAATATTCTCCCCAATTGATTGTAACCTCAAAACACTCAATTTCTCTTGATTCTTACATGTTTTAATCATTGGGGATTAGAGCCAACCCTGCTTGGACTTCATTTGGCATTTTATACCTTCTTTTGTTGAAGTACAGGGGAAGGGTTGACCCCAAGGGTCGACCCTCGTGCTTCTGCATCTCTGGATGGGGCTTGGAAAATCAGGGGTCGACCCATCGGGTCGACCCATTCCGGTGCAACGGACTAGCCGCGGCCAGACCGGTTCGCAAAGGGGGTCTACGACCTGAAAACACCCTCTCTTGCCAATAAATCGTATCCAGCCCCCTTCAACGATCTGCCACCAACTCCTTCTACCCTAAAAACCTCTTCTTGCAACCCTAGATCCTCCAAGATCCAAACGTGAGATCCAGCCAGTGGCAACTTGCGATCTCCTTCTCGTGCATCTCAAAGCTTCATTTTTTCCTCCCAATCATCTCTGAGGTAAGTTGTAACACCCCGGTCAAATAATAAAAATATAAAAGCAAAATTTTGAAGGAAAAGGTGACAATTTGCTATTTAATGACTTTAATAATTCCCTAGTTAAATATTATTGAAAGTGGCAAAATTATATCAACATGAAGAAATAATTATTTTTCTGCAATAACCCTAAAAAGAATTTCATATTCCATGATGCCATCAAATTTTTCCACGATGATTTAAATTTAATAAGTATAAATTAAATTAATTGAATTTCAACCGTAGGCCAAAGTTTGACTAATTCCTAAAAAAATGGGAAAAATATATTCTTATAGAGAACGAATAGTTTAGTAACATTGTTAACTGGGCCGACCCCTAATAAAAATTAGATTGGGCTGAATTAAAGAATTAATGGCCAAAATTCGTTGTTTTAATGGTTCAAACTAGACCAACCTTAAAAGACCAAATTCGAGCCCATTTCTCAACCGTTCGAGCGCAAACCAGGCCCATTGGATAGAGCAACTCTAGTAGATCATTTTGCCCCCGAAACCCTAGACCCTAGAGCCTTCTCTTGGCGGCGGCGGCGTGGATTAGAGGATCTCCCCAAAATTATCGCCGAATTCCCACTTTGGACTCGAGTCCAATTCGATCGCTAGGATCCCTCTTATACCTCATAAGTAGAGGGCTTTTGTAGCCCAAGAATCCTATTTACTTCTCCAACTGGTGGCGTGACCTAAGGTGGCCGATCGAGGGTGAATTAGGGCGAGGAATGGCGTCGTGTATGCGGGTTAGGGTTTTCGCGTTGTCCCCCTTTCTTCTCCGATTGAGGTGGGTTTCTCTCAGGCTGAACCCACAAGTAATACATCATCTTGTTCGTCTCTGAGTCCTCTTTCCATTGGTATATAAAGCCACAAATTTCATGTAGTATCCTGTGAGAATTTCTAGTTTTAGTGGAGTCATGTCATAATTAGGGTTACTATGTTCCACCTCGATTTAAGTAGGGATTTCAGGCACTAAACATTAAATTAATCATGCTATCTTGTGTAACTTTTTGTGCTCGTTTTAGTGATTATAAAAGTCCCAATTTTCATGCTCTATATACTATGTATTTAGCTATTGTTCCTAACCCTAGCCAAACTCACCGGAGGCGGGCAAGGCGAAGGTAGCAGAGATTGTTCTGGGATGGGCGGCCATTCGATAGACCGCTTGTCTATATGCACGGCAGTCCTTGACCGCCTATGTTCCTTGCGTTATTATGCTCTCATAATATGAGCGGCCATTTGATAGACCGCATGTCTATATGAACGGCAAGATTGCGATTGCCTATGTGTATCTGTGTTTATATTCTTCATGAGGCAAGCGGCTAGGACAGAACCGCTCAATGAGTTATGCGGCCATCTATAGACCGCTCATCTCCTGTCAGGCTACTTCCTGCAGACCATGAACGGCCTGTGGACGACCGCAGAGACCTCTTGAAAGGTCCTGGATGAACCGTTCATCTTCCCAGAACTGTGTTAAATTTGAAACCCGGCATGTTTTCTCTCCAGTTACTGAATCTTAATGATAGGCTAGCAACCAACATGAAAAGGGATCAGATGGAAGATTAAATGTTATAAGTGATGGTTTATTTTCTTCATGACCTTGATTTAGTATTTCAATAAAGTAAATTTCAAACATGATTATATGAACCATGTTACTAGGATTGTTTGACAGTCGTTCTACTCCGGTAGGATTGACAGACCGCTATACTGGTTCCCGATGTTTTGTCAACCTCTTTTCCTTGTAATGGTTGGGACTCTCCGCCGGATACTCCTTCCGTCGGACTAGGACCTTCATTACAGGACCTCCGTAAGTCCCCGCGAGCCTGGGATTCCCACTAGGACGTCGGGCAGGTTGTACCACCAAGACCTGAACCTATTCACGTGATTGAACCGCTTGGATCGCTTCGTTGTGAGTCACGGCTCGAGTTGGACCAACTGAGTCTTGAACGGCCGATATCGGACCATTTCACCCAGTAGGCGGCCCATTAGAGACCGTGCATCCCTGGTTAAATGCCACTTCCTGATGGTCGATTATCCTTGTTCTATCTTCGACCCGATCATGGTTTGATCGACCCAACAAGCCCTAGGCTGACCAGTGGAGAGTGGGCTGGACCCTGGTTCAGTTCTGCCCCACTTATGGCAGCCCGGAGCCCATTTTGGGTGGATTTCTTGTTTGCCAGTTAGGCCCAGTATGAGCGGACTGATTTGGCCCGTCCAACTTTTTGAGCAGACCCTGTTGGACCGTGCAACCCCTGTGCGACCCTATTAGGCCCGTTTATCCTGTTCTTGGGCTTCAAGTCCATCTGACCTTATGTGGCCCATTCTTTACCGTCTATACTAGTTGAAAGGCCCATTTCTGACCGTTCTTCTAAGAGCGGCCCAGAATGGTCCGTTTATCCTTGACTTCGGTGAGGCTGATCCTCAGCCCAGTTCTTTCTAGAACGGCCCAGTTTGGATCGTATATATCTTGAGCGGCCCGATATTGACCGCGTATCTTCCTATTTTGCAAAAAGTGATGTTTCATGGTTTTGATTTGTGTGAGCTGCTCTAGCCTATCCAGGCTATGGTATTTCATGTGGCGACCTATTGTTAGGTCTATTAATCCATTCTAAGTCATTTTGAATGACTCTTCCTCTGGATTAATGAGCTTATTACTTGGACTCTTAAGAATCAATACTCTTATGCACTTTACCTTGATTACATGAACTTGATCTTGGAACTCTTGGCCATTCTATTCGTGGATGTCTAGATTTCGTGAGATCGATGATCCAAACAAATCAATGCCAAGGTAATCATATTTAAGGGCCCAGTCTGGTCCTGGGAGGCGCACCCGAAAAGTACTTGATCCCCGGGGAGGTGAATGACTAGGTGTGGCATTTGGCACCGAGTACTATCTTGCGTGTTGGGTCTACGACATTCCACATTCTCGTGAACTTGCTATTCGTGCTTGAAAGCATGAAGTACTTACTTGCATGACTCGACTTGACTTGACTTGATATATGGCCATTCACTTGAAGTCCTGGTTACTTGCTCTTGCTATCGTGACTTGCAATCTTTATCGTGCTAGTTATCTTGCTATCATGCTTAATTATTTTCTCACGTTATTCATGCATTCATGAAATGGTTAATTACTTAAACTATGCCTGATGATAGAGTGTAATTCCTACTGAGCTTCTTGCTCACCCCTATTTCCAATCCTTTTTCAGGTAACGTGGTAGATGGAACGCTTGCAATTGGGATCGGGTCAGTGTGATCGAGTGAACTTGGAGCTTCAGAGACCGGAGTCTATCTTTTTATTTTCTTGAGTCTAGATTATATAGTGAGTCTTGTCGTTTTCTCTTCTTTTATCTTTATTGATTCCAAATTGTAAATTTAAATTTCAATCATCAATAGAAATATATTTTTATCAAATTGTATGGCCTCCATGTGTCTATTTGTGTTTATTTATTTCGCTCTTGTCATCATGACTGTTTCGCTGTACGTTCCGAATGCTGCTTCTCGTTGCTATCGGTTCGGGGCGTGACAGAAGTGGTATCAGAGTCTCAGTTGTTTGAGTTCTAGATTCTTGTCCATAAGTATAGGTTACCCTAAGTTATAGGACCCGTGTCATCCCTTTTGTCACCTGGTGAGATTGGGTAGTGTCTCGGGTTAGGTAATAAAACATGTATAAGATTGCGTAACGCCATGCGTAAGGGTGATAAATATGTTAACTTTATAAATTTTTACAGGTATCAAAGCCCTTTTTGAAATGGAAGCAAAGGGGTTCCCGAGTAAGCTAAGGTTCGGTTTCGCTAGAAGGTGGCGAGTCTATTGTAAAAAGATTTGAAGTAATAAGAAGAAAAGGCATAACCTTTCACAAATGAAATGTTTCCAATGTCACAAAATTGGTCATCTAATCAAGGAGTGCTGACGAAGGAGAGGAGCATGTCTTCGTTGTAGAAATAAAGCTCATAAAATGGCTAATTGCCCTAAACTTCTTCCACAAGCAAAAATACGAGAAGAATTGGAACCAATTTCTATATAAGGTATCGTTCTCCCTCGTCTTTAACTATAGTTAAATTCTTTCGCATTCCATTAAGTTGCATGATTAACATGTTATTTTGATAGTTAAGATCATCTTAGTCCAAAAATTTGAATAATTGGTGAGGATCAACGAATTTGGGGACCAAATTCCTTCAAGTGGGGGAGGATGTAACACCCCAGTCAAATAATAAAAATATAAAAGTAAAATTTTGAAGGAAAAGGTGACAATTTGCTATTTAATGACTTTAATAATTCCCTAGTTAAATATTATTGAAAGTGGCCAAATTATATCAACATGAAGAAATATTTATTTTTCTGCAGTAACCCTAAAAAGAATTTCATATTCCATGATGCCATCAAATTTTTCCACGATGATTTAAATTTAATAAATATAAATTAAATTAATTGAATTTCAACCGTAGGCCAAAGTTTCACTAATTTGTAAAAATATGAAAAAATTATATTCTTATAGAGAACGAATAGTTTAGTAACATTGTTAACTAGGCTGACCCCTAATAAAAATTGGATTGGGCTGAATTAAAGAATTAATGGCCAAAATTCGTTGTTTTAATGGTTCAAACTAGACCAACCTTAAAAGACCAAATTCGAGTCCATTTCTCAACCGTTCGAGCCCAAACCAGGCCCATTGGATAGAGCAACTCTATTAGATCGTTTTGCCCCCGAAACCCTAGTCCCTAGAGCCTTCTCTTGGCGGTGGCGGCATGGATTAGAGGATCTCCCCGAAATTTTTGCCGAATTCCCCCTTTAGACTCTTGAGTCCAATTCGATCACTAGGAACCCTCTTATACCTCATAAGTAGAGGGATTTCGTAGCCCAGGAACCCTATTTGTTTCTCCAACCAGTGGCATGACCTAAGGTGGCTGATCGAGGGCGAATTAGGGCGAGGAACGGCATCGTGTATGCGGGTTAGGGTTTTCGCGTTGTCCCCCTTTCTTCTCCGATTGAGGTAGGTTTCTCTTAGGCTGAACCCACAAGTAATACATCATCTTGTTCGTCTCTGAGTCCTCTTTTCATTGGTATATAAAGCCCTAAATTTCATGTAGTATCCTGCGAGAATTTTTAGTTTTAGTGGAGTCATGTCATAATTAGGGTTACTATGTTCCACCTCAATTTAAGTAGGGATTTCAGACACTAAACATTAAATTAATCATGCTATCTTGTGTAACTTTTTGTGCTCGTTTTAGTGATTATAAAAGCCCCAATTTTCATGCTCTATATACTGTGTATTTAGCTATTGTTCCTAACCCTAGCCAAACTCGCCGGAGGCGGGCAAGGCGAAGGTAGCAGAGATTGTTCTAGGATGGGCGGCCATTAGATAGACCGCTTGTCTATATGCACGGCCAGTCCCTGACCGCCTATGTGTATCTGCGTTATTATGCTCTCATAATATGAGCGGCCATTCGATACACCGCATGTCTATATGAACGCCCAGATTGTGACCGCCTATGTGTATCTACGTTTATATTTTTCATGAGGCAAGCGGCTAGGACAGAACCGCTCAACGAGTCATGCGACCATCTATAGACCGCTCATCTCCTGCCGGGCCCCTACCTGTAGAGCGTGAACTACCTATGGATGACTGCAGAGACCTCTTGAAAGGTCCTGTTCGAACCATTCATCTTCCCAGAACAGTGTTAAATTTGAAACCTAGCATGTTTTCTCTCTAGTTACTTAATCTTAATGATAGGCTAGCAACCAACATGAAAAGGGATCATATGGAAGATTAAATGTTATACATGATGGTTTATTTTCTTCATGACCTTGATTTAGTATTTCAATAAAGTAAATTTCAAACATGATTATATGAACCATGTTACTAGGATTCTTTGACAGTCATTCTACTCCGGTAGGATTGACAGACCGCTATACTGGTTTCCGATGTTTTGTCAGCCTCTTTTCCTTGTAATGGTTGGGACTCTCCGCCGGATACTCCTTCCGTCGGACTAGGACCTTCATTACAGGACCTCCGTAAGTCCCCGCGAGCCTGGGCTTCCCACTAGGACGCCGGGCAAGTTGTACCACCAAGACCTGAACCTGTTCACGTGATTGAACCGCTCGGATCGCTTCGTTGTGAGTCACGGCTCGAGTTCGACCAACTGAGTCTTGAACGGCCGGTATCGGACCGTTTCACCCAGTGGGCGGCCCATTAGAGACCGTGCATCCCTGGTTAAATGCCACTTTCTGATGGTCGATTATCCTTGTTCTATCTTCGACCAGATCATGGTTTGATCGACCCAACAAGCCCTCGGCTGACCAGTGGAGAGTGGGCTGGACCCTAGTTCAGTTCTGCCCCACTTATGGCAGCCCGGAGCCCATTTTGGGTGGATTTCTTGTTTGCCAATCAGGCCCAGTATGAGCGGACTGATTTGGCCTGTCCAACTTTTTGAGCGGACCCTGTTGGACCGTGCAACCCCTGTGCGGCCCTATTAGGCCCGTTTATCCTGTTCTTGGGCTTCAAGTCCATCTGGCCTTATGCGACCCATTCTTGACCGTCTATACTAGTTGAAAGGCCCATTTCTGACCGTTCTTCTAAGAGCGGCCCAGAATGGTCCGTTTATCCTTGACTTCGGTGAGGCTGATCCTCAGCCCAGTTCTTTCTAGAACGGCCCAGTTTGGATCGTATATATCTTGAGCGGCCCGATATTGACCGCGTATCTTCCTATTTTTCCAGAAAGTGATGTTTCGTGGTTTTGATTTGTGTGAGCTGCTCTAGCCTATCCAGGCTATGGTATTTCATGTGGCGACCTATTGTTAGGTCTATTAATCAATTCTAAGTCATTTTGAATGACTCTTCCTCTAGATTAATGAGCTTATTGCTTGGACTCTTAAGAATCAATACTCTTATGCACTTTACCTTGATTACATGAACTTGATCTTGGAACTCTTGGCCATTCTATTCGTGGATGTCTAGATTTCATGAGATCGATGATCCAAACAAATCAATGCCAAGGCAATCATATTTAAGGGCCCAGTCTGGTCCTGGGAGGCGCACCCGAAAAGTACTTGATCCCCGGGGAGGTGAATGACTAGGTGTGGCATTTTGGCACTGAGGACTATATAGCGTGTTGGGTCTACAACATTCCACATTCTCGTGAACTTGCTATTCATGCTTGAAAGCATGAAGTACTTGCTTGCATGATTCGACTTGACTTGACTTGAGTTATGGCCATTCACTTGAAGTCCTGGTTACTTGCTCTTGCTATCGTGACTTGCAATCTTTATCGTGCTAGTTATCTTATTATCATGCTTAATTGTTTTCTCGCGTTATTCATGCATTCATGAAATGGTTAATTACTTAAACTATGCCTGATGATAGAGTGTAATTCCTACTGAGCTTCTTGCTCACCCCTATTTCCAATCCTTTTTCAGGTAACGTGGCAGATGGAACGCTTGTAATTGGGATCGGGTCAGTGTGATCGAGTGAACTTGGAGCTTTAGAGACCAGAGTCTGTCTTTTTATTTTCTTGAGTCTAGATTGTATAGCGAGTCTTGTCATTTTCTCTTCTTTTGTCTTTATTGAGTCCAAATTGTAAATTTAAATTTCAATCATCAATAAAAATATATTTTTATCAAATTGTATGGCCTCCATGTGTCTATTTGTGTTTATTTATTTCGCTCTTGTTATCATGACTGTTTCGTTATACGTTCCGAACGCTGCTTCCCGCTGCTATCGGTTCGGGGCGTGACATAAGCCATGGTGTGTAGAGAATCTAAATATCTGCGGTGATGGTGTCCCTATTTCAAACCAACGGGATCTGCAACTCCCTCCAGGTTTCTTATCTGTCTTGTGATCCAGATGGCCCGAAGAGGCGTCCCTCTCACAAGGGGGAGGAATCGAGCAAAGCTCGGGAACAAAGGTCAAAGGATAATGAACAAAGATCCACGAAAAGGAGCTCACACTCTTCCTCCAGCAAGACATTTGACAAAATGGTACTCCGCCCTCGGGCGGTAGATTTCCCAAGTTATATAGAAATCTTCCAGATCTTGTGGATATCATTTGCAGTCAACCAAATCTGGATTCGTTCATGTCTGCACATCGCCGTGTATTTCCCAACCTTGTGCATCCGTTTTATAGCAATCTATCTGTTGCGAAAAATAGTCAGTACACTATTGTCAATGCCCAGTCGATTAAGCTTACACCCTCATTTTTAGGCAGAGCTTTTGGGCTGCCTTGTGAGGGCTACACCTTTGGAGATATCTCTGTGCCAGAAGGTGTTGTTTACCAAATGATGACTTCAGAAGATATGGACGACAAATCAATAGCTGGTCTTAACGCAAATCGTTTTCCTCCGATGTAGCGAATTTTACATCACATGATGACAACTATTTTACTACCTAGAGGAGGAGGCCGTGATAAAGTTACAGAGATTCACATGTTCTTGTTCTACTATCTTCTAGGTGGTCTTCGGATTAACTTTCCATCAATTATGCTTGATCACATGTGTAAGAGCATGAAGCACAAAAATAGAACTCTTCCATATGCGGCTGCATTGACTGCAATTTTTGAGCTCATGAACTTAGATTTATCTAAAGAGCCTTATCAGACCATTCGAGAAGTAGATATATATTCAATTCACACCATCTTCCACAATATTAATTATGTTGTTCAAAATGGTGTTTTGG
The DNA here is from genome assembly GCA_022559845.1 of Amorphophallus konjac. NCBI lineage: Eukaryota > Viridiplantae > Streptophyta > Magnoliopsida > Alismatales > Araceae > Amorphophallus > Amorphophallus konjac. The sequence goes on from CM040123.1 coordinate 148,291,880, forward strand.
TTCGAAATGTAAAGAGTTCTGAAAAAGTAGCAATTTCTGAAGATGATGATGAAGATGAGGATCATATGGATGATGAGTAGCGAGATATTCATCATGAAGGGATACCTTCTGAGGTGGTTCAGATGGTTACGACCAGTTGGACTCCATGGATGGGTGTTTAGACAAGTTTGGGGAGAATATGGATGCTCTTACCAAAGATGTTTCAGATTTGAAGCTTACACTCAGAACTATTAGAGGCTAACCACACTTCTTGAGTCAAATTCACAAGCTTTGGACGCTCAATCTAGAATGTTTCAGAATATTGTGGATTACATTAGACGCCCACCACCTCCACCTTCTCCAGATGCGGACTAGATCATTGCACTCCAACGGCACGACACTCTTGTTATCTCGTCTCCACCCACTCATTTTTGATGATGCCAAAGGGGGAGACATTTTGTAATATGATGTGTGTGCCTGATTAGATACACTAGTATGTGTGGTGTGTGCTTGCCTGCATGTTTGCTTTCATTAGCTGTGTCTTGCTTTCATTAGTTGTGTCAGTTAGTAGTGGTTTAGTATTGTTGCATATCATGGCATTGCATATGTTTGCATTTTCTTTCTCATGAACTCAGTCTTAAGTCTTAAAACCTTGTTGTCGGCAAATTTATGGATGATGCTCATGAATGGTCAATCACAGATTGGTTGTATGAAGCTGTGTGCTCTCTTTTGTTATGCTTCTGAATTGTTTCAGATTGGTGCATGAACAAATTGTAAACTCATGTTTGAGGTTAAGAAATGAAGCTGTGAAATGAATCTCTTGTTTCTTGTATGGGCTGTGACAATGATTACCTTGATCCATCTTTGTGTTGTAGTCCTAATTCAAATTCATGTTGTAAATAGAAGTTCCCTTGTGATATTCAAATATAGCATATCGTATTTTGTCATCATCAAAAAGGGGGAGACTGTTGAACCCCCTTGAGTGAATGCTCATATTTGTTGGATTTTGATGATGACCAAACACTATATGAGTCTAGAATAATTGTTTGGTGAATAAATTTGAACAAACACATTTTGGACTGCTTTAGTATTTGATTACTTTTTCTTCTTAGATCATGATCTACTAATGCTGTCAAAGGTTAAATTTTGCAGGATCAAGAACACCCCTTTTGAGTAAGTCTTTTGAGTTGAAAATGTCAAAATTAAATCTAACTCTGATTTTGGTATGTCTGCAGAACTCAAGAATGGGGGCTCAATTCCTAAATAAAATTGAGGACGTTTGGTGAGATCTAAACAAGTCTCATTTCCCATTTTATATTGTCTTCCCATGATAGATTTCATTGCCTCGACCCCAAGGGTCGATTTTATATAGTTTTGTTCTTAAAACTCACTCATACATGTCACAATAATAATTTTTGTGGATGGTTCGACCCAAAGGGTCGACCCCTTGACTCTTCATAGCACTTAGTTTATTTTTGTTAAACTTTTGAAGAAGGGTCGACCCCATGGGTCGACCCCTGATTCCATCCGAGATCTCGGGTTTTAGGTTTTTGATGGGTTGGTCTCAAGGGTTGACGCAAAGGGTCGACCCCTTATGTCCAAAAGTTTTTTGTTGGGTAGTTTTTGTTTATGACCACGAGGGTCGACCCCTTCAAGAACATGATTGTATCGTGTTTGGGGGTCTTCTAAAAAGCCACGAGGGTTGACCCAAAGGGTCGACCCATTTCTGGTATCCGCCGTCGAACCCTTTTCAACTCCGTACGAATGTTACTTTTTGCACCCACCTTTTGCCCTAAAAGTGGTGGATCCGAGGATCCCATCACCATACATGTGTCCCCCAGCCTTGGGGGTATAAAACCAATCATTAGGGCAACCCAAGGAATGATCGAGTGGAATATTTTCTCACCTTTTTGAGCCTTCCTTCCTTACAGGAGAAGAAACTCGGTAGAGGGGTTTTTGAGTGCAAACCCTAGGATTTCAATGCAGATTTGATGCAGCTTGAGCATGGAACAGAGGTCCTCTTCCTTAGATGAAGCTGAGCATGAAGAACTTCGAGTCAAGCATCATCCTCCGAGCCTCATTTTGAAGGATCCGGCTACATCCTCCGACTTCATCCAAAGACTGAAGAACCAGCGTTTGCTCATCGACAAAAAGGGGGATTTCTAGTGTTCTTACAGTCGATATTGTCTATATTTTGTTCTTACACTTCCAGATCTAAGTGGTCATTGTATATCCGAATTCTTCTTAGACATATATATTGTGTGTGTGTGTGTGTGTGTGTGTGTGTGTGTGTGTGTGTGTGTGTGTGTGTGTGTGTGTGTGTGTGTGTGTGTGTGTGTGTGTGTGTGTGTGTGTGTGTGTGTGTGTGTGTGTGTGTCTGCAGGTCGCAGCGTACGTGTGTGTGTAGCTGTGCGGATCACAGCGTGTGTGTGTGGGTTTTTCACTTCATAGTGGAAGCAATCCTCACTCTGTGAGGGGTGGACGTAGGGGGCACTGTTGTAAACCCGAACCACCTAAAATCCTTGTCTTCCTTGTGGTTTGCATCAGCGCTTTTATTCGTGTGGGCTTCTTGTCGAGAGGAGACTGTTGCAATTGTTATTCTTCGACAGTGCCTTTGGTCGTGTGAGTTTATCATCGGGTGAGAAGAGATGTGCTTTGGTTTTCTATTCCTATCTCATTCTCGCATATTCTGTTGAAATCATTAAAAATTTTATTTCCAATCAATTCACCCCTCCCCTCTTGATTGCCATCTACCGGGGACAGCATTCAGGAAGCTGGTAGGGACCTTTGCTCACCACTCTCCACACTTCGTGGTCTTGTGCCCGTAGAAATACCTGCATACGTTTTTTCCAATAACTATAATCAGTCCTTGTGAAATAGGGTGGTCTATTAATAGAGTGGCCTCTGGCCATTAGCCCTTTAGAATCCATTCCACTGAATCTCTCTGGGTTGTAAGACGCTTAACAGGAGAGCCAAGCTCTAATACAACGTGTTGGTACATCGGAATAGATAATCTAGAGGGGGGTGAATAGGTTATCTCCCACTTTTTGAAATATACTAACTAATAGGCTAGGCTAAATAGAATGGAAGCGAAGGATGAAATGCTAGAAAATATATATGATTCAAACGTGCCCAAGCATTCATCTAACATTGCAGAACACACAAGGAAGAACATGGTAGGATAGGTGAAACAAGTGATCTAGAGGGGGGGTTAATAGATCAACCCCAAATTGTACTCTAAAGCAAATAAATTACGGAATCAAATCTGCTGTGAAGTGAGCTATTAATTCAGTCTAAGAAGACCAACTAGAGTATCTGTAATAGAGAAATGATCAACCACATAGAACGCATGATAGAATCTGGATCAGAAACCGAGCTAATAGATTCGACAACTCAGTCTAGTACAAGGCGGAGTTTCGATTCAATAATCTCCTCATGCAAGAGGCAGCATTCTGGATAGGCTAAACCTATCTTTCTAGCTTCTTCTTTGATATACCACTGAGTTATCACACAAGGTGAAGATGGATAATCACACACTAAGAGAAAGCAAGCAATCACACACGAGGCAAAGCAATTTTTAAGGTGGTTTGATCTCAACCTTGAGATCTACATCCACCCCTCACTCAATTGAGTGAGGCTTCCGCTAAAACATAGCTTTAGAATCTCGTTGATTCCACAGCTTACAACCGCTGAGCTTCACAGCTTGCTGTCCGAGGTGGAGTTCCTCACCGCTGTCTCACAACTTGTTTCGCTGACACACAACTTTCAGAAGTTTAAGATGAAATAAAGAAAAAATAGCAAAAACAATGACAGAAACGAAAGAACAATATAGCTCAAAAGAGCAGTCGACTTTAAATTTGATCCAGAAGTTGAATCACCAAGAGATCCTAGAAGAACTCTCAGCTTCACTCCAACGCTTCTGACATGATCCTCTCTCAAGCTTCTTCCATCTCCGATACTCTATTTTCTTTTTTCTTCTTCTCCACTCTTTCTCATCTTAAGCTCTCTCCGCTCGAACTCTGCTCTTCTCTAACTTTTCTTTTCTTCTGCTTCTCCTCCTTTTCTCTATTTTGATCCCGTACGCTCAATCCCCTTTTACCCTACGAGCATGAATCTTGTGGTCCCCACAAGGTTCCATTCGGGCGTGTGGAGGGAGCACACCAGCCAAGAAAAGTTCTGGAGTGTGCTACTCGAAAGTCCACGTGTCAGATAGGAAGGTGAGGACTTTCCACATGGCAGATAATTCTGTTAGACTATCCGCCTTGGATCACATGCCATACAAACTCACTTTCGACTCACGTGACCACACTAGGTCTTCAGTTGATTAGTTTCAATCAATAGCAGAATGTGTTTCGAATTTGAGAGTTCTTCTTTTGATTGAAATCGAGTTGGCTTATATATTTATCACTTCTGTAGTCAAGGTGTTTGACCAAATTTCAGACCCATGTTGGATGCTTTCACTTTGAAGTTCCTGTCAAAATAGATATGAAAATTCATTATCATCTTCATTATTATGTAGGTTATGAGATATCATGATATGTGCTAAGGAAATGCAGATATAACCATTTTCCCGAGGATCAGACAAACACATGATAGAAAGCATGAGAAACCATGAGATGATGCAGATGCATCAATGCATGCATTGACCTATCTATTTAACATGGTGAGCAAATGTAACAAGATAGCAATGATTTCAACAAAACAAAAAAACAAGATAGAAACGATAGCAATGACATGTATCTTCAATGACCTGTATAAGATACGGGTTGATCTGATAACATGATAATAAGAGATAAATGCACAAACATGTACAAATGCGTCGATGTATAAACTAGGTGCATCAACCTATATATCAGACTTGTTGAACGCATGAAGCAAAACACATGAATTGACTCGACCTGTATAGCAGACAAGTTGACTTGTCAGAACAATAGGTAGTACCGCAGGTACTGCTATATCAATGCGTTAACTTATTGCATCGACCTTACAGAGTGACCACATGAACAGCAGCATCGACCTAAATGCACTAAATGCATGTGTATGCATCGACCTGCTTGACCGTGAATGCATGGATGCATCGACCTATCTTCCTTCTTAACAACGGATTGATTGACCTAATGGAACATAACACTACATATGCATCAACCTAAGGAAGAATCAAGACTTATTCTCAGAAATATAACTCAATCAAACATCGTGAGTACAGTTTTACCCACATCATAAATCATAGTATGACATCATAAAAACCAAGATTCCAACAATCTCCCCCTTTTTGCTGATGGCAATTCTATGATGGCAATACTGAGAATGCAATGAGTCAGAATACGCAGATGACATAAAAAATATATGCAATATGCTCTGACGCAAGTCAGACGATCTCTCCTGTAGTAACCCGGATAAAAATTATAAGGAATAGAGATTTCTTAAATAGATTAAACCCTCGACCATTGAGCCTTAACCCATATACACGTAAAGGCCTTAAACCTTTAAGAGATGGGCCTTGGGCCTTAGGCATTATATCAAAGAGGGCTTAACATATATGCTCATGGGCTTGTACTTAATGGGCCTTTGCAATAGGGCTAAGTATAGATGTGCAAATATCTTTAACCTTGGGGTCTTTTCACAAACTCAAGTTTTCTTCTCCTCGTATGATCAAAGGTTTGCATAGGTTAGGGTTCCCTTCGAGCACAGGAGAGGAGAGCTGTAGATATGGGTAGGTGGGGATTGCATGGAAAGTCTAAAGCTTCTAGAATTCTTACGAGGGAACTTTGAATTCCATTAGGTTTAAACCCCCGCAGGATTCCTCAAACTCTATATATATGACCCCCTCCTGGATGTGCAAGGGCTACTGCCTCTGAGTTCCTGTCAACGTCTTCATCTTCCTGCTGAGGGTACGTGAGGACGTGAAGGGTTTTCCTTCTTCCTCTGTGTATTCTGTTCGAAGGGGGGGTTCCAGTACTGTCGTTGCTGTAGTGGTTTTCCGACTACTGTTGTTGCCTCTGCGGTAAAGAGGCCACTATTTTTTTTCTTTTCTCATCGATTGTGAAAGAAGGGGGGAAAGCTCTCTCTTCTACGTTCATCTACTGCTCGCTACGGTTGCCGTTGCTGCCGTTCGATCGTGTGTTGTTGCTTCTTCCTTTAGTTGCTGTGGACGCCGTGGGATTTCCTCTGCTACCACAGTTACTGCTGAAGGAGCAAGGCACATCTTCCTGTCGTAGCTGGTATAGCTGCAGTTGATATAATTCCTTCACATTTGCTGTTCCTCGTCAACCCAAAAGGTAGGTGTTCTCTAGATACGAAGCCCAACATGTTAATCATAGTAAATCCATGCATATAGGTCGTTTAGCGTTTATTCCATGGTTTCCGTTTTAGTTTTATGAAGGTTTACTAAGTTTCAGTAAATAGTGGCCAGGTCAAAGGCGCCTATTGAATGAGCGCTCGGGCGAGCTATCGCCAATTCTTTTGAAATAGCGACAGTAGTCAGGGCGTCGTTTAATGAACGACCCTTTGTCAATCCGCTATTTCTTTTAAGCATTTAATAAATAACACATGCTTAAAAATTAATATCTATAAAACCTGACGTTAAAATTATTGCATGAGCATGTTTCTGGAACCTATATATTTTTCTCTATCCATTCATGTCTTTACTTTCCTCATTATGTGAACTCCAGTTTTTTGAATAGTGTTATGTGTCTAATAGCGTACATGCCCGATGCGTAGCATCAGACAAAGAATGGGTGATAGTAACCATGCCGCTAATTAAAGAATGAACGCCCCTATACAGTGGCACTATTTTTGTAAAATCCAGTAAATAGAATTTATATTGAAATTCATGAATGAGTGACCTAAATCATGATGTCATTTAAAGAATGAACGCCATCATACACAGTCGCTATTTATAATTATAACTATTAAAATTCTGGAAAATTCTAGAATTAACGCCCGTATGCAGTGTCATTTTTTTTCCTCTCCAACTCAAGTCATCAAGTGTCAAGAGGGAGAGTGCACCCCCATACCAGAGGTAGGGAATGATCCCACTCCACCTCAGCCACTAGATGCTGATTTTATTGATTTTGAAAAGAAGTAACAACATGAGGGGACTATCGCCCGGAAAGTCAAAAAAGAAAGACAATCCTATACAGTTGTAAACTACACAAGGCAGTGGCAGCAGAACACAAAGTCCGCCCACCCAAATATCAGCACGAAACCTGTATCTCTGCGATAAATGGTTTGTCCCATTAAGAACTAGCACGCCGAACATGAAGGTTCGGCATACCAAGAGCATCCGCCCTAGCAAACCCTTTGGCTGCTACTGGAAGCTCCCTCATGGAAAAAAATTCAGAATTACATCCCATATCCACAGCAAGCTTGGCCAAGGAATCAGCCAGTTGATTAGCCTCCCGAAAAATGTGAGTAATTGTATATGTACTAGAATGGAATATAACCTCCAAGGACTTCCACCACGGAAGGAGATGCCATGGGGGAGAGCCAATGCCATTCAAAAGATTAACCAGCACCTTAGAATCTGTGTATATAATAGAAATAGGAATACTATGTAGCTTTGCCAATCGAAGACCATCAAGGAGGGCTCTCCCTTCAGCCACAATACTAGAACCAATCCCATAATAGTAAGAAAAACCCAGTAGAATATTACCATGATTATCTCTGAAGCATCCTCCTCCACCAGAATCTCCCAGATTACCTCTGCAAGAACCATCCACATTTAATGCAAATGCCACAGCCGGGGCAATCCATCGAACTGTTGTAATTTGGAGAACCTTGCTCTGAAAATTGAACCCCCACTGCATAAGGGTCTGTAAAAGTGGAGAATTGGATTTCATGAAAAAAGAATGTTGATTGAAGGTATGACCAATCTCCTCTTTGATCAATCTGCCCCACCGCAGGAAGTTAACCTGGCAGCCTTCCATTCTAGTTAAACATCTATGTTTCCATATTTCCCACACAATTGTCATAGACACCAGCAGATTTAAAAATCCTTGAGGGGTGGAAATTGCTGAATCCTTTAAAATCAATAGAAGCCGTGTCCTAATGGAGGCAATCAATACATGAGATTCTTCCAGAAGGGGACTAAATTTGTTCCATAAAAAGCTCGCAAGCTCACTATAGATGAAGAGATGGTCCAAGTCTTCAGTATGATGAGAATTCAAGCAGCAGCTGCAACGAGATGCAAGTTGTATGCCCTTCTGCTGAATTCTACTATCCACAGGGATAACATGGTTCAACATTTTTCAATAGAATAGAGCTGCTCGAGGTGGAAATTTGGAGTTCCAAAGTTTAACTTTATAAAGGTCCGATTGCTGCTCTTTAATGTGTCTGTATGTAGATTTGAAATCAAAGCTACCCGAATAAGAAAAAGACCAGATGGGAATGCCATCCCCATCATGAGTACCAAATTCCTGAATTTCAGCTTTCAGATCACCATTTGTAATGTAATTCCAAACAGGATGTAGGTGATTGGCCAAGGCTTCCTGAACAGAGCAATTCACCTGACTATGATCGCTGAGAGAATCAGAAAGGGGCTTCCCTTTAAACCAACTATCTTTGAGGAAATTAGTGGACTTCCCATTGAAAACAATCATCTTCTTGCCAGCCATCAGGATGGACTTAGCTTTGTTGAAATCCCTATATTTGATGCCAGCAGGAAATGGGACTCTGCAATCTGAAATATGTTGCTCCCTAATATATTTCTTCCTGATATAATTGGCCCATAGAGACTTAACATGAAGAGCAGACCATAGCTGTTTGACAAAAGAACACATTTGTATGTCCCGAATACTTCGAACTTCGAGGCCCCCAATGGATTGTGGACAACAGATTGTGTCCCATTTCACCCAGTGTCTTCTGTGTACAGGATCTAAGCCTTGCCAAAAAAAATTGGCACAAATGCATCCAACCTGCTTACTGATACTGTATGGGATAGATGTGGAACTAATAATATAAATTGGAATGGCAGAAAGTACAGATTTAATCAAAGAAAGTCTCCCTGCCTGTGATAAAAATTTGCTTTGCCATCCCATCAGTTTGGCATTAATTTTGTCCAAAAGAAACTTAAAATGGGGAACTTTGCTTCTGCCTTTAAAGAGAGGAATGCCTAGATAGACAATACTATCAGATTTATGAAGAAATCCAGTGATATTATGAATCCTCTCGATAGCCTGATGATGCATGTGTTTGAATGTACAAAAGGAGCTCTTGCTGGAATTTATCCTCTGCCCTGAATAATTCTCATAATTCTTTAGAAAGTCAAGTAGCGCTTTGACTGAAGAAATGCCCCCATTCATAAAAATAATTATGTCATCCGCAAACAGGATATGAGAAACAGGAATGGCATTTCAGGAAGCATGGAAATATTGGCACTTGCCAGAGGAAAAAAGTTGAAGTAATCCCCTGCTCAAAACCTCCTCCGCAATTATAAAGAGTTCAGGAGCAAGGGGGTCACCCTGTCTCACCCCCCTAGTAGACTTGAAATACCCATCTACATGACCATTCAATGCTATGGAAAACCAACAATTCATCAAAAGTTGGGCAATGAGAGAATTAAATCTGTGGGAGAAGCCAAATTTTTGTAACACCTGAAGAATGAAATCCCACTCTATCCGATCATAAGCTTTAGCCATATCAAGCTTAACAAGAATGTTATGGCCTCTCACTGGTCTATCGAGTTCCATAAAAAGCTCCTTTGCCAGCAAAAAGTTTTCAGTAATACTTCTACCTTGAACAAAACCACTCTGATTTTCAGATATAATTACAGATAAAATACTTCTCATTCGGTTGCTTATGACTTTGGAAACCACCTTATATAAAAAATTGCAGAGACTAATGGGTCTAAAATCAGCAAAAGAGGAGGGATTCTGCACTTTGGGAATCAAGCAAAGGATGGAAGAAGTAACACCCTTGGGAAGGCCCCACCCCTGATAGAAACTTTGAACAGCAGCAACCACATCATTGCCCACAATATCCCAGCAAGAAGAAAAGAAGGATCCAGAAAACCCATCAGGTCCCGGAGAACTATTACCAGATGCAGAAAAGACAATGCTCTTGATCTCCTCATCTGAAGGAATGGAGCATAATATATTATTCTGCTCTTCTGTCACCAATTTAGGAATACAGTCCAGAAGCTCCTAATTTCCATAATGTTCCTCAGAAGAGAAAAGAGACTTAAAATGATCCACAGCTCCGTCCAATAAAACAGCCTGATCATCCACCCAAGTTCCATTGATCTGAAGTTTATGAATAAAAGCCTTTTGTCGTCTGACCTTTGTGTAATTGTGAAAAAATCTAGTATTCCGATCCCCATGCTGTAACCATTGAATCCTGGATTTTTGGAACCAGTAAATTTCCTCTCTATGTAGAGCTTGCTTCAACTCAACATTAGCTTTAGATAAATTCAACCTATTCTCAATAGAGGGATGACTGTCGAATGGAAAACTCTGTTATAATTAAGATTGAGTGACCCTCCAGAGAGCCACTATTTTATGATATAGAGACCTCTAATAGGGTGCCAATTCTTCTCTCTCGAATTTATCACGTTTCTCAACCCAAATCGCGCGTTTATTTGACACTCTCATCTCACATCCATAGATGGAGTCCCTGTTTTGATTCTATCGATTACACACTAATTCTCGGTGATTTTTGAACCCTCCGCGGGATATTCCTTCCTTCAGACTGGTTATTTCATCATAGAGACCTCCGTAAGTCTACGCTAGCCTTGGATTCCCTCAAGGGAGCCGAGCAGGTTGTATCCTAAAAACCCATGACACCGTGTCTTGTCACGTCACTCTGAAGAAACATGATGCTTTAGCCCTCATAGAGCGCTGTCTCTGGCCTCTAGTGAGAAGTTTGCTCTGTCAGCAAATGGCGACACTAACTTAGGTGCCAGAAGGAATTGGCGACCAGTCCAGTGGTGTTATTTCTCTGATATACTGACCTGAGCCTGTAATGTTCACAAGAATGGGCGACCACGCATGTGGGCGCTATTTTTATAATTGACGACGACTGAGTGGACGCCAATTACCCAGTTTCATGACATGTCTTGGTTTTCGTGTGATTTAACGTTGAGTTATACTTGTTCAAAGTTCTGACCTTGAACTCCTTCGTTCGAGAAATCTATCTTATCATCCTACAATAGTTTATTCTTGGAACTCTATATTGGCTATGCCTATAGTGGATGTTTGAATATACATGACTCAATGCTTGTGCATATAGGGCCCGATCTGGTCCTGGTAGGAGCACCCGAAAGTACTTGTGCCCATGGGAGCTATATTGATCACGATGTAACATTGCACCAAAGTGCTTGACTTGCTTGATTGTTGACATTCCACGACTCGTACTTGACTTGACTTGCGTAGCCCAGAATGAGTATTTACCTGCTTGAAGTTATAATAACCAATTCATGTGACATGACTTGATAAATTTACATCCTTGACCCTCTTGATACATTTTTCATGATTATCTTGAAATCTTGCTAGTTCATCTCTATTAACTCTTGATACATTCTCTCTCTCATCGTTTTCATGCGTATATGCATAGCTAGGCTTGCATTCATATAACATGTAATTGCTTAATGCAAGTTTGTACTTGAGATATAATTCCTACTGAGCGTTCGCTCACCTAGTGTTTTTCCCTATTTTTCAGGTAACTCCGATGATGAAGCTCATTCGGATGGGGATGGACATGAGTGAAGAGCGTAGAGCCATTCCAACCATTGGAGTTATCATCTAGTCATGTTTTTTTCTATTTTCTTGAGTCAACCATTGTAATTTCCTTTTATTGAGTCTAAGTTTGTCATTTAGTATTCTCCTATTTGAAGGTATATAAGAAAATTGGTAGTTTCAATGAATAAAGGATTTGGTTTATCTTGCAATTTACGCATCTCTGTATATAAGGTTGAATTCCTTATGCTCTGATTGACATGAATGATATAACTCGTCACGCGTACCAGGTTCCTTCTGCGCTCGGGGCGTGACCGTTTTTGTGGTATCAGAGCCTAGGATATTCAATTCCTAGGAAACCAAATCCAAGGATAGGTTAATACCTTTACCCGATGAGATTGGGTAGATCCATGGGTTAAGTTAACTTAGGGACTTAGACTCTTTGTTAATCATATATTAATATAGCTATTTAAAATCTTGTAGGATCATGGCCGCCAAACGTGCTCAATGGCCCGATATGCAACGTTCTGTCCAAGGTCTCACTCAGGCGCTACAACAAGTGGCACAGGGCGGAGCCAATCGTGGAGCGGGAGATCTCCACCGTAGCTTTCGCAACATGAACCCACCAAAGTTCATTGGATCGACCGACCCCGACGATGCCGAGCACTGGATTAGGGAGGTTGAACGTATATTATGTGTCATGTAATGCACGGATGAAGAGAAAGTCTTGTTAGCAACATTCCAACTAGGGCAGGATGCCCGATTCTGGTGGGAGTCGGTAGAAGCTTCATTACCCCATGAACATATCATGTGGGGCGAGTTCGTTGAACACTTCAATAGCAAGTATTTCTCAAACTTGATACAAGAGAAGAAGGTTGCGGATTTTGCCATGCTTAAACAACGGGCTCGATCTATGGCCGAGTACGAGGCCCAATTTTCTTGTCTGTCAAGGTATGCACCCCACTTGGTGTGTACCGAGAAAATGAAGGCGAGAAGATTTCGCAATGAGCTTCGACCCCAATACATTACTCAACTGGCGCCGATGGACATTGAAGTCTATTCGGAGATAATAAGGCGAGCCCAGCTATTAGAAGATGTCACGGAGTTGTCCGACCGGATCAGTGGAAAAGATAAGAAGGAGCATGTTACAAGCTCCGGCACCTTCAAGCCGACCTTCAACAAGAAGAGATCTAGCAATGGAGGAGATTCCTCCCAAGAGAAAAAGTTCAAGAAAAATAGCAAGCCCTTCTCCATTACTACCACACCTTCCAAAGAGGTGTGCAAACATTGTGACAAGGCCGGCCATAAGGCCGAGGAATGCTGGAGGAGATTGGGAGCTTGTCTCCGTTGCGGGAGTCGTGATCATCGGATTCCCGACTACCCTCTACTAAATGATCAAGCCGGAGACGAGAAGCACCCGGTGAAGAAGCAAGCACGTCTTCAAGCTCTTCAAGAGGCGGAGCAAGATGAAGGCGGACTGGTGGAAGGTACATTAAAGATTTGTTCCAAGTCTGCTCGCGTCTTGTTTGATACCGGCGCATCACATTCTTTTGTTTCCCAGAAGTTTGCTGATCCATTACCTTTGGAACCGGAGTGGATAGATTTTGTTATTTTAACTCCTCTCGGAAACGAATCCGAGATCACACATCAGTATCTGAATTGTGAAGTTATGGTGAAAGGGAAAAATCTACCTACAGATTTAATATGCCTAGACATGAAGGATTATGATGTTATACTAGGAGCCGATTGGCTATCCACACATAAGGCAGTTGTAGATTGCCGTAATAGCAAGGTAACTTTTAAAGAAGTCCCAGAACTTGTCTACACTAGTCCTCGGAGTCGAAACACGTCACCCCTTATTTCGGCCCTCCGAGCTAACTTTCATAGCATTTATGACTGCCACAGAAGTGAAGGAGTCTAAGATAGAAGAGATCTGAGTGGTTCGGGAGTTTCCCGATGTATTCCAGGAAGAGTTGCTCGGATTACCCCCGCAAAGAGAAGTGGCCTTCACCATCGACATTGTCTCTAGTGCTGGTCCAATTTCTAAGACACCTTATAGGATGTCCCCCGCCGAGCTTAAGGAATTAAAAGAGCAATTGATGGAGCTCTTGAAGAAAGGATTCATCAGACCGAGCACTTCCCCGTGGGGAGCGCCCGTGTTATTTGTAAAAAAGAAGGATGGATCGATGAGGCTCTGCATCGACTATCGGCAGTTGAACCACCTTACTATTAAGAACAAATATCCACTGCCAAGGATCGATGAATTATTTGATCAAATATCTGGATCCAAATATTTCTCAAAGATTGATCTCAGGTCAGGATACCACCAACTGAGGATCAAGGATGAGGACATTCATAAGATCGCATTCCGGAGCAAGTATGGGCACTACGAATTTGTTGTTATGCCTTTTGGACTAACGAAGGTCCCTGCAGCCTTTATGCAGTTGATGAATAGCATATTCAGGCCTCATCTGGATCAATTTGTAGTGGTCTTCATTGATGACATATTGATTTATTCAAAGACCGAAGAAGATCATGAAGAACACTTAAGGATGGCATTGCAGATATTGAGGAATAATCAACTTTACGCCAAACTTAGCAAGTGCGACTTCTGGCTCGAGGAAGTGTCTTTCTTAGGGCATGTGATCTCGAAGGATGGGATTTCTATTGACCCGTCGAAAGTCGAGGCTGTGAAGAATTGGGAAATACCAACCAATGCCACCGAGATCCGTAGTTTCTTACGCCTAGCTGGCTACTACAGGCGATTCATCAAGGACGTCTCTAAGATCGCAGTTCCTCTTACTAGGCTGACCCGCAAGGAGATTCCTTGTAAGTGGGATGAAGAATGCGAGAAGCGCTTTCAAGCCTTGAAGGATCATCTAACAACCGCCCCGGTCTTGGCCTTACAAACTGAAGGGGAGAAATTCGAGGTATATACCGATGCGTCTGGCATTGGCCTCGGATGTGTGTTAATGCAACAAGGGAGAGTCACTACTTACTCATCCCGACAATTAAAGAAGCATGAGTAGAACTACCTGGTGCACGACTTAGAGTTGGCTACAATAGTATTTGCTTTAAAGATCTGGAGACACTATCTCTACGGAGAATAATTCACCGTGTACTCTGATCACAAGAGTCTCAAGTATCTATTTTCTCAAAAAGAATTGAATATGAGACAAAGGCGTTGGCTAGAATATCTCAAGGACTTCGACTTCATAATACAATACCATCCTGGAAAGGGTAATCCTGTAGCTGATGCCCTCAATCGAAAGCCGAGAGCGCTATTGGCCAACTGTATGATCCAAGAATGGAAGTTACTGGAACAATTCTCTAAGCTGGATATAAGCATGGACAAGGAGAAAGGGTGTATCACCCTATCACACATGAGGATACAACCAGATTTACTCTCCGATATCAAAGGACTTCAAGACAATGACCCGGTGTTGGTAGAAATTAAAGGCATGCTAGAAGAACAACCCGATTTCAAGCTAGCATCAGATGGAAGATTATTAATCCAAGAAAGAACTTGTGTACCAGATTGCCCAGAATTGAAGAAGAAAATTTTAGAAGAAGCCCATGGATTAAGGTACATAATTTATCCTAGATCTACCAAGATGTACCAAGACTTGAAACGGACCTTTTGGTGGAACAACATGAAAAGGGAGGTAGCGGACTTTATGTCTCGCTATCTCACGTGCCAACAAGTCAAGACGGAACACCAAAAGCCTGGTGGTAAGTTACATCCTCTAGATATTCCCAAGTGGAAGTGGCAGGATATCGGCATGGACTTTATTATGGGTCTGTCTAAATCTAAAGGAGGGCATGATGGAATATGGGTCATCATAGATCGATTGACCAACTCAGCTCACTTCTTGCCTATAAAGAGCCGATGGTCAGTTGATGTTCTAGCTGCCTTGTACATTACGGAAGTCATCAGATTGCATGGAGTTCCTATTTCGATTGTGTCTGACCGAGACCCACGCTTCACTTCTCATTTCTGGAAGGGTCCACAACATTCGTTGGGGACAAGACTCAACTTTAGTATAGCTTTTCATCCTCAAACGGATGGTCAGACCGAGAGAATGAATCAAGTCTTAGAAGACATGCTACGCGCTTGTATCATTGATTTTGGTGGAAGCTGGCATGATCACTTGTCTTTGGTCGAGTTTGCATATAACAACAGTTACCAGGCAAGTATTCAAATGGCACCTTTCAAGGCACTGTACAGAAGGAGTTGCCGATCACTCTTATGCTGGGACGAAGTAGGCGAAAAACAACTACTAGGCCCGGAGATGGTAAGGGACACCACCGAGAAGATTCAACTCATAAGAGAGAGACTCCAGATGGCTCAGTCTAGATAGAAGACTTACGTCGATATTAGAAGAAGAGACCTCGAGTTCCAAGTCAGAGACCATGTCTTCCTTAAGGTTTCCCCTGGCCAAGCAATTAGAACATTTGGTGTTAAGGGCAAGCTTACACCAAGATATATCGGTCCCTTCAAAGTGTTAGAAAGAATTGGCGAGGTTGCCTATTGGATCGCCTTGCCGCCACAACAATCTGAAGTACACAATGTATTTCATATTTCTATGCTCAAGAAGTATGTTCATGATCCGACCCACGTCATAGATCATGGCGACCTGGTGATACAAAAGGATCTCACATATGAACAAAAGCTTTTGAAGATCCTTGATCGCGAGGTTCGTGCATTAAGGAACAAGACGATTCCCATGGTAAAAGTACAATGGAGCAAGTGCTCAGAACAAGAAGCCACATGGAAGACCGAAGGATCAATGAAGAAGAGATTCCCCAAACTGTTTCAACATTGTAAGTATTCTGCACCCTCCATGTTTATATGCAATTGAATTTGGGGAACAAATTCTTTTAAGTGGAGGAGGGTGTAGCAACCCGGATAAAAATTATAAGGAATAAAGATTTCTTAAATAGTTTAAACTCTCAACCATTGAGCCTTAACCCATATACACGTAAAGGCCTTAAACCTTTAAGAGATGGGCCTTGGGCCTTAGGCATTATATCAAAGAGGGCTTAACATATATGCTCACGGGCTTGTATGTAATGGGCCTTTGCAATAGGGCTAAGTATAGATGTGCAAATATCTTAAACCTTGGGGTCTTTTCACAAACTCAAGTTTTTCTTCTCCTCGTATGATCGAAGGTTTCCATAGGTTAGGGTTCCCTTCGAGCACAGGAGAGGATGGCTGTAGATATGGATAGGTGGGGATTGCATGGAAAGTCTAAAGCTTCTAGGATTCTTACGAGGGAACTTTGAATTCCATTTGGTTTAAACCCCCGTAGGATTCCTCAAACTCTATATATATGACCCCCTCTTGGATGCGCAAAGGCTACTGCCTCTGAGTTCCTGTCGACGTCTTCATCTTCCTACTGAGGGTATGTGAGGATGTGAAGGGTTTTCCTTCTTCCTCTGTCTATTCTGTTCGAAGGGGGGTTGCAGTACTGCTGCTGCTGCAGTGATTTTTCGACTGCTGTTGTTGCCTCTGCGGTAAAGAGGCCACTATTTTTTTTTTCTCCTCGATTGTGAAAGAAGGGGGGAAAGCTCTCTCTTCTACGTTCATCTACTACTCGCTACGGTTGTTGTTGCTGTCGTTCGATCGTGTGCTACTGCTTCTTCCTTTAGTTGTTGTGAACACCGTGGGATTTCCTCAGCTACCACGGTTGCTGCTAAAGGAGCAAGCCTCATCTTCCTGTCGTAGCTGCTATAGCTGCAGTTGATATAATTCTCTCACGTTCGTTGTTCCTCGTCAACCCAAAAGGTAGGTGTTCTCAAGATACAAAGCCCAACATGTTAATCATAGTAAATCCATGCATATAGGTCATTTAGCATTTATTCCATGGTTTCTGTTTTAGTTTTATGAAGGTTTACTAAGTTTCAGTAAATAGCGGCCAGGTCAAGGGCGCCTATTAAATGAACGCCCGCGCGAGCTGTCGCTAATTCTTCCTTTACTATGTTTCAGAAAATAGCGTCGTTTAATGAACGACCCTTTGTCAATCCTCTATTTCTTTTAAGCATTTAATAAATAGCACATGTTTAAAAATTAATATCTATAAAACCTAATGTTAAAATTATTGCATGAGCATGTTTCTGGAACCTATATATTTTTCTCTATCCATTCATGTCTTTACTTTCCTGATTATGTGAACTCTAGTTTTATGAATAGTGTTATGTGTCTAATAGCGTACCTGCCCGATGCGTAGCATTAGACAAAGAATGGGCGACAGTAACCATGTCGCTAATTAAAGAATGAACGCCCCTATACGGTGGCGTTGTTTTTGTAAAATCCAATAAATAGAATTTTTATTGAAATTCATGAATGAGCGACCTAAATCATGACATCATTTAAAGAATGAACGCCACATACACAGTCGCTATTTACAATTATAAATATGAAAATTCTGAAAAATTCTAGAATTAACACCCGTATGCAGTGTCGTTAATTCTTATTGGTTTCTTGGAAAACTCTGTTATAATTAAGAATGAGCGACCCTCCAGAGAGCCGCTATTTTCTAATATAGTGACCTCTGATAAGAAGTCAATTCTTCTCTCTCGGTTTTATCGCGTTCCTCAACCCATATCGTGGGTTTATTTGACACTCTCATCTCACATCCGTAGATGGAGTCCATGTTTTGATTCTATCGACTACACACTAATTCTCGTTGATGCTTGAACCCTCCGTGGGATATTCCTTCCTTCGGACTGGTGATTTCATCATAGAGACCTCCGTAAGTCTACGCTAGCCTTGGATTCTCTTAAGGCAGCCGAGAAGGTTGTACCCTAAAAACCCATGACACTGTGTCTTGTCACGTCACTCTGAAGAAACGTCATGCTTTAGCCCGCATAAAGCGATGTCTCTAGCCTCTAGTGAGAAGTCTATTCTGTCTGCAAATGGCGACACTGACTTAGGCACCAGAAGGAATTGGCGACCAGTCTAGTGGCGTTATTTCCCTGATATAGCGACCTAAGCCTGGGCGCTGTTTTCATCGAGCCTGTATTGTTCATAGGAATGGGCGACCACGCATGTGGGTGCTATTTCTGTAATTGACGGTGACTGAGTGGGCACCAATTATCCAGTTTCATGACATGTCTTGGTTTTCGTGTGGTTTAACATTGAGTCATACTTGTTCAAAGTTCTGCCCTTGAACTCCTTCGTTCGAGAAATCTATCTTATCATCCTACAATGGTTTATTCTTAGAACTCTATATTGGTTATGACTATAGTGGATGTCTGAATATACATGAATCAATACTTGTGCATATAGGGCCCGATCTGGTCCTGGGAGGAGCCCCCGAAAGTACTTGTGCCCATGGGAACTATATTGATAACGGTGTGGGCCGTGTGGCATTACACCGAAGTGCTTGACTTGCTTGATTGTTGACATTCCACGACTCGTATTTGACTTGACTTTACATGACTTGCGTGGCCCGAAATGGGTATTTACTTGCTTGAAATTATAATAGCCAATTCATGTGACATGACTTGATATATTTACATGATTGGCCCTCTTGATACATTTTTCATGATTATCTTGAAATCTTGCTAGTTCATCTCTTTTAACTCTTGATACACTCTCTCTCTCGTCATTTTCATGCGTACATGCATAGCTAGACTTGCATTCATGTAACATGTAATTACTTAATGCAAGCTTGTACTTGAGATATAATTCCTACTGAGCATTCGTCACCTAGTGTTTTTTCCTATTTTTCAGGTAACTCCGATGATGAAGCTCATTCGGATGGGGATAGACATGAGTGAAGAGCGTAGAGCCGTTCCAACCATTGGAGTTGTCATCTAGTCATGTCTTTTTCTATTTTCTTGAGTCAACCATTGTAATTTCCTTTTATTGAGTCTAAGTTTGTCATTTAGTATTCTCCTATTTGAAGGTATGTAAGATAATTGGTAGTTTCAATGAATAAAGGATTTGGTTTATCTTGCAATTTGCGTATCTCTGTATATAAGGTCGAATTCCTTATGCTCTGATTGACATGAATGATATAACTCGTCACGTGTACCGGGTTTCTTCTGCGCTCGGGACGTGACATCTCCCCCTTTGATACATATCTCTCCCCCTTTGATAGTGACAGGACTCAAACAACTCAAACACTTGACAAGCTCATGTCAGACTCATGACACCATGACACTTACTTTACTCTCCCCCTTTGCCATCAGTAAAAATAATCAACAGAAGGAAGGAGATCTTAGACACAGGGAGTAACAGGAAAGGAGAGGACATTTAAGAGAGATCCAATGGAAGAGAAGCACACAAATGAACATGTTTGCAATCTGAATCAACCTTCATTAACTAAGCATTCAGAGTTCAGATTCTTCTGGTATAAGAGTTTATATAATGCAACCCTGATAGAGATTTGGTTTAATAATGATGAATCTAGAGTGTAGCAATCCAACGCTTTGAATACTTTTGCATTAACATTTAATAGCAATAAACCAGAATAACATAGATGATGTCAAGTTGAATCTCACTTCATCTTACTCATTCAAAATTAGTGATGTTCTTAGGAGTGACTAAGGACATGTATTGAGATTAAACATTTTTGACAGTTCTGAATGTTCACCAATGGATACAGCATGTTTTTCTTTGATAGTTTGCTCACAATTTTTCAGAACAGTCAGGTATAATCCATACCTTTTTCTTTTTTTTGCAAGGGTACACGTTGATTAGACGCCAGTACCCCTAGTTACTCAGCAGGATTTACCATTTTGTTTCATTTGTCATAACATTCAGGTATAATTTACACCTTTTTACGTAAGGGTACACGTTGATTAGACGCCAGTACTCATAGTTACTCAGTGAAATTAACCATTCTGTTTCAACTTTTGAACATAGATAATTAGAGCACTTCATGACATAGGTTAACTTCATTTCTTTGATGAAGGACCCAGTTTCTTGGTGCAACTCAGCCATTGCTCTGCCTATTGAGTTTTTGACACATACTTTTGACATTTGTTGTCCTTTGGTTTTCAGAAAATTTTATGTTAAAAAACAATACATAATCCACATTTCTCAACCAAGCTTATCATGAACCTTAAAACTTTCAGATTCTGAGAGATTGTACAAAACATACCATGTGAGATATGGTTGAGGGCTATTAAGTGTGAACTACAGCCTTTTTTCATGAGTTCAATCGTTAGACTCTTTAATTTAGTAGTCTTAAACCATCAATTTATTCATGGTACATCACAGATTCTTATAAGAGAAGATTTCTTATTTCAGTAGCTCAGAGTAATGAATTGAAGATCAGATTGTCATTATTTTAATGTTCAAATGAAGTGCAAGATTTTTGCAAGACTTTTCAGTGTTTCTCAAGAATCTGATACCAAGAAAAAATTATGCAACTGAATAGGAGTGACAGGAGAAAGATGTGTAAGATACCAAGTGACACGATGGGTATAAAGGATATAGATGACATGTGAAGTGATGGAGACATTGATCCAACTGGGATTTAATCAATTCTGGAGACAATGAAGACTTCGGTTGACCACAATGGATATTTTTGGTCGACCAATCAAGACAGAATCAAACCAGAGACATACAAGGAATAAGCCAAAAGAGGTGTCGACACTTGGTGTCGGCATCTATTTCACAGACCAGTAGACAGAACCCATGCAAAAAAATGTTGACTCTTGGTGTCGACACTTCTTACAAGAAAATGCACAAGAGTAGTTGTTCAGGTCGATGTGATCAATATCTGCCTTTAGTCAAACAATGAACTTCCAGACTTAAACTCTCCCTAACAACATACAAAGTATGCAAGGGACACAATGCTTTCTTAAATGAACTCCCCCTATCTTGATGCACTGGTTGGTTCAACATAGAATGCAGCATGTGCATGAATTTTGGCAGACCTAGTTCAAAGACAAAATGCAAGTCCTAGACACACCATTGACCCATGGTACAAGGTGGAGGACTAGCCTCTACACATAGCGTGGGTTTCCAGACAGAAGATATATGTCTTTCTCCCAACATACCATTTGATATACCTATAGGGTCAAGATGTACAAAATGCAATGCATTTTATGAATTAACAACCACAAACAGCATCTACTGACAACAAGACCATATGCAATTCAGTAACCATGAAGAACTCAAGCAATCAGTCATCATGCTGAAGTTTACATAAACCAAGTTCTCTTCTTAAATATTTGAATCTTTCATTACAAAGAGGTTTAGTAAAAATATCAGTAATCTATTTTTCTGATTCTACAAAATTCAATTCAATTTCATTTTTACTTACCTCATCTCTCAAGAAATGGTGTCTTATTTCTATGTGCTTAGTCCGGGAATGATGAACAATTTTTTTTGTCAAAGAGATAACACTGGTGTTATCACACAGAATAGGAATATAACCAAGTTTAGTGTGATAGTCAATAAGCTGGTGTTTAATCCAGAGTACATGGGCTGTAAAGTTTCCTACTGCAACATACTCTGCTTCAGCAGTAGAAAGAGCAACAATGTGTTACTTTTTAGATGCCCAAGACACTAGACAACCACCTAGGTATTGACAGTATCAACTAGTGCTTTTCCTATCTAATCTACACCTTGCATAATCTACATCAGTGTCGGCTATCAGATCTCACCAAGCAGGATACCATAAGCCTAGTTCAAGGGTGCCAGATAGATATCTAAAAATCCTTTTCAAAGTAGACATGTGAGATTCCCTAGGACTAGCCTGAAATCTAGCACAAAGACACACAGAAAACTGAATATCTAGATGAGATGCAGCAAGATAAAGTAAGGATCCGATCATATCTCGATAAGTTTTGGAATCAACCAATTTACCTTCTGGATCAGCATCAAGGCTAGTTGATGTACCCATTGGTACAGTGATTGCCTTGAGGTTCTCCACCTTGTACTTCTTCAACAGATCCTTGATGTATTTTGCCTGAGTAATGAAGTTTCCCCCTGATGTTTGACATATCTGCAATCCAAGGAAAAACTTCAGTTCTCCCATTAAACTCATTTCAAATTCATTAGTCGTTAGTTTAGAAAATTCTTGACACATGGATTGTTTACTTGACCCAAACACTATGTCATCTACATATATTTGAATAACGAAAATGTTATGATCGCCAATTGGGCACTAGCCCAATCGGGTATGATTCGGACCCATGAACCCAACGGGCCAGAAATCTGGACAGATTTCTTAAGAACCCTTAGAAAATCTATAACTTAACATAGGAAGATCAGAATAGGATGAAACTAGGCTCATTAGAAAGCTTGGGCCTATAGCCCAAACTCTTCTGTTGAGGTGGAGACCCAATTCGCATCAGAACTCAAGCATCTGAGCCTTTTGCTGCCAGCTATCACAAAGAGGTGTGACTGTTGGGTGAATTCACACATAATTAATTGAAAAATCGTAACTTCATCTTCAGTTGATGAAATGACTTGAAACCAAGGCCATAGTTTCGAATGGGGTGTTAGATACAACTTCTCTGTTGAGGTCAAGGCCAAATTCTTCCTGGACACTATAGTTATACCCAAATTACCCTAGGCTATTGAAAGGTCATGGCTGGAACGAGGGAGAATAAATGTTAATATTGTGAAACTCATAACTCATGATAGGGATAATGAAATTTGATCAAACTATGACCCAAATTTAGATCAAGAAGTCCTCTTGATTTTATCTGAAGATGTCCCAGCCTGAATCTTGATGAAAGAGCACGCCCACTCGCATTTATGACTAGGTAGATGAAGGGTCACAACTGAAATAGGGGAAAACAAACGTTAATGTTTGAAAAATCATAACTCGGGCTAGAAATGACGAAATTCGATGAAACCACAACTCAAAGTTACATCAAAAAGTCCTATTGATTTCATCTGAAGACATCCCAGCCTGAATATTGACAGAAGTACGCGTCCAACAGAATTTATGACCGGAGGTTGAGGCGTCACACATGTTCAAGCCCGAAGAAGTGCTTAGCATTAACTCCTCTGTAAAACCAGCGACCTTGGAGCTTGTTAGAGCCTTGAGGGACGTGGATAAACCCTTGGGAAGCTTGAAAACTATATAAGGAGGTGGGTTTCAAGGGTGTCAAGCCTTTAGCAAACCATTTCCATCAACCCTCCACCACCTTCTAGCTTTCTTAAGTAAGAAGAGAGTGAGGGACCTTGGCCCTGCGAAGGGGGGGGGGGGGCGAACCTGCAAGGACAGCGAGCAAGAGTCTCGGGTGGGTCTCGGGTGTGGATCTCATCCCCGGATCGAAGGGAAAAGCTTTAGGTGAATCTGGGGTGTGGATATCATCCCCAGATTGTCGGTTTATCATTTCGAAGGTAGGCACCTAACCTCAAACCTTACGGGGTCAATACTGCATTAGAACGGTTTTAAATATATTGTATACACTTAAAAAGGGGATTAAGGGCACGTGGGGACCACCACCATGTTCATTTTGATTTTCGATTTCATCAAGTTTTGGGCTTCCACGTGTTACCTCTATGTCTCTAAGGAATTGCACAGCCCCTGGGAAGGTCAGTCTGTGAGGCAAGGTCTGTGTACATTTCATATGTTCCTTGCAAGGTTTGTGTACATTTCTTATGTTTCATGGCAAGGTCTGTGCATGGTTCCTAATATCCATAGTAAGGTCAGTGCATGTTTAGTTCAGGCCAAAGGAGAGGTCGGTGCATGTTTAGTTCAGTCCAAAGGAGAGGTCGGTGCATGTTCAGTTCAAGCCATAAGTAAGGTCGGTAGATGTTTAGTTCAGGCCAAAAGAGAGGTCAGTGCATGTTCAGTTCAAATCATAAACAAGGTTGGTGCATGTTTAGTTCAGGCCAAAAGAGAGGTCGGTGCATGTCCAGTTCAAGCCATAAACAAGGTCGGTGCATGTTTAGTTCAGGCCAAAAGAGAGGTCGGTGCATGTTCAGTTCAAGCCATGAGCAAGGTCCGTGCATGCTGGCCCTGGCCATGAGCAAGGTCGATGCATGTTTAGTTCAAATCCTAAGTAAGGTCGGTGCATGTTGGCCCTGGCCATGAGCAAGGTCGGTGCATGTTTAGTTCAAATCCTAAGAAAGGTCGGTGCATGTTGGCCCTGGCCACATGCAAGGTCGGTGCATGTGCTAGTGAGGTCGGTGCATGTTTGGCCTTGGCCACAAGCAGGGTCGGTGCATGTTCCAGTGAGGTCGGTGCATGTCTGGCCCTGGCCACACGTAGGGTCGGTGCATGTTCCAGTGAGGTCGGTGCATGTTTAGTTCAAGTCCTAAGTGAGATCGATGCAGGTTGGCCCTAGCTATGAGCAAGGTCGGTGCACATGTAGGTAAGGTCAGTGCACATGTGAGGCAGGTCTGAGCAGGTTCATGTAAGGTCGGTGCACCTGTGGGTCTGTCCAGATTTCCAGAAACACAGAAAAGGAGAGTTTTGAAAGGGCATTTTATTTCATAAAAATTTGAGAAATTAAAAAAATGATTGGAGGATAAGTTAGTAACCCACTGTAAAAGTTTCATATACCCAAAAATTCTATACTTTCGAATATAAGTCATTTTCTATGCATGTGTAGCCTAGAAGGATGAACATGTACTTTCATATAGTAAATTGAACATGACTACGGGATCTTAAACTGTTAGCAGCATATTTATGAGCATGAGTAACTCATTAGAAGCATGACTATGAGTATGTTTAGCCCCCTTAAAATTATGAAAATATGTACGATAAGCATCATGCTAGTAATATTAAGAAAGAATATGTATGCCATGAAGGGAAAACAGTAGCATTCTGTGAGGTTGGACTTCGGTCCCTTCTACGGGACGGTGATACGTAACGCCGCGGAAGTAAAAGATCCCAGGGGACGGCGATGCATAACGCCCTGGTTTAAAATCTTATTGATTCAATCTTCGGTCCCATTGTGGGGCGGCCTTTGTGGGACGGCGATACGAAACGCCACTGGGCCACAAGAATCTAGGTGGGAGTTCGCTCTCGGGTCTACGCAGTACTCTTTTCTTCGTTTGTGTGTGTGGGCCTCCTGTGTTTACGGCAGCTATCCCGGTTCCCTGCATGGCAAAAACATGAACACTCATGGAAATGTGATAATGCTTAATTGCTTAATTACTGGGTTCTTGCTGCATGCTTGGGTACCTTATACATTAGTCAAAGAATCTGTATTTTCCTTACATGAGTTATCTTAAGAGCTGATGATGAAATGGACTATGCTAGTGTTAACATTTGAACTCTACATATAATGGATTATATAGATGCAAAGTTAACCCCAGTTTGACTAGGTTGTCTACTGAGCGTCACACTCACCCCTTGTGACACACGTTTTCAGGGGGCATAGAGAAAGAGGTTGAGGAGGAGGCAGCAGCTAAAGAGTAGAGTTAGCCACCGTTCGTCTGGGTATGCTATGGTTGAATGTTCTATTTTGTGTAGGGTTGTGGAGTGGTAAGCCCATGCGGGCTTATGTGTAATCTGGAACTATGAACCTGTACTCTTTTGGAGATTATGAATGGTTGAGATGTTTACCTACATTTTTGTAACCTATGGTTTCTCTCTCTCTCATGTGAATGCATGCACGTTTATTTACATTGGTGCTTCTGCGATACGTACGAAGTAATTGCTTCAGGGTCCGACAGAAAAGAAAAAAAATATACCCAAAATTTGGGAATCGGACCTCGGGGCGTTACAGCGTGGTATGAGAGCACGAGAGACAAACTAGGGTTACAACCATTCCAGATGTTCCATAGTGGAGGAAGGGATAGGTTAGAGTGGGGAAAGGGTAGAGTATGTTTGAAACCATTTAAAACTCTCTCACATAAACAATTGTATGTTTTTCATAACCATGCCATCAAGAAGGCAAAGAGATCTTCCCCAGGCGGATGAGAGGGGATCGGGGGTAGATGACCCAAATGGGGCGAATGATGGGGCTGTCCATGCCCCTGCAGTTGGTGGTGGGCAGGTGCCCAATGCGGGAGTCAACCTGGAAGGGTTCATGCAGAGCTTCCAAGGGTTGATGCAGGCCATGCAGCAATAAATGCTGCAGCAGCCCGCAGCCGCACCACATCACGACCTGCCAGCACTTGATCGGATCCTAAGGTTGGCGCCTCCTATCTTTAAGGGGGGGAGCCGTCCAGAGGTGGCTGAGTCATGGCTCAGTAAAATGGAAAAGAAGTTTCGTGCAATGCAGTGTCCTGAAGAGGAGAAGGTGAACCTGGCGGCTTATGTTCTAAAAGACTAGGCCGACTTGGGGTGGAAGGCCAAGATGCGGACCACTTTCGCGAACTACCACGACGGCAACATACTATGGGAGGAATTCTTGGCTGTCTTCCGAGAAAAGTACTTTCCTGAGCATGTACGAGATGCGAAGGAGCAAAAATTTCTAAGCCTCGAGCAAGGGAGCATGTCGGTGGCTGACTATGAGGCCAAGTTTTCAGCTCTGGGCCAATATGCTCCACACATATTCGATGATGCACGTCGAAAGGTGAAGAAATTTGTCAATGGACTGCGTAGCAATGTCCGATGCTATGTCGCAACCCAAGACCCAGGCTCCTACCCAACGGCGTTGAGGCTTGCTCATCTAGCCGAGCAAGAAAATACAAGGTAATGACCGAAGCCATGAAAATCTAGGAGACATATAAAGTTAAATTCTAACAAATGTCCACTATAGGTTCGCTGAGGAGCAGAAGTCATCGGGCAAAAGGCCTATGCAGGCCGGGGGGAGGCGAGACAAGGAAAAAGTGGCGCGCCAAGAACCGGTTCCGAGGGGTGGACCGGGTATTCCATTTTGCATCCAGTGTGGACGCAACCATCGGGGACAAGAATGCTGGAGGACAGAAGGAAAATGTTATGAATGCGGTGAGGCTGAACATTTCGCGAAGAACTGTCCCAAGAAGTGTTAGTATTGGTGTGCTATAGGCCAATTTTGGGTCGGGTAGACCCGATAGATGTACGATCTTGTTCATTATTAATAAAGTGGTATTTGAGCGTAAATATGTGATTGTATATTACTTTACGATGTCCCTAGGATATGTGGTTGTAAAGTCACCTCGAGATGGGATCTCGAACATGAGACTGACTTTATATGAATACATACCTTAAACTGTTCCTGGTTGGAGGGTAATCACTCGGGGACTTTAATTATCTATTAAACCAGTACACATGATGTGTGACTGACTAGTCTCATGGTCATTGGTGCGGGGCACCAACACATATGTGTAGGTGTATGTCATTGGAGGATGTACACTGAACTGATCCGCTATTGGATCTTCAGATGGTTGATTATACCTAATGTCAACTAAAGATCCAACGGTCTCAATAACATCGTTGGTCTTTTGACCTGAGACGTTGATCGGATCTTACACGAGGACTGGGATGATTTAATTACTTGGCTAAGTGACTTTAACCATAAGTCATAAATTGTCGAGTTATTAACCATTTCAGGATACGTGTGAAGATCATCAATGGTCAAGAGGGGATCGCTCATTGTCGGGTATAAATAAGACAGTTAATGGGTCATGACACTGACGCTCCATTAAATCCCTGGCCAGGGTCGTGTGAGTTCGTTTAGAACGGACGTCATACACTTTAAGGAGGTCGTGGTCAAATGGCACGATCATGGGGTTTGACAGACACCATATCCTCGATCGAACTAGACTCATAGAATGAGTGAGGGATTATAGCGATGCGGTAACTGTAGACTTACAGGTACCAGACAGGCTGGTTTAAACCCGACGTCATCTAGAATCACGTGAATTTGCTTGATCCAACGTTATCAAAGGTTCGGAATAAATTAAACTGTTATTCGGCTCTAGTAGAAGCGAAGAATAAGTTTAATTTACTTTTAATTGGGAATTAGAAGTTAATGGGTCTTAAACTAGAGTGACTATGGACCTAGAGGATCACACACAATAGATTCTTGGGTGACGGATTATTATTGTACAAAGATATATATTAATTCCCTTGAATTCCTTTTGGAAAGGAGTACAAAATGGGGCTTAATACATATGTATAATAATAGAAAGGTCATATATACAATTTTGGTCCTTATGGGCTCTTTTGAAAAGGTCCTAAATCTATATATATGATACTTACGAGAACTCTCTCCCCTTTGGCTTAATCAAGCACTAACAGCAAGGGAAGAGAGATTTCTCTCCCCCCTTTCCTCCCTCTTGCTCTCTCTCTCTCTAGAAGCCCTTTCTCTCTCTAGAAGGGGAAGGCTTGGGGAAGATCGTGCCGGGAGGATACCGTCGCTGTGCAAGGATCCGTGTGGATCAGCTCTAGAAGTCGTAATTCTGTGGGGCTCGGTGTCCGTGAGATTCTGCATTGGGCATAGCGGACAGCGTCGTTCCGCGCAAGGTGAAATCTACAACCCGTAGTTAGGGGTCGGGTAATTAATGCATCGATTAGAGCACAGATCTAGGATTCCATCAAGCCAAGTTCGGGTAAATAAAATTTTGTTATCCGCTGCGTTGCCCGAACAGTGCTTTATGGAACCTTACACTGATATCAGAGCCAGGTTGGCGTTCTGATCGATGCAATTAGCTCCGTATAGAACCATGTTTTAGGGGAATTTAAAATCTTCAATTGTTATACAGAAGAAATGGATGCTGGGCATCTCTGTTCTTCCTGGATGCTGGGCATCAGTGCAATAAATTTTTTTGTAAAAAAAAATAATAATTGGCGCGTTTGGGCGCATTGCGCCCTGTGGCGCAGTGCGCCCGCTCGCGTGGGCCGTCCTCGCGGCGCACGTGGGCCGCCACTCGAGTCAGCGAGAGCGGGCGGGCGCCGCCCGCGCGCACGGGGCGGGCGCCCCCGCGGGTATAAAGGCGTTGACCCTATTTTTTTATTTAAAAATTTTTTGCTTTATTTTAATTTATTTATGCTAGTATATATATATATGTGATATATATATGTGTAAATGCATATTAAATTAATCTAAAATTATTATCTCAAATATTAATTATGTTATCTCAATAGTAAATTCAACTTTTGAATTTAATGAGGTAAGATAATTATTATTTACTATGAGATAAAAAGGTTAATAATTGAAGGTAATTATGTGAAATTCAATTTTTGAATTTTTAATTATTAGATAATTAATAAATTCAGAATTTGATTTTCATTGAAGATTATTTGAATAAAATTTAAAATTTTGAATTTTTAATTATTAGATAATTGTTAAATTCAAATTTTAAATTTTAGAAAATGATAATTGAGGATAATTACATTATTTAAATTTAGTTTCAAATAAAATTATTGGATAATTAGTTTGAATTTAAATTTAAATGATTGTCATATTTAAATTTTAGTTTTAAATTTGATTATTATATAATTAAATTTAAATTTAAACAATTATCTCAATTATCCGACTTATTTGAATTAGATTCAAATATGCATGCCCCTATTAGAAATGATAGTTCTTTACGTGATTTGCTTTACTTATCTTGCATTGGCTTGCTTATGTGTTTAATTTTAGTTAATCCTGCTTCAATTTTTAAAATTAAACAAAGCTAGCGTATTTTTATTTGCACATCCCATTTTTAAATCTAAAAGTAAGGATTATTTTCAGAAATAACCCTTGATTGACTTTACATGAATGGGTTGGCAAGTGATCATGGACTTGGTTAATGTAATTAATTGGGGTCTGCGAACCTCCTTTCTCTCTCTGTTAAAATTCATATGTACTTCTATCTCTCTTTAAAGTTGTACTCGCCCAAAGGGCTGCTAGAATTTGAGTGACATGTAATTTAAATTTTGTCGGCCTGCGTGCCGTGTATAAATTGTAATTAATGCGGCGTGGGAGTTTGAAAGCGCGGAGCACACCCGACGAGGACGATCCAGCTACTTCGGAAGCGGGCCGGATGTCTTAGTTACATTAGGAATAAAGTCCATGATCACATGCGATTTAATTTTGCATTGGATGCATTTACTTTGTGCAAACTACTAGGTACGGTAAATATATTGGATATATTTATATTACCATCTAGGGTGAGATCAAGATAAAATCAAATTCCCTCGCGATTTAATTTTAGATCTGGTAAACGTGGCTCTAGGAGTCGTCGTGGCCCTCCATCATTATGGGGTTAATGAACGTCTTTAACTCATAGATTTGTTGTGCTTTCCACAAGGTTCATGGACTTGGAGGCGGGATGTAACCCCAAGGCTAGGCCTTAATGGGGTGAGGAATTGAACCCGACCTTGTTGTGTTTTCCACAAGGGTCGGATCATGAACTCATTGCTATATTGTAATGGTGGTTAGATCTAACCGAGGGTATCCCTTGTTATTTTTTTCACAAGGGGATGTTTTCTCGGGGGCCGAATATCGGATATTGCATTAGATGCAAGTGCCTGTTGACTGCCCTTGAGATGGTGTATGGCTTGTTGTGCTTTCCACAAGGTCGTACCTCAGTCTCGTTGGGATTCCGACCCACTAGGATGATCCCGCTGATCTCCCGTTCTATATACTGAGGGTTATATAGTTCGATCAAAAAATAGTGGGACTAACTAAGATAGAAAACCACATCTAAGTTAGAATTTGAACATATGCTAAGTTATCTTTTATTTCTTATCCAGATTACAATGTCGTCGTCCAACCCCCTCCGCGACATCTTGGATGCCAACAGACTGACTGGACCGAACTACTCGGATTGGCTGCGTAATCTACGCATAGTCCTCACCGCCGAAAAAATAGCCTATGTGTTGGACACGGTTCATTCTGAGCCAGCTCCCGATGCCAACGAGGGCGAGTTAATGACTTATGCCAAATGGTCTGAAGACTCTTCCCTTGCCCAATGTTACATGCTGGCCTCTATGGCTCCCGAGCTGCAGAGGTAATTTGAAAAGACTGATTGTAGAAGCATACTTCTTCACCTACGCCAGCTCTTCGGGGAGTAGGGTAGGATTGAGAGATATGATATCTCCAAAAGGCTTTTCAGGACACGGATATCGGAGGGTGCTTCAGTACAGGCTCATGTACTGAAAATGATGGAGTGGATAGAGAGACTCAATGCACTGGGGTTCAAGTTGGATCTTGAACTGTGCATTGATCTTATACTCTAGTCATTGCCCGATTCTTTTTCTTCCTTCATCATAAACTTTAACATGAATAGGATTGATGCAACTCTCCCAGAGCTGCTCAACATGTTAAAGAGTGATGAAGGGACCATGCAGAAAGATAAACAATCTTCTTTTGTAATGATTATTGGCCGGGCCAACAAGAAAAGGAAGGCCACCCAGATATCTACCAAAGATGACAAAGGGAAGGGAAAGAAGAAGGCCATGGGTAAGCAACTCGCCAAAGTTGACAAAGGGAAGGGCAAGAAGAATGAAAAAGAAGACAAGTTTTTCCGATGCGGGGAAACAGGGCATTGGAAAAGGAATTGCAAGGTAATTCTAAATGAATGTATTTTTGTCATAGACCTTAATTTGTCATATATGGAATCCACATCATGGGTATTGGATACTGGATGTGCATCTCATATCTGCAATTCTGTGCAGGTGCTGGCAAATAGAAGGCGGCTGGGCAAAAAGGAGATTGAACTGAGGATGGGCAATGGAGCTTTAGTTTCTGCCAAAGCTGTCGGGACTGCACGCCTCAGTTTACCTTCAAGATTCATTCTAGAGCTGAATGACTGTTATTATGTTCCTAATATTATTAAGAACATTATTTCAATCTCTGGCTGGTATAACGTTGGATATACATTGACTTTTAATAGCACTGGGTGCTCTATAATGAATAATGGTTTGATTATAGTCAATGGTTCATTAGTCAATAGTCTTTATGTATTAGATACACGTTCTAACGTTATGCAGGTTTCCGATGCTAATGAAGTGAATTCTGCATATCTATGGCATTGCAGGCTTGGTCATGTAAGTGAGAAAAGAGTCTCTCACCTACACTCAAATGGGTATTTGAATTCATTCGAATACAAGCCATTTGATACCTGTGAGTCGTGTCTCATGGGGAAGATGACCAAGGCTCCCTTTAGTGGACATGGTGAGAGGGCCGCTGACCTTCTCGAGCTCATACACTCGGATGTGTGTGGACCCATGTCCATGGAATCAAAAGGGGGTCACCTCTATTTCATTTCTTTTATTGATGACTTCTCAAGATATGGCTATGTGTATTTAATGAGACATAAATCACAAGCCTTTGAGAAGTTTAAGGAATACAAGAATGAAGTAGAGAAACAGACTGGCAAGAGTATTAAGGCTCTTCGATCGGATCGAGGAGGTGAATACCTTAGCCATGAATTCACTTCTTATCTTAAAGACAATGGAATTATTTCTCAGTGGACTCCACTGTATACACCACAGCACAATGGTGTATCCAAAAGGAGAAACATGACCTTATTAGATATGGTCCGATCCATGATGTCTATGTCAGGACTACCCTTGTCTCCCTGGGGCTATGCCTTAGAGACTGCAGCCTATTTACTGAACAGGATCTCAAGTAAATTTGTTCCTTCTATACCATATGAGATATGGAAGGGCAGGAAACCAAATTTTAATCACATTAAAATTTGGGAGTGTCCTACCCATGTAAAAAGGAACGATAGTGACAAACTTGAGTCTAGAATCGATAAGTGTAAGTTTATGGGATATCCAAAGGAGACATTTGCATATTATTTCTATCACCCTTCTGAGCAAAGGGTCTTAGTGGCTAAGAGAGCTGCTGTATTTCTAGAAAGAGAATATCTTCTCTAAAAAGACAGTGGGAGCCAAATAGAATTGGACGAGGTCCAAGAACCACAACCCGTAGACACAAACTCATTAGATGAGACTGTATCGGTTGATCCAATTCAGAGTGAAATATAGACACTACGGAGATCTGGTAGACTACCAAGAGAACCTGAGAGATATGTTGGACATGTCTCAGAGAGGTCTTCTAAGGTATGTATCGATGAGGATGAAGATCCTCAATCGTACCAGGATGTAATCCGTAGTGCGGATTCCGAGAAATGGCAAGAGGCAATGGATTCAAAGATCCAGTCTATGTACACCAATAAAGATTGGAACTTGGTTGATGTACCCGAAGGGAAAGTCCCTGTCGGCTGTAAATAGATTTTTAAAAGGAACATCGGTGCAGATGGACAGATTGACACATACAAGGCCAGATTAGTGACGAAAGGGTATCGTCAAAGACAAGGTATTGACTATGACGAGATATTTTCACCTGTGGCCATGGTTAAGTCAATCAGAATCCTCCTTTCTATTGCTGCATACCTGGATTATGAGTTTTGGCAAATGGATGTGAAGACAGCTTTTCTGAATGGAAATCTGTCAGAAGAGGTGTACATGGTACAGCCTGAAGGATTCACTTCCATGCTTCATCCTAATAAGGTATGTAAACTTCAGAGATCCATTTATGGATTGAAGCAGGCATCTCGAAGCTGGAACTTAAGATTTGATGAAGCTGTCAAATCTTTCAACTTCATTCGGAATGAAGATGAACCATGTGTTTACAAGAAGGTCAGTGGGAGCTCTGTGACCTTCTTGATCCTTTATGTTGATGACATCTTACTCATTAAGAATGATGTAGGGATGTTGACATCAACTAACTCTTGGTTGTCCAAGACCTTCTCCATGAAAGATTTTGAAGAAGCATCCTATATGCTGGGCATAAGGATCTATCGAGATAGATATAAAAGGATGCTAGGATTATCCCAATTCATGTACATAGATACTATCCTCAAAAGGTTTAGGATGGAAAATTCCAAGAGAGGTCTCATTACTATGAGACATGGAATTTACCTATCTAAGGAGATGAGCTCTAAAACATCTGAGGAGGTGGCACACATGAATAAAGTATCATATGCTTCGACCATAGGGTCAATCATGTATGCAATGCTATGTACACGGCCTGATATTGCCAATGCTTTGAGCATTGTCAGTAGATATCAGGCAAATCCCATCAAAGAGCACTGGAAGGCAGTAAAGGGCATCCTTAAGTACTTGCGAAGGGCTAAGGATCTTTTCCTACTTTATGGAGGAGAGGACCTACAGCTTAGAGCTTACACAGACTCTAGTTTCCAGTCAGATCCAGATGACTACAAATCCATGTCTGGGTTTGTATTCATGTTGAATGAAGGGGCAGTCAGTTGGAGAAGCTCCAAGCAAGATACGACTGCAGACTTGACGACGGAGGCAGAATATATTGCTGTGGTTGAAGCCACTAAGGAAGCCATCTGGATGAAAAAATTCATCTTGGAACTCGGCATAGTTCCCGAGATATCAGCTCCCATCCCATTATTTTGTGATAATAATGGGGCTATCGCCCAAGCGAAGGAACCAAGATCTCACCAAAGGTCGAAGCATATTCTCAGGTGCTTTCTCCTTATTCGGGAGATTGTTGATCGTGGAGATGTGGCGGTAGAGCGTGTAATGTCAGAAGATAACATAGCAGATCCACTAACTAAGCCTTTGACACAGACTGTATTTGAGCACCATCGGGATAAGATGTGTCTCAAAGTTGTGGGCAATTGGTTGTAGTTCAAGTGAGAGATTGTTAGTATTGGTGTGCTATAGGTCAATTTTGGGTCGGGTAGACCCGATAGATGTACGCTCTTGTTCATTATTAATAAAGTGGTATGCGACCCTTACTTTTGGGACGTAAAGAATCAAGGTAGGGAGTCATTATCTCAACTAAATTCTTTAGAAGTATTTGTTTACAATACTTTAGACTAACTCCCCTCCAAATTTAACATCTTTAGGTCAAGAGGTCGTGGAGTTAGAGCCCAAGAAAGTTGCTGAAAAAGTCACAGAAGAAGGAAATCTAAGGTAGGTTTCTCAATCCAAATCAGAAGCAACAGCCTAAGTTAAGAGGTAGGTTATCTCATGAACGGCAAAAACAACTTGATATGACTAAGAGCCTCTGTTTTGATTGGATTTCATGCATGCTAGATCATCAATTTCATGTTCTATTGGTTCTATGCATATCATGTATCTCTTAGCCCTAACTAAAGATGAAGACTTGACTATTCATCTAATTCATTAATGCCTATGCATGTAGTTGGCCTACACTACATTATCATGTCTAAGGATTCGTGGTATTTTAATCATGGACATGATATGAATCGATCTCTTTATGTTTTATTTCTTTTCTGTTAGCAGATACTGTAACGCATCACAGATCACATTCATGTAACGGCCCTACGACAGACCGTCACACACTCTATTATTTTTGGATTTTCACTGTTGTCTCTAACGCACTAGGACAGGCACGTTACGTTCATGTAACGGCTTGTCCCTGACCGTCACAATCACTGTAACGCCCCATCTACAGACCGTTATAGTCTATGCTCTGTCAACCCTAGACAGAATATAACTTG
The DNA here is from genome assembly GCA_022559845.1 of Amorphophallus konjac. Classification (NCBI taxonomy): domain Eukaryota; kingdom Viridiplantae; phylum Streptophyta; class Magnoliopsida; order Alismatales; family Araceae; genus Amorphophallus; species Amorphophallus konjac. Next base: position 148,327,829 of record CM040123.1, read on the forward strand.
CCAATATTAATTAGTGTTAAGCCTAGTTACCCAAGTTTTAAACTGATCATGTGATTTTAAGGTTATTTGATGGTTCATGATAGGTATTGCCTGATTTGGCATCTCACTTTTACTTTGAGTTATGTTAATTTCATGAAGCCAAACTCTATAGTTTTGTAATTAGAAACATGATTTTGAATTAGTAAAGTTTCTATCTTGGTTTCACATCAATATATGTTTATATATATATATATTCTTTCTCTATCAATAGAGTCGTTTCTATAAGTACATGGCACATACTCCGGTGTGTTGTCCATTAGTTCACACTTGGCACTATAGGAACACAATCTTGGACATGAGGACCTCTCTATTGGATACTCCTTCCAATGGACTAGGAAATCATTGTTTCAAGGCCTCCGTAATTCTCCGCGAGCCTGGGATTCCCACTAGGACGCCGAGTTGGTTGCACCATTAAAAGCCCATTAATTAGAACACTCTATCGTTGTTTCTAATTCTCTTAATGTAACGGCCTTGCACTGGACCGTCAGGCTCACATAACGGCCCAGGGCGTGACCGTCACATTCCTCTGAGTCTATTTTATCTTGCTGGACTCTGGTTACTGTAACGGCCCATTATGGACACGTTACATAATGTAACGGCCCAGTAAACGACCGTTACATAGCTTGTATATGTTAACCCAAGATTTGACCAAGGGTTGATATTTCAATGATTCTAGACAAACCTTGATGATCTAGAACTTATCATATTGCTTAAGAAACTTAATATAATGAATGAAAGATAAAAGAATGTACTGTTATGCTGTCGATTTATTTCTATGAGCATAACCTTGTTTAAGTCGTTTTCTTGACTCATGCATTCTTATGTTGAAGCATTCCTTCATTGATTCTAGTTATCATGAAATTATTTGGAAATGCTATATTCTTGGCCATACTTTACTGTTACATGCGTGGAAGTAGCTTAATTTATAACTAAAGATGCGATCGAGCACTGATTGTGTTCAAGGACTCTATGCTAGTCCCCTCGGCTGATTGCCGGAAACATACTGTTTTATAAACCATGGGGTATGATGCTACTGACGTCGCATTGCGCTGGGAGTACTATTTCTATAAATAAGTGAAGATCCACGATACGATACGACACGACATGACATTCTTGCTTGATATTCCACAGAAATTCATGAAGCACTTGCTCATAAGCATAAGATGCTAAAGTGATGAATATGTGGCTTGCTAGTACATTCTCGATATATTCTTGCTCATGAAAGGCCAAATATCATGTTCTTGTTATATTCTTGCTAGTTCATTCTTGATCATTCTATCTTATCTTGTTACTTTGGTTTGATCGCATGATTGATTCGCATTCGCATGATTTTACCTCATTCTTTAGAGCTAAAATGTTAACTACTTTAATAGTGCCTTCATGTTGATGCGAAGATACCTACTGGGCTAGTGTGCTCATTACCTATTTCTAATATTTTTCAGGAGATGGAAATAGTTCGAATTTGGATTCGGGTGATTCAAGTAGCGGATCCGAGAGTGATTGAATGTTGTTATTACAAGAGTGAAGACATAGGAAGTTTATAATGTCTAGATTAAGTCAATGTAATTTTCCTATTTCTTGAGTCTAGTAGAAGGAAAAGATGATGATAAGTGGTTGTATTATGAATATTGATCTTTTATGAAATAAAGTTGAAGTTTGATTCAAAATTCTATACAATTGCATTTACTTGTGTGATTGTCTCGCGCTCTGATTGATTCTTGCTTGCAAGAGGTTTACCATGCCGACTGTTCGCGCTCCCTGAGCGAGTCTTCCGCTATAAATAAGGCTCGGGGCGTGACGGGTGCACCGGTTCTATTCTTTAGGAAGAAGGATGGATCTGTCATGCTATGCATCGACTACCGGTAGTTGAATCAACTCACAATCAAGAATAAATATCCACTGTCGTGTATTGATGAGCTATTCGACTAGATCTCTGGAGCAGAACATTTCTCAAAAATAGACCTTAGGTCTGGCTACCATCAGCTAAAAATTAAAGATGAAGATATTTCTAAGACTACTTTTCGAACCAGATATGGGCATTATGAGTTTGTGGTTATGTTGTTTGGGTTAACCAACGCCCCGGCATCTTTTATGCAACTCATGAAAAATATCTTCAGGCCTTACCTTGACCGATTTGTGGTCATATTTATAGACAATATTCTTATTTATTCCAAGACCTAGGAAGAGCATGAAGAACATTTGAGAATAGCCTTGCAAATATTAAGAGAGCACCAACTCTATGCGAAGCTCAACAAATGTGAGTTCTGGTTAAAGGAGGTCTCATTCATTGGCTATATTATATCGAAGGAAGGTATTGTTGTGGATCATTCTAAGGTTGAAGCTGTTAAAAACTGAAGCAGGCCAACAACCGTGTCTGAAGTCACGAGTTTTATTGGTCTGGCTGACTACTACCGGTGATTTATAAAAGATTTCTCTAAGATCGTCGTCCCTCTAACCAAGCTTACAAGGAAGGAAAATCATTTTATATGGTCAAAGGATTGTGAAGAGAGTTTCTTGACTCTCAAGGAACATCTTACCACTACACTTGTATTAGCACTACCCGTTGAAGGTGGTGGTTTCAAAGTCTATACTGAGGCATCAGGCGTTGGCCCTGGATGTGTCTTAATATAGCATGGTAGAGTCATCTGTTATGCTTTGAGAAAATTGAAATGGCACAACGAGAATTACCCGATGCATGACCTGGAACTAGCTACTGTTATCTTCGCTTTGAAGATATGGCGACATTATCTCTATGGAGAGAAATTCATAGTATTTTCATATCACAAAAGTCTAGAGTATCTCTTCGCCCAAAAGGAGTTAAATATGAGGCAAATAAGATGGTAGAAGTACCTTAAAGACTTTGATTTCTCTATACAATACCGCTCGAGAAAGGCTAATGCTGTGGTAGATGCACTCAGCATAAAACCAATAGCAACTCTATCTAGCCTGCGGAAAGGTATGACCGACCTTGTAGAAGACTTTGCTAAATTGAATCTGGATATTGACTCGGAGAATGAAAGGTGTATTGTTGCCAACATCTGGTCACAACCAACATTAATAGAAGATCTAGCAAAATTGCAAGATGATGATCGTATACTGGTGGAGATCAAAGCTAATATTGATCAACGGCCAGATGTCTCTGTCACGACCGATGGAAGATTACTATTCCAGGGTTGGATTTGTGTGCCTGACCATGCTGAAATAAAGAAGTTATGGTGGGGACACTAGTGGCCCACATCACATCCATGATGCCTCGACTCTGCCAATCCAGAGGATATCTACTTATGGTTGTATTTTCTTTTTATTTCAGCATTGTAGCCTTTATTGGGCCCTTAAATAAAGCCCAAAGGGCCAGTCTAGCTTCTGCTTCGATTCTAGGTTATAGGTTACTTATTGTCACCTTCAGGATAAAGAGGAAATTCTTGTGTTTGGTAGGGACAGTTTGGTCTCTTGTAACCCTGGGCCTCTCCTATAAATAGAAGACCAAGGGGCCTCATTTTTTAGTAGTTGAAGAATTAAAAAAGTTTTGAGAAAAACCTTGGATCTCTCTCTCTCTCACTTGCGCATATCTTCACTCTTCTCTCTCTTCTCTCTCTCCCAAGTTTGCCCCCCCTCCTCTCTCCCTTCCCAACCCTTGGTCACACCCCCCCTCTTCCCTTCCCCTTTCCCTTTGCCACATCAGCCTCCTCTCCTAGAATCTCTCTTCACCTCCTATTATCTCTCCCCCACCACCTCTTCCTTTCCCCTTGCGCAACCAACCTTCCCCCTTCACCTCCTCATCCTTTCCTCCCACAAGAACTAAAATTCTAATTACTCCTAATTTCTCTCCCCCCCTCCTCCCAAAATTCAAATTCATTTCTAATCCCCTGCCACCTCAGCCCCCCCCCATCTAGGGAAACACCCTAGAATCTCTCCACCTTCCACAATCCCAACCGCCCCCTCCACACAACCCAGCCCCCAAAACCCTAGCATGCCCAGCCCCTCTCCCTCATGCCCCAGGCCGCCTCCTAGCACGCCTCTCCCTCTCTCCCACGTCCTCCCCTCTCCAGGAAGTCACCCCTTCCACCCCCACAGCCTTCCCCCACAACTTCCCCTCCCACCGAGTTGCAGAACATCCTCGACAGTTCCAGCAAAACATGATCCACGTTGCAGAACCTCTCGCCATGCCCCTAGGGTGATTCTGCTCAAGCCCTTCCTTGAGAACATGCCTCGGCCCATCTACTCCACAACGGGACTAATCCCGCCCCGATCCACCCCCGGATCTGCACGGAGAGATCATTCTCATGGACCTGCGCCAAGCCTGCGACCCCCTGTTCGGGCAGAACGAAAGTCCTAGTTGTAGACTCTCCCCAGGTAACTCCACTGCACTTTCGGATGCACCGCTTCCCTGTAACGTTCTTCTCTACGTCCCTTACGCACTCAAACTTGTCTGAGGTCCATCCGAGCCCCGAGCGGCCCGTACCAGTCCTCGCTGTCGGAGCACGCCATTCTGCGACCCAGTTTTCCAGCAGTCCACTTCATCGTTGACTATGCCCTCTGTGACCACCTGACGGGGACCATTTCTTCACTGGGCGTGGAGGGCTCGATCCTCCATCCCCTCCTTTAGGTCCCGCTGCAATCAGACGTCGGTGGACCCCGTACCAGCCCCGATAAAGAGACTACGCAGTTCTGTCCTACTAGGGAGACTGTGAGGTTTTGCGCCGTCCGGCCCCCACTGCCATCTAGCAGCGCTTACCGCCCCAGCCGACGACAGTGAATGACCAAGAGGCTTCTCCGCACGTCCCAGACTCTCCGCACTAGCCTTGACCAGCCCTGGTTGACCACCAACAGTGTCGGGCTCCTGTTATGTCCACACATGTAACACCGTGGAAAATTCTAGGATTTTTTAGAAATTAAATAAAATTATTAAGCATTTAAAAGGCTTAATAGGCTATTTAGTGAATTATGGGTTAAATAAATAAATTTAAAGGACTAAGGGTTGAGCCCACTTAAATTGGGCCCAAAGACCAATTTCTAAGCTCTTTTGGCCCAAGCCCACTTTTAGAGACGTAATTAGGGCTATTTTTAGATTTAAAATCAATAAATAGGCTAATTAGGGGATAAATAGTAGATAAATAAGAAAATCTAAAATTTTTGGATTTTACGCAAGAAGGCGGTCTATCGCGAGACCGCGTTCTGATGAAGGCGGTCTAGCCATGACCGCTTTTTGCTTCCGAAAATGGGATTTTTAGAGGCGTGAAAAGCTTGGATTTTTCCCATTCCAATCACCTAGGATCAAAGTGTTCTGACATGTAAACCCATCTAGGACTCCTAAGGGATCGAATTGATATCTTCTAGGACTCCTAATTTGATCAAATCCCTCATCCCTGGTTCATTCCCTATAAATGAGGCCCAGAATCGACCTGCGCGAACCCTCATTTTGGCTCGCATGGTTTGACGGTAAGATGATGTTATTTCATGTCAGTCTTTTAGAACTTTTTGTTCCATTTAGTATTGTCTAATTCCCTCCCAAATTTCATGTTAGGAGTTCAAGCCAATGAGGAGTTAGAGGATCTACAAGGAGCTGTTTCTCTATAGAATGCACAGGAACAAGCATGTTCATCTGACAAAGACCCTAGATTTAGGGACCTTAGCCGAGGTAATTTCATATCCATCCTTTAGAGTTATTTGTTTCCCTTCATGTCTTCTAACTTCCCTCCAACTTTCGTGAATTAAGAACGAATGGTTAAGGAGTTAGAAGATCGGGAAGTTGTTGGTTCCATGCAGGACCCGCAGGAACGGGAATGTACTTCCAGTCAAAAATTTGAACTGTAGGAGCAACCCTAGAGGTAGGTTATCTCATGAACGGCTTAAACATCAAGTTATAAACAAAAGCACTCTGATCTTGCTCAATTTCATGCTTTCTACGTTGAAATTTTCATATTTTTCCTTGACTGCGCAATAGGGTTTTTACGGCATGTTGTCTATGAAACCTTAACTAAAAGATAATAACTTGCTATCTATTACAGACGTTTCCATGCCTTATTTCCATCATAGCATGATTTCTCTTCTAGTTTCCTGTTAGTTCCATGTTTATTGGCCATAGGAAGTAGCCCTGTAAGGCCAGTATTATCACTGTCTCACAGCGAGATGACTGTAGTCGTAACAGGGGTCGCGTCTATTAACGCGCACACTCAATATGTCTCGTTCATGTCATAACGCACTGGTTATTTACACCGCGTTAATGTAAGAACGCGTTGGTTATGTCCGTCGCGTTAATGCTTCGTTGAACATATTAAACCCTGCTTATTTCCCATAACATATATACTAATATGCATGCATGTCTTATCTTAGTAGTTTCACTTCTTGATCATGTCATGACTTCATATTTAGTGTTAGCATGCTTTTCAAAGTTTAATTTCATTATATGTTAATTTCATGCCAAAACCTTATAGTTTTGTACTTAAAGAGATTTCCATGACTTAGCTACATCTTGATGGATGTTTTCATGCGTTCCCTTCTTACCTTATTTTCTATTTTATAAGATCACATATAGTGCGTATTCTGGTACGTTACTATTAGTTTCACTTGCATTTGATAGGCACACTCTCTTGGACTTGAGATCCTCTCCGTCGGATATTCCTTCTGCCGGACTAGGTGATCTTGTTTCAAGGCCTCCGTAAGTCTCCGCGAGCCTAGGATTCCCACTAGGATGCCAAGCTGGTTGTACCCTAAAAACTTCAAAAGTCTAGAGAGCACTTCGTGTTTTTTGCATTTTTTATGTACTGACCTGATCGTGACCTGCAGAATTGTCACGTTAATGAAATATCACGGTGGTTCTCATGACCGCGTTCTTGTTTAGCCACAGACTGCTGCTTGAGTCGACCTGACTTTCTTTTCCTGCATCGACTCTGTCTTGTCGCAGACTAAAAATTGACTGTGGTAATTGACGATCACAGACCTCAAGACAACCGCGTTATGTCATCTTGTTTCCCAACCCGAGATTTGACCCAAGAGTTGGTTAAACTATGTTCTTAGATCGTCTTATGATTATCTGGAACCTAACATCTTGTTAAAAATGAAATTTATAAACTATAGAAATCTATGAATGTACCGTTATGCTACCAGAATTACTCCGTGGCATAATATTCAATTAATTCATCCTTGATCTCATTATTTCGTATTTGGTGCATTCTTACCTTGATATTTGTTATCATGAACTTATTGTTTGAACTTTACATTATCGACCAAACTTTATTATTTCTCGTGGAATTAGCTTGATTTATAACTTGAAGATGCAAGAGCGGGCACGGACGGTGTCTAAAGGCTCGACGCTAGCCCCCTCAGCAGATGGCCAGAAACATGCTATAAACCATGGGGTATTATGAACACTGGCGTCGCATTGCACTGGCAGTACATTTTTTATAAACGGGTGAGATCCATAAATTCTCACGAGACAATCTCATGAAATTATTACATTCTTGTTACATGACTTTCTAGAAACATAGCCTTTATGGTTATGAAAAGTACATTCTCGTTACATGCTAGTACATTCTCGTTACATGAAAGGCCAAACTTACACCTATATTTCAATCTTGCTTGATCATATTCATATATCTTGTTCATGGCTTGTTACTAGTGTTACTTTGGTTTTATTCGTATGATTTATCGTATTTCCTTTATCTTACCTTCTAAAGCTAAATTGCTAATTACTTAAACTTGCCTTCATGTTGATGCGAAGATACCTACTGGGCAAGTGCGCTCATTCCCTACTTTTTCAATCTTTTTCAGGAAATTCTAGTGGATCGGATTCAGATTACCCGAGTGACGGATCAGAGGGCGAGAGCGAGTGAAGATCAAGAGAAGCCCTAGATAGTTTAAAAGTCATGAGTCATATTTTTTTTTGATAATGGGGAATCTAGCAGAGTGGTATGGAGAGCTGAGCGATTATTGGGCCACCCGAGTTCGAGTCTTACCCTACGCATCTTGGCCACCCCTTTTTTTGTACCTGTTGAATCCCTATGGTTTTGATGATGGTTTTGATGATGTCTCACACTATAAATCAATCCTCTATGTTAGGTTAATGTTGTTTCATCATGTGAGTAAGTACAGTTTATTTGGTTGTCAGATAAGCATGCTATTATGATTTTATCTACACTTTGCTTAGCTGGTTTTGACAGCAGTGGGTCGACCCAACCTTGTTGATGCGTCGACTCATTTGTTCTTTGGGATAACTCCTTCAAGTCTGTACATCGGGCACTTTCTAACTGAAGTCTACACACTGGCATTAGAATTCCAAGTCTGTACACTGCCCGACCAACTAAGTCTGCACTTTGCAAAAATCAGTTCAGCTCAACCCTATACATCCTTCCAATCCTCAACTCTATACATTGGAGTGTCAAGCTTAATGTCTATACATCGTCTCGTGTTTGCAAAGTCTGAACAGCGTCCGTTGTCAAGACTCCTTGAAGTCTGTACATCGGACTGCTTCTTTTGAAGTCTACACCTTGGCTCGTTCTCTTCTGCAAAGTATGTTCATTAGACTGTGGCGAAGTCTATACATTCGGCTCCTTGGGCAAAGTCTATACATCGCATAGTCTGCACATTGCCTTCAGCCCAAGTGCTCAAAGCCAAGTCTATACAACGCCAACCCAACACATTGAACAGCTCTCCATGTCTATACACTAGACTTCATTTCTCTAAAGTCTATTCATTGTTGTTTGAATTGCAAGTCCATACACTGGAAACTCCTCATTTGATTGAGTCTGTACATTGAGCTCAACGTTAACACTAAGTCTATACACTAGACTTCATTTCTCTAAAGTATATTCATTGTTGTTTGAATTGCAAGTCCATACACTGGAAACTCCTCATTTGATTGAGTCTGTACATTGAGCTCAACGTTAACACTAAGTCTATACACTTCTTTCTTGGTGCTGAAGGGAGCAGGGTCGACGCCTGAAGCTTAAAGCGTCCACGCATCAGTAGACGAAGCTTTCACGTCGTCTTCTATTGCGTCAACGCCACAAGCAAGCAGCGTCGACGTAGCAGTTAAAGAAACAGAGACTCTTACAAGCGATGAAGCCTTCACGAAATCTTCCACTGCGTCAACGCCATCAACAAGCAGCGTCGACGCAGCGGCTTAAGAGATGCCAGTATAGAAATGTACACGTTCGTGCGTCAACGCCACCAACTGGCAGCGTCGACGCAGCAGTCCAAGAAAGGGATGACTTATCTCTGGATGCCTTCAATACGTCAACGCAATATGTTGATAACGTCGACGCAGCTCGCCTATCTGTTGAAGACTTGAACACTGGACTGCCGATACCGTTCCGTCAACGCAATAGGCTGATGGAGTCGACGCAGCGGTTAAGAAGTTTGAAGATTTCTAATGACTGCGTCAACTCTTTGGAGCAAGTGAGTTGACGCCATCCACCTCCAGTTGCTGAGCGTACTGGTGCTGGGCACGTGATCCGAGGATAAGGAAAATGCCCAGATGAGGACACGTGGTCTGACAGCCTGCTGGATGCTGCCACATAGTCCGAACTCTTAGGGCGGGAACTATGGAAGCCACACGCGCCCTGCTGCTGCTCCAGGTATAAAATGGAGCCTTCGTCTTAAGATGAAGGTTGATCGAAGAAGAAGCCTGGAGAGCATATACGTCCTTCGATCCAGAAAAGGAAAGAAAAGTGCAGAGAGAAAGAAAGAGAAAGGAAAAGAGCAGAGAGTTCAATATCTGAGAGGAGTTTGGTCGAGAGAGAGAGAGAGTGTGTGCTGATTGATGAATTGCTTCATTTGAAGCTACATTTGTATTGGGTTTCAGAACCGATTCCTTCTCATTGTTTTTCGTTTTCCACTTTACTTTCATTTATTTTTCGTCCTTCTATTCTGATCTGATTTGTTGTCCCTCCGGTGTGTGGAGGAAGGGAGTATTACTCCAGTTTCCCTCTGTGTTGCAGAGGAAGAGAGATCGGTGATCTCTGGTGGTGTTAGTGACTGGCTGTCATTAACAGTTTCCCTCCGGTGTGTGGAGGAAGGGAGAGGATTCTCTGGTTGTGTTCTAGCTGGGAGCTAGAACAGGTTTCAGGTTCTGTGGGTGGCAGAACTTGATTGAGGGATTTGTTTCCCTTGGTGTTCAAGCTGTGTGGCAGCACGTTGTTCGCAGACTGAGTCTGCATTGATCTAGCATCGTCTAGTGGAATCCTCACTCTAGTTGGAGTGAGGGGTGGATGTAGATTACGGACTGCAATCGAACCACCTAAAAAACCGAGTGCCTCCTCTGTGGTTTGCTATTGTTCTCTACGCTCTTCATCTGCTCGGCTCTTTGCTTCCATGTGATTCGCTCTTCATTCTCATTTACATCCCTCTGTGTACGGTTTAAGGAGGTGCGTTAGCAGTAGAAAATATATTCTGCTTAAGTTTCTACAAATTGGGAGTGATCTATTCATCCCCCCCTTCTATATCACTCTTGCTGCGCTAACACTTGGTATCAGAGTAGATTTACGCCATGTGGACGAACGGTCAAGGAAATGGTGGTGGTCCTAGAACCTTCATGGCCGAAGGTCAATCCATTAGTCGCCCTCCTTATTTCGATGGTGGTAACTATCTGTTTTGGAAGAACAGGATGGAAGTGTTCATCAGAGCTCAGAGTCATAAATTGTGGAGAGTAATCACGGTGGGGCCATATGAGCTGCCACCAAACGAGGATGCTTGGACAGATGATCATGTGAAGCTCTCGTCACTCAACTGGATGGCGCTGAACATAATCCAGTGTGCTGTTCATCCAGAGGAATATGCTCGTATATCTGCATACAGAACTGCCAAGCGAATGTGGGATGAGCTGCAATTGATCTATGAAAGTACAGCTCAAGTGAAAGCCTCGAAGGTAAACCTCTACACTTCTAAGTATGAAATGTTTAAGATGAATGCAGATGAGAATATAACCGAAATGTATGCCAAGTTATCCTTGATCACTAACACTCTTAAAGGGCTAGGGAAGGATCTTGCTGAGGCAGATATAGTCAGGAAAATCCTTAGATCTTTATCCCCGGCATGGCACACTAAGGCCACTGTGATTGAGGAGTCAAAAGATTTGACTGTCTTAACTGTGAATGAACTCATAGGATCCCTGATGACCTATGAGATGAATTTCCAAGGAGGTGGAGAAGGAAGTGAGAGGAAGGGTAAAAATGTAGCTCTAAGAGCTTCCCGCAACAAGGGTAGTAACAGTGGGAGTAGCAGCAGTAGCCCCGAGTCTGAGTCCGACCTTGAAGGTTTATCAAATCTCGATCAGGAGGAGCAGGCAATGCTCACTAGACAGTTCAGAAAATTTTTGAAGAAAAAGGGAAAGACCTTTAGGAAGAAGAAGCCACAACCCTTTAACAAGAATGCTGAATTTACCAGTTACAGGGATAGAAATCCTAAGAAACTGACTTGTTTTAATTGTAACAAACAGGGACACATGAGAGGCGAATGCCCAGACCTCCAGAAGAAGGGTCCTTATCTTCAGAAGAAAAACATAAAGGTGCAGAAGAAGAAGAAGCCACAGGCGATGGTCTGCACATGGAGCGAGGAAGAAGAAGATCCCGAAGATGCTTCCTCAGAAGAATATGAAGATGGAATTTGCCTTATGGCAAACAGTGAAGAGGAGGTAATAACCGTTTTTGAAAATTTCTCAATTGATGACTGGGAGGATGCTTATGGTGATTTGTTAGATAAATTTAATTCTCTTAGCAAAAAGCACAGAGTTCTGAAAAGAAAATTTAACACAAATATTGAAGAACAAACTCTGGTCTGTGAGGAAAATGAAAAGCTAAAAGAACAACTAGAAGAAATGACCTCACTAAGGAAAGAGAATGATAAGCTTAAGGGAGAAATTCAAGAAAGTCAAAAAATAGCTCAATGAATTCAAAACTAAAATTGAAGAAAGCATGAATGAAATTAGAGTGAATTCAGAGAAATATGAAGCTGTGAAGAAAGTAAGTGCTGAACTCCTAAAGAATTATGAGTTTCTTCAAAAGGAGCTGGAAGACAAACAGAAAGTCTTAAAAAAGTTTGTCCAAGGAAAGACTAGCCTAGATGCTATACTAGGGACTAGGGTCAATTTCAATAAGGAAGGTCTAGGCTATGACCCAACCAACAAGAGACCCTTGCAATTCAAGACCATCACCTTCTGTCCAGAGAAGGGAAAAGAAAAGCTGGACACACCATCCAGCTCAAACAGCTCTAAGGGAATTCAAAGTCCTAAAGAAAACATAAAAATCAGTACTGGACAACCATTTAAGATGGGAATAAATTTTATGAAGAATAATACTAAGCCCACTTACCAGAACTCAAATGGTAGATGGACCAAGAAAGTAAATCAGAATAAGAGCTGGAATTACAACAATCAGATGGGTCCAAACATGACCTACTGGAGAAATAACTTTCATGGTCAAAGATATACTAATCAACAAGCCTACAGGAAGTTTCCTAGGAATAGGAAGACTAATGAATGGAATAGAACTCACTTCTCCAGTTCAGCTGGATTCAACTTTAATAAACCAGAAAGGAAGGTGCCAGAGAAAACCATGCTGAAATAAATCTGGATACCTAAACACTTGATCAGAGATTTGAACAATGTCCTTCGACCCAACTCATCATGGGTTCCAAATCAATCTGCTTGATATATTTGTGTAGGTCGGCCTGGCAGCTGAAGACAACAAGTGGTACCTCGACAATGGCTGCTCCAGACATATGACAGGAGACCGATCCAAGTTCAGCGAGATAGAGATGAAGCCAGGGGGTATGGTCAAGTTTGGAGGAAAGAACAAAGGTAAAATTATTGGAGTTGGCACAGTAGGTAAGTCTTCCACAAATTCCATTGAAAAAGTATTACTTGTGGAAGGGCTTCAACACAACCTAATTAGCATTAGCCAATTATGTGACAGGGGTCACAGGGTTGTATTTGATGATAGTTCATGTAAAATCCTTGAAACAAATTCTGACATGGTTAAATTTGTAGCCAACAGGATTAATAATGTCTACATTGTAGACTTAGATGAGAATTCTGAATCTACTATTTACTTATCTACCAATTCTGAAAATGATGCCTTTGAATGGCATAGACGTCTAGGTCATGCTAGCTTTTCAACTTTAAATAAATTGGTCAAGCATGATTTAGTTAGAGGCATGCCTAGAATTAAATTCAACTCAATATCAAAAGCATGTGATGCCTGTGCTCTAGGCAAACAGACCAGAAATTCTTTTAAATTAAGATCTGAGCCATTGTCTTCTAGACCAATGGAACTTCTTCATATGGACCTTTTCGGTCCAACTAGAACTCAGAGTCTTAATGGAAACAGGTTTGGCTATGTCATCATAGATGACTTCTCCAGATATTCATGGATATTTTTCTTAGCAAATAAGAGTGATGCATTTCAAAAGTTTAATCTATTTTTCAATAAGGTCAAACAAGAAGGGAAGTACAAGGTTAGTTCTATTCAATCTGACCATGGAGGTGAGTTTGAAAACTCCATGTTTACTGATCTTTGTGACAAAGAAGGACTAACTCACAGGTTTTCCTCTCCCAGGACACCTGAACAGAATGGGATCGTGGAGAGAAGAAATAGAACAGTGGTGGAAATGGCCCGAACCATGTTGATTGAAAGTAAGTTACCTAGAAGGTTTTGGGCAGAAGCGGCCAATACAGCAACCTACATAATCAACAGGGCCATGGTAAGACCCATACACAAGAAAACACCCTATGAGCTTCTAAAAGGTAAGAAACCAAACTTGTTTCATTTCAGAATTTTTGGATCAAAATGTTTTATTCATAACAATGATAAGAAAGATTTAGACAAGTTTGAAGCCAAGAGTTCACCTGGAATATTCTTGGGTTACTCTGAAGTGTCAAGGGCATATAGGATATTTAACATATCAGATCAGAAAGTGGAAGAATCTCCACACATCCTTTTTAGTGAAAAGAAAGATGTCTCTAATGTTGAAAATCTTGACAGGGATTCCAATCATGGTGGAGACTTTCTAGAAGACCAACAGGAAGAAGAGAAGACTCAGCCAAATGGAGAAACAAATTCCCCCAATCAGGAAGAGCCAAGAGAAACAGGTGAGTCTTCAACAAATATCAGATTTCTTAAAGACCATCCTTTAGATAAAGTCATAGGCAATCCTGAAGATCCTCTTCGGACTAGGTCTCATTTTAGAAATGTGAATAATGATGACTTAATTGCTTCAGTCTCACAAATTGAACCCAAAACAGTAGAAGAGGCCTTAGCTGATCAAGCTTGGGTCAATGCTATGAGTGAGGAATTAGGTCAGTTTGAAAGGAATAATGTCTGGGAGCTTGTCCCAAGACCAGATGGTATTAATGTCATAGGAACCAAGTGGGTGTTCAAAAATAAGATGAATGAAGATGGAATTATCTCGAGAAATAAAGCCAGACTAGTAGCCAAAGGCTACTGTCAGGAATTCGGTGTAGACTTTGATGAATCCTATGCACCAGTTGCTAGGATGGAAGCTATAAGATTGTTGCTTGCCTTTGCATGCTCAAAGAACATTAAACTCCAACAAATGGATGTTAAAAGCACTTTTTTAAATGGAGTTATTAAAGAAGAAGTGTTCGTTGAACAACCTCCTGGATTTCAATTTTCTTCTCAACCTAACAAAGTTTTCAGGTTAAACAAAGCCTTGTATGGTCTAAAGCAGGCTCCAAGAGCTTGGTATGAAAGATTGTCTGAATTTCTGATCAGCAAGGGCTACAAAAGAGGTAAAGTTGATCAGACTTTATTTACCAAGGGCATGAATAAAGATCTCATCATAGTTCAGGTATATGTAGATGACATTGTATTTGGATCAACTAGGCATGAACTATGTGATGAATTTTCTACCATGATGTCTGCTGAATTTGAAATGAGCTTGGTTGGAGAACTAAAATAGTTTCTTGGATTGCAGGTACAGCAGGTAGAAGATGGGTGCTTCATCAACCAAACCAAATACACAATGAAACTATTCAAAAGGTTTGGCATGGAAAACTTAAAGCACATTACTACACCCATGGGCACCAATACTTCATTGGATGCAGATGAGACAGGTAAAGAAGTAAATGCCAAACTTTATAGAGGTATGATTGGATCACTACTTTACTTGACAGCCTCTAGACCTGATATACAATTCAGTGTAGGAATGTGTGCAAGGTATCAGTCTAGACCTACTGAACTACACTTAGCTGCAGTTAAAAGAATCTTCAGATATTTGTCAGCTAGTCACTCTCTTGGTTTATGGTTTCCTGCATCTC
This sequence comes from Amorphophallus konjac, assembly GCA_022559845.1. NCBI lineage: Eukaryota > Viridiplantae > Streptophyta > Magnoliopsida > Alismatales > Araceae > Amorphophallus > Amorphophallus konjac. Next base: position 148,343,139 of record CM040123.1, read on the forward strand.
ACACACTTAACCTAGTAGCATACACAGATGCTGACTATGCAGGCTGTAAACTAGACAGGAAAAGCACAAGTGGCCATTATGAATTCTTGGGTGGGTGTTTAGTGTCTTGGGGCTCCAAGAAACAACATTCTGTGGCCCTCTCCACTGCAGAAGCTGAATATGTGACTGCAGGGAGTTGTGGAACACAAGTCATATGGATTAAACACCAGCTTCAAGACTACCAAGTAGACCTGGGGTGCACACCTATTTACTGTGATAATACTAGTGCCATCAATCTTGCTAAAAATCCTGTTTTGCATTCACGAACCAAACACATGGAGATAAGATATCATTTTATAAGAGATGAGGTGTCTAAGAATAATTTTGAACTGATTCATGTAGGCACAGATAATCAGATTGCTGACATATTCACAAAACCTCTGGATAATGAAAAATTTTTCACATTGAGAAGAGAATTAGGCTTATACAAATTGTCTTAATTATGAAGCATGTTCTTGTTGTGAGGGGGAGTTGTGTCTATCTGATGTTTAGCCTTCTTGCATGCTGGTTTAAGGGGGAGTTCAGAATGCTTACTGGTTAGCTGTCAGGAATGCTCTAAATAAAGGGGAAGTCTTGAGATTTTATTGGAATATTTCATTGAGGAATGCTATGTCTTAGGGGGAGCTAAGTTGTGATGTGAGAAGAGAAGTTCTTTGACAGATTCAAAAGGGCTGTCCAGATGTGTACCTTTGCTGGTCTTGCATGACTGATTTAGTATGGTTCTCTCAGAAAGTAGAGTGTCACTTATCTCTTAAGTCTATAAGTCAGTGACTCTAATCTCTAAATTAGAATCTTTCCTTTGGTACTCCTTCAGAGATCTGGACTAATTGCATAAAGTATATCTTCCTACATTGTCATTGATTTTGGTTCAGGCCAAAAACTTGTATGTCTTGATATCTGACCCAATCAACTTGAAATCTAGACTTCAAGACTCAATTCAAGAAAAGTCCTTTTTGGTATTGTCTTCAATCATTCTATCTCTTTAACTCAAGGGCTTAACTGAACAAACATGTTCTGTTTTGATCACTGAGAAACTGGGAGCTTCATCAATGAAATGAATATTTCTCCCAAGTCATGAGGTGTCAAATGCTTAAAATAAATGAAAAGTCATGACAGAGCAATGGTGGCTTGCTGGTGAGTAACTGGGGACTCTGGCCTCTAATCAAGGTGTTTCCTCATGTCAAAAGCCACAGTTACTAACTCTGTTCCTTAATATAAAAAAAAGGAAGGAAGTAATGAGGTACTCACTCTGAGTAACTGGGGATTCAGGTCTCTAATCAAGGTGTCTCCCTAATGTCAAAGGTAGTGAACTACCAACTTACTCATTGATCTTCTTGAAAATCATTTCCAACAAAAATTCCTTGTTGTTATGCAACTAATGGATTGCTTGTCTTCAATACCTTGAGAACACCTCTCTGATTTAGTCTCTTGCTGTCTTGTGGAATAGTTGAATGATCAGCTATATCTGGCCATACTTGTGAACTCCTGCTCTCAATCATCCACTATGTATGCTGATAAACTTGTCTATCATTCTACTTCTCTATTGTGTACTGAAGTCCAAAGAATCTTCTCTTGAGATTAGAAACTCACTTATTCTCTTAAGACCTTCTTGTGACTTTCTGCACTAAGAAGTTACTGCCCTGAGTCCTCATGTTTCCAGCACTGTCATACATTCTATAGTTCTTTTTACTGATGTCAAAGGGGGAGAGAAGTTTGTAATGTCTGCAATTTCAGTCAGAAGTTCTTGCAATATGAGTGAGTATTGGACAAGGAGCTTGCAATATGAGTGAGTATTGGACTTGTCTGGAGTTGGTTATAAGTTGTGGGGGAGATGAGGATGAGAGTGTGTTGCAGGGAATGTTTAATTCATCTGAGTGAGTATTGGACAAGGAGCTTGCAATATGAGTGAGTATTGGACTTGTCTGGAGTTGGTTATAAGTTGTGGGGGAGATGAGGATGAGAGTGTGTTGCAGGGAATGTTTAATTCATCTGTATGAGCATGCCTTGAATGTTTTTTGCTTGTTGCAGCTGGTATTAACTTCTTGTTGAAACTTGATATTGCTTGATTCATAGTGTTGTCATCATCAAAAAGGGGGAGATTGTTGAATCCCTATGGTTTTGATGATGGTTTTGATGATGTCTCACACTATAAATCAATCCTCTATGTTTAGATTAATGTTGTTTCATCATGTGAGTAAGTACAGTTTATTTGGTTGTCAGATAAGCATGCTATTATGATTTTATCTACACTTTGCTTAGCTGGTTTTGACAGCAGTGGGTCGACCCAACCTTGCTGATGCGTCGACTCATCTGTTCTTTGGGATAACTCCTTCAAGTCTGTACATCGGGCACTTTCTAACTGAAGTCTACACACTGGCATTAGAATTCCAAGTCTGTACACTGCCCGACCAACTAAGTCTGCACTTTGCAAAAATCAGTTCAGCTCAACCCTATACATCCTTCCAATCCTCAACTCTATACATTGGAGTGTCAAGCTTAATGTCTATACATCGTCTCGTGTTTGCAAAGTCTGAACAGCGTCCGTTGTCAAAACTCCTTGAAGTCTGTACATCGGACTGCTTCTTTTGAAGTCTACACCTTGGCTCGTTCTCTTCTGCAAAGTATGTTCATTAGACTGTGGCGAAGTCTATACATTCGGCTCCTTGGGCAAAGTCTATACATCGCATAGTCTGCACATTGCCTTCAGCCCAAGTGCTCAAAGCCAAGTCTATACAACGCCAACCCAACACATTGAACAACTCTTCATGTCTATACACTAGACTTCATTTCTCTAAAGTCTATTCATTGTTGTTTGAATTGCAAGTCCAAACACTGGAAACTCCTCATTTGATTGAGTCTGTACATTGAGCTCAACGTTAACACTAAGTCTATACACTAGACTTCATTTCTCTAAAGTCTATTCATTGTTGTTTGAATTGCAAGTCCATACACTGGAAACTCCTCATTTGATTGAGTCTGTACATTGAGCTCAACGTTAACACTAAGTCTATACACTTCTTTCTTGGTGCTGAAGGGAGCAGGGTCGACGCCTGAAGCTTAAAGCGTCCACGCATCAGTAGACGAAGCTTTCACGTCGTCTTCTATTGCGTCAACGCCACAAGCAAGCAGCGTCGACGCAGCAGTTAAAGAAACAGAGACTCTTACAAGCGATGAAGCCTTCACGAAATCTTCCACTGCGTCAACGCCATCAACAAGCAGCGTCGACGCAGCGGCTTAAGAGATGCCAGTATAGAAATGTACACGTTCGTGCATCAACGCCACCAACTGACAGCGTCGACGCAGCAGTCCAAGAAAGGGATGACTTATCTCTGGATGCCTTCAATACGTCAACGCAATATGTTGATAACGTCGACGCAGCTCGCCTATCTATTGAAGACTTGAACACTGGACTGCCGATACCGTTGCGTCAACGCAATAGGCTGATGGAGTCGACGCAGCGGTTAAGAAGTTTGAAGATTTCTGATGACTGCGTCAACTCTTTGGAGCAAGTGAGTTGACGCCATCCACCTCCAGTTGCTGAGCGTACTGGTGCTGGGCACGTGATCCGAGGATAAGGAAAATGCCCAGATGAGGACACGTGGTCTGACAGCCTGCTGGATGCTGCCACGTAGTCCGAACTCTTAGGGCGGGAACTGTGGAAGCCACACGCGCCCTGCTGCTGCTCCAGGTATAAAATGGAGCCTTCGTCTTAAGATGAAGGTGGATCGAAGAAGAAGCCTGGAGAGCATATACGTCCTTCGATCCAGAAAAGGAAAGAAAAGTGTAGAGAGAAAGAAAGAGAAAGGAAAAGAGCAGAGAGTTCAATATCTGAGAGGAGTTTGGTCGAGAGAGAGAGGAGAGAGAGTGTGTGCTGATTGATGAATTGCTTCATTTGAAGCTACATTTGTATTGGGTTTCAGAACCGATTCCTTCTCATTGTTTTTCATTTTCCACTTTGCTTTCATTTATTTTTCGTCCTTCTATTCTGATCTGATTTGTTGTCCCTCCGGTGTGTGGAGGAAGGGAGTATTACTCCAGTTTCCCTCTGTGTTGCAGAGGAAGAGAGATCGGTGATCTCTGGTGGTGTTAGTGACTGGCTGTCATTAACAGTTTCCCTCCGGTGTGTGGAGGAAGGGAGAGGATTCTCCGGTTGTGTTCTAGCTGGGAGCTAGAATAGGTTTCAGGTTCTGTGGGTGGCAGAACTTGATTGAGGGATTTGTTTCCCTTGGTGTTCAAGCTGTGTGGCAGCACGTTGTTCGCAGACTGAGTCTGCATTGATCTAGCATCGTCTAGTGGAATCCTCACTCTAGTTGGAGTGAGGGGTGGATGTAGATTGCAGACTGCAATCGAACCACCTAAAAAACCGAGTGCCTCCTCTGTGGTTTGCTATTGTTCTCTACGCTCTTCATCTGCTCGGCTCTTTGCTTCCATGTGATTCGCTCTTCATTCTCATTTACATCCCTCTGTGTACGGTTTAAGGAGGTGCGTTAGCAGTAGAAAATATATTCCGCTTAAGTTTCTACAGATTGGGAGTGATCTATTCATCCCCCCCCTTCTATATCACTCTTGCTGCGCTAACAGTACCGTCGCCATAAAACCCCTGGCTCACATCCCTCGAGGATTAAATTTGAGCTGGTTGTACCCTAAAAACCTTAATAGTTTAAAAGTCATGAGTCATATTGTAATTAGATGCCTTCACTGTAACAGACGGTGAAGTTGATCATGTTATGTAATTTTCTTTTTTCTTGAGTCTAGAGTTTAAAGAGTCATGTCGTCTGTAACCTTGATTATTATGATTTAATAAAGTTAGAATTTTGAGTACATTACATTATGTTCACTCTTCTTATGTATGAATGATTAGCGCTCTGATTGTCTTGCTATCTTGAGGCATATTGTCGGCTATTCACATTCCTGACTTAAATCCGCTGTATATCTCGGGGCGTGAGAGTTAAGTTGGTATCAGAGCCTAGGCATAAGTAAGTCCTAGAAAAAAAATGGCATGTCATAGGTTAAGTCCAAGGTTTAAGAACCCATACCTATGAACTACGAAGAAATATTCCGAACCCATGTGAGACTGGGTAGAGCCCGGGAGGAGCTAGTTTTCTAGAAATTAATCTCTAGGTTAACCTCTATAAACTCCATAGAAAGTAACTAAATTATTTATTTTCTCAGGCACCTTACTTACACAATGGCCGCGAATCGTGCAAATTGGGAAGCTATGCAACAAACTGTTGCGGGTCTTACCCAGGCCCTCCAAACTGTGGTTCAAGCTGGCTCACAGGGCTGGCACCGGGGATTTACATCACAATTTCCGGAGTATGAATCCTCTGTGGTTCTCGGGTTCCTCTAATCCCGATGAAGCTGGAAATTGGATTGATGAGATGGGCCGATTCTACAATGTTATGCAATGCACCGACCAAGAGAAAGTCATACTCACCACATTTCAACTCAATAAGGATGCGCGCACATGGTGGAAGGCCACCTCTACTCATCTACAAAACGCACAACTCACTTGGGAGGAGTATATTAAACTCTTCCGGGAGAACTATTTCTCAGAACCTGTCAGGGAGAGGAAGGCTACAGAATTTACCTCCCTTCGGCAAGGGATGATGTCCGTAGCAGAATATGAACTATGATTCTCAAGGCTGGCACCATATGCTCCTCACCTAGTTAGCACGAACCTATTAAAGGCTAACTGATTCATGGACGGATTGAGGCCCGTCTTCATAAATAAACTTGGACCTCAAAATATCCACACCTATTGGGTCCCACGTAGTGCAATCGGATCTAGAAGGGGGGGTTGAATAGATCCTATCAAGAAGTTTGGCCTATTTAAAAAAAAACTCTTAGCTACCAAAAGCACAAACCACTCTTATAGAGTAAATGAATCACTTAGGCACAAAGCACAGCGGAATTAAATGGAATGATTTAAGAGGAAACGGTGGTCCAAAGACTACATAGGTCGACCTGTGTGAACAAAGTGTTTGCTCAGAGCACCGCCAAGTCAACTGGAGTGCATGCTAAGGTAATCAACCAAGGTGCGTGTGGGTGCACGCAAGGTGATCCTTCTTTGCTAGAGTATGCTCCTTAGTGCCTGTGTGCAAGGGTGCAGCAGGCAGCCAAGACAATGTAAATGCAGTATAAAGGATAAGCAATATGCAGACAAGATAACATAAATCACAACGCTTAAGTGTGCAGTGGAAATAACTCACATTGCACACGATGAAGCAAGCATATCAACCTGTGAATGGGGATAGAAAATATGGAGCAATCGCACAAGATGCACAACCGACAACACAGGAGATTTTTAGGGTGGTTCGGTTGCAGACCTGCAACCTACATCCACCCCTCACCAAACCAGGTGAGGCTTTCCTGCTGACACACAGCTTACGTGCTCACAAGCCAACTGTAGGCACACTGCTTGTGGGCTTCACAAAGCCAATCGCTGACACATAGCTTGCGGGCTTCACAAAGCCAATGCAAAGAATAGAACCACTTTCTATTTGTCTTCCTACAGCTGCCTGTGGGGACGGTTCAAGGTGAAATGATTGAAACAAAGAACACATAAAGGAAAACACTGCAAGTGCAGTAGTAAAACAAGAGCTAGAGAAATGAAAACACCAACTGAATCTTCAGATACAGATCTGGAAGTTGGTGACTACAGCTACAATTTCAGATCCGAAGATCTGACTTTTCAAGCAACGGTAGACTACAGGGCTGCGCTCTTTCAAGGCTGATCACACTTCTTTCTCTTGCTCTTACAACACTGGACTGGGTCACCCTTAGTGCTGGGCTGCGCTCTTCTTTTCTTTCTCACAGTTCTTCTTGGATGCTCAAGGGGATGGATTTCTTCCTAGGCAGCATCGGCTTCTTCTCTTGAGGAAGCTTCATATATATAGGAAGGCCAGGGGAAAATTTTCCCGCCACAAGATCTTCTTCCCTTGAAGCATACACCGATGTGAGCTTGAGTGCTTTTCGAGGGCAGCTTCTTCTTCTAGCTTTTCTTTCCATCTACGAACACACCCACCTTCTTTCTTGAACTTGCTGTGCAATCTGCTTTTGTAGAGTATGTCTCCCAGCTGGTATACTTTTAGGGAAGACATACTTTTCTTCTTTCATACAACGTACAAGGTTGGTAGGCCCTGATTTGGTAAGAGGTAATCTGGGCCATCCATTTCCTGAATGCCAGAACATGGTGACCTCTGATTGGTTTAGAAGTGATAAGGTGCAGTGGGTTCTCATTGGCTGTCCAATCCGCTTCATGCGGTACTCTGCAGTTTCCATTAGGTGGCCAACAAATCTTTGTCAAGTACAAGACTATCTCCTCAAGGTATGATCTCTTTTCGGATGGAGACCCTTTCTAGATGATTTGCCATTGGTCCACCTGGAAAGTGGGAATCTCTTCCTGCCAACTGATCTTCCAGATCTTGTACTTTCAAAGGAGCAGGCACCCTTGAAGTAGAACAGAGCCTCCGTAAGGATTAGATGAGGCAAGACTAAATGAGCTTTGATTGGTCCACTTGGCACTTAAGGTTCTTCTATGGAACTCTCTGGAAGAACGTGCCACTTTATATAGGATCACATGCTAAACTATCGCTGACCTGGGTTTCTTAATCGGGTCTGATTCTGGGACACAGAACTGGGATTTGGATCTTCTGTTTGATGAAATGCCTGTCCCGAGTGCACCGACTTTGTACTAAAGCAAGCTCAGACCTTGTAAGGCTGGAGGCAGACACGGCACAGACCTTGTGAAACTGAAGGCAGACATTGTGCAGACCTTGATTTCATATGTGCTCAGACCTTATCTCGTTAGAAGGTAAACATGCACAGACCTTGTAGTGTTGAAGGAAAATGTGCACCGACCTTCACTTGTGCTGGCATGATATGCATCGACCTTCATTTAAGATGTGCACAGACTTCCTAATGCAAAGAGCATATGTGCACAGACCTTCTAATGTTGAAGGAAAACGTGCACCGACCTTCACTTGTGTTGGCATGATTTGCATCGACCTTCATTTAAGATGTGCACGGACTTCCTAATGCAAAGAGCATATGTGCACATACCTTCTAATGTTGAAGGGAAATGTGCACCGACCTTGATTTGTCAAATAGAGAATGTGCACAGATCTTATAGTGTAGAAACCAAAACATGCACAGACCTTGTGGCGCATGGGGGCAAACGTGCATCGACCTTGATTCCTCATGTGCACAGACCTTGGTATGTTGAAGCAAAACAAGCACCGACCTTGGTCTTGCATTGGGGAATGTGCATCGACCTTGATTTCTCATGTGCACAGACCTCGGTATGTTGAAGCAAAACCTGCACCGACCTTGGTCTTGTGCCAGCTCGATGTGCATCGACCATAGCTGTGCGTTGGTCATGATGTGCATCGACCTTAGTTACTGTGCTTCAGTCGGGCCTAGTCGATGTGCATCGACCTTATAAGCTATCGAGCAAATGTGCACCGACCTTAGTCTTTCAGCTTTAGCATGTGCATCGACCTTGGTCTTGTGAATAGTGACATGCTCAGACCTTGGTCTTCAGGCAAGCAAGAGGTGCATCGACCTTGATTTCTCATGTGCACAGACCTCGGTATGTTGAAGCAAAACCTGCACCGACCTTGGTCTTGTGCCAGCTCGATGTGCATCGACCATAGCTGTGCGTTGGTCATGATGTGCATCGACCTTAGTTACTGTGCTTCAGTCGGGCCTAGTCGATGTGCATCGACCTTATAAGCTATCGAGCAAATGTGCACCGACCTTAGTCTTTCAGCTTTAGCATGTGCATCGACCTTGGTCTTGTGAATAGTGACATGCTCAGACCTTGGTCTTCAGGCAAGCAAGAGGTGCATCGACCTTTGTCTGTCAAAGAGCTGACTCTTAATTGATCAACAGCGTGGACCTACTATCAATTCTTGAATGGTGGCGTTTGACCTGCATTGACCATTTGTGAACTGCGTTGACCTGCTGTCACTTTTCCTATGGTCTACAGTTGCCTAGAATTCTATGTTGCTAGTGCCTTGAATTATGTTCCTTACTTGATTTTTCCTTCAAACTTTGCTTATACAGAATCTTGCTAATGTTGTCATGACCTGAAGTATATGAATATGGATTTATCAATTACAGGTTAGACTCATTAATGGATCATAGTCAGACATCATCAAAACAATAGAATTAAGCATGATACACACATGCCCAACATTTCTCCCCCTTTTTGATGATGACAACTATGAGTCATTATGAGTACATTGTGAGTCAAGGTGCAAAGAATTATAATCATGAATTGAAGCACAATGACTTTCTCTCCCCATAATGGTCTCTCCCCTTTATTCATATTCAGGACTCTCCCCCTTATGCAGACCCTAGTTAATGACACATATAATTCTCTCCCCCTTTGACATCATCAAAATAACATAATAGAGAGAATATATGGCATAGTTGAGATCATTAGCACAGGATGTACAGAGTGAAAGTGAATGATACCACTTGTTGAGTCCTTGAAGGGAGTGTGTGGTCCCTTGTGAATGCAGGTTAACGCAAGAGAAGACCGTGCAAACAAGGAGTTCATTCCACTTGTTAATGACCAGCACAATGTAGATTGTTAAGTCCTTTGGCATGGCAGAAACAAATTTACACAAATGTACGCAAGATATTTAACCATGGCAACTTGATGCAATATGAGAGAGATACAGTAGTCAAATTCAATAGCAGATTGTTGGGTCCCACGATAATGTTGGGTCCATTGGCTGGGTATGAGAAGTTCACACATGGTAGCATCAGACGCCATGAAGTTACAGCATGAGATTTGAGCAAACAAAAAAAATGCAATTTGACAGCAAATATTTTTGGCTTTCTATTTTTTAGATTTTTTAAGATTTTCTATGCAATGCATGAAGATGAAAATGCACACTAATCATATGCTGGACTAACTGAAGCCAATAGCTTTGGGAACATGATACCACTTGTTTGAAAGTGGTGAGTCTTTCATGGTAGCCAGACTAGCTATGCAAAAGCCCAGAGAGGACCGAAATCATTGGGGCAATGGAGCGACAAGAGACCAATTTTGCCTTAAAGGCAAATTCCAGGACAGTTAGACCGGATTCTTGTTGCAAGGGGTCGACTCTAAGAGTCGACACTTGGAAAATTTTTGAGGCATTGAATCCAAGAGCTGATAGGATGAGGGTTCCTCATTCTGATGCCAAGTTCATAAATATAGAGTTACAGATTTTTCAGAATTTCCAGTTGTAGAGCTTTAGTAAAGCAACCCTTGAAATAAGATTGGTTTATCACAGATGAATTCTGAGTTTTTCAATAAACACGCTTGAAAACACTTGCATTCAGAATTAATAGAAGTGAACCAGAAATTCATACCAAAACAAGGTTAACCTCCTCTTACCTTACTCATTCGATTCTATTAGCTCCTTTGAGAGTTACTACGAAAAGTATTGAGATTTAAACAAGCATGAAGACTAAATGGAATTCTAGAATTTCAGTAGTTTTTTGATTTTATCTTTTTCTATCACACTCATAATATTCATTGAGCATAAGAGGAATTTTTATGAGCAATTAAGTCCAATCATGCCTTGTATCTTGAGGATACACAGTGGTTAGACGCCAGTATCCCTAGGTACTTGGAGTGACTGACTGTCATGCCATAAATGGAACAGAGATAGCATTGTCACCTCATGACACATCGATCCTCATATTATTTATGAGGGGACATATTTCTCAGCAACTTTGCCATTGCTCTGCCTTGATTTTTCTTTAATATCACTGCAGAGTTAACAAGGGCACTTTTTTTTTAACTAAAGTTGATACTTGCAAGGGGGGAGACGGGAGAGGGGGTTCATCTCTTCATTGCGGAAGAAGATGAAAACACTATCCTGGCCACCAGCAAGTGATTTTCATATATGAGAGCAGAAAAAGAAAGGGGTACAGGGGGGAGGGGAAACGCCCAAAGAGGGGCAGGAGGCGTACCAGGCCAAAGGCCCAAGAAAGCATAAAAAAAGGCCAAGAGGACCCAGGCGTGGGCAGAAACAAAAGCCCAAGAACCCACAGAAGAAACATAGCCCCTACAAATAGGAATCTTCGTCGAAGACCCCTTCAGAGTCGGACGAGAACACAGAATGGACACCGCGCTGACGACCCGGAGAGCAAGGCCAATAAAGAGGATCGACCTCCGAACCGTCGGGATCGAGCACCTCCATGTAGGAAGAGACGGCCGGCGGCGGGGACGCCATCGAAGAAGACTGGATCCAAAGAGAAATACGGGGAGGAAGAGCAGCGTCCTCAAACATGCACTGACGATCACGCGAAGAGGAGGTGGAGTTGGACCGCCGGAAGGAACACCGAGGAGCGCCGCCATCCATCCTCGAGGGTGGCCGAGAGCGGTCCAGGCCAGAGGTGCCCACAAAAGCCGTATGAGCCGCCGTAAGGTCACGGAACCCCGAAGCAGGCTCAAGCCCGGGGATGTGGAGAGCCTGGACGAGCTTAGGGAACCTGAGCGGCATGCCAAGATCAGAGGGGGGCACAACACCCACGGGATGCACTGGAGCAGGAGGCGGGGCGGAGTAGACGATCAGCCCGGGCGGGGCCCGGTTGATTTTCTTCTTCAAAGCTTGGGCGAAAGAGAGGCGAGGGGCGGCCGTCGGAGAAGAGGAGAAAGCCAAGGACCCTTCAACGCTAGCCACCTGGGAGGTGGGCTGCGCCCCTGGGGACCAAGCTACCGCACCGGCATTAAGCACAGAAGAAGGGCCGCCAAGGGGATGAGCATCCGACGCCGGGGGGCCTAGGACCAAAGAGGACACCCGGGGAGCAGGGCGGACATCCACGGGTGCATCGGAGCACGGAGGGGGGTCGCCCTTCCCGGAAGGAAGAGCTGCCGGGGGGAAGGTCACGATGTCCACTGCAGTAGGAGGTGGGATGCCTTGACGAGCCTCAGCCGGAGGGCAGAGGCCAACAAAGAGAGCATGTGCAGCAGGAAGACGTGGGAACTGCTCCTGTCGATGCACGGTGGTGGCAGTTGGAGCGCTAGAAGCTGGCAGCTCTAATGCCTGGGACACAGGCGCAGCAGCAGAAGACACCACATCCTTAAGGGGGTTAGCAGGAGGGTTGACAACTCCCGGGATGAGGGGGTCGCCCTCAACGATGGAAGAACCACCAAAGGGCAGGGATCCAAGCGAAGGCCTAGAGTTGGCCGGTGGGTGAAGGGGACCCACGGCCAGTAAACTCGTGAAGCGGACCGTAGCAGGCGACGGTATAGGATCCATCGGAAGGGAGGCAGAGGGCATCTTGCAGAAGACCGGCTAGAGGGAGGCAGGTGGAAGGTCAAACTAGAGGGGAGGGGTGAATAGGTTGACCCTTTGAAAAATTAATGCAAGATCACACTCGCTCTATAGATCAGAATGCTAATTAGAAGTTCAATAAATAGAGTATATATGAAGATCGTGCCTAATCAAACAGCTAACGATAGATGGATAATGTGAGAATAGCAAACCACACAAGGAACACAGATTTTTATAGTGGTTCGGTCTCCCTGTGGAGACCTATGTCCACCCCTCACTAAACCAGTGAGGATCCCTGCTGTGCTATACAGCTTAGCTTCATCGAGGAACTACTTCCTCAAACAACGCTGAGCGTTACAGCTTGGCTTAACCAGAGCAACAGATCCTCTAAACCGCTGACAAACAGCTTGCAGGCAACACGCCCAACTTCTCTTGATCCAAGCACAGTCTGCTGGATCAATCCCCTCCCTCTACTCAAACCAGTATGAGGGAGAAACAATATAACAGAGTTCAAATTGAAAAGACAATCAATAAACGAAATCACTCAGTAATGAAAGAATAATCTCAGATCTGTGAGGCAGTCGGATCTCAGGCTTGAATTCAGAAATCTGGGAGAAAAAGCTTCAACGATCAGCTAATCTTCTTCTTCTGAAATGTAGATGAACTGGCGATGGATCACTGCTCCTAGATCTCCTCAAGTCTTCAGCAGATCGCCATCAGGAAGAAGATGAACTCCCAGTTCCTCTTGTGAGCTTCTCTTACTCAACCTTGTCCGCAGCAGCTTCGAAATCTCCAAAACCTTCTTCAATCATCCAGTTCCCCACGCTCACTTCCAGATCCATGTAATATATACATCTAGTGGGCCCCAACCAGATTTTCTGGTTAGCCCAATGATTGCTCTACATAGAGCCTTCTGGAATAGCGAGGGAAAAATAGATCGTAAGCGCTTTTGGCTGATGTGGCCTTTGACGTCACTTACGATTGGGGTCCACCCAACTAATCTCGTGAGTAGTTCAGATGGCGTCAACCCATTGAGTTCACGAGGTTGACGCAACCTTGAAATCCCTCACATGGCTTTGAATGCAATGCTGGATGCGTTGACGCATGGGGTCACTGCGTCAACCCACTGAACTATCCCAGAGCCAATTTCATATTCTGATTGAACTGATGCGTCGACGCTTTCATGCTGTAGCGTTGATGCACTGGGTTATTCTAGTGAACCATAACTCTACCTTTTTAACTGCTGCGTCGACGCTGCTCTACTGTGGCGTTGACGCAGTGAAGTAGATCTATGAGTGCCTCTGCTTCTTAAGCTGATGCGTCGACTCTGCAATAGTGTGGCGTTGACGCACTGAGATTATATCAGTGACTTATGATTTTGCCTCTTCAACTGATGCGTGGACGCCTTGAACTCCCAGCGTCGACCCTGTTTCTTTCTTGCATCAAAGATGAACCAAATGGAAGCGTTACTGAATCAAGATTTAATTTAACACTTTGAGTTGAATTCAACATTCACATCTCATGGTTATCATCATCAAAACCAGGGGCTCAACAATCTCCCCCTTTTTGATGATGGCAACTATGAGGTGAATGCCATTGCATCTAAATAAGAATGTATCATTCAGATCAAACAAGAAAGTTCATATCAAACAAATAGTTCGCTTCAGAGGCTAAAACATCAGTTTTTGTTATTCAGTTAAGCTCAAGGTTTTACATCAAACAAAAAGACAGAAAAGGGAAACTACAGTCAGTCAACACATTTGATGCAGATGCAATGCAGTTCTAGACTAGACTCCAACTTGAGTTTATTTCTCTCCCCCTTTGACATCATCGGGAAGGGGAGTAGATGAGGAAGACTGAAGTATAGTTGCAGACACAATATCCAACTATTGCTGAAGCTGAGCCATGGATGCTGCCATAGTGTCTATCCGTTCAGAAATCAGCTGATCTCTATGCACCACAAACTTGTGGTATTCTGTGACCTTGGTAGATATACCATCAAACCAGTTGTGTAATATATCAAACAGATAGTCCACCTGAGCTTTCTGCTGAGATCCCCATTCAGGTGCAGAGGAGGATGCTTCTGTTGGTGGAGGGCAGTACACATCATGCTGATCTTCAATGGTGGGTGGGAAGTTTTCTTTTAGAATATGCAACACATCCACAACCTCATCACCGACTAGAGTGGTTCGTTCAAACAGTTTAGCAATGTCCTGACCAAAAGATGTAACCTTTTCAAACAAGGTTTGAACCTTTTCACTGAACTCATTGTTCTTGTCAATCAGGGTGGAGTATTTCAAGTTCAACTTGGATTGGTTTTCCCTGACATCATAGTTGTATGTCTGTACACTTTGTATCCTGTGCAAACATTGTTGATGCAAGTTTTGTAAGTTATGCATGACTGACCCAGCTTTCTGACACGCTTGAAGAAGGGATTCCATAAATTCATGAAGCTTCTTGTCGGACTTGAATTTATCACGTGTAAACTTTTCCCATCTGCTGTCTAATTTCTGTTCAAGGTGTGACAACCTCATATCCGTTGTTGAACTTAGGTGCATTATGGAAGAGTCAATACTCTTGAATTTCATTTCCAAAAATTGAATGAGAGTAGGATTGATACCAGAAAAATCATTCTGAGAGTTGGTTGGAATCTCCTCAGAAGTAGATGCATGTCCCCTAGGTGGAGAGGGTTCTGGAAGAGGACCTTGTACTATGACAAGCTCTCTGGAAGCAACAGGAAACACAGGAGTATCATCTTGTACCTTGTAATCATCTTGGACATTGCTGAAGCCTTGGTAGTCCATTCTGGCTGAACTAGCTTCAGGTCTATCTGCCCTAGCCTCTGGTCTGGCCATTCTGTTTAGACTGGCCTCTTGCTGATTTTGTGTTTCAGTTCTTACTTCTTCACCAGTTTCCACTAAGGTAGTCACAGGTTTCTGACTTGGCAGAACTCTGACTGGCTGTCCATTTATTACTTGAAATCCCATGAATTTCTGAATGTAGGAAAGGGAGTATATGTTCCCTTTAGGAATAGTCAGTTTCTTCTCATCACCAAAATCTACTCCAACTTTTCGAAATATGGCAGTCAATGGAGCAGCATATGGGAGTGTCCTAGATTGTGTTAAGCAAGATCCCATAGTCTGAATGACTACATCTGACAGAGAAATGTTTATCTTTTTCAGCATGCAATACAGTAAAAATCTCTGCATCTCAGTGACCCGTTCCCTACCACTGCTCTGAGGTGTTATCATTGATGTGAAAATATGGTGGAGTAGTCTATTGAATGGAGGGAATCTATTTGCTTTAAGACTAGATAAGAAAGTCTCCCTAATTTCTGTAGGATCACTGGGTTTGTCAGTCAGAAGAGCATAAGCTGCATGTTCATCAAGCTGAAAACTGTGTAACTGAACCCCATTCATTGGTATTTTCCAAGCTCTGGCAAACAGTTTGTTGGTCAATTCGAAACCAACATTCCTGACAGTTGAAGAAATTTTGGGGATCTGAGGTTCATACTTCAAATTGTGGTAAAATTCCCTAACTAGGGTGGGGTAATAGATCTTATGATTTGTAACGAAAGACCACCAACCCTGATAATCCAAAATAGGGAATAGTTGCGGAAAAACCTCAAGCATCTCAACATCGGTAGCAACAATATACCGTGGAATAAGGACTTTCAGAGGTTCTTCCACATTGATGATGAGAGAGGGATCTGAAGACCTTGCATGTGAACTGGCGACACCTTTCTTCCCCTTCGCAGCACCTGAAGATGTAACCTGCTTCTCTGTCCGTACGGTAGAGAGCTTTCTCTTTTTGGTTGGCGGGCTTGGATGAAGACGGCATTTCCGAAGAGATAACTCTATCTTTTTGCCTTTCCGTTTCCTTGGAGCTGAAGGAGACGGTATCTCCTCTGAACGATCTGCCACGTCTTTGTCTTTGCCCTTCTGCTTTGCTACCCTTGTCTTTGCCGGTGAGCTTTTCTCTTTTCCTTTCCGTTGTAGTGGAGTTGACTGAGATGGCGTCTCCTCTTGATATTTGGTTCGAGGCTCAATCCTGCCCGTAGCAAAGATGGGATCTCTTCTCTTTAGACCCTTTTTGTTCTTCCCCTTCTTCACTTGTTCCGGAGGCGCCATGGCAGCGAGAATCAAACGGGAACAAGATTGAGAGAAGGAGCTGAGGAGAAAAAAAATTGAGAGATAGAGAGGAGGAAAAAATTGAGAGGTAGAGACCCACTAGGTCTTGGAATGAGCTGAGTAGACGGCAGCGTTTACGCTGCGGAGTTTTAAAGAAGGTGACGACTCAAGTTCAATTCAAGGGATTGAACCGGTTTACTGTTCTGAACCGGACTGGGACGGAATGGGAGTTATTGAATGACTGCGTTTACGCTGTGAGGCACTGCGTCGACGCCACCAAAGTGAGTCATGAATGTAGTGTGATGTGGACAGGAAATAGTGAAGACCCATAGTATTTAGGCATTCTAAATACATTGAAATTATGAAGAGCTCCATTCTTACCATCACGCAAAGGACAGCACAAGAGCTCCATTCAATGCAGTCTGGTCTCGTTTCACACTAGCAGAGCCGGATAATTAGATAATCTATCGCGGCAATAAGCGTGCCAGCGCCTGCGTCCTCTCCAGCCTTGGAGGCTGGGGGGGAGACCATGTGCCTCCCCCTTCCCTTCCTGGTTCCTCTTCCTTGCCGCAGTCCATCACCGCTGGTGTCTCCGTCGCTGCCCCCGCTCCGTCGACCGTCCATGGCACCAACGGTACGGACGTGGGTCTCGTTCGTTCTCCTACTGCTGCGTGCGGTGCTTGGGCTTCGGTGCTTGACCTTTCGCCTCTGCTGGCCCCTTCGGCGTCCTCTGGAGGTCCCTCCGGTGGTGCTTTCAGCCCCTCCGCCGTGCCCAACGCCTCCCTCGTTCGACACGTCTTTAGCCACTCCGACACGCTACCGTTGGCGGGAACTTCTCTGTCGTGCGCTTTCTTGCCAGCTGGCTACACTGCCTCCCCCCTCGTCGGATCTGCTTCTGCTGGTGCTGCCCCTCACCCCGGCATCCTCCCGCTCTCTTTTCGTGTCTCCTCCGTGCTGGGCGGACCTCCATGTCTTGCCGGTGCCGGCGTGTTGTCAGTAGCTCTGGTTTGTCTGGCATCCGGGATCTCTTCCCCAGCTCCGGTGGCCGGCCACCCTTCATCCTCCGCCGGTGGCCTTCCCTTCCACGTCGTATCTCCCTCTGGGCCTGGGGTTTCCTCCCAGGCAGGTACCAGTGGCGCTCCCCCCTGCTGCTTCCCTGCCCCCGCCCGCCTTCGGCCGTGATGGGACAGCGGCGGGATCCGATTCTCTGTTTATTGTCCCAAGCGTGTGTGCAACTCCCTTCTCCGCCGCTGATCCATCTCCGCCCTCTTGCGACGCTGGACGAGCTGCCTCTGCCCCTCCGGTCGCTGCGCCTTCGCCGGTCGACGCCGCTGCGTCTCTTCCGGCTGCACTCGCCGTCCCCGACGATGGGTGCTCCCTGCCGACACCAGCTCCTCCAGCATCAGTTGCCTCTGCGGCTGGTGCGTCAACTTTTGGCCCCCAAGGCCCTTCTCCGTCTTTTGCCGCCGTGGGCGGCTATGCGGTGGACCGAAGCCCTCCTGGCCCCACTTCTGTTCCGTCGTCTTCCCCGGCAAGCCCGCCCGACTCGCAGGCCCTTCCCAACTCCAGGGTTATGTCTCTGCCCGGAGCGCCTGCCAAGCTGCTCGCAAGTGCTGTTGTGGCTGCCCCCTCCGCCCTCCGTCTGCCATGAGTTCTCACAGGAGATCCAACTCCACCAGTTCCACTCGGGACCGCTGATGGGTTCGTCTGGTTGCTCTGTCTTGCCGGTCGCCCTCTCGTTTGTGGTTTCTTGTTTTGGCCACGTGTTTGGCTGTTGGTTGTGTTCTTCTTTTAATTTTTTGGACTTTGCCGTTGTGTTGTATTGGCCCTCTTGTCATCCTTGACAGGGTGTTCACTCTCCCCCGGACCATGCTCGTCCCTTGTATCCCCCCATGTTATGTTCCTTTTCTTTCTGCACTTCTTATTGGAAAATCGCTTGTCTGGTGGCCGGGGTGGCACGTCCTATCCCTTTCGCAATGAAGGGATGAACGGACTCCCTCGTTCCTCACCTTGCAAGTATTACCTTTAGTTAAAAAAAAAATTATGAAGAGATGAGATTACATTCAGGGATTTTTAATCGATAAAAATCAAGTTCCCTTATGAGATATATGATGAGAAATTATGAGAGCCCCTAATTCATTTAATGATGTGGAGTAAAACAATCTTAAGACTTTGAGATAAATCCTTGAACAAGAAGAGCATGATTATGGAATAAGGATTGAACAATTTTCACACTTGGAACTTTCTCAAAACTTATCCCTAGAATGTTCAATTTCAAGAGACCCTTATAGTAGTGAATTTAACTCGAATTGAGAATGAACTCTAAAGGATTTTATTTTTGAGCAACAGGTTTATCAGACACCAGAGTCCCCGGTTACTTAGCATAGCTAACTATTCTGCACAACTGAAACAGAGTTGGCAACTCACATCATGACATGCCTTTTAGCACTTCATTGGTGCATGAAGGTAGTTTTTCAGTGGAAAGTTACCATTGCTCTGCACTGAATTATTTTTTCTTTTAAAATAGAGGTACCAGCCCACATCATGACATGTCATTAGCACTTCTTTGGTGCATAGAGATAGTTTCTCATTGAAAGCTTGCCATTGCTCTACAATTTATTATATGTATATTTGTATATATAGGGTATATTTCTTCAGCTCTTATTACCCCTTTGCTGAGTTTAAAATCAATACAGATATTAAATTCATTTGCACAAAGGTCTCTTTACTTTTGATCATCATAGTTCAAGAAATGATGAGTTCTCAGTTTTATTAAATGGTTCTGAAACTATTCCATATGCACAGCACTTTTGTGTTCATGAATTTTAGCACTCAAAGAACAGAAGATTCATAGATCTCCAATCATTAATATAGCATAGAGACAGTCAGTAAAGATCACCACTTCTTATAAAGGAATTATCATTTTAGCTCCCCCTGAATCTATGACATCAATTCACATTTCAAATCTCAAGAAACTTCCCTCATACTCAAGATTGAGTGGTTCTTCACTACAGGTTGAAAAACTGAATGTAGAAGAAACAAGGTTGATGAAAGGTTGAGAAGACGACACCAAGTCTCAGACACATTGAGGTACTAGAAGATTTCAACAAGAAAAGGATATGTGAGATCCAAACTTCAGAGCTTCGGTAGCCCTTCTGAAGTAATTCAATTTATTCCAGAACTTATTTGCATCAGGTTTATATCAGTGCGTCAACTCAACCAAGTGACTGCGTTAACTCATTCAACCAGTCAGTTCAACTTCCAGCCTGTTTCCAGAAGGTTTCTGTCAGTGCGTTTACTCAACCAGGTGACTGCGTTAACTCACTCAACCAGTCAGTTCAGTTTCCAGACTGTTTCTAGAATGTTTCTTTCAGTGTTGACTCAGTCTCATAAACCACTCTGCAGATACCCAGATAATTGAATCTAACAGAATAGAATTGCACTCCTTAGCAAGTAAAGTCTGATGCAAACTTTCCCTCCATTTATTCATGACTGAAAATATGAATGAAGATGCAATCGTTGACATGATGGCTTTTTATTTGTCATGAGTTATTAAACAGATATGCTCAAAACTAAACTCCCCCTAAATCTGTGACTTATTTAGAAATCATGCATTGGCAATTCAAATAAGAAATGTAATCAATTTATATCTAGGCAAAGTTAATCAGACAAGTTTCAAGGAAGAAAACAAGCAATCAATTTAGGCAACAAGATGAGGATTGCTCAATCCAAGCTCTCTCCTAAGACAAGAGAATCTTTCATTATTCAGTGGCTTGGTGAAGATGTCAGCTAGTTGATGTTCTGAGTCTACAAAAATCAATTTAAAGCTTCCTTTATTAACTTCATCTCGCAAGAAGTGATGCCTTATTTCTATATGTTTGGTCCTAGAGTGCTGGATGGGGTTCTTTGCCAGGTTAATGGCACTTGTGTTATCACATAATATTGGGACACATCCAAGATCAGTTTGATAATCTTGGAGTTGGTGTTTGATCCACAACACTTGAGTGCCACAACTCCCTGCAGCGACATATTCTGCCTCTACAGTGGATAGTGCCACTGAGTGTTGTTTCTTGGATGCCCAAGAAACCAAACACCCTCCCAAAAATTGGCAATAGCCACTTGTGCTTTTCCTGTCAAGTTTGCATCCAGCATAGTCTGCATCTGAGTATGATACTAGATCAAAAGTGCAAGATGCAGGATACCAAATCCCTAAGTCTCGAGTTCCAGCAAGGTATCGAAAGATACGCTTGACAGAAATTAAGTGAGATTCTTTACGATCAGACTGAAAACGAGCACACATGCATACACAAAATTGGATGTCTGGCCTAGATGCAGTAAGATAGAGGAGTGATCCGATCATACCTCGATAAGTCTTTGCATCTACTATTTTACCTTTCAGATCTGCATCCAAAGTTGTGTTGGTGCTCATGGGAGTGCTGATTGCCTTAAGATTCTCCATTTGATATTTCTTCAATAATTCAGAAATGTACTTTGCCTGGTTGATGAAGCATCCATCCTTGTTTTGGGTGATTTGTAGACCTAGAAAAAATTGAAGCTCACCCATTAGACTCATCTCAAATTCTGTGGTCATCAAATTTGCAAATTCCTCACACATACTTGGTTTAGTGGATCCAAAGACTATATCATCAACATAGATTTGAACCAGAATAATGTCATTATTTCTTACCTTGGTGAATAGAGTTTGGTCCACTTTACCTCTTGAATATCCTTTCTCAGTGAGGTATGAGCTGAGTCTATCATACCATGCTCGAGGTGCCTGTTTAAGCCCATAAAGAGCTTTGTCTAATCTGTAAACATGGTCAGGGTAGTCTATAGATTCAAAACCAGGGGGTTGTTCAACATACACCTCTTCTTTTATTAAACCATTAAGAAATGCACTTTTTACATTCATTTGATGGAGTTTTATTCCATGATAACATGCATATGCAAGTAATAATCTAATAGCTTCTAATCTAGCTGCTGGTGCAAAGGATTCTTCAAAATCAATGTCAAATTCTTGGTTATATCCTTGTGCTACCAGTCTTGCTTTATTTCTTATCACAATTCCATTTTCATTTTATTTATTTCTAAAGACCCACTTAGTTCCAATTATTGAAAGTTCATTGGGTCTTGGCACAAGGTGCCACACTTTATTTCTTTTGAATTGATTTAATTCCTCATGCATTGCATTTATCCAGCAATCATCTTTCAGGGCTTCAGTTACATTTTTAGGTTCAATTTGAGATATAAGAGCTAAATTGTCCATTTCTTCAATAGCTCTAAAATGAGATCTAGTTCTGGTAGGGTCATGCAGATTACCAATAATGCTTGATAGAGGGTGGTCTTTTAGCATTCTAACATTGGTCAAGGAGTTACCTTCATTAGCATATGCATTACCTCTAGTACTTGATTCTGCTAGATTCTCATTTGACCTTGGCTCTTCCTCTTGAGTGTATTGTTCTTCCTTTTCTTCAAGAAACTCTCCATCATCTTTGTCCCTGCAAGATTGTTCATTTTCAGACCTGATATTCATTTCATCGAAGACAATATGTGGAGACTCTTGAACAGATTGAGTTTTGACATTTAGGACTCTATATGCCCTAGAGTGATTTGAATATCCTAGAAATATGGCTGGTTCACTCTTAGGTTAAAATTTATCTAAGTCCCGTTTGTGATTATTTTGAACAAAACATTTTGATCCAAAAACTCTGAAATGTATAATAGAGGGCTTCTTACCTTTCAACAATTCATATGGAGTCTTTTTGGACAAAGGTCTTACCATTGCCCGGTTTACAATGTAGCAAGCTGTATTTACCGCCTCTGCCCAAAACTTCCTTGGGAGTTGTCCTTCGATCAACATTATTCTAGCCATCTCGACAAGGGTTCTGTTCCTTCTTTCCACCACTCCATTCTGTTCAGGAGTTCTTGGAGATGAGAACTTGTGAGATATTCCCATTGCCCTGTAAAAACCATCAAATTCTGAATTTTCAAATTCTCCTCCATGATCTGACATGATAGATGAAATAGTATACATACCATCCTGCTGAACTTTCCTGAAGAATGCCTGAAATTCTTCAAATGCATCATTCTTATGAGTTAAAAAGAATACCCAAGTAAACCTAGAAAAGTCATCTACCAAAACAAATCCATATTTATTGCCACTCAAACTTGCTGTTCTAGTGGGTCCGAACAGATCCATGTAAACAAGTTCAAGTGGTCTAGAAGATTGATTTTCAATTCTGGATTTAAATGACATCCTAGTATGCTTGCCTTGAGTGCATGCATTACAAATTTTGTCATTTTGCTTAAATGATACATTAGGCAGACCATTCACCATGCTGAATTTGGCTAACTTATGCATGACACTATAGCTAGCATGTCCTAGTCTACAATGCCATAGCCAAGCCAGTTCACTTTTATTCACAGCTAGACAAAGATTATTATGAGCAGGATCATCAAAATCTACTATGTACATGTTATTTATTCTGTTTTTAGAGAATTTAACACTTTCAGACTGCTTTTCAATAATGGTGCATGCATGGGAATCAAACACAACTTTGTGCCCCCTATCACACAGTTGGCTTATACTAAGAAGATTGTATTCTAATCCTTCAACAAGTAACACATCATCAATAGAGTTTAGGGGAGTTTTGCCAACTTTACCTTTTCCAATTATTTTACCTTTATTGTTCCCCCCAAACGTGATATGTCCTCCTTCTTTCTCAACTAGGAGATAGAATTTTGCCTTATCGCCCGTCATGTGCCTTGAGTAGCCGCTGTCAAGGTACCATCTATTGTGTACAGCTGCAAGACACTCCTGTAAATCACATCAAACAACGGATTTTGGAACCCAAATACACTTGGGTCCCATCAGACCATATGATTGTGTCAAGTAAGATAGCATACTTTTGGGAATCCAAATCTGTTGTTTTGAGGATTTTTGAAATGTGGGGGTCATAGATTTGAAATTTTTCTGATTGGGTTGAGGTACCCTTTGGAATTCCCTTTTTGAACCATTTATGTTGTTGGAGAAGTATGAAGTTTTATTCTTGTTCTCATTACAATAGTTATTGTGACTCCAAGAAGCATTGGGGAACCTAGGATGAGAAATTTTAGAAGAATGTTGAGTTCTTGAAGGGATGAAGGTTCGCTGCGTAGACCCTATCACATGATTGTGTTGACTCATCCACTTAACCTTTCGGTCATATGGGTTCTGGTATATAGGGTGCGTCGACGCCCTGTAGTGGCTACGTCGACTCATTCTCACATTTCTGAAAAAATACCCATTCGGAAAGGGTGTATGCGTTGACGTAGTGTGGACACTGCGTTGACGCTCCCAATGGTTTGTTCTAGCATTATTTCTGTAGAACCCCTGGGACATGGGTTGAGTGGACGCAGGATGCCCAGTGCGTTGACGCGACTGTCATGTACCAGTCCTATGACTCCCTGAATTTCTATATCCTTGATACTGGGTTGATGAGCTAGGGTCTATAGGCTGACTTGAGGGTTTACTTCTGAACTTAGGCACATTCTTATGATGGTTCGCATTTAAGGTATCACACATTTTCTCTTTGCCCTTTTCTTTTCTGATTTCATCTGTCTGTTTTCCTTCTTCCTGATTTTCCCCACAAGACTTCTTTTCAGCCATTTGGCTCTGCTCATATGTACCTTGTTCAGAAACAAATGTTATAAATCTAGTTCCTAGATCCTTCTTCTTGGTTGGATTATAACCAAGTCCTTCTTTTCCAAAATTGCTTCTTATTCCCATGACAGCTTCAAGATTGTTTTTACCTTGTGTTAATTTCTCAAGAGAGGTTTGTTTGCTTGAATTCTCATCTTCCAATTTCTTCAAATTTTCTTGGAGTTCCTGATTTACTCCTTGAATTGCTTCATATTTTTCTTCAGTAATTTTTACATCACTCTCCAATTTTTGCATTCTGAGTTTCAGGTCATCCTGAATTTTTAGTAAATATTCGTTTTGTCTATTCATCTCTATTAATTGATCTCTATATTGGTCACTTTCATCAAGAAACTTTCTTAAACTGGTTATTTCAGCTTCTAGGCACTCGATTTTATCATTCAATGAATTTTCTTGACTAGTCAGATTTTTCCTTTTCTTGAGTGATTTATTTTCTTTCTTTGCATAATCATACTTATCTAGCAATTCATTAAATGCTTCTTCCCAATCACTGCAAGAAAAGTTTTCAGAAGAGGAAGTTACCTCATCCTTATCATCTCCCTTAGCCATGAAACACATCTTAACATCACTCTCTTCTTCAGAAGTGATTTCTTCTTCATCTTCATATTTCTCCTCGTCACTCCACGTACTTATCATGGCCTTGGGCTTCTTGTTCTTCCATTTCGGTTGGACTTTCTTCACATTCTCTGGACATTCAGATTTTATATGACCTTGTTTCCTGCATTGGTAACAGACAACCTTGTCAGATTTCCTAGAGTTTTCTGATTTGAATTTCGAACTCTTTCTTACCTCTGGTCTTCTATTGTTTCTAAATTTACCTTCCTTCCTTAGAAACTTCCTGAATTTCCTGGTGAGCATTGCTATCTCACCTGAGTCATCATTTGAGGTAGATGAATGACTGTCATCTGAGCTCTCCTTGCTGCTTGGTCCTGCCTTTAATGCAATAGGCTTTTTCTTTTTCACATCCTCATCTGTCCTTTTGAGGTTCAGCTCATAAGCCATCAAAGATCCGATAAGCTCATCAGGGGTAGTGGTAGGAAGATTCTTAGATTCCTCAACAACAGTGGCCTTGGTGTGCCAAACTGGACTTAGGGATCTAAGAATTTTCCTGACCAGTTCGTAATCAGTGTAAACCTTTCCCAGACCTCTAAGACCATTCACTAATAAGGTTAGTCTAGCATACATTTCAGATATATTTTCCTCTGGCTTCATTCGAAAAGCTTCATATTCAGAAATTAACATATTGGCTTTTGTCTCTCTTACCTCTGACGTACCTTCATAGATGACTTGAAGTATGTCCCACATTTCCTTGGCACTGGCACATGAGGATACTCGTGAAAACTCCATAGGATGCAATGAGCATTGCATGATGTTCATAGCTTGCCAATTGACATTGGACTTTCGAATATGCTCCTTCACCCATAGTTCTTCATCTCCTTCTAATTGATATGGTCCCTTGCTCACGACTCTCCAAATCTCATGGTCCTGAGCTCTCAGAAAAACCTGCATCCGATTTTTCCAGTAAGCATAGTTAGTGCCATCAAAGAAGGGTGGCCTATTCACTGCATACCCTTCACGCATGAGCCCCTTGTTTTCCATTCCACTAAATCTCTCTGGGTTGTGAGACCCTTGACAAGAGAGCCGAGCTCTGATACCACGTGTTGGATTAGGTGGAAGGTCAAACTAGAGGGGAGGGGTGAATAGGTTGACCCTTTGAAAAATTAATGCAAGATCACACTCGCTCTATAGATCAGAATGCTAATTAGAAGTTCAGTAAACATAGTATATATGAAGATCGTGCCTAATCAAACAGCTAACGATAGATGGATAATGTGAGAATAGCAAACCACACAACGAACACATATTTTTATAGTGGTTCGGTCTCCCTGTGGAGACCTACGTCCACCCCTCACTAAACCAGTGAGGATCCCTGCTGTGCTATACAGCTTAGCTTCACCGAGGAACTACTTTCTCAAACAACGCTGAGCGTTACAGCTTGGCTTAACCAGAGGAACAGATCCTCTAAACCGCTGACAAATAGCTTGCAGGCAACACGCCCAACTTCTCTTGATCCAAGCACAGTCTGCTGGATCAATCCCCTCCCTCTACTCAAACCAGTACGAGGGAGAAACAATATAACAGAGTTCAAATTGAAAAGACAATCAATAAACGAAATCACTCAGTAATGAAAGAATAATCTCATATCTATGAGGCAGCCGGATCTCAGGCTTGAATTCAGAAATCTGGGAGAAAAAGCTTCAACGATCAGCTAATCTTCTTCTTCTGAAATGTAGATGAACTTGCGATGGATCATTGCTCCTAGATCTCCTCAAGTCTTCAGCAGATCGCCATCAGGAAGAAGATGAACTCCCAGTTCCTCTTGTGAGGTTCTCTTACTCAGCCTTGTCCGCAGCAGCTTCGAAATCTCCAAAACCTTCTTCAATCATCCAGTTCCCCGCGCTCACTTCCAGATCCATGTAATATATATCTAGTGGGCCCCAACCAGATTTTCTGGTTAGCCCAATGATTGCTCTGCATATAGCCTTCTAGAATAGCGAGGGAAAAATAGATCGCAAGCGCTTTTGGCTGATGTGGCCTTTGACGTCACTTACGATTGGGGTCCACCCAACTAATCTCGTGAGTAGTTCAGATGGCGTCAACCCATTGAGTTCACGAGGTTGACGCAACCTTGAAATCCCTCACATGGCTTTGAATGCAATGCTAGATGCGTTGACGCATGGGGTCACTGCGTCAACCCACTGAACTGTCCCAGAGCCAATTTCATATTCAGATTGAACTGCTGCGTCGACGCTGTCATGCTGTAGCATTGACGCACTGGGTTATTCCAGTGAACCATAACTCTACCTTTTTAACTGCTGCGTCGATGCTGCTCTACTGTGGCGTTGACGCAGTGAAGTAGATCTATGAGTGCCTCTGCTTCTTAAGCTGATGCGTCGACTCTGAAATAGTGTGGCGTTGACGCACTGAGATTATATCAGTGACTTATGATTTTGCCTCTTCAACTGATGCGTGGACGCCTTGAACTCCCAGCGTCGACCCTGTTTCTTTCTTGCATCAAAGATGAACCAAATGGAAGCGTTACTGAATCAAGATTTAATTTAACACTTTGAGTTGAATTCAACATTCACAACTCATGGTTGTCATCATCAAAACCAGGGGCTCAACAGACATATCTTACCTCATTTCTTTTATGAGGAGACATATTTCTCAGTGAACCAGTGTCATTGCTCTGACACAATTAGCTCTCATAAATTTAGTAATTCAGATTGTTTAAGGACAATACTTAGCTGAAGTTTCTCAATCAAAGATGCCTTTGTACTAAAGATAAACTTTCAGATTCAAGAAGGCAAATTAAGTTAAAACATGAAAAGCTGGTGTAAGTCTATTAAGTCTAAGTGCAGCCCTTTTCAAGACAATTAAACTTTAAACCTCAAGAAATCATTAATATTAAACCAATAGCTTTCATGTTCAGGGCAGTCATAAAGCTTCATAAAGGAAGATTCTTCTAGAAGATTTGCTCTGATGACAGACCGAAAAACCTCCAAGAAGTTCAAGGCATTTGAGAAATTCTAGAACTAGTTAGCTAGTCAAGCGAGAGATGACAGATTTCAGACAATCTAGAAGACTTCATGGACATTAAAAGTATTTCAGACTCGAGGTATAATCATGGAGCATTAACATTATTATGCATAGGTCTGATTTGAGCAGGGAGTGCAAATGAGTAGAATGAGAATAAATAGAGAGCACTCCCCTTGAGGATGTGCACATGGTTTCAGATAGCAGGGAGGCAGACGTTGAATAGGTCTCAGGTCTACCTGATTAACCCCTTAAGAGGATGCAGACTGTACACATGTCAACAAGAATGACTGCACGAATGTAGACTAAATTTTTGATGTTGACTCCCCCTAAACAAGTGCATGGGTTGACAATGAAGTATGCAACCTTTGACTTAACTGAACACATGATCCATTAAAAATTATGCCACTAGAGATGCCATCTCTGGGTCCCTTTAACATGGTGTGCATTGGTGTGTATGAGACCACATCATGATGCAATCATGGGTTATTTGCAATGCATTCTGAACTAAGATGCAAATTTGATTTTACCATGTGCAGATGGATACATGCTACTTACTCTCTCTTTTTGATGATTTCAATATGGTATGCAATCAATTCTGAAATTAGTATATGCATGATAACAAGTGCACATGGGTAAACTATGAAATGCAGGAGCTCCCCCTGACTTTATGCACTGAATGTCCGAATTCTGAGTGCAGCACATGCAATGGAATCTGATGAATTATTCACATGAACATCTAGACTGTTCTAATGATGGGTTGACCCTTGGTACCTGGCGGAGAACATAGGTCCTAAGACCACCTCATGCATAGTGAGTGCTTTCAGGCAAGCATAACCTGCCTTTCCACAACCCAGTATTTTATATACCAAGGTGTCATGCAGAGTTGGGTCCCTTGAACATGAAATGCATGATAGTGCATGAAATTTCAGGATAATGCTTAATGACCACAACACATACAGATTCAACCATATGCAATGCATTTCTACACTTAGGTGCAAACTCTTAAACTCCCCCTTTGTTCAATGCTCATGGAAGTTAAGATAGACAATCAGCATGTTATTTGTCCATGTGAGTGCTGAGTTGTAATATATGCAGCCATGGAAGACATCATCTAAAACAATGATCAACAATGCTAAGGAAGAGGTTCACATGGTTATTAAAAGGTAGCATGAATTAAATAACAATTCATCATCATAGCAATTCCATCAGCATGATAAATTTTTCATAGATTACGTAGCTGAATTAATTGATCTCTAGCACAGGGCGGAGGTTTGGATCTGAGACCCTGCTCATGCATAGTGAGAGTTCCGGGCAAGCTTGACTCGCCTTTCATCTCTACAGCATTTGATATACCAGAGGTCAACCAAGGTGTAAGTAAGTAATCTAGCTTAGATGTTCATCTCATACCTTGGGGGAATTTAGATGGAGCATGGAAGTTTTCAGACATGCAGGATTTACTAAGAGCGAGAGTAATTCTAAATGCAATGACTCATGATAACCCTAACATGAAGATTTAACATGAATTAAAAATTTATTTACATACCTGTGCCTTGAGCTTTTATCTACGCGAGCATCCAATGTTCAGCTCCAAGGCACCCTACACCCAAAATTCCCATTTGAGATCTTTAGGTACCCAAGCTTGCTTGAGTCCTTGTGGGTTAGTTTCATGTCCAGTAGCTTGGCTCACCTTTTTCAGGGCAATCAAATCATCTTTCATCATTGTATGACAATCATACATCTCATGCCCATTTTTCCCACAATAGAAGCAACGCACAAAAGATTGAGCATCCTTCTTATGTGCATGTGGGTGAGCATGAAAGTTACCCCTTTTGACATTTCTGGACTGAGATTTATACCTTCCCTTCAGATGCCAGTAGTCTTGATCAGTGTGACCAATTTTACCACAATAGAAACAATGAATATTCATTTTATGGAAAGCATGGTATTTAACATTGCCTTTCCTACCATGAATATCAACACAAGCAAACTTGTTTTTCTGTGTTGGCCTTTATGTTTCCCTTTTCTGATTTCTGTCTTGTTTTTTATTTTTCTAGGCACTAAACTGTTTTGGGGGACCACTAGAGGTGCTGGCTTCATGTGATCCAAAGACAAAAGGTGTATGCAATTTGTTCTCATAGGTCTTTTTAATCACCGGGTTGTAGCCTAACCCTTCTTTCTGAAAGTTCACTCTAGTCCCCGAAATTTTATCTAGATTGTCTTGGCCTTGCACAAATTTTGATAGTGAGTTGTTTAATTCTTTGTTTTCATTTTCCAATAAGGAGACGAGCAGTTCAGATTCAGCAAGGTCCTCTTCGCATGTGGCCAATTGCTCATTAAGCATGGCGTTCACCCTTTTAAAATTCTCAATATCTAGCTCTAGGACATGCACTATTTCAGAACAATTATCAATAACAGATTTGCCTTTTTCAAGAGCAACCAGCTTTTCAATCAAGAGATTATTTGTTCTTTCAAGTTTTTGTTCTCTTCAATCAGACCATCATCATGTATCAGTTCACTAGACAGAGTTTGATTAAAACACATTGATTCAAATTTCAGTTTCAGCTCAGAGATTTCATTTTGAAGAGATCCATTTTCATCTCTCAGAAAATCTATTTTCTCTTTATGCAAGTCCACATTGTTCGTTAAAGCTTCATTTACCTCTTCAAAGGCAAAACAAGTATTACAAAAGGACTTCTTACAAGAGCTATTTTCAAGTTTCTTTTTCAACTTTTGGTTCTCAGATTTCCCTTTCTTGTATTGTTTACTCAACTCATCATAGGCCTCCATGAGTTCTTCAAAAGTAAAGTCCTCGGAGTCAGAGCTTACCTGAGATGAGGATGGATTGCTTGACTACTCTGATCGATCAACCATGAGGCATTCATGCGCTTGTTCTTCTCTCTTCTCATGGATGTTCACCAACACATCCAAAACTTGCCTCGCTGTCACGTCCCGAGCGCGGAAGATACTCAGATGCGTGACGTGTCTATATAGATCGTGTCATTAGAGCGATAAAATTTTGACATACATAATTACGGAGTGTGTAAAAGATTAATAAAATTTAATAATTCCAATAGTCCAAGTGATGATTATTTGATTAACCAAAGGAATTAAAAGATAGCCCATGACAATTCCAAATTTAAAATCCAACACTAGGCTACATGCCTTAACATGGGTTGGACAACTAAATTGACATATTGAAATACAAAGTAGGACTCAAATAAAATTCAAAGACGCGACTAGCTAATGCTAGGTGATTGGCGTTCTAGCACTCTTCACTCGGTCTCAATCCCATTCTTGTAGCTATCCGAATCACCTGAAAATGTTAGGAAGCAACTGGATGAGTGAATCGCTTAGTAGGAATTACATCTCAAATTTGAGCAATCTTTACGTGATTTACAATTTGCATGTATTATCAGTATGGCTATGCATGATGTACGTATAAGAAAAATCAGGTATACAGGTAAATCTTGGCATGATGAACAATAAGAGATCAAGAACTGTATAAAGAGAGTATATCAAGATTTCAAGTATTTGACAAGCAATATTTCAAGAATTTATAGATGTAAATGCCACTTCGGGGCAAGCAGGGATTCGTGTACAAGTATGAACGCAAGTACAAGAATGAACTCGTGTACAAGTATATCTCAGGTACGAGCAAGTAAAAATTCAATTCAAGCAAGTAATGTCAAGTACGTATCAGTAGAATTGACTATTTTAATCAAGCAAGTATTTTGCCCTTTCTCGGGTCACAAGTCAAGTATTGCCCGTTCCGGGCCACGCAAGTCAAGTCAAGTAAAGAGAGAGTAGGGGTGGAGTGTCTCAAGTCAAGCAAGTACTCCGGTGCAATGTTAAACACCGTGGTCAATAAACTCCCATAGGCACAAGTACCTTCGGGTGCTCCTCCCAGGACCAGACCGGGCCCTATATGCACAGCATTTCATGTATTACTTTTGACATCCACTCTCGTTTATAGTCAATGTGGAATTTCAAGAAATTAAGAAACGTAGTATTACAGACAAGATTAACTAGTCATTTGGTTATGGAGGACTCTAGAGGTGGCCCCTACAGGCTCAAGAGGTGGCTCCCGTCATGTAGCACTTTACGCCGTACGGCCTCAAGAGGTGGCTCCCACAACGTAGCACTTTGCCCTGCATGGCACTTAGCTCCAACACTCCCAAATGGTAGTTTAAGAGATTCAAGGTTTGACCATGTAGGATATACACAAGTAGATTTTTCATGGAATGGAATTCAGAACTCATAATATGCAGGAATATAGATTAGGGTTGTGTTTGCACAATTCACGAGACAGATCAATATCAGAAGTTGTAATCACTGAATTGGCGCCTGGGGGTTTGCCAATCTTTCAATTTTTCAATTTTTAGAATTATATATATATATATATATATATATATATCAAATTGGCACATGCCAGGGAGTCTTCATTTAATTGAAGATGACCTGGTCGCCGCTATTTAAGTAATTGGCGCCCTGGCTTGGGGCGCCAATTACAGAGGGTGATTTTTTGAATATATATATATAAATAAAGAATTGGCACCCTTACAGGCAATTTTCAATTAATTGAAGACTTGTTGGCTGCCGCTATTTGATGAATTGGCGCCCTGGATTGGGGCGCCAATTTTAATGGGTGATTTTCACCCAGTAGATACGTTTTGTGACTCAAAACACTATTCATTTCGGAAAAGTTTCTCGAAAATATAATTTACTGATATTAACAGGTAGTGTAAAACCTCGGGAGTCCAAAAACATGTTCAGGTATAATTGTTGGGTTTTGGTTTCACATATATGAAATTTTCTAATGTTGTATCTTTAATTTCTCAAGAAATGGAATTGGCGCCCCTATAAGTAGTCTTCATTTAATTGAAGACTCTTCGGGGTGTCACCAATTTGATGAATAGGTGCAACTAATTGACCACACTACTGCGAGTCACCAATTAAGTTGTTTTCCAAGTGGGTTATACTTCGTATCAGAACGATACGTTCTGTGATACAAGTTACTATTCATTTTTCCAAAGTTTTTTCGAATCAGAATTCGAGGACATGGTCAGGTGGAGAAAAATCTCAGGGTCACAGAAGTATATTCAGGCAAAATTTTCGTGGTTCAGTTTATTAGTTATAGATTTTTGAATACGTTGATTTACTAATTACTGAAAATTCTAGAAAATGGAATTGACGACATTGCACATGTCTTCAATTAATTGACGACCATGCGCGAAGTCTTCAATTTTGAAATTGGTGCCCTGGTCAGGGCGCCATTTACAGGTGAGTGTTCACTATTCATCAGTATCAAAATGTTCCGAATCAGGAAGTAATGGTACGAGCATGTTGAGGTAAATGTCAGGATTCCAGAAACATGTTCATGTAAAAATTTCATGCTTTAGTTCGATAGTTATGGATTTTTGAATGTGTTGAATTATCAATTACTGAAAATTACAGAAATGGAAATGATGACAGTGCGAAGTGTCTTCATTTAATTGACGACCCCTCGAGGGGTCTTCAATTTGGTAATTGCCATTTACTTGAGAGCTGGGCCTCTCGAGTTTTTAAAACATGTAAGTAATTTGTGTATAGAGGTTCTATACTAAAGTTTAAAACATGGTTATTAAGACTGTAAAACTAGTGAAATAAAATATGTTCAAAAACGCATGAAATCATGATAACATATTATGTTCCAACTCATAAAGATCATGGTAACAGGTTGTGTAAAAACAATCATATATGATAGGTGTAACATGCTATTAAAAATCTGGGTAACATGGTATATATATGGTTATTTTTTATCATGATAAAGCCGGTAATATCGCATGGATGATGTGTTAATCTAACTCTAAGCATGCATGTTTCATTAACCTATTTAGCTACTAGTTAGGCAATGATTTGAGAACACCTACTTGTGACGTGAATTACGAGGTTTAGAATAAAGAAGCCGCAGCAGGACGTAGACTTTGGGAAGAAGACGCTCCTTCAGCACTGATGGCGGCAGTAGCCTCTGACAGTGCTATGGAGGGAATTAGTTATAGGGAATTGCAAAGTATTGGTTTATTGCCTTGCGGGTCCTGCTGAGTAGGCATGGTGTTTGCCAGCTAAAATGGGTTGTTCGTGTCTCAACCTTTTAGAAACATAGATTAAATGACGCCCTTGTAAGGGGTCGTTCATTAATCTAGGTTGTATTATTTATGTAAATGACGTCTCTGCATGATGGCGTCTATTAATCTGGGTGTCATTATTCAAGAGAATGATGCCCTTGCAAGAGGGCGTTAACTGTTAGACAAAACTGCCACCTTCACGTGTTGGCATTCATGGTGTACATATATATATATTAATATTATAATGGGATGGGGCCCTAACGGAAATGGCGCCTCCATACAAGGTCTTCAATTTAATAATTGGCGCCCTGGCAGGGGCGCCAATTCACTTGGTGGTGGACAAGGTGGAAACCCACTACGTACCACCCATGTGCATAAAGTTGGGTTGCATATTTATATGCTAGTCCTTTTATGGTTTAGTTCTTTAAGCAAAGCCTCCATATAGAATTCTTTTAAGAAGAGTAGATTACGTATGCATAAAGTGATGGGTTGTAATTTATATACTAGCCCCCTAAGGTTTGGCTCTTTACATAGAGCCCTCGTGATTCTTTTATGGCATAAAGTAAGGTTGGCTTATATATTTATATTATAGTCCTCATGAGGTTGGGTTCTTTATGTAAGACCTTCATGTATGATTTCTTTTAAGGAGAAGTTTTGAATTTACTCAAAGGTATTTATCGGGGGTGCTACACCCTCCCCCACTTAAAAGAATTTGGTCCCCAAATTCAACTGCATTATACGGGAATAGGAAAGGTGCAGAGTACTTACAATTAGAATAACTCTGGAAATCTCCTCTTCATAGATTCTTCAGTTTCTCATGTAGCTTCTTGTTCTAAGCATCGATTCCATTGGATTTTCACCATAGGGATCGTCTTGTTCCTTAGAACTCGAACTTCTCGGTCGAGGATCCTCGTTGGCTTCTGCTCGTAGGTAAGGTCCTTCTGTACCACTAAATCATTATGGTCAATGACATGGAAAGGATCGTGCACGTATTTCTTCAGCAGAGAAACATGAAATACGTTGTGCACTTCTGATAGTTGCGGAGGCAGGGCGATGCGATAAGTCACCTCGCCTACTCTTTCCAGCACTTCGAATGGACCAATAAACCTTGGTGTTAGTTTGCCTTTAACACCGAATCTTCTAATGCCTCGGCCGGGAGATACCTTAAGGAAAACATGATCTCCGACTTGAAATTCCAGATTTCACCTTCTGTTATCAGCATAAGATTTCTGCCTGGACTGTGCTATCTTTAACCTTTCTCTAATGAGGTGTATCTTCTCGGTAGAATCGCGTACCATGTCTGGGCCTAGAATTTATTTTTCACCGACTTCATCCCAGCATATAGGAGATCAGCAACTCCTGCCATATAATGCCTCAAAAGGTGCCATTTGTATACTGGCTTGATAGCTATTGTTGTATGCAAATTCGGTTAGTGGTAAGTGGTCATGCCAGCTTCTGCCGAAGTCTATAATGCATGCTCTCAACATATCTTTCACAACTTGATTTGTCCTCTCGGTCTATCCATCTGTCTGGGGATGGAAAGCAGTACTGTAGTTGAGTTTCATCCCCAGAGAGTGTTGTAGACTCTTCCAGAAATGAGAAGTGAAGCGTGGGTCTTGGTCAAATACGATCGAGATGGGAACTCCATGCAATCTAACCATCTCCTTAATATACAGGGCAGCAAGTACGTCGACTGACCATCGGCTTTTGATGGGTAAGAAATGGGCCAATTTAGTTCGCCAGTCGATAATCACCCAAATTCCATCATATCCGCCCCTAGACTTGGGCAATCCCATGATAAAGTCCATGCCAATGTCTTCCCACTTCCACTTGGGAATATCCAGCGGATGTAGCTTTCTGGCATGTTTTTGATGTTCCACCTTCACTTGTTGGCATGTGAGGCAACGCGATACAACGTCTGCTACCTCCCTTTTCATGTTAGGCCACCAGAAAGTTCTTTTTAAGTCTTGGTACATCTTAGTAGCTCCAGGGTGGATCGTGTACCTCGATCTATGAGCTTCTTCAAGAATCTTCTTCTTCAATTCGGGACAGTCGGGCACACATGTCCGTTCATGAAATAACAGTCTGCCATCAGATGCCAGCTTGAAATCAAGTCTCTCGTCTAGCTTGCTCTTTATCTCCACTAGTGAGGGATCTTCTTCCTGCAGCTTCTTGATTTCAGGTAGCAAATCTGGACGTAGGCTCATATGAGATAGAATAATACACATGTTCTTCTCATCTGTGCTGATATCAAGCTCAGAGAATTTCTCCAGCAGCTTCCATTCTTGTATCATACAGTTGGCCAATATTGTTCTCGACTTTCGACTAAGGGCATCAGCTACGGAATTACCCTTACCAGGATGGTACTGTATAGTGAAGTCGAAATCCTTGAGATACTCGAGCCAACGCCTTTGCCGCATGTTCAGCTCCTTTTGGGAGAATAAGTACTTGAGGCTTTTATGATTGGAATATACAATGAATTATTCTCCGTAGAGATGATATCTCCAGATCTTCAAGGCAAATACTACCGCGGCCAGTTTCAAGTCATGCACCGGGTAGTTCTCTTCATGTTTCTTGAGCTGTCGGGAATAGTATGCAATGACTCTTTCGTTTTACATCATTACACATCCGAGGCCAATACCAGAAGCATCGGTATATACCTCGTATTTTTCTCCTTCAAATGGTAATGATAAGACTGGAGCAGTGGTCAAGAGATCCTTTAAGGCTTGGAAACTCTTTTCACAGTCTTCATTCCACTCATAAGGCACTTCCTTATGGGTTAACCTAGTCAGAGGAACAGTAATCTTGGAGAAGTCCTTGATAAAACACCGGTAGTAACTAGCTAGACCCAAGAAGCTTCGAATTTCAGTTGCATTTGTGGGTCGTTCCCAGTTCTTCACGGCTTCGACCTTTGACGGGTCAACAGCAATTCCGTTCTTCGAAATAATATGGCCTAAGAAGGATACTTCCTCGAGCCAGAATTCGCACTTGCTGAATTTGGCATATAGTTTGTTTTCCCTCAATATCTGCAGCGCCTTCTTGAGATGTTCTTCATGATCCTCTTCGGTCTTTGAATAGATCAGAATATCATCAATAAAGACCACAATAAATTGGTCTAAGTAGGGCCTGAATATGTTGTTCATTAATTACATAAAAGCTGCGGGGGCATTTGTTAGTCTGAAAGGCATAACAGTAAATTCGTAATGCCCATACCTGCTTCGAAATGCAGTTTTATGAATGTCTTCTTCTTTGATCTTCAGTTGATGGTAACCAGAATGAAGATCAATCTTGGAGAAATATGAAGCTCCAGATAACTAATCGAATAGCTCGTCAATCCTTGGCAGCGGGTATTTGTTCTTGATTGTAAGATGATTTAGTTACCGATAATCGATGCATAGTCTCATCGATCCATCCTTCTTTTTGACGAACAGCACGGGGGCTCCCCATGGAGAAGTACTCAGCCTGATGAAACCCTTTTTCAATAACTCCATTAGCTGCTCTTTTAGTTCCTTCAGCTCAGCAGGGGACATTCTGTACGGTGTCCTGGAAATAGGACCAGCACCAGGGACAAGGTCGATTGTGAACGACACTTCCCTTTCTGGGGGTAAGCTGGGTAAAACTTCTGGAAAAATATCGAGAAAATCCCGAATTACACGGATGTCTTCAGGTTTATCCTCATCGGCTTCCGTGGTAGTCACGAATGCTATGAAAGCCATGCATCCCTTATCCATAAGCTTTCTAGCTCGGAGTGCTGATATAAGAAGTGATTTACTCCGAGGGCTATTGTAAACTAGCTCTGGGAAATCCACGAAAGTTACCTTGCCATGCCGGCAATCTACAGTTGCTTGGTATGTGGATAACCAGTCGGCACCTAGTATGAAATCATAACCCTTCATATCTAGGCATATCAGGTCAGCAGGTAAAATGCTTCCCTTAATCATCACTTCACAATTTGGATAGTGATAAGTGATATCGGACTCGTTTTCAAGAGGTGTAGATATGACCAAATCTAACAGTTCATGTTTCTTAGAAAATGAAGCAGCAAATTTCTTGGAAACGAATGAATGAGTTGCTCCGGTATCAAATAAAACTTGAGCAATTTTTGAACAAATAGTGAGAGTACCTTCCACAATTCTACCTTCAGTGGGTTCCGTCTCTTGGAGAGCTTGCAGACGGCCTTGTCTCTTTACCAGACGCTTCTCGCCTTTGGTGTCTTGCTCCTTCATCAATGGGTAGTCTGGGATTCGATGCTCTCGGCTCCCACATCGAAGACAAGCTCCTAACTTCCTCCAGCATTCCTCGGTCTTATGACCAGCTTTATCACAATACTTGTAAATTTCCTTAGAGGGTGTGGCGGTGGAGAATGGCCTGTCATTCTTCTGGAATTTCTTCAGCTTGAAGGGCTCCCCTCCCATGAAGAACCTTTTCTTGTTGAATGATTGTTTGAATTTTCCAGGGCTTGTGACGGGTTCCTTCTTGTCTCTTCCTCGGATTCTCTCGGACAATTTGGTGGCATCTTCTAGCAATTGGGCACGCCGAACTATCTCCGAATAAGCTTGAATGTCCATCGGTGCAAGCTGTGTAATATAATGGCTCCGAAGCCCGTTGAGGAACCTTCTCGCCTTCATCTTTTCCGTACACACCAAGTGAGGGGCATACTTCGACAATCTTGAAAACTGGGCATCATATTCGGCCACTTTCAAGCCCCGTTGTTTTAGAACGGCAAATTCTGCGGCCTTCTTCTCCTGGATATGCTCGGAGAAATACTTGTTGTTGAAATGTTCCGTGAATTCATCCCATGTGACATGGTCTTCTGGCAGTGTTACTTCTATGGATTCCCACCAGCATCGAGCGTCCCGCTCCAGTTGGAATACAGGCAGTAAAACCTTCTCCTCGTCCGTGCATTGCATCACACGGAAGATTCGTTCCATCTCCTTTAGCCAATTCTCGGCATCCTCGGGGTCGGATGAACCCGTGAACCTCGGTGGGTTCATGTTACGGAAACTCCTGTGGAGATCACCCGCTCCACGGTTAGCTCCGCCTTGGGCCACTTGCTATAGTGCCTATGTAAGACATTGCACGGTGCGTTGAATCTCGCGCCATTGTGCTCTTTCAGTAGCCATGACCCTACAAAAGAGTGTAAGTATGATAAAAAAATTGGGTTAACTCGTAAGGTCAAAAGTCATTATAGAACTTAACCCATGGCTCTATCTGCCTCCCCGGGTAAAATGTATCTATCCTTGGACTCGGGTTTTTACCTATCCTTGGACTCAAGTTTTACCTAGATTTCAATCATGACCGTAATTTTTTCCGAACCTCTTATTTCTTCTAGTTTCCTAGGTTTGAAAACCTAGGCTCTGATACCACGAAGACTGTCACGTCCCGAGCGCGGAAGATACTCGGATGTGTGACCCGTCTATATAGATCGTGTCATTAGAGTGATAAAATTTTGACATACATAATTACGGAGTGCACAAAAGATTAATAAAATTTAATAATCCCAATAATCCTTCTTTGCTAGAGTATGCTCCTTAGTGCCTGTGTGCAAGAGTGCAGCAGGCAGCCAAGGCAATGTAAATGCAGTGCAGAGGATAACCAATGTGTAGACAGGATAACAGAAACCACAACGCTTAAGTGTACAGTGGAAATAACTCACATTGCATACGATGAAGCAAGCATATCAACCTGTGAATGGGCATAGAAAATATGGAGCAATCGCACAAGATGCACAACCTACAACACGGGAGATTTTTAAGGTGGTTCGGTTGCAGATCTACAACGTACGTCCACCCCTCACCAAACCAGGTGAGGCTTTCCTACTGACACACAGCTTACAGGCTCACAAGCCAACCGCTGACACATAGCTTGTGGGCTTCACAAAGTCGATCACTGACACACAGCTTGCAGGCTTCACAAAGCCAATCCATAGAACAGAACCACTTTCTATCTGTTTTCCTATAGCAGCCTGTAGGGACGGTTCAAGGTGAAATGATTGAAACAAAAAACACACAAAGGAAAACACTGCAAGTGCAGTAGAAAAACAAGAGCTAGAGAAATTAAAACACAAACTAAATCTTCAGATATAGATCTGGAAGTTGGTGACTACAGCTACAATTTCAGATCCGAAGATCTAACTTTTCAAGCTACGGTAGACTACAGGGCTGCGCGCTTTCAAGGCTGATCACACTTCTTTCTCTTGCTCTTATAGCACTGGACTGGGTCACCCTTAGTGCTGGGCTACGCTCTTCTTTTCTTTCCCACAGGTTCTTCTTGGATGCTCAAGGGGATGGCTTTCTTCCTAGGCAGCAGCGGCTTCTTCTCTTGAGGAAGCTTCATATATATAGGAAGGCCAGGGGAAAATTTTCCTACCACAAGATCTTCTTCCTTGAAGCATATGCCGATGTGAGCTTGAGTGCTTTTCAAGGGCAGCTTCTTCTTCTTGCTTTTCTTTCCATCTACGAACAAACCCACCTTCTTTCTTGAACTTGCTGTGCAATCTGCTTTTGCAGAGTATGTCTCCCAGCTTGTATACTTTTGGGGAAGACATACTTTTCTTCTTTCATGCAACGTACAAGGTTGGTAGGCCCTGATTTGG
Source organism: Amorphophallus konjac (assembly GCA_022559845.1). Classification (NCBI taxonomy): domain Eukaryota; kingdom Viridiplantae; phylum Streptophyta; class Magnoliopsida; order Alismatales; family Araceae; genus Amorphophallus; species Amorphophallus konjac. Next base: position 148,383,590 of record CM040123.1, read on the forward strand.
TAAGAGGTAATCTGGGCCATCCATTTCCTGAATGCCAGAACAGGGTGACCTCTGATTGGTTCAGGAGTGATAAGGTGGAGTGGGTTCTCATTGGCTGCCCAGTCCGCTTCATGCGGTACTCTGCAGTTTCCATTAGGTGGCCAACAGATCTTTGTTAAGTGCAAGACTATCTCCTCAAGGTATGACCTCTTTTTGGATGGAGACCCTTTCTAGATGATTTGCCATTGGTCCACCTGGAAAGTGGGAATCTCTTCTGCCAACTGATCTTCCAGATCTTGTACTTTCAAAGGAGCAGGCACCCTTTAAGTAGAACAGGGCCTCCGTAAGGATTAGATGAGGCAAGACTAAATGAGCTTTGATTGGTCCACCTGGCACTTAAGGTTCTTTTCTGGAACTCTCTGGAAGAGCGTGCCACTACATATAGGATCACGTGACAAACTATCGCTGACTTGGGTTTCTTAATCGGGTCTGATTTTGGGTCACAAAACTGGGATTTGGATCTTCTGTTTGATGAAATGCCTATCCTGAGTGCACCGACTTTGTACTAAAGCAAGCTCAGACCTTGTAAGGCTGGAGGTAGACACGGCACAGACCTTGTGAAACTAAAGGCAGACATTGTGCAGACCTTGATTTCATATGTGCTTAGACCTTATCTCGTCAGAAGGTAAACATGCACAGACCTTGTAGTGTTGAAGGAAAATGTGCACCGACCTTCACTTGTGCTGGCATGATATGCATCGACCTTCATTTAAGATGTTCACAGACTTCCTAATGCAAAGAGCATATGTGCACATACCTTCTAATGTTGAAGGAAAACGTGCACCGACCTTCACTTGTGCTAGCATGATATGCATCGACCTTCATTTAAGAAGTGCACAGACTTCCTAATGCAAGGAGCATATGTGCACAGACCTTCTAATGTTGAAGGGAAACGTGCACCGACCTTGATTTGTCAAATAGAGAATGTGCATAGACCTTATAGTGTAGAAACCAAAACATGCACAGACCTTGTAGCGCATGGGGGCAAACGTGCATCAACCTTGATTCCTCATGTGCACAGACCTTGGTATATTGAATCAAAACTTGCACCGACCTTGGTCTTGCGCTGGCGAAATGTGCGTCGACCTTGATTTCTCATGTGCACAGACCTCGATATGTTGAAGCAAAACCTGCACCGACCTTGGTCTTGCGCCATCTCGATGTGCATCGACCTTAGCTGTGCGTTGGTCATGATGTGCATCGACCTTAGTTACTGTGCTTTAGTTGGGCCTAGTCGAAGTGCATCGACCTTATAAGATATCGAGCAAATGTGCATCGACCTTAGTCTTTCACCTTTGGCATGTGCATCGACCTTGGTCTTGTGAACAGTGACATGCTCGGATCTTGGTCTTCAGGCAAGCGAGAGGTGCATCGACCTTTGTCTGTCAAAGAGTTGACTCTCAATTGATCAATAGCGTGGACCTGTTGTCAGTTCTTGAATAGTGGCATTTGACTTGCGTTGACCATTTGTGAACTGCGTTGACCTGCTGTCACTTTTCCTCTGGTCTGCAGTTGCCTAGAATTATGTGTTGCTAGTGCCTTGAATTCTATTCCTTACTTGATTTTTCCTTCAAACTTTGCTTACACAGAATCTTGCCAATGTTGTCATGACCTGATGTATATGAATATGAATTTATCAATTACAGGTCAGACTCATTAATGGATCATAGTCAGACATCATCAAAACAATAGAATTAAGCATGATACACACATACCCAACAACACTTATATGGAGATGGTCCATAGGGCTCATTTATGTGAGAGGACCTTGGAGAAGGTCGAGAAATTCAAAAGTAAGGGCGAGGAGTCTAGCCGTAAGTACGACAAGAAAGGACGAAAAGAAGACAAATTATGCATCACGGGCACTTACAAATCCCGTGACAATAAGAAGCGGTCCCGTAATGGTAACGGGAACGGCAAGAATGAGAAGGTAAAGGAGGATGAAAAGCAAGTCATGGCGGCTTGCACTTTCTGTGAGAAGTTCGGTCATTCGACAGAAGAATGCTAGAAGCGTCTCAGCGCTGTTGACACCCATTTTTTACCAATAAAGTTGAGCCATTTCTCTTACTCCCATTTATTGATGCCTCGAGTTGTCCATCATTCGCTGGGCTATTTTCTGGCACGTTCTGGGCCGATTTTATGGGTAGCCTCCCTCCCTGGCTAGGTTCGAGTTGATTCAAGGCTTAATGGGCCTTGGTTTTGGTTGATTGAACTTTTTTTTATAAATTTCAAGTGCCCATGTACATGTACGGTCAAACTCTAGCCGTTCAAATACTTGTGCGGTTGATAGTAGCCCGTCCATACATTTATGGAATATTTTGGTTAATTTTCTGAATTTCCACCGACAAGTATTTATGCGGTCTCCTTCAAGCCGTCCAAAGTGATGGACGGACGGATGGTAGCCCCTCTTCTCCCAGAGTCCTACGCTTGGTGGTTTTCTCATATAATTTCCCAATTTATCTATTTATCACCGACAAAGCAAGAACGGCCGGCATTGGGCCGCTCTTCCTCTTGAACGGACTAATCCTAGCCGTTCATTTGTGAGAGTCCAACGGCGAGATTCTCGATTGGTTTAATGGATAAATGGTGGATAATTCCTCTATATTTGATTTTTCACTGACGGGGTTGGACGGCCAAGGATGGGCCGCCCATATGGATGTGTGGTCTATCGTAAGACCGTTCATCTACTCGTTTGCTGAAGATTCAACAGATTTTCTCTCTCTTCTCGTGGATTTATCCCAAAATTCTTCCGATGATTTCTCCACGAATCCTTAACCATTTTGAGTGTCGTTTCTTCCAGATGAAAGATAATTAAATTATCTTCATCTTTTGTTTAATAATATCGACCTAAAAATGCACAAAAACCCTAATTTTGGGGTTAGCATTTGGGTGCTCTATAAATAGACCCTGGGGGCCGGGCTTGAAAGGGGGGAGATTCTGGGTCGACGGCGAAGCCCTGCTGAAATTTTGAGCGACCTAGCACCAAGGAGGGAGGCCTTCTACATCCACACAGGACTCCGGTTCAAGGAGTAGTCCTAGTTTTGAGTCTTTTACATTTGATAGTCCCGTTTCTTCTCATTACATGCTTATTTTTACACATCTATTCTCCCACGTTTTCCTTGTGATGCGGGACGGGACCACGGACACGACAAGCTCGCGATCGTCCCTTAACGAGGGAAGCGTCGGATGTGCGCGGTTGAGAAACCGGCAATGAGCTAGGGAGGTCGGCTCTCTTTTGCGCCCGGATCGGGTCACGGGACGGCTTCGCTCTCTCTCGCAGCAGTGATATTATAAATTGAAGGCGAGCTAGGTATCCCTACACATGCTCTCTAGCAGCGGCATATAAAGCATATAAAGAATTAAGCTAATGCCAAGTGTAAGGGTGAAGGCGACACCTCCACGCTCTCGGCGGGGCGAAGATGGGACCCGGCTGGAACTCGTACCCCCGGGAACTTAATATATTATGGTTACAGCAATGCAATTAAGCCCACTCCACGCAGGGAGGTAAAGGGTGACACAAGCGGGCCCGGGAGGACCAGTTTCGGGTTGACGGGCGGTTCCGGGTGATGCTTCGGCTTCACGCGTACTCGTGTTAGTGGGGGCCCACATGCTGACCGGAGGGGTCGTGTGGGGCCTGATGACTCCTCTATTGTGGAGACACCTGGAAAGCGCTCCCCTGGGATGGCGAGCTGCTGGAACGACCGCCGGACGCCGGGCGGCCCTCGGACGACGCTCGCGGGAACTCGGCCACGAATCTGAAAATTCTGTTTGCAGGCGCGCGACTTGGAGAAAACTGCTGTTGCGATCAGCCCCATCGTCGGAATGCGACGAGGTTAGCGCCGTTGGAAAGCTGACTCAGAATACCTCGACGTAGGGTTCTTCAAAAAAAATAATCAGATCTGTATTTCTGATCATGCATTTTACAAGCTTGCTGGAATCTGGCCAGAACTGCAGGGGCAGGTTCTGACTTCTCTGAAGATCGACGTTGACCGGGGAGAAGACCTCCGAATCTGGCAATGATTTCTTCAGCAAAGTTGAAGGTCTCTGAGAGAGGAATCCGGGACTATTTTTGCTTTTCTGATTGGAGATGAAATGGATTTTCTGGTATTTTTTTACTAGACCTGGGTCGGATCTGGGAAACTGTGGGCAGACTGTTCTTGGGAACTTGGACGAAATTTGAAAAATACTTGGAGGGTGAACCAAAAATTAATAAAATTCTTGGTGGTAGAGGGATGTGGAAAGAACTCCCAGTAAATTTGGGTGACCCAACAAAAATCAAAAGATGGTTCGAATGGGGTAAACTCAGAGCTGATGAACAGTAAGCAGAACCAGGACAGATCTGGAACGTGGACTTGGACGAAAATCAAAAAAATAGCTAAAGGATGAATTTTGACGTGATTGTTTTTGTGGGGATAAGGGTTCTAGAGGGGAACCAACCTGAAATTTTGAGCTTCAGAAGATGAAGGGAGTGATAGCAGGAATTCAGAGAAGAAGGATCTGTCCTGAGTGGACAGAACACCGAAACCGTTGGCAACGACGCGTCGGCGGCGAGTCGATGGCGGCGGCGATCACCGGAGTTGCTTCAGATGCTGGAGGGGATCAAGGGGGAAGGGATTACACTCTAGAAAGGGGAGAGGGGGTGGAGGAACCAGGGAGAGAGAGGGGAGGGGCGCAAGATCCAATTGGGGGCAAATGCCTTTTTTCTCTTCATTAATTCCTTCAATATGAAAAATACAACCTTATATAGGATGCCAACCAAACTCAACCTCAACCCTTGGATCTAGGGGTTAGGATTGAAGGGCTGGGATACAATGTGAATCACACATTTAATACATTAGTTTAATCTAATTTGACCATGCTTATTCAACCTTGGACTAAATCTATTCAAACACTACCTAATACACACCAACCAAGCCACCAAGCCTAATAAGGCCAAAGAACCTTGCGCCCCCTTCCATGGGCCAAGGCCATTCATGGGCCAAGAGCCTCCCATTAGATCATGCTAGACTTGGGCCTTCCAAGTCTTGGTGGTCCATGAGAGGGAGTGGCCCAATTGGGCCATAAATGACTAATATGGTCCATAAGGGTAGCATTTGGTCAAATATGAAATAGGCTTTCTAATGGACTCTACTAATGGCAATCTAACCTTGGACTTGACATAACAAATGGCCCATTGACTTGATATAAGCCTTACAAGGAGCCCAAAAGAAAGAAAATACACAATTACAATCTTATACAAGCCATAACACACAAATACACTTCACCCGTGTATGGAAATCGCCTTTGATGCCCCATCAATTCTCCCCGGGTGGGAGGAACTCGACCCTGTCGAGTAGGGGTATGGCTGCTCTGATACTCCGGTAGATCTGTCACCGTGCCAAGTAACGTGGGTATGCTCCACTCCAAATGATCGGCACCTGCTCATTCCATATATACTCGATATGCGCACTGCTATGGCTAAAGGTGGTCACTCCGAAGGGACACTCTCAAAAGGAAGGAGACAGCTCAAAGACTCACTAGGAATCACCGCTGAGTCCCTATAGGTGACTGATCCGGATATAGATGTAAAACCGATCCCATACTCATCAAGTGAGTCCACTCGCCTCTTACTCGTAAGAGACCGACAACGAGCTTGCACAAGACACATGCAGACTCACCATGCAGAGACACACGAATGCAAACCACGCAAACAATCGACTCAAAATCACCACACAAACAAACCACATAAAGAAAACACACCGACTCATGCACGACTCTAGACTAAGGTGGTAGCATCAAGCCCACTAGGTGGCGACATCCTGGGCGGCCGAAGGGTCGCCCAGCTCTTCCCCCATGGCATAGTATTCATCGGCCAGTGCCTCATCGGCCTCGTAATCGACATGCTCAAGCTCGGGAGGTGCGGATCCGCCAACACCTAAGGCTAGGGTGGTGCGAGCGGGACACTCACTGGCGATGTGACCATACCCGTCACAGTGGAAACACTGTATTCGCGACCGACTACTCTCTCCTATAAAAGGGGCCTTACCCTTATCATCCCGTCGGGTAGGGGGTGTAGGCAGTAATGGGGGAGATGTAGGTGCTTTGGACAATAGTGGAGGGGGTGCCGGTGCCAGAGGACGGGCTATAGGAGCCGGGGAACGGGCAACGGGTGCCAGTGGTTGGGGTGGAAATAGATCCTGAGGTGGAGGAGGACGGGGCCGTGGAGCGAAGTGCTCCTGACGGGTGGGCTCCTGAGGTCGAGCCATGGGAGGCCGCTGATGTGGGCCTATAGAGTGACGGGGCTCGATACTACGGAGAGGGGTGGGGCCCAACCGATGGCTAGACTCGAACTCTCCCTCAAATTGCTCCATCTCGAGAGCAACCTGATATGCCTCTTCCAACGTCTTGGCATTGCGGCGGAAAAGCTCATACTGGTAGTGTGGCCGCAAACCACGTCGAAAGCGGGACACGGGCATGGTACTCTCCTCCGTGACACCACATCGTAGAAAGTACTCATCAAACTCCGCGATGTATTCGGAGACGGACCGGTCTCCCTGGCTAAGACTTTGCCATCTATCGATGAGTCGCTGGCGGTAGGTGGGAGGAAGGTACTTTTGCCGAAGTTTATTCTTCATCTCGGCCCATGTGTCGATCGGGGGTTCTAGCCGCTGAAGTAGCAGGCTCTCCACATTCTTCCAATAGGTTTGTGCCTGCCCCATGAGTTTCATGGTGGCAAATCGGACCCTTCGACGCTCCGACATATCATACCATTCAAAATAACGGTCCATGCCAAACTCCCAATCTACGTAGACTTTCGGATCCAAAGACCCGTAAAAAGCGGGAGGATCCGCTCGCACGGTCTTAAGGACCCGATCATCATCCTCATCTCGTTGTGGCTGAAAACCACGACGGCGTTGACCATACCCCTCATAGGCATTGTCAGACCCATAGTCCTCGAGACCAAGGTCACGGTGTGGTAGTTGGGGAACCCGAGGAGGGGCGGGTGGAGGAACCAGTGGTGGCTGGTTTTGGGCCGCGGGAGCGGCCTGGACTTGGGCCATGGGAGCGGGTTGGACTTGGGCCCCCGCGGGAGGAGGTGCGGGTGGACCTTGGGCTGCCCCAGGAGGGTCCCCGTGTGACATCCTATCTAACCGCCCAACGAGGTCTTGGACCGACCTATCGGAGGTCTCCATGCGTCCCTCCATGGCCCTAAGGCGACCATCCATATTCTCGGAGAAGGTCCGAAAGTTAGCATCGGATTGGTCCAACCTAGCCATAATGGCCATCATTGCCTCTTGTAGGGAGTGGAAGTCTCCCGAGGTATCCCGTGGGTTGGCCATAGGTGGTGGTGGTGGGGGTGAGTACTGAGTACCCCGACGAGTGGGCATGCAAACACACCGACTAGAAGACGCCGACTAAAGCAAAACACACTAATGCAAATGATGCACCTAGACCTAACCAAAACTCGGTACGCGGCGGAGACAATCGACCCGAAGGTCACTCGCATAAGTGTGCGGCCTTCCCGATAGGCGTAACCTAACGGTCGGACAACACCTTTTTATATACCGAGTAAAGGGATGTATGCGACCCAAAAATGACTCTTTTTTGTTGTTTTGAAAATATGATGATCCTAGACTCGACTTAAACCGACTAATGACTAGACGCAAATGACACTTTTTTTTTGACACCCTAGACTCAACCTCGCTCTGATACCAAATTGATGCGGGACGGGACCACGGACACGACAAGCTCGCGATCGTCCCTTAACGAGGGAAGCGTCGGATGTGCGCGGTTGAGAAACCGGCAATGAGCTAGGGAGGTCGGCTCTCTTTTGCGCCCGGATCGGGTCACGGGACGGCTTCTCTCTCTCTCTCGCAGCAGTGATATTATAAATTGAAGGCGAGCTAGGTATCCCTACATATGCTCTCTAGCAGCGGCATATAAAGCATATAAAGAATTAAGCTAATGCCAAGTGTAAGGGTGAAGGCGATACCTCCACGCTCTCGGCGTGGCGAAGATGGGACCCGGCCGGAACTCATACCCCCGGGAACTTAATACATTATGGTTACAGCAATGCAATTAAGCCCACTTCACGCAGGGAGGTAAAGGGTGACACAAGCGGGCCCGGGAGGACCAGTTTCGGGTTGACGGGAGGTTCCGGGTGATGCTTCGGCTTCACGCGTACTCGTGTTAGTGGGGGCCCACATGCTGACCGGAGGGGTCGTGTGGGGCCTGATGACTCCTCTATTGTGGAGACACCTGGAAAGCGCTCCCCTGGGATGGCGAGCTGCTGGAACGACCGTCGGACGCCGGGCGGCCCTCGGACGACGCTCGCGGGAACTCGGCCACGAATCTGAAAATTCTGTTTGCAGGCGCGCGACTTGGAGAAAACTGCTGCTGCGATCAGCCCCATCATCGGAATACGACGAGGTTAGCGCCGTTGGAAAGCTGACTCAGAATACCTCGATGTAGGGGTCTTCAAAAAAAATAATCAGATCTGTATTTCTGATCATGCATTTTACAAGCTTGCTGGAATCTGGTCAGAACTGCAGGGGCAGGTTCTGACTTCTCTGAAGATCAACGTTTACTGGGGAGAAGACCTCCGAATCTGGCAATGATTTCTTCAGAAAAGTTGAAGGTCTCTGAGAGAGGAATCCGGCCCTATTTTTGGTTTTATGATTGGAGACGAAATAGATTTTCTGGGATTTTTTTAATAGACCTGGGTCGGATCTGGGAAACTGTGGGCAGACTGTTCTTGGGAACTTGGACGAAATTTGAAAAATACTTGGAGGGTGAACCAAAAATTAATAAAATTCTGGTGGTAGAGGGATGTGGACAGAACTCCCAGTAAATTTGGGTGACCCAAAAAAAATCAAAAGATGATTCGAATGGGGTAAACTCAGAGCTGATGAACAGTAAGCAGAACCAGGACAGATCTGGAACGTGGACTTGGACGAAAATCAAAAAAATAGCTAAAGGATGAATTTTGACGTGATTTTTTTTGTGGGGATAAGGGTTCTAGAGGGGAACCAACCCTGAAATTTTGAGCTTTAGAAGATGAAGGGAGTGATAGCAGGAATTCAGAGAAGAAGGATCTATCCTGAGTGGACAGAACACCGAAACCGTTGGCAACGACGCGTCGGCGGCGAGTCGATGGCGGCGGCGATCACCGGAGTTGCTTCAGATGCTGGAGGGGATCAAGGGGGAAGGGATTACACTCTAGAAAGGGGAGAGGGGGTGGAGGAACCAGGGAGAGAGAGGGGAGGGGCGCAAGATCCAATTGGGGGCAAATGCCTTTTTTCTCTTCATTAATTCCTTCAATATGAAAAATACAACCTTATATAGGATGCCAACCAAACTCAACCTCAACCCTTGGATCTAGGGGTTAGGATTGAAGGGCTGGGATACAATGTGAATCACACATTTAATACATTAGTTTAATCTAATTTGACCATGCTTATTCAACCTTGGACTAAATCTATTCAAACACTACCTAATACACACCAACCAAGCCACCAAGCCTAATAAGGCCAAAGAACCTTGCACCCCCTTCCATGGGCCAAGGCCATTCATGGGCCAAGAGCCTCCCATTAGATCATGCTAGACTTGGGCCTTCCAAGTCTTGGTGGTCCATGAGAGGGAGTGGCCCAATTGGGCCATAAATGACTAATATGGTCCATAAGGGTAGCATTTGGTCCAATATGAAATAGGCTTTCTAATGGACTCTACTAATGGCAATCTAACCTTGGACTTGACATAACAAATGGCCCATTGGCTTGATATAAGCCTTACAAGGAGCCCAAAAGAAAGAAAATACACAATTACAATCTTATACAAGTCATAACACACAAATACACTTCACCCGTGTATGGAAATCGCCTTTGATGCCCCATCACCTTGTTTGCACTGCCATGCACACACCCTCCTACATTTTCTGACACCCCCAGGGGTTTAAAACTCCCCAGGTATTCCCCATTCCATTTAGTTATGTTAATTTCCTTCTGTTCGAGCGTATACTACACTTTCTAGTTCTAATCCTGGTTTTTCTTAGTGTTCCACGCTCTGTTTCACAGGTCAGTAACACACTAACGCGAGGCCCATCCTTTCTGGCCGGTCGGAAAGGCTGGAGGTTGGACTCTTGCAACTTCTGGCGTAGTGGTCCTGCGCGGCTTCTTCCGGACCGTTCAGGGAGACGTACGGCCAGTCCTCAACCGTTCTTCATCCCCATGCGGTCACCATCAAGCCGTTCAACTCTCCATCCATCATCGTCCCGCGTTCCACCTCAGCACCGAAGAGCGGCCTATCGTGAGACCGCGCGTACGTTCAGGCGGTCCATAAGGAGCCGTTTAACGCGTCGGTGTTGGTTTTAAGGCGATTACCTCCCCCTTTCCAAGGTACGGTGTGCGTTCATCGCATGTCCGACATCTTGGTGGCGATCACGATCACAGGTTCACTCCTCCATTCCATCCTCTACTTCATTTTGTTTTATTTCCCATATCTGCGTAGTGGAGGGATATTCTAACGCTGGTAGGAAAGGAGGAGTCATACTTTCCACATCTACACCCCTTTTTTGGCTATCACGGTGGAACACCTAGTGCCCATCGTGTTAGTGATTTGCTGACCCTTTCTTTTGCTGTGTTAGTCCTTTTCTTAAAGTGGTTGCAGGTTGGGTCGCGTTCTCTGTCCTCTGGAACTTGAACGGCTCTCCCAGAGTCGTCCAATGTTTGTGCGGCTGAAGACTCACCGTCCTTCTCTGCGAACAGTGCCACTTCTCCTCCCAGCCTGCGGTAACGAGCGGTCTCCTACCGCCCGTGCATCATCCCTACGGCCTGTGTTTGGCCGTCCACTGCGCTGGCATAGGTACGCCTCTATTTTCATACTGTTGATTTGGTTGCTTTTGCACGGTTGTTGTAGGTCCGTTCCAGTGCTTAAGCGGTTGTCAATAGACCGCTCCTCCTGGTACGTTTCCCATTTCCGTCTTCTTTCACTCCCGCATTTCTTGATTTTTTTTTGTTACTTTGTCGTTACTCCTTGGTGTGAACGGTTCAACCAGGACCGTATATCTCCCTGTGCGGTCTCTCAGAGGCCGTCCTTGTCATGCTACAGTGCACCCGTGATTCACTTTGATTGCCATGTTATATTATTGTCATGACATTTGGTGCTGATTATTGATCTCCCCTTGCTCTTATACCATCATTGCATGCTTGCTTTCATTGCTTACATGTTTGATTGATCATTGATTGCTAGTTGCTAGGCTAGACTTTGCATGCACTCCGGTGCACATAGGGGCATACATTCTTTTCATAGTAGTTGCATTCCTACCGAGGTAGGGTTTCCTCTCATCTCCATACTCCTTGGAGCTGACTAGGGGACCTTGCTGAGGACCTCCGTAAGCCCCCGTGAGCTGTGGATTCCCACACGGACGCCGGGCAGGTTGTACCATCACCACCCCCCCAGTCTAGGGTTTGCATCAGAGGGAGAGAGAGTCCTCTAGTGTCAGCCAGTTGCCCTATTCCCTACCTTGTCTAGGAACCCCTTGGTCGAGTGAACTTAAATCTTAATTAATTCACCAAAGGCAAAAAAGGAGAACTTATAAAATCCTACGCGCATCATTTGAAACTTCATTGCATTAATTGGCTGATTCTCCTCTCATCTCGCTTCTCCATTGTGTGCATTTCATTTGAGTTGTTTGTTTTAGCTCTCTACTTAGGGTTGTTTGCCTCCCCCTTCCCCATTATCATTAGTGCATGCGGAGTTGTTTCTTCCCCATAGGATCATTATCTAGGGGCAACTCTCACTTCATCTCCTACTTTAATCCCCTATTTGATTCACCACCCATCATGTCATCCTACGATTTCTCCCATTCCCACTAGGATTCTCTCCCTCGCGGACTTCTTGAGGACCCGCCTAGGGTCGCCCATGTGCAGGGACGAGAGGGGACTGCCCCTCCTCTCCGACCATTGCCATCGAGGGCTCTCAGCCCTCCCTTCCTGGTTCCTCCACACAGAATTCGGACAGTCAAATTCTTAATTTGAAGGCCCAGCTTGACCCCTCCCAGCTCCACCTTATACGGCAAGCTCTGCAAGAGGCAGACGCCTTGTCCTCAGTTCCTTCCTATGGCGTGACTGCCGCCACCACCACTACGTCTCATGTTCTTGGGTCAGCGCCCGTCCCCGCTGCCCCCATTGATCTCACTCCCATCCATTCCTAGGTGCTCCGATATCCCAGTATGGAAGCGGGCCAGGCCTCCACCTCGGCCCATCAGTATCTTGATAAGGGGAAGGCCCAGGTCCCCTCTGGTTCTTATCTTGATCCATACACTACAATCTCTCCATCGCCGCAGGCCCCTCTGGCCCTGGCGGATTTCACTCGTTTACAACTCGGGGCCGCCCAATTGGCTCACGCTGATATGGGCCCTTCCTTGGCCCATTATCCATCCTATGGGCTCTCCTCCCAGTCGGTTCACCCCTCAGTTCCTCATCCGGGCTCCGTCTTTCCTGGTCAGTCTCCTCCTTCCCGGGAACAGGACCTCCTTGATAAATGGGCTGCTATGCAGCAGCAGATTGACCTCCTCCATAAGCGGGTAGGCCCTCAGTCCATTGAAGATGTCCCTATTCCTAACTTTTGGGATATCCGATTGCCTCCTCAGTCCGAGCTCCCCGTGTATCGAAAGTATGACGGGAATGGCAACCCGTTCATTCATATCATGGAATTTCTTTACGAGTCGGCGCAGTTCCAGCATGACGACAGTCTGATGGCGTATTTGTTTCGCCGATCCTTGGAAGGGGTCGCCCTTGAGTGGTTCTACACATTGCCTTTGGAGGAGGCCGACAGTTTGAAGACCGTGAAGGAGAGATTCATCACCAGATTCCAAGATCGGGTCGGTCCCGAATATTCTTTCACCGACCTGGTTGCAGAAAAGATGAAGCCGGATGAAGACTTTGCTGTATATGCAGATAGATGGAGGCAGATGGCCTTGCGTGTGCCCGGGTAGATCCCATAAGAAGAAAAAGTAAAGTTGCTGATTTCTAATGATACTCTGACGTTTCAGAATATTTTGACAATGAACGACATTTCTAACATGCACCAGCTGTACAGTCGGGCCCGGTTTATCCAGACCCAATTTAAGGACTCCACCATCCATTCATTGTTTGAAGCCCAGAAATCCAAGACTACCCAAAAATCCCAGGGCCCAGTTACTGAGGGAGTCCAAGTCAACGAGCAGGTCCAGGCTGTTCAATTCCCTAACCAGCCTGCTTCACCCCGTTTCCAGCAACCACCACGCAACCCCCAGTTCACCACCCCACAAGCTCCCCGACCCACTTTCCAAGCTCCTCAGCATCCACAACAACCACCACCACCTCAATAGCCGCAACAGCCACCCCAGTACCACAATGTCCCCCCACCCACTGGTTATGGGCCTGCTCGGTCGGGGCCCAAAAGGGCTAATTATCCACCACTGCCAGAAACCCTCCCTGACATATTTTCAGCTCTAATGTACACTGGTGACATCCAATTGCCTCCGGAACGTCAGAATTGGAATCCGACAGCCGATCAGTCCAGGTATTGCATATACCATCGGCAGCCCGGGCACACCATAGAAAGATGCTTTCAGTTTAAAGATTTGGTGTATGATCTGCATGAGGGCCAGAGGATTAATTGGGCCCAAATGCATAAGATAATTGAAGATATAAAGGAGAGACGAAGACAAGCAAGGCCGCAGCAGGCGGCGCCCAGCAACAACAGTTCCAACAACAACCCCTCCAACAACAACAACAACAACCCCTACAGCAGCAGCAGCAAGACCTCGGGATTCACCAGAATCCCATGCCAGTACATCCACCCGCTCCTCAACAGCAACCACAACAACAGTCGCCGGCATCGGCTCAAGTTAATGCAGTCCACCGCCCAGCCCCCAACGTTGGATGGTCCTTTGATGATGAGACCCCCGCCCATCTCCTGGCCTTCCACCACACTAGCCCCGCGCCTTCCATTCCCTCCATCCTCCGACCCACCACCTTCACTACTGCTCCACCCAATATCCCTTCCCGACCACTCATCACGCCCACCACATTCCCCACCATGCCGCCAGTCATTCAGCCATCACCCTCCGTGCCTTCCATCATCACCCCTCAACTTAACCCTTCACCCATCACCCCTCCACCAGGGCCCATCAGGCCAACCCCCATCACCCTCACTTCCATTTCTACCCCCTCCACGTACCCCACTGCACCAAGCGGGGGCCCGTCCCAAGCCGTGCCGGCACGACATTGCGCCCTTCGGAGCGGGCATCCATTTCATAGAGTTTACCCTTCCTCTGGTGCGTCTACACCCAACCCCCAAGTTCCTTCCCCTACGGCTGAAGCAGAAGAAGTAGACCCCGTGACGGGTACGAAGTACGACTTGCTACAGCACTTGGACCGGATGCCGGCCAAGATTTCAATTTTGGAGTTGATTAAGAGGTCACCGCTACATCAAGATGCCTTGAAGACCTTTTTGTAGAAAGTTATGGTAAATGAAGATGTAGCTGTGGATAGTTTACCTACGGTGTTGGCAACTATTACGAGGGGGCCCTCTATTTCATTTTCCGAGACAGAACTAGCACCCCTGGAGGCACGACAGATGCCACTTTGTATCACTATTTCTTTGAATAAGGTGGCAGTGGAATCAGCCCTTGTGGACACGGGAGCATCAATAAATGTGTGTCCGTTAAGTACCCTCCGTGCCTGCAACATCTCAGAAGAAATGTCCCACACCGACCACAATAGCAGCGTATGATAACTCCAGGCGTGCTTGTCATGGGGTCGTAACTGTTCAGGCTGAGCTAGGGCCTTTGGTCATGGACGTGGAATTTTACGTATTGGACATAGACCCAATGTTCAAAGCAATTCTGGGTCGTCCATGGATAAACAGTCTGAATGCCGTGCCCTCGACTGCCCACCAGTGTTTGAAGTTTCCATTCCAAGGGCGGGTGGTCAAGGTGAAGAGTATTTCCACTGTCCAGAATGTTGATGCGATAGCAGCTAAGATTCTCCCTACTCTGTGGCCAAGTAACAGGCCAGGTCTTTCTGTGATGGACTTAAACTACTCATGGGCATATGCGTCACGCAAGCCCGTCAATGCGCCAGTCAATGTAAAAATTAAGTCCAAAATTAGAGATTCGAAAGGGTGGCGCATGATCTTAAAGTTGGGTTATCAGCCGGGCTTGGGTCTCGGCGCACAACTACAGGGGCGAACAAAGCCCGTCCCCAAAGGCAGGAAGATGGGCCGCCGAGGCCTTGGCTACCGCGAGACAGCATTGTCCATTCTGGGAGACTCCGGGCCACTGACGTGGGATTACCGTCAACACTTCGTGAAAGGCCCACTGTAGCCCGGCACTTTGAAGAAGCCGCCACCCTGCCCTGAGAAGAAGATTGATGTCGCCTGTGATGTTGCTGACCCACCGCCGCCGCTGAAGGGGCTGGTGGGTGATATGGAAGATTTTTGTGTCTGCTTTGAAAAGATGTTCAGTGAAGAAGAAGACCGACCGAAGAAGAAGGAGATGCAGCTGGTGAAACATTCTCCAACGCAGCTAGTCCGCCGGAGGCCACGGGAAGTGGGGAGCTCTATAACCACCTTTTCTCTGTCCCCATCCTATCTTGCCTCTCTATTTCAACAATTGGAATTTGTCCCCCGCTCCCCTTTGATTATGGTCGACCCATACTTCACAGAAAGACCACCTAAAATTCTGTTCGTGCCATGTGCATGTGGGAGCTGCCCACCTATTGATCTTTCAACTCTGTTTACTCCTCCTCCCCCCAATGCCCAACTCCATGAGATGTGATTTCGATCCTCTGATCCATTCTTCGATTGCATCTTCCCTGATCTGTTTCCCATGCAACTCCCTCCTCCCCTGTCTTCTTCTTCTTGTTGCGTGATCTCCTCCGAATTCTAAAAAAAATGCCAATTTTAAAACGGAGGTTTCTATGGAAGATTACGTTGTTTTCAGTCCATCCTCTTCCCAGGGGCACGAGACCCCTGCTTCTTTCCCAATAGATTTCTTATCTCCTAGGGTAGATGTAC
Organism: Amorphophallus konjac; assembly: GCA_022559845.1. Classification (NCBI taxonomy): domain Eukaryota; kingdom Viridiplantae; phylum Streptophyta; class Magnoliopsida; order Alismatales; family Araceae; genus Amorphophallus; species Amorphophallus konjac. The sequence continues at coordinate 148,399,670 of CM040123.1, forward strand.
AGTGTGTAGAATCTCCTAGGTTAGTTGAGTCAGCTGGGGTAGAGTCTAGTTCGGGTCTAGTTAGCCCATCCACGTCTGCGGTGCACCCTGTGATGCGTCATCCTCAATCCATCCTAGATAGGTTTCTGCAAGATTTGGTCGAGAGATGCCACGCTCTCCTTAAGTGCCCTGAGTTTGTAGAGACCGTGATTGTTTTAGAGGATGATGAGGAATTGGAAGGGGTGTGGAGCAATGACGGAATGGGAGTATATGAAATTGTAGATGGGAAGGACCCAGCCAATGACGAGGAAAGCAATGTGGATGACATTGCCGATTTGTATGCGCAAGGTTTGAAGAGGTTTGACGAACCGTCCTCGGTAGTGGATGAACCCACGAAAGAGATTAATCTCGGAACAGAAGAGGATCCCAGGCCCATACTTATTTCTGCTAATCTCCCTCCTCAGGTTGAAGAGGAGTTAATCAAGGTATTAAGGGAGTACAACGTTTCTTTTGCCTGGTCCTATGAGGACATGACGGGTCTTGACCCCACGTTGGTTGAACACCGATTGATTCTTAAACCAGGGGCAACACCTGTTAAGCAAAAAGCAAGAAGATTTGTTGGGTTCTGTGCGTCCCCTAGTTATCTTTGACAATGGTTTTGATGATTCCAATATATCGTGTGTTTTGTGTTTACTTATTTTGTGTTTACTTCAAAGTGGAAATTTTGATTGTCTATGGTTTTATGGCATCTTGATGGTAAAACAAACTAACACTATGATATCTTGTTTTGCAGGTGGTTCAAACACAATGATCCTTCATGCACACATCCTTGATGTTGGTGTTTGTACTGGTGCCTTCATGCATGTCCTATATGGGACACTTGATGTGGATTTCTGCTTAACATGCTTTTTATGATTCTTTGTGATCCAAGGTGGTCTTTTCATGCATGAACTATTTCTAAAATGAAAACTTGTATGGAAGAATTGAAAAGCTCAATATGCAAGTTAAGAGATCTATTCACATGACAAAGATGTAAGGTAGATGCTCTTTTCACTTAGCATTGATGAAAGAATGATGAGGTTGAACGTTCATGTAGTGCAGGTCCAAAATGCTCTTAAATCATGAAAGACAAGGTAAGAATTTACATTTGATGTAATTTATGTTTGGTTACATGTTGATGCATGTTTAGATCATTGGGTTTGCATTATATAGTCATTTTATAATGTTACAAGGTCATTGGGTCGACCCCCCCACTCAATGGGTCGGCCCATGTGCTGAAACAGGCCAAAACTGGCTTCTGGGACAAAGTGGGTCGACCCCCCTCTCAAGTGGGTCGACCCCTGTAATACTTTTTCATGAAAAATAGCTTCTGGAGCAAGATGGGTCGACCCCCCCCCTCTAGATGGGTCGACCCCCCCCCTGTTCGCAGGTCCACGCGGCTTTTTCGTAAATTGCCGAAACCCATCCAAATGACCTCCGATTGGGCTGAAATTTTAAACTAATACCCTTGAGTTACTAATGAACATATTAGGGTGGTTTTGTTAGGGTTTTGCAAGGGTAATATGGTCTTTTGATCAACCTAACTTGCTGCTATATGTATGTTGCGAAAATCCATCGTAAACAAGAGAGGAGAGCTCTAACGTGCTATCTTTTTCTCCTTGTCTTGTAGGAAAAGAAAGAGGGAAAGGAGAGGAGCTGGAGAAGAACGCGGATATCATCTACATCCAGGAGGAGTTTGAGCTCGTGATTGAAGAAAGAAAGAAGCGGATTGAAGAGAGGATCGCGTGGACGTCCTCAACATTGGAATCCGGCTACCCTCCGACTTGGGGCTTAGAGAAGATCTTCTTAAACCTCTCTCTACTCATGGGGATTCATTGTTGCATCTTGTTTGCATCCATTTGAGTCATCTATCTTTGATTTACAAGGGTTTCTATCCTTTTAGCTGAGCATAGATAAATAGTTTGGGTGTTCATTGTATATTCTTTCATTTTATCAAGCTCGGAAAGTCATAGTGTGTGGGCGGAGCTGCGTCTCCGTGTGCTGGGCATTATTGTGGGAAAGTTTCCCTGTGGATTGTTGTGTGTTGACGGAGCTGCGACTCCGTGTGGTTTTCAGTGTCCGGGACGAGTTCCCCGATTTTGTGTGTGGGTGTGTGTGCTGCAGTGGCAGCTTGTTGGGGGATTTTCCCCGTGTGTGGATATTGCTGCGGAAGCAGCGTGTGTGTGTGTGGTTGGGGTTCGTCCCCGTGTTGCTACGAAAGTAGCGTGTAGTGAAGCCTCAGCCGGTTGGGTCAGGGGTGGACGTAGGGAGCCCTTGTGGTCCCGAACCACCTAAAAATCTCCGTGTCCTTTGTGATTGCCTGTGTGTTTGTCCTTTTCTTCTATCTCGCTTCACAGGTTAGTTTAATAGATTTTTACTCACTACACCATTGCACACTGCTACTTCTGTTATTCGTACTAGGCATAATTTTCTCTAACATTTGCATTGTTATTACGAGTGAGATCAGAAAGATTGAGAGAACCTGTTAAATCTCATATGTGTTTAGGCTAATCAAGTAGTTGATATTTAATTCCACTGTGTTCAGTAAAGAGAATTTTTAAATCCGCCATCTAGGTCAAGGGGACAATTCAACCCCCCTTCTTGTCCGCCATCTAGTCTGGGCCAACAATTGGTATCAGAGCCCAGTCTCTGATTTTTATTCAGCGGACCTCACGGTCTAGGAGAAAAGATCTTTTTATGATGGCTAGTCTAAATTCAGTTCCTGTCTTTGATGGTTTTGATTTTACATCATGGCTTGGAAAATTGTGTGTTTGGATTTCTGGGATTGATCCGAAACTCATAAAATTAATCTCTCATGGTCCACATGTCTTACCCAAAAATGAACTAAGGTGGACTGATGAACATAGGAAAATGAACTCTGATAATCTTTTTATTTTGAATTCTCTTAAAGCTGCAATTGACTCTAACAAATTTCCGTTTGTTCTGGATTGTAGCTCGATCAAAGAAATCATGGATCAACTGATCAAGCTTCATGAAGGAGGGCTAGAAGATGCTTGCATGATGGCAAATAGTGAGGATGATCATTCAGGCCTAGAATCCAAGGAGGTATCTTCTGACTTAAATTCTGATGATGAATTAAGTTTTGAAGAATTAATGGATGCCTATGATGAGTTGCTTGAAAGACATAAAACAGTAAAATCTGAAAATAAAAAGCTCAAGAAGAAACTTGAAAATCCTTTTCATGAAAATGCTTTATGTGAGAAATGCTTAGAACTCAAAAATGTGAATGAATCTCTCTTCGCTGATGTTGAAATGCATAGAGATAAAATTTATTGTTTGAGAGAGGAAAATGAAAAGTTGAATGAACAAATTAAGGCATTGAGTGATGAGCTCTCTGTCTATCAAAAGGGAAAATGGGTGATTAATGATGAGTCTAAAAAGTTGAAGGAACTTAGGAAGGAAATAGAAAGCTTCAAGAATTTGAATGACAAATTTGAAAACAATGAAATAATGGGTAGAATGGTTGGTCAAAATGCGAGTCTTCAAATGAATGAACTTGAACACACTTCTATGAACAAAAATTCATTTGAAAAACTCCAAAATGAAAATAGTGCTTTATTGATTCAAATTTCCTTACTCGAAAGTAGATTAAAAAATCTTGAAAAGGTTGAAAAAGGAAAAAGTGTGATCGTTGATGATTGTGACAAACTGCATATTCTTGAACAAGAAATTGAAAGTCACAAAACAGTTAATTACTTGTTGAATGAGAAAATTGTTTCATGTGAACAAGAGATTGCTAACTCTCATTTGCAAATCATGAAACTAGAAAATAAAATTAAGAATGTGAATGAATCTTTGTCCTTGTGTGATAAAGAAATTGAAAAACAAAAAGATGTTGTTGATTGCTCTTCTGTGCATTCAAAATCCCCTGTTGTTAAATATAATCATGCACCAAGTAGAAGGAGGAATGTTTCATGCTATTATTGTGGACAATATGGACATGACATGTATGATTGTTCCTTGATGGAATTTGATGATAATGAAGCATTGAAGTCACAATTGAAAATTGTTGATAAGCCTAACAATCTTGATAAACTAATGAAGAAAACCTTCAATGCTCATTGCTATTACTGTGGATTGCATGGACATGTTTTTAAAAATTGCTTCATTAAGAAAAATGATGATGAATGGTCTCTCAGAAAGAATTTTTCTTGTCATTACTGTGGTCAAAATGGACATGTGATGAATGATTGTCATGTAATGAAAAATGATGACAATTGGTTTTTGAAAGGAAAATCTTCCAATTGCTATTATTGTGGTAAGAATGGTCATTCAATGGATGATTGTTCCACCATGAGAAATGATGATGATTGGTTTGCTAGGAGATACAAGAATCCATCTGTTCATGTTAGGACTAACCCCTCGGGACCCAAGATGGTTTGGGTACCCAAACATCCAACTTGAGAATCTATTTTGCAGGGGTACCTTGAGGTCGAAGAAATTAATAAACATTGGGATCTCAAGGTGAGGAAGAAAATGATTTGTTTTGAAATTTTTGTCTCACATGGTTCTCTTTGAAAAAATCTGAAAAAGGTAAAATTTATGTTTCGAGAAAAAATGCTTCCAACTTGGTTCACTAGTTATGGTATCCTTTGGAAATCTTGAAAATTTTTTGAGTTCCATATCAGAATGACTTGACCACTTCTATTTTCACTCCATGTGAATAAATTCTATCTTCAAATGCTTTACTCTTCTCATAAATTATTTTCACACTTATAATCAACTCTTGCAAATAAAATTTGGTTTGAATGCTTCTCATTGTGCATAGAGTTTTCAAACTCTTACTTATTTTTTGTAAATAATCACTCACTTGTGCATACATAGAACACATACTTAAGTTGCATAAAACATGCTGCACATATCATATACATCCTCACTTGCACACATTTGCACTTGCTTGCATACATTTGCATATTCCTCATATTCGTGTGCTTGATTGCTATGATTTTTCGGTATATAAAATAGTGTTTGTGGAAGGTTGGATTGTGTCTAGCCGGAAGCTTTCACTATGCGTGATGGTGGTCTTCGGACCTATGTTCCCCGCCGCGTACCGAAAATCACTTTGTTTAAATAGTTTGCTATATCCTTGCTTGAATGCATGTATATAATTTTAGAACACAATTCCTTGCAAATCTTCTAAGACCTCACCTCCTTGCTATATAAAATGCAGTGATTTTGATCATGTGTGAATTGTGACATATATAAAGGAGGATGATTCATTTCAACTGTGCATACATTTAGGGGAAGTCATAACTGTGTATAGGCAAATTCATCTTCTACATCCAAAGTAATTACCCATACATTATTCCAAAATGATGCATATGACTTTGATTGATAAGGATTTCAGAAATTCTTTTTAACAATTCATGGGAAACAAATTTCTACATGAAAATTGAGAGAATCGTGAGGAAAAAGCTGCCTACCCCGCATGCTTAAATAAGTGGTATGTCTAACTGAGTAGCCGGGAATCCCCACTGAAATAAATGAGGAAACTCGCGTCGAAAAGTGAAACAAAATTCACATTTGTGATGGATCCTAGTAAGCCGGGAAACTCCATTGAGACACATGAGGTGACTCGCGCTGAACAGTGAAATCCAATAAAAATAAAAAATAAAAAGGGGATGAGCGAAGCTACCAATAGTCGAGGATCAAAATAGAAGTGTAGGAAGGAAATAACCCTCTAGTGTTTTCTAGAAACTCTGCTAATATCCATATAAACTTGAAATTCATTACTCATTTACATAAATTTCAATTGGGTATTTTTGTGATGATTGTATATCTTGAATTTGTTCCTATCATGGCTTATGTATTACCTTGCATATATGAATGCACTACCTTTTTTGATTATGGTTCATATCTCACATTTTGATTTTGAATGAACTGTTCTTTTGCTATCCCCTTACCCCATTAAGGGGGAGCTATAGTACTGTATGTGTGCTTAACTCCAATGCATGCTTGCTTGTTTGCTTGCTTGCATACTTCATTTCACATTTAAGTTTGCATAGATGCATCTTTAGGTTACATAATCCCATTATCTGTTGGCTTTTGTTCTTGACAATTGGGGGAGAATAATGTGCTTTTTGGCATTTTACACTGTGTGCATAGCTAGGTTTCATTTTTGCATATAGGTTAGTTAAATCACACACTTGTGAATAATTAGTTCTACATATAATGAAAAATTCAAAAAATTGACCATTTTGCATTGAATTCACATACCTGTTGATTGTATGTCAAATTCCAAACCTTTGTGTGGTTCATAGTTCATACTCTTCCCTTCATGGGAAGTAAATTGCTGGGTTCGTGCTCTACTTTTTGAATCTCTGTATCTATTCCCTAAGTCCCCCATTTTTTTTGCTAATGACAAAGGGGGAGAGAACTTTAAATTGTCACAATATATTGTCATCATCAAAAAGGGGGAGATTGTTGGGTTCTGTGCGTCCCCTCGTTGTCTTTGACAATGGTTTTGATGATTCCAATATATCGTGTGTTTTGTGTTTACTTGTTTTGTGTTTACTTCAAAGTGGAAATCTTGATTGTCTATGGTTTTATGGCATCCTGATGGTAAAACAAACTAACACTATGATATCTTGTTTTGCAGGTGGTTCAAACATAATGATCCTTCATGCACACATCCTTGATGTTGGTGTTTGTACTGGTGCCTTCATGCATGTCCTATATGGGACACTTGATGTGGATTTCTGCTTAACATGCTTTTTATGATTCTTTGTGATCCAAGGTGGTCTTTTCATGCATGAACTATTTCTAAAATGAAAACTTGTATGGAAGAATTGAAAAGCTCAATATGCAAGTTAAGAGATCTATTCACATGACAAAGATGTAAGGTAGATGCTCTTTTCACTTAGCATTGATGAAAGAATGATGAGGTTGAACGTTCATGTAGTGCAGGTCCAAAATGCTCTTAAATCATGAAAGACAAGGTAAGAATTTACGTTTGATGTAATTCATGTTTGGTTACATGTTGATGCATGTTTAGATCATTGGGTTTGCATTATATAGTCATTTCATAATGTTACAAGGTCATTGGGTCGACCCCCCCACTCAATGGGTCGACCCATGTGCTGAAACAGGCCAAAACTGGCTTCTGGGATAAAGTGGGTCGACCCCCCTCTCAAGTGGGTCGACCCCTGTAATACTTTTTCATGAAAAATAGCTTCTGGAGCAAGATGGGTCGACCCCCCCTCTAGATGGGTCGACCCCCCCCCTGTTCGCAGGTCCGCGCGGCTTTTTTGTAAATTGCCGAAACCCATCCAAATGACCTCCGATTGGGCTGAAATTTTAAACTAATATCCTTGAGTTACTAATGAACATATTAGGGTGGTTTTGTTAGGGTTTTGCAAGGGTAATATGGTCTTTTGATCAACATAACTTGCTGCTATATGTATGTTGCGAAAATCCATCGTAAACAAGAGAGGAGAGCTCTAACGTGCTATCTTTTTCTCCTTGTCTTGTAGGAAAAGAAAGAGGGAAAGGAGAGGAGCTGGAGAAGAATGCGGATATCATCTACATCCAGGAGGAGTTTGAGCTCGTGATTGAAGAAAGAAAGAAGCGGATTGAAGAGAGGATCGCGTGGACGTCCTCAACATTGGAATCTGGCTACCCTCCGACTTGGGGCTTAGAGAAGATCTTCTTAAACCTCTCTCTACTCATGGGGATTCATTGTTGCATCTTGTTTGCATCCATTTGAGTCATCTATCTTTGATTTACAAGGGTTTCTATCCTTTTAGCTGAGCATAGATAAATAGTTTGGGTGTTCATTGTATATTCTTTCATTTTATCAAGCTCGGAAAGTCATAGTGTGTGGGCGGAGCTGCGTCTCCGTGTGCTGGGCATTATTGTGGGAAAGTTTCCCTGTGGATTGTTGTGTGTTGACGGAGCTGCGACTCCGTGTGGTTTTCAGTGTCCAGGGCGAGTTCCCCGATTTTGTGTGTGGGTGTGTGTGCTGCAGTGGCAGCTTGTTGGGGGATTTTCCCCGTGTGTGGATATTGCTGCGGAAGCAGCGTGTGTGTGTGTGGTTGGGGTTCGTCCCCGTGTTGCTACGAAAGTAGCGTGTAGTGAAGCCTCACCCGATTGGGTGAGGGGTGGACGTAGGGAGCCCTTATGGTCCCGAACCACCTAAAAATCTCCATGTCCTTTGTGATTGCCTATGTGTTTGTCCTTTTCTTCTATCTCGCTTCACAGGTTAGTTTAATAGATTTTTACTCACTACACCATTGCACACTGCTACTTCTGTTATTCGTACTAGGCATAATTTTCTCTAACATTTGCATTGTTATTACGAGTGAGATCGGAAAGATTGAGAGAACCTGTTAAATCTCATATGTGTTTAGGCTAATCAAGTAGTTGATATTTAATTCCACTGTGTTCAGTAAAGAGAATTTTTAAATCCGCCATCTAGGTCAAGGGGACAATTCAACCCCCCTTCTTGTCCGCCATCTAGTCTGGGCCAACAAGATTCCACCCGCAGATGGCCTTAAGGATAAAGGAAGAAGTCGATAAATTGCACAAGGCCAGGTTTATTAGAGTTGTATTGTATCCACAGTGGGTGGCGAACATAGTCCCAGTAATGAAAAAGGATGGCAAAATTCGGATTTGTATCGATTTCAGGGACTTGAATAAGGCATGTCCGAAAGATGACTTTCCGCTTCCTCACATCGATGTGTTAGTGGATAATACAGCTGGGTATGAGGCCCTCTCGTTCATGGATGGTTATTCTGGATATAACCAAATCCGTCTTGCTCCTGAGGATCAAGAGAAGACTATGCCCTTGGGCACATACTGCTATGTTGTTATGCCATTTGGATTGAAGAATGAATGTGCTATTTATCATAGGGCAATGATGGCTATCTTCCATGACATGATACATGTGTACTTAGAAGCTTACGTGGATGACATTCTGATAAAATTGAGGTCTCAATAAGAACACCCCCCCATTTTAGCCAAGGTGTTGCAAAGGGCTAGGGAGTACAAATTGAAAATGAATCCAAAGAAATGCGTGTTTGGAGTTGCATCAGGGAAATTGCTCGGGTTTATAGTTAGTAAACGGGGGATTCAGATCGATTCGAATAAAGCAAAGGCCGTTATGGAAATACCGTCGCCTAAGAACATCATTGAACTCAGAGGTTTGATTGGGCGTTTACAATTCATCAGAAGATTCATATCTCAACACTCGTAAAGATGCCGCCCATTCTATGAATTGTTAAAGGCGGGGGCTAAATTCGAATGGAATGAACAATGCCAAAAGACCTACAAGGATCTTAAGGTCTATCTTTCTAATCCCCCAGTTTTGCAACCACCCGTCCCTGGGAAACCCCTGATCCTATACATTTCTGTTATCGAGGACTCCCTAGGAGCTGTCTTGGCTCAGGTGGATGATGAAGGAAGGGAAAGGGCAGCATACTATCTTTCAAGGTTGTTTAATCCTGCTGAATCCAAGTATACTGCCATGGAGAAGACCTGTGCAGTGCTAGTGTGGGTAGCTCAGAAGCTCAAACACTATTTTCTTGCCCATGAGGTTAAGCTGATCTCTAGAATGGACCCTATTCGTTACCTGTTAGAAAAACATATCCTTTCTAGCCGATTAGCTCGCTGGTAGAGCTTTCTTTCCCAATTTTATATCACCTTCATCATCCAGAAAGTAATCAAGGGATACGCCATTGCTAAGCATCTCGCTCATTCTCCTATCTCTCGCACTGATTAAATCCAGGACGAGTTTCCTGATGAACACCTGGCAGTAATCACTCATCTTCCCTTTTGGTCTCTTCATTTCGATGGTGCTCTTAATTCCCAGGGCCGTGGAATCGGCGCCGTTCTCCTCACTCCGGAAGGAGTGACCATCTCTATTGCCTATCAACTCTCTTTTCCTGCCACGAACAATATAGCCGAGTATGAGGCTCTCCTTGCCGGTCTGAAGCACGCCTACCTCATGGGCGCGCGATATCTTAACATCATAGGAGACTCTCAGTAGGTGCTACGTCAAGTTCTGTCAACTTACCGCACCCGTGACCCCAAGTTCAAGCCCTATCAAGATCTGGTCAAGCTCTTGGCTAGGCAATTCTGAAAACTTATCTATATTTATACTCCTCATTCTCAGAACATCCTGGCTGATGCACTTGCATCACTCGCTTCTTCTCTTTCATTTCCCCTCAGCCGCGCCACTGAGACCATTTTGGTCCAGCGATTAGATGCTCCTTCTCTTCAGGATCCCTGGTTCGACAACCTTAGGAAATCTGTAGAAAGGAAGGCAGAAAGGGAAGAGGTGAAAGAAGTTTCGTTAACTGAGCTTGAGGAGATCATAGAAGAAGAAGAATTGCCGTGGTATTATGAGATTGAGCAGTATTGCAGGGATGGTTCCTTTCCCGAGATGGCAAACGTCGAGCAGCACAAGGCCATTCGACGAGCCGCCTCCAGATACACGATTATTGCTGGAGAATTGTATAGGCGGGCTCTCAATGGAGTTCTGATGAGGTGTTTGGATGACGATGAGGCTTGGAAAGCAGTAGAAGTAGCTCACTCCAGCGAGTGTGGAGGGCACGTAAATGGGCAGGCGTTGGCGAAGAAGATTCTTAGGCAAGGCTATTACTGGCCAACCCTAGAAGAAGATTGCTCCACCTATGTCCGTAGGTGCCTTCAATGCCAGCTCCATGTTGACAAGATCCATGCTCCTGCTTCTTCTCTCCATCCTCTTTCTGCTCCTTGGCCATTCTCCATGTGGCCCTTTGATATCATTGGACCTCTCAGTGATCCGAATTCCGCAGTCAAGTAGAAGTCCTTTATCTTGACGGCTACATAATACTTCACCAAGTGGGCGGAAGTTGAAGCTTATGCAGAGATCAAAGCCACCACGGTATGCCGCTTCATCCTGAAGAATATCATCTCGCGGTTCGGAGTGCCAAGTGATATCGTCACCGACAATGGGCCTCAATTTGTTTCTCAAGAACTCCGGGACCTCTGTAAGAGATTTAATATTTCATTGCATCATTCATCACCATACTACCCCCAAGGTAATGGCCAGGCTGAGGCCACGAACAAAACCCTTCTAAAAATCATCAAGAAAATATGCAAGTCACACAAATTTGCTGATTGGGCCGATAAACTGGTAGAAGCTCTATGGGCTTAACCTCCGTCCGTACTCCCACTGGGCAAACTCATTTTGCTCTCACTTATGGGATGGAGGCGGTACTCCCATATGAGATCTTGATCTCTTCCCTAAGAGTGCAGCTAGACAAGGAACTTAATCTCGACGAGCGTCGAGAGTCGTTGCTAGTCTAACTGGAACTCTTGGATGAGAAGAGGCTTAACGCGGCCAATCATGTCTCGGTTTATCAAAAACGTGTCTCGCGCTATTTTCAAAAGAAGGTTATTGAAAGAAGGTTCCAAGTGGGTAATATGGTCTTGAAACGTAAATTTATCAGATCAGCAGGTCCAAGGTCTAAACTGCAACCCAACTGGGAAGGGCCGTTCGTAGTTAAGGAAGTCTATCCGGGTAACGCGTATCGCTTAGTCAATGCGGAGGGTGAATAACTGCCGAATCCGTGGAATGGGCTATATTTAAAACGCTTTTATCCTTAGAGTCAAGCCAGCGATAGCCCGACGGTGGGGTATGCCTTCACCTGATCACGAAAGGAGAGCCCTGGTTCAACCTCTCACACACTACACGATCGCCTGTGGTTCGGTTTCCTTCTTTTACGCAACACCGTTTCTCCTTTGGCCATGCTTAGGGGAGGGTAAAGATCCTTGTTTTACTCTCTCTCGGCTGAAAATAGGGGCAAGTGGTGAATAAGGGGGCGAGAACTGATCTAGACCCCCCAATAAAAGATGTCTCAAATAGGGGCAGTCCGTTACGACCTTATTTTGCAGGATGAAAGAGAAACAAAAAGAAAGAAAAGAAATAGAGATGGAAAAGGGCAAAAATCAAAAATCAAAGCTGAAAGCTCACAAGCTCGAAGCTCTCGAAAGTCTAAAAGTCCCCAAAATAATGAAACTAGGCATGGCAAGAGTGGCAGTACAGTTTCCCCGCGGGACGTTATGAGCCCGGTCGTATACGTGCCTAGAGCGGATGTAGGTTCGATGACGGACACAAAGCCTCGGCGCAACAGACCAGATTCTTTGAAAAGGGGGTGTCATGAGAAGAACTCAAGCCCTAAAAACCCCTATACCTATCGCCAGCCTTTCCGTAAAATTCTGTTTTATTTTCCGAGGAATGGATCCCACCCCGGGTATGGCCTCGGTAGAGGCATCGTTAAGCGAAATTGGCCCCGACCACGGGCGGTCCCTTTTAGCACACGTTGGACCTGGGAGACCCCCAGTGGAACAGGAGGTTCCCCGTCGATTGGTTTAAACTGGTTTCCAAAACCCAAAAAAATTGAATATTTTCAAAACCCAAAAAATCAAATATTTCAAAACCCAAAAAATCAAATATTTCAAAACCCAACAAAAAAATCAGATATTTTCAAAACCCAAAAAAATCAAATATTTCAAAACTCAAAAAAATCGAATATTTTTAAAACCCAAAAAACCAAATATTTTCAAAACCCAAAAAAATCAAATAAATCAAAACTCAAAAAAATCGAATATTTCCAAAATCCAAAAAAATCAAATATTTCAAAACCCAAAAAAATCAAATATTTCAAAACTCAAAAAGATCAAACATTCCAAAATCCAAAAAAAATTATATTTTCAATATTACAAAAAAGGTTTTTTGATTTGCATTCGTAGCATCCATTGCATCCATTGTCATTCTTGCCTAGTTAATAAGGCTTACCCCCTTGACCAAAAATCAAGAACTGGTCATTCCCTAACTTGCTACAGACAAGGGGTTAAGCCTAAAATAGATTTAATCTGTCTTTTTATTTTTTTTGTGCAGGGGCAGGTTGAAGTTGAAGGTTCAAGCAGTCCGTGACCGCGTAAATGCTGCATTCATATCCCAACTCACTCATTCACACCAGCAAAGCCCAAACTCAACACCAATCCAAATCATCAGCTTTATTCATTCATTTATCAAACTCTCTAAGCATAAGTCTCTACATCAAGCATCAAGAAAGAAAAGGAAAAATCACTCGGTCCTCCGCTGGGCATCCCCGCGCGGATGAATCTCTCTCAGCTCTCTAACATAGGCCTGGCGTGTCGCCGGAATCTCTGCAACCTCTGCTGGTAGGGTAAGCACCCTGCTCACCTCCCACATGATCAGGGCACTCCTGACCGCCTGCTTGTCCTTTTCCGTACCAATCCTCCTCGCCTGGAGTGCGGGAAGGTGGGGTAGTGCTGGTAGATCAGTCCGGGATAATCCAACTTGTAGGTAGCACCGGTGCGAGCTGTACATCGCTAGTGTGGTGTCACTCACGAGCCTCAGATCCAAGCCTGGCCTCCTGGGAACTCTAACAGTGGTGCCGTGGAGGAAGTCCGGGCGCATCACAAACCAATCCAGGGGCAGCCTGTTGATGTGCAGTCGCCACTTGTCCCTAGTCTTCTTCTCTGCTGTCCTGCACTCTACCTGTGGAGAGAATCTGAATGCGCCACCTATGAAGAAGAGGGGGTGGCTCCCGAAGATTCGGCTAGCTGAAGTAACATCCTTCTTATGAATGAATTTCATCCTAACACCCATCCAACACTCCAAAAGGATCATAGAGCCAAAAAGAGGACCACCTTGAGCTGCTGAGGTGAGGCCCTCGTACAAATAGGCTAGGATGGCCTGGAGATAGAAAGGCCCTGCCACAGGCCATTGATGGTGCTGAGAAGGGGGGTATCTAGAACGTGGTCAGCTGAAGGAAAGAGGATAGCCCCGCACAAGCAAATAGATGCGGCCTTAGCTATAGCCTCATCCCACCCACACCGATTCCTAGAATGTTCAACTACCCACTGGCTAAGAGGAAGAAGGTGAATCTGATGTGGGCCTATGAAAGTGTGGACGTCCTTGCTGTCTGGTATGAACCCTCCCAAGATGAGTCTAGGGTCAATAGGGGCAACTGTATGACACACTAAGTCCTCCTCTCCCACCTGAGACCTAGGGAAAGACAAGTAGGTCTCTACCTCCTCTAGTAGGATAGTGGCCTCGAATGATGGGAAAATGAATGTATGAGTCTGAGGCTGCCAGATTTCTACTAAAGCTGAGATGTTGTGCCAGTCAAGAGAAAGCTTTGGGTAGTTCTGACCTAGTACTAGGAGAGGTTGTAGGTGCCAAGATCTCAGGATGGATGTCACTCTTAGGGGCAATGCGCGGACCATGGGAACCATCCACTTTAGAGTGGAATAGCGCCTGGAGCCAGGAAGAAGCTGAGATGGAGGAAGAAAGAGAGGAAGAACGTGTAAGTAAAAGAATAATTTGAGTTGGATTGAAATCATGCTAACATACCTCTCTCAAAGGGCTCGAGCTAAGATGACGGGGGATTGCGGTCAGTCGTTGGAGCACTTCCCGCTCCTTCCTGGCCGGCTTTGGCCCCTCAAAAGATGCTCCCTCCATGGAACTCCCCTCCAAGGCCCTCTTCATGATGATTTGGTGATGAAAAGCAAAAGTTTCAAGGCTTAGAAGAGGGAGGATCTGTGATCACGAATTTAGACTCCCCTCCTATTTATAGGGCTTGTTGGGGGGCCTAGGTCTCTTAAGATTGGGGTTAGATAAGTCTAGGACGGGATAAGATAAGGTTTGGATTTAGTTAAGTGGTTTACCTTCGAGTTAGGACTCTCCAGGAGAGTCCCATTCAAATTCGCAGGGTGTCAGATTGGACGGTCTTACGATAGACTGCCTGTCTCGATGAGCGGCCCTAGAGGAATCGTTTATTTTGAGCGGCATGAACCAGACCATTTTTCTATTACATAGTTGTTTATAAACCGTTCGTATCTCATTTGGACGGCCTACGTGGGACCGTGTTTCTCTTCGGGCGGTCCGCTGGATACCGTTTTACTGATCTGAAGCCTTCATTCAACAAGTTGTGCACCTGTGCCACTAGTAGTCATGTCCGTCCCTCATCTCACTCATTTGGTGTCACTCTTCTCACTCATTTGGTGTCGCTTTTCTCACTCATTTGGCGTCACTGTTCTCACTCAGTTGGCGTCCCTCATCTCACTCATTTGATGTCACTCTTCTCACTCATTTGGTGTCACTTTTCTCACTCATTTGGCGTCACTCTTCTCACTCAGTCGGCGTCACTCTTCTCACTCATTTGGCGTCTCTCTCTCTCACTCTGAGTCAGCGTCTCTCTCTCTCGTAGTCGTAGTCGTCTCTCACCCGCACTCGCAGTCTCCTCACTCTCAGTCGGCGTCTCTCTCTCCCACTCTGTCGTGTCTCTCCCGCCCACTCACGCCGTCTCTCTCTCGCTCGTGTCCGTCTCACTCGTGTCGTTGTCATAGTCAGTCATTTGCATTCATTCATACATTCATGCATCCACAAAATCAAAACAAAAAAGGCATATCATTATCATATCATATCATATGTACAAAAGTAGAGTCGTATTACAGAGTCAACTCTGGCCCTCTCCCTGACCACCCTCGCTGTCTCCACCACCCTCATGCCTCTTTGGGGGAGGCATCGCGGAAGTCACCTCATCCCGCTGTCGACGGCGCCGCTCCTTATCCTCATTCCTCCGGCGACCGGAGGAAGTGGTAAAGTAACTCCTCACGGAGCCGTGAGAACCATGGCTGCCACTCGGGGTCGCTCGGCTGTGCTCTCGACTCACCTCTCGGAGCACCTCTACCATGCCCTCCAACCTAGAAACTTGGCGCTGAGCCTGCTCCGCCTCGGTCCGGTAGCACTCCACCTCAGTAGCACTGGCCCGAAGTCGCTCGAGCTCCGCTCGCAGAAGTGCTATCTCGAGGGTGTCGGCTGGTCAGCTCTGTGCTGCCTCCTCCCGTACACGGGCCACCTCCTCCCGAGCCGCTGCCCGGCTCTGCTCAAGTTCGGTCCTAAGGCGGGTCAGCTCGATCGTCTGCATATGCATCGTCATGGTTAGTCAATTGCATTTCATACATTTCATAAGCATAAATAACAAGGGAAAGTGCCGTGATTTGCGTACCCTCTCGGTGAGCGCCACCTCGGCCGCCTTGGCCCGCGCTACCATCGGAGTGAAGTCGGCCTCCCGCTCGGCCCGATCTGTAGGAGTCTGGGTAGAAGAAGAAGGAGCATCGGCCCCCTGCCGTTGGGCCCCCTCGGCACGCTGCATCCAAAACTCCAGGTCAGTTACATGCATAACCATAATCATAAGCATTTGCATAGATTTAGAAAGTTTAGGGTTTAGAGAACTCACCAGTAAGGCCAGGGCCTGCCGGGCCTCGTCCCGCTCCCTGATGGTGGAGTGCAGGAGCCCCTGTAGCTCCGCAAGTCATCCCTCAAGGTCAATCTGCATTTAGAAGTCCCAGTGTCAGTACATCATCATATAAAAATCATAAGCATAATAGGTAGAGTTTAAGTTTAGAAGTCGTACCGGTCGGTGGGCACCCCGGAACACCTGGTCCCGGTAGTGTCTAGCGTACGCGGTGTAGTACGCTGAGTCGCTATCGGCTCAGGCGGTCACCACTCGCCCAGAGCTATCCAGTCGGCCACCTGCGCAGCGTTCCTCGCCGTCCAATCAAACGTTGCCACCAGGCCCCAAGTGGTCCTCGTCACGCGCTCCCCTACCTTCTCAGGCGCCGGGAACTCCACCGCTGGCTGATGGACCCCGATGGTCCTCATCACCAGTCTATAGTACAGTGGCTCCACCACATTCATGCAGTGAAGCCACACGTCTCGTCCCGAGAAGGTGAGGGCCCCTGCCACCCAGGGCTGACCCTCCTGTCCCTCCTCTGTGTAAGGTGTCCACCGTACCTGCAAGAAATAGGAGTCGCATCAGCATCTTCATTTAGAATTGCATTTAATTAAAGAGTCTAAGTTTAGAAGCATACCGAGGCAAACGGTAGAGCATCCAGGTCGTCCTGCAACTCTCGGACCTGTCTCTTGAGAGTTGCGGTCTCTCGAGGTGCTGTCCACCTCTGGGCAAAAGGCAGGAGCCCAGGACGGGTCTCCTCACCTCTACCTAGCCCACGTAAGTGCACGTAGGCCCACACCTGCATCACAGCATCGTGTCAGCATTTAGGAAACATATAGAAGTTGCATAACTAAGTCTAGGGTAGGAATTGTACCTGGAGTAAGGGGGAGAAGCCCCCGAGCATGGTCCGACGGGCCGTCGAACTCAGCGTATCGAACAGGAAGGTGAGGACCGCCGCTCCCCACGCGTAGTCGCCCACGTGGCTGAGCTCCTCAAGGAAGGGAAGGAACCGACAGCTCATTGTTGGATTAGGTGGAAGGTCAAACTAGAGGGGAGGGGTGAATAGGTTGACCCTTTGAAAAATTAATGCAAGATCACACTCGCTTTAGAAAGCAGAATGCTAATTAGAAGTTCAGTAAACAGACTGTATGAAGATCGTGCCTAATCAAACATCTAACGATAGGTGGATTATGTGAGAATAGCAAACCACAAGAGGAACACAGATTTTTATGGTGGTTCGGTCTCCCTGTGGAGACCTACGTCCACCCCTCACTAAACCAGTGCGGATCCCTGCTGAGCTTTACAGCTTAGCTTCACCGAGGAACTACCTCCTCAAACAACACTGAGCATTACAGCTTGGCTTAACCAGAGGAAAGATCCTCTAAACCGCTGACGAACAGCTTGCAGGCAAACATGCCCAAACGCCCTTGATCCAAGCACAATCTGCTGGATCAAACCCCTCCCTCTACTCAAACCAGTACGAGGGAGAAACAATGTAACAGAGTTCAGATTGAAAAGATAAACAATAAACGAAATCACTCAGTAATGAAGGAGCAATCTCAGATCTGTGAGGCCGTCGGATCTCAGGCTTGAATTCAGAAGTCTGGGAGAAGAAGGTTCAACGATCAGCTGATCTTCTCCTTCTGAAATGTAGATGAACTTGCAATAGATCACTACTCCTAGATCTCCTCAGGTCTTCAGTAGATCGCCAGCAGGAAGAAGATGAACTCCCCAGTTCTTCTCGTGAGCTTCTCTTGCTCAGCCTAGTCTGCAGCAGCTTCGAAATCTCCAAAAACCTTCTTCGATGTTCAGGTTCCCGCGCTCACTTCCAGATCCATGTAATATATACATCTAGTGGGCCCCAACCAGATTTTCTAGTTAGCCCAATGATTGATCTCCTCAGAGCCTTCTGGAATCGCGAGGGAAAACGAGATCGAAACACTTTTTGGCTGATGTGGCCTTTGACGTCACTAATGACTGGGGTCCACCCAACTAATTTTATGAAAGATTTCAGATGGCGTCAACCCATGGTGACCAAGGGGTTTACGCTGCCTTGAACTGTCCACAAAGCTTTAAGTTCGTAGCTGGATGCGTTGACGCATTGGGTTACTGCGTAAACCCACTAAGCTAACCCAGAGCCAATTTCATCTCAGAGTGAACTGCTACGTCGACGCTATCATGCTGTAGCGTTGACGCACTGGGGTATTCCAGTGAACCATAATTCTGCCTTTTGAACTGCTGCGTCGACGCTGCTCTACTGTGGCGTTGACGCAGTGAAGTAGATCTGTGAGTGTCTCTGCTTCTTAAACTGATGCATCGACGCTGCAATAGTGTGGCGTTGACGCACTGAGATTATATCAGTGACTTATGATTTTGCCTCTTCAACTGATGCGTGGACGCCTTGAACTCCCAGCGTCGACCTTGTTCCTTTCCTGCATCAAAAATGAACCAAATGCATGCGTTACTGAATCAAGATTTAGTTCAACATTTTTGGTTGAATTCAACATACACATCTCATGGTTGTCATCATCAAAATCAGGGGCACAACAATCTCCCCCTTTTTGATGATGGCAACTGTGAGGTGAATGTCATTGCATCTAAATAAAGATGTATTATTCAGATCAAACAAGGAAGTTCAGATCAAACAAAGAATTCACTTCAGAGGCTAACACACCAGCTTTTGTCATTCAGTTAAGCTCAAGGTTTTACATCAAACAGAAAAATAGAGAGGCTTTTCTAACAAAAATTAGAGATTCTCACATGTTACGACTTCTTTTGAACATTTCACAAAATATGTAAAAGAAACAAAAACTTCACTCAATCATCACATTTGATGCAGCTTTGATGCAGATGCAATGCAATTCTAGACTAGACTCCAACTTGAGTTCATTTCTCTCCCCCTTTGACATCATCAGGAAGGGGAGTAGATGAGGAAGCCTGAAGGACAGTTGTAGATACAATATCCAACTGTTGCTGAAGCTGAGCCATGGATGCTGCCATAGTGTCCATCCTTTCAGAAAGTAGCTGATCTCTGTTCACCACGAACTTGGGGTATTCTTGGACCTTGGTAGTGATACCATCAAACCAGTTGTGTAATATATCAAACAGATAGTCCACCTGAGCTTTCTGTTGAGATCCCCATTCAGGTGCAGAAGAGGAGGCTTCTGTTGGTGGAGGGCAGTACACATCACGCTGATCTTCAATTGTGGGTGGGAAGTTTTCTTTTAGAATATGTAACACATCCACAACCTCATCACCGACTAGAGTGGTTCATTCAAACAGTTTAGCAAGGTCCTGACCAAGAGATGTAATCTTTTCAAACAAGTTTTGAATCGTTTCACTGAACATCAAATTCTTGTCTATCAGGGTAGAATATTTCAGATTCAGCTTTGACTGATTTCCTTAACATCATAGTTGTATGTCTGTACACTCTGTAACCTGTTCAAACATTGGTGATGCAAGCTTTGTAAATTACGCATGACTGAACCAGCTTTCTGACAAGCTTGAAGAAGAGATTCCATAAATTCATGAAGCTTCTTGTCTGACTTGAATTTATCACGTGTAAACTTTTCCCATCTGCTGTCTAATTTTTGTTCAAGGTGTGACAGCCTCATATCCGTTGTTGAGCTTAGGTGCATTATGGAAGAGGCAATGCTCTTGAATTTCATTTCCAAAAATTGAATGAGTGTAGGATTGATGCTAGAAAAATCAGGCATACCAGCATCATGCTGAAAGTTAGCTGGAATCTCCTCAGAAGTAGATGCAGGTCCCCTTGGTGGAGAGGGTTCTGGAAGAGGACCTTGTACAATGACAAGCTCTCTGGAAGCAACTGGAAACACAGGAGTATCATCTTGTACATTGTAATCATCTTGGATATTGCTAAAGTCTTGGTAGTCCATTCTGGCTGAACTGGCTTCAGGTCTATCTGCCCTAGCCTCTGGTCTTTCCATTCTGTTTAGACTGGCCTCTTGCTGATCTTGTGTTTCAGTTCACACTTCTTGACCAGCTTCCACTGAAGTAGATACAGGTTTCTGACTTGGCAAAACCCTGACTAGCTTTCCATTTATGACTTTAAATCCCATGAATTTCTGAATGTAAGAAAGGGAGTATATGTTCCCTTTAGAAATATTCAGTTTCTTCTCATCTCAAAAATCTACTCCAACTTTTCTAAATATGGCAGTCAATGGAGCAGAATATGGGAGTGTCCTAGATTGTGTTAAGCAAGATCCCATAGTCTGAATGATTACATCTGACAATGAAATGTTTATCTTTTTCAGCATGCAATACAGTAAAAATCTCTGCATCTCAGTGACCCGTTCCCTACCACTGCTCTGAGGTGTTATCATGGATGTGCAAATATGGTGGAGCAGTCTATTGAATGGAGGGAACCTATTTGCTTTAAGACTAGATAAAAAATCTCCCTGACGTCTGTAGGATCACTGGGTTTGTCAGTCAGAAGAGCATAAGCTGCATGTTCATCAAACTGAAAACTGTGTAGCTGAACCCCATTCATTGGTATTTTCCAAGCTCTGGCAAACAGTTTGTTTGTCAATTTGAAACTAACATTCCTGACAGTTGAAGAAATTTTGGGATCTGAGGTTCATACTTCAAATTGTGATAAAATTCCCTAACTAGGGTGGGGTAATAAATCTTATGATTTGTAACGAAAGACCACCAACCCTGATAATCCAAAGTAGGGAATAGTTACGGAAAAACCTCAAGCATCTCAACGTCGGTAGCAACAATATACCGTGGAATAAGGACTTTCAGAGGTTCTTCCACATTAATGGTGAGAGAGGGATCAGAAGACCTTGCATGGGAGCTGTCCGCACCTTGCTTCCCCTTCGCAGCAGCCGAAGATGTGGACTGCTCCTCTGCCCTTACGGGAGAGAGCTTTCTATTTTTGGTTGGCGGGATTGGATGGAGACGACGTTTCCGAAGAGATAGCTCTATCTCTTTTCCTTTCCGTTTCCTTGGAGATGAAGGAGACGGTATCTCCTCTGGAGGATCTGCCACGGGAACATCGTGAGTCTCCTTCTACTTTGCTGCCCTTGTCTTTGCCGGAGAGCTCTTTTCTTTCCCTTTACATGTCCGTGGAGCTGACTGGGAAGGTATCTCCTCTGGAGCACGTTGAAATTTGGTTCGAGGCTCAATCTTGCCCTTAGCAAAGATGGGAGCTCTTCTCGTTAAACCCTTCTTGTACTTCCCCTTCTTCACTTGTTCCGGAGGCGCCATGGCAGCGAGAATCAAACGGGAACAGGAGAGAAGATTCGGAGAGGTAGAAGCCCACTAGGTTTTGGAAGGAGCTGAGGAGACGGCAGCGTTTACGCTGCGGGGTTTTAAAGAACGTGACGACTCATGTTCAAATCAAAAAGGATGAACCAGTTCACTGTGCTGAACCGGACTGGGAAGAATTTGGAGTTAGTGCATGACCGCGTTGACGCAGTGAGACACTGAGTCGACGCCACCAAGAGGAATAAGAGGGAAATACTGAGTAGACACTAGGAATGGTGAAGACCCACAGTATTTAGGCATTCTAAAGACACTGAAATTATGAAAGGATGAAATTACATTCAGGGATTTTTAATAGATATAATTCAAGTTCCCTTATGAGAGATATGATGAGAAATGATGAGAGCCCCTAATTCATTTAATGATGTGGAGAAAAATAATCTTAAGAATTTGAGACAAATCCTTAAACAAGAAGAGCATGATTATGGAATAAGGATAGAACAATTTGCACACTTGGAACTTTCTCATATCTTTCCCTTAGATTGTTCAATTTCAAGAGACCCTTAGACAAGTGAATTTAACCAGTATTGAATATGAACTCTATATGTTTTTATATGAGCTTCAGGTCAACCACCCATATATATAATTTTTTAAATTCTCATTTGCAGTCAAGTGTAGCTAGCCTTTTGACACGGGTACACATGTTTATCAGACACCAGAGTTCCTGGTTACTCAACATAGCTAACTATTCTGCTCCAATTAAACAGAGTTGGCAACTCACATCATGACATGCCTTTTAGCACTTCATTGGTGCATGAAGATAGTTTCTCAGTGGAAAGTTACCATTGCTCTGCAATGAATTATTTTTCTTTTGAAACAGAGATAACAGCTCACTTCATGACATGCTCCTTAGCACTTCTTTGGTGCATAGAGACAGTTTCTCAGCGAAAGCTTGTCATTGCTCTGCAATTTATTCCATGTAGATATATATATATATATACATTGCATAGGGTTTGTTTCTTCAGCTCTTATTAAACCTATTCTGAGTTTAAAGTCAATACATATATTAAATTCATTTGCACAAAGTGGTCACTTTACTTTTGATCATCATAGTTCAAGAATGGATGAGTTCCCAGTTTTATTAAGTAGTTCCATGACTATTCCATATGCAAAGCACTTTTATGTTCAAGAATTTTAGCATTCAAAGAACAAAAGATTTATAGATCTCCAACCATTAATACTGCATAGAGCCAGTCAATAAAGATCACCACCTCTTATAAAGGAATTATCAGTTTAGCTCCCCCTGAATCTATGACATCAATTCACATTTCAGATCTCAAGAAACTACCCTCATACTGAAGATTGAGAGGTACTTCACTACAAGCTGAAGAACTGAGTATAGAAGAAACAAGGTTGATGAGAGGTTGAGAAGATGACTCCAAGTTTCAGACAAACTGAGGTACTAGAAGATTTCAACATAATGAGATATGTGAGAACCCAACTCCAGTGCTGCGTTAACCCTTCTGAAGTAATCCAATTAATTCGAGAACTGATTTGCACCAGGTTTATGTCAGTGCGTCAACTCAACCAGGTGACTGCGTTAACTCACTCAACCAGTCAGTTCAACTTCCAGCCTGTTTCTAGAAAGTTTCTATCAGTGCGTTGACTCAGTCTTGCAACAGCGTTAACTCAGCCTTATTAACCACTCTTCAGATTCCCGGATCACTTAATCTAAAGGGACAGAATTGCACTCCTTAGCAAGTAAGAACTAATGCAAACTCTCCCTCCATTCATGCATGACTGAAAATATGAATGAAGATGCAATTGTTGACATGATGGCTTTTTATTTATCATGTGCTCCTTAAAGAAAATGCTCAAAACTAAACTCCCCCTAAATCTGTGACTTATTTAGAAATCAGGCATTTTCAACTCAAGCAAGGCAAGTAATCAATTTATTCCTAGGCATAGTTAACCAAACAGGTTTCAAAGAAGAATACAAGCAATCAATTTAGGCATCAAGATGAGGATTGCACAATCCAAGCTCTCTCCTAAGACAAGAAAATCTTTCATTATTCAGAGTCTTGGTAAAAATGTCAGCTAGTTGATGTTCTGAGTCTACAAAAATCAATTTAAAGCTTCCTTTATTAACTTCATCTCGCAAGAAGTGATGCCTAATTTCTATATGTTTGGTCCTAGAGTGCTGGATGGGTTCTTTGCCAGGTTAATGGCACTTGTGTTATCACACAATATTGGGACACATCCAAGATCAGTTTGATAATCTTGGAGTTGGTGTTTGATCCACAACACTTGAGTGCCACAACTCCCTGCAGTGACATATTCTATCTCTGCAGTGGATAGTGCCACTGAGTGTTATTTCTTGGATGCCCAAGAAACCAAACACCCTCCCAAAAATTGGCAATAGCCACTTGTGCTTTTCCTGTCAAGTTTGCATCTAGCATAGCCTGCATCTGAGTATGATACGAGATCAAAAGTGCAAGATGCAGGATACCAAATCCCTAAATCTCGAGTTCCAGCAAGGTATCGAAAGATACGCTTGACAGAAATCAAGTGGGATTCTTTAGGATCAGACTGAAAATGAGCACACATACATACACAAAATTGGATGTCTGGCCTAGATGCAGTAAGATAGAGGAGTGATCCGATCATACCTCGATAAGTCTTTGCATCTACTGATTTACCTTTCAGATCTGCATCCAAACTTGTATTGGTGCTTATGGGAGTGCTGATTGCCTTAAGATTCTCCATTTGATATTTCTTCAATAGTTCAGAGACGTACTTTGCCTGGTTGATGAAGCATCCATCCTTGCTTTGGGTGATTTGTAGACCTAGAAAAAATTGAAGCTCACCAATGAGACTTATCTCAAATTCTGTGGTCATCAAATTTGCAAATTCCTCACACATGTTTGGTTT
The DNA here is from genome assembly GCA_022559845.1 of Amorphophallus konjac. Taxonomy (NCBI): domain Eukaryota; kingdom Viridiplantae; phylum Streptophyta; class Magnoliopsida; order Alismatales; family Araceae; genus Amorphophallus; species Amorphophallus konjac. Next base: position 148,424,125 of record CM040123.1, read on the forward strand.
AGTAGATCCAAAGACTATATCATCAACGTAGATTTGAACCAGAATAATGTCATTATTTCTTACCTTGGTGAATAGGGTTTGGTCCACTTTATCTCTTGAATATCTTTTCTCAGTGAGGTATGAGCTGAGTCTATCATACCATGCTCGAGGTGCCTGTTTGAGCCCATAGAGAGCTTTGTCTAATCTGTAAACATGGTCAGGGCAGTCTATAGATTCAAAATCGGGGGGTTGTTCAACATACACCTCTTCTTTTATTAAACCATTAAGAAATGCACTTTTTACATCCATTTGATGGAGTTTTATTCCATGACAACATGCATATGCAAGTAATAATCTAATAGCTTCTAATCTAGCTACTGGTGCAAAGGATTCTTCAAAATCAATGCCAAATTCTTGGTTATATCCTTGTGCTACCAGTCTTGCTTTATTTCTTATCACAATTCTATTTTCATTTTGTTTATTTCTAAAGACCCACTTGGTTCCAATTACTGAAAGTTCATTGGGTCTTGGCACAAGGTGCCACACTTTATTTCTTTTGAATTGATTTAATTCCTCATGCATTGCATTTATCCAGCATTCATCTTTTAGGGCATCAGTTACATTTTTAGGTTCAATTTGAGATATAAGAGCCAAATTATCCATTTCTTCAATTGTTCTAAAATGAGATCTAGTTCTGGTAGGGTCATGCAGATTACCAATAATGCTTGATAGAGGGTGGTCTCTTAACATTCTAACATTGGTCAGAGAGTTACCTTCATTAGCATCTGCATTGCCTCTAGTGCCTGATTCTGCTAGATTCTCATTTGACCTTGGCTCTTCCTCTTGAGTATATTGCTCTTCCTTTTCTTCAAGAAACTCCCCATCATCTTTGTCCCTGCAAGATTGTTCATTTTCAGACCTGACATTCATTTCATCGAAGATAATATGTGGAGATTCTTCAACAGATTGAGTTTTGACATTTAGGACTCTATAGGCCCTAGAGTGATTTGAATATCCTAGAAATATTGCTGGTTCACTCTTAGGTTCAAATTTATCTAAGTCTCGTTTGTGATTAATTTGAACAAAGCATTTAGATCCAAAAACTCCGAAATGTATAACAGAGGGCTTCTTACCTTTCAACAATTCATATGGAGTCTTTTTGGACAGAGGTCTTACCATTGCCCGGTTTACAATGTAGCAAGCTGTGTTTACCGCCTCTGCCCAGAACTTCCTTGGGAGTTGTCCTTCGATCAACATTGTTCTAGCCATCTCGACAAGGGTTCTGTTTCTTCTTTCCACCACTCTATTCTGTTCAGGAGTTCTTGGAGATGAGAACTTGTGAGATATTCCCATTGCCCTGTAAAAACTATCAAATTCTGAATTTTCAAATTCTCCTCCATGATCTGACATGATAGATGAAATAGTATACTTACCATCCTGCTGAACTTTTCTGAAGAATGCCTGAAATTCTTCAAATGCATCATTCTTATGAGTTAAAAAGAATACCCAAGTAAACCTAGAAAAGTCATCTACCAAAACAAATCCATATTTATTGCCACTCAAACTTGCTGTTCCAGTGGGTCCAAACAGATCCATGTAAACAGGTTCAAGAGGTCTAGAAGATTGATTTTCAATTCTGGATTTAAATGACTTCCTAGTATGCTTGCCTTGAGTGCATGCATTACAAATTTTGTCATTTTGCTTAAATGATATATCAGGCAGACCATTCACCATGCTGAATTTGGCTAACTTGTGCATGACACTATAGCTAGCATGTCCTAGTCTACGATGCCATAGCCAAGCCAGCTCACTTTTATTCACAGCTAGACAAAGATTGTTATAAGCAGGATCATCCAAGTCTACCATGTACATGTTATTTACTCTTTTTCCAGTGAATTTGACACTTTCAGACTGCATTTCAAGAATAGTGCATGCATGAGAATCAAACACAACTTTGTGCCCCCTATCACACAGTTGGCTTATACTAAGAAGATTGTATTCTAATCTTTCAACAAGTAACATATCATCAATAGAGTTCAGGGGATTTTTGCCAACTTTACCTTTTCCAATTATTTTACCTTTATTGTTCCCCCCAAACGTGACATGTCCTCCTTCTTTCTCAACTAGGAAACATAATTTTGTCTTATCGCCCGTCATGTGCCTTGAGCAGCCGCTGTCAAGATACCACCTATTGTGTACAGCTGCAAGGCACTCCTGCAAATCACATCAAACAAGAGATTTTGGAACCCAAATACACTTGGGTCCCATCAGACCATATGACTGTGTCAAGTAAGACAGCATACTTTTGGGAATCCAAATCTGTTGTTTTAAGGGTTTTTGAGATGTGGGGGTCATAGGTTTGAAATTTTTCTGATTGGGTTGAGGTACCCTTTGGAATGACCTTTTTGAACCATTTCTGTTGTTAGAGAAGTATGAAGTTTTATTCTTGTTCCCATTACAATGATTATTATCACTCCAAGAAGCACTGAGGAACCTAGGATGAGAAGTTCTAGAGGAATATTGAGTTCTTGAAGGGATGAAGGTTCGCTGCGTAGACCCTATCACATGATTGCGTTGACTCATCCACCCAACCCTTCTGTCATATGGGTTCTTGTACATAGGGTGCGTCGACGCACTGTAGTGGCTGCGTCAACTCATTCTCATGTTTCTGAAAGAATACCCATCCCGGAAGGGTGTATGCGTTGACGCAGTATGGATACTGCGTCGACGCGGCCATTGGTTTGTTCTAGCATTATTTCTGTAGAACCCCTGGGACATGGGTTGAGTGGACGCAGGGTACTCAGTGCGTTGACGCAACTGTCTTGTACCAGACCTATGACTCCCTAAATTTCTATATCCTTGATGCTGGGTTGATGAACTTGGGTCTATAGGCTGACCTGAGTGTTTACTTCTGAAATTAGGCACATTCTTGTGGTTATTGGCTTTCAAGATGACCTTCACTTTCTCTTTTCCCTTTTCTTTTCTGATTTCATCAGACTATTTTAATTTTTCTTGATTTTTCTCACAAGACTTCTTTTCAGCCGTTTGGCTTTGCTCAGATGTACCTTGCTCAAAAACAAATGTTATAAATCTAGTTCCTAGATCCTTCTTCTTGGTTGGATTATAACCAAGTCCTTCTTTTCCAAAATTGCTTCTTATTCCCATGACAGCTTCAAGATTATTTTTACCTTGTGTTAATTTCTCAAGAGAGGCTTGTTTACTCGAATTCTCATATTCCAGTTTCTTCAAATTTTCTTGGAGTTCCTGATTTACTCCTTGAATGGCTTCATACTTTTCTTCAACAACTTTTACTTCACTCTCCAATTTTTGCATTCTGAGTTTCAGTTCATCATGCACTTTCAGAAGAAATTCGTTTTCTCTCTTCATCTCTATTAATTGATCTCTACATTGGTCACTTTCATCAAGACATTTTCTTAAACTAGTAATTTCAGCTTCTAGGCACCTGATTTTCTCATTCAATGAATTTTCTTGACTAGTCAGATTTTCTTTTTCTTGAGTGATTTATTTTCTTTCTTAACATAATCATACTTATCTAACAATTGATTAAATGCTTCTTCCCAATCACTGCAAGAAAAGTTTTCGAAGGAAGAAGAGGAACACAGAGGAACACAGATTGGTCCCGTTATGGTGGTTCGGTCTCCCTGTGGATTATGTGAGGATAGCAAACCACAAGAGGAACACAGATTTTTATGGTGGTTCGGTCTCCCTGTGGAGACCTACGTCCACCCCTCACTAAACCAGTGCGGATCCCTGCTGAGCTTTACAGCTTAGCTTCACCGAGGAACTACCTCCTCAAACAACGTTGAGCATTACAGCTTGGCTTAACCAGAGGAAAGATCCTCTAAACCGCTGACGAACAGCTTGTAGGCAAACATGCCCAAAAGCCCTTGATTCAAGCACAATCTGCTGGATCAAACCCCTCCCTCTACTCAAACCAGTACGAGGGAGAAACAATGTAACAGAGTTCAGATTGAAAAGAAATAATAAACGAAATCACTCAGTAATGAAGGAGTAATCTCAGATCTGTGAGGCCGCCGGATCTCAGGCTTGAATTCAGAAGTCTGGGAGAAGAAGGTTCAACGATCAGCTGATCTTCTCCTTCTGAAATGTAGATGAACTTGCAATAGATCACTGCTCCTAGATCTCCTCGGGTCTTCAGCAGATCGCCAGCAGGAAGAAGATGAACTCCCCAGTTCTTCTCATGAGCTTCTCTTGCTCAGCCTAGTCTGCAGTAGCTTCGAAATCTCCAAAAACATTCTTCGATGTTCAGGTTCCCGCGCTCACTTCCAGATCCATGTAATATATACATCTAGTGGGCCCCAACCAGATTTTGTGGTTAGCCCAATGATTGATATCCTCAGAGCCTTCTAGAATCGTGAGGGAAAACGAGATCGAAACACTTTTTGGCTGATGTGGCCTTTGACATCACTAATGACTGGGGTCCACCCAACTAATTTTATGAAAGAATTCAGATGGCATCAACCCATGGTGACCAAGGGGTTTACGCTGCCTTGAACTGTCCACAAAGCTTTAAGTTCGTAGGTGGATGCGTTTACGAAGTGGGTTACTACGTCAACCCACTAAGCTAACCCAGAGCCAATTTCATCTCAGAGTGAACTGCTGCATCGACGCTATCATGCTGTAGCGTTGACGCACTGGGGTATTCCAGTGAACCATAATTCTACCTTTTGAACTACTGCGTCGACGCTACTCTACTGTGGCGTTGACGCAGTGAAGTAGATCTGTGAGTGCCTCTGCTTCTTAAACTGATGTGTCGACGCTGCAATAGTGTGGCGTTGATGCACTAAGATTATATCAGTGACTTATGATTTTGCCTCTTCAACTGATGCGTGGACGCCTTGAACTCCCAGCGTCGACCCTATTCCTTTCTTGCATCAAAAATGAACCAAATGCATGCGTTACTGAATCAAGATTTAGTTCAACAATTTAAGTTGAATTCAACATACACATCTCATGGTTGTCATCATCAAAACTAGGGGCACAACACTCATCACGTCCGCCCTGGTGGAGAAGAGGAGTCGCCCAAACAACAGCATCAGGAATCGCCGTAGCACTCTGTCTGCCTCTGCTCCTGGCTCTGCCGCTACTCTCGATCTCGCCAGCTCGATCAGCCACCGTAGGTGCTGCTCCGGCTACTCTCCAACTGCAACTCCCGCCCGTCATAAGCCCAAGCTGTCCTGAAGACTAGCCCGGGGTAGGAGGGTCGATTGCCTCTCAGGGCGCCGCAGCTCTAGGCCCAGCAGCTCCCGAGCCATCACCCGGTAGTCGGGAAAAGTGGTCCCGTTAACCGGCAGCCCGTGCACTCGAAGGCCAGTGAGTCTAGCCACGTCCTCCAGCGTGGGGACCATATGACCCCACGGGAAGAGGAACGTACGACTCACTGGATCCCAGCGGTCGTGCAAGGCATAGAGCAGAGATGTGTCGAACCGACACACCTCGGTGCTCAGGAATGGGGCGAACCCCATGGCAGCCAACCGCTCTCGCTGAAAGTCCAGCAGTGCTAAATACACTGCACGGACCTGCAGCCACGAGGTGCGAGTCCTGCGTTTTCCCTGAATTTCATTCATTTATTTTAATGCATTTAGTAATTTATTTATGCATTTTATTTCATAAATAAATAAAAATAATCACAGTTCAACTCTCTGTCAGAAGGACGGTCTCCTTTGGACCACTCTTTCTCATGAACGCTTTCATATGGGCCGTTCCAGTCCTGAGGTTCCCTGTTTTGAACGGGCCAGTATTGGCCGTCCTTATGTTGAACGATTTATCATTCCCCATTCTTTCCCTGGTTTTTTGGTTTTAGGCGACCACTCCTGAGCCGTTTGGAGGTTGGGCTGTCCGATGAGGACCGCATTGTTCTGGGTTGGTAAGGTGTTGAACGGACCAATGTGGCCCATTCGTCATGTGTACGGTGAGCCTCTCACCATCTTTCTTTGATTCGGTTCTAGTGTTGTACGGCTACCCCTGGGCCGTGTGGGTTTTGGGCGGCTCTATATGAGCCGTGTGTTTTATTTTGTGCGGTTCACTGAAAACCGCCCTACCGTCGTCTTCCCCGACGACGGTGAGGGTCTTCCTCACCGGCCGTGGCACTCCATGGGCCCCCAAATCGGTCCCTAAACCCTCTAAACCCCCCACGAAATGCCTAGAACTAACATGCAGGCATTAAAATTAAAGAACATGGCTAGAGAAGAGAGGAGGGGGGGCCTACCTCAGGGTCCCGGGCCGCCTTCACCTTCACCGTGGGTTCACCGGTGAGTTCCTCCGGCGCCTCGTCTCCTCCGGCATCAGCGGCAACCACCGCAGCCTCTTCCACCACCGCGGGTGCGGCGGCGTCCTCCTCGACGGCCGGCGACACCACGACCTCTTCTTCCGCGGTGGCCACCGACGGTGGCGGCGACGGTGGCACTTCCTCCTCGCCGGCCATGATAGGCCGTTGTGCTTGGTGCTTAGTCCGCATTAGAAAGGAGAGATGGGGGGTGAGAGAGGTTGAGAATGAGAGAGATGGAGAATGAAAGATGGAAGAATGGGGGTTGTGTGTGAGCCCCTTCGTTCTCCCTCCCACCGTCGGTTACGGTGGAGGGAGGGAGATGAAGGTTTTTAGCCTTTTCGAATTGCAGGAGTTGTACGGTCTAACGATAGACCGTCCTTCGTTTGAGCGGTTGATAGGTGACCATTCTTCTCCAACGGTACGCTGCCTAAAGTTGGTTCGAATTCCATGAATAGACGGCTAAGATCTAGCCGTTCTTCGTGCTGGGCGGTTCGTAGTTGACCGTGCATGTTTGAGAAAATCATCTTACCCTTATTTCCGCACTTGGTATTCAATTGATGCATTTGGTTATTTGATGATATCATTGGAAATCTTGCTAGCAATCTTATGTGCAGCATCAAACTTTCACTTGTCGTTTCACCTATACAGGTAAGTCAGGTGTGGCCTTCTAACCCTATCACCCTTATTGAATTATTATATGGTACTATAGTATATTATCTTGAGAACCAGTTGGTTGCTCGCGTGTTCCAGAATCTGATATTCCCCTTCAACAAAAATGATGATGATCCAGGTTCACGCGTTTGACCTTCGGATAGGCCGTTAGGTTGGGATGTCCTGGGGAGGATGGTTCTATCCTGCACGCTGTGGTTGCGGATAGTGTCTTGACTCGAATTCTCCCAGCCTAGCAATATTATTCTCGAGTATTTTATGTTTTAATCTTTCTTCGCATTTGTTTTAATGATTTCTTTTATTTTGGCCCAGCATGCATCATACGCATCTTTTGAGCATTCATGCCCCATTGTGTGCCTGCAAAGTGTCCCATCAGCGATGGTTAGCTGTGCGTTCAGTGCCTAAGTAAGAGGAACAAGTCCACTCTAAGTTGGAAGGTTCTTTTTGATCGGTTCGCTTGGTCTGGTTCGCATAAAACGGAGATCTTTTTATAAAGCTTTCTGTCAAGTTATCTGTTAAATAGGTGCAAAAGCACTATGAAAAAAAGAGAGAAGAAAGAAAAGGAGAAAGAAAAGAACACCATGAAAAATGCCTCTATTCTCAGTAACCGGGCCTACTTCACCTGAGACGTGTTGAGGTTCGCGTAAAACGGAAAAGATAACCTGGATCTGCGTAGTCGGGCCTGCTTCTCCTAAGGCAAGAGTCGAGGTTCGTGTGAAACAGAGAAAGGTAGTGCAGCATCATGTGTGTAAAAATGAAAAGATCCCGAAGGGACAAACAATTAAGGCAGACAAAAAGCTAGTATGCTTAATGCTCTGATCTAAGAGGTGCAGGGTTGAAAGATACTTGCTTGGAATAGCAAATGGAGGATGCAATTATCTATGTTGTGGATTTGATAGTTACACATGCACAAGTGCTATTGAACTTTACTTTGAGTTCTTGATCATATACCTAAATTTCCAATATAAGGCTAGTATGAGCATTAATGATTCTGGATTCCTAATCTTTGGTTGATTCTATGAAGGGAGAGCTGGATATAAGAGTATGATCATTGTGAACTCTTGTTGGTCCTAAATTTTGATTTAATTATATTGCTAAGGGACTAGCAATAAGTAAGTTGGGGTGTGATAAGTGCTATATTTTACATCATAACTTACGTCACATCCATCATCTTTGAGCATTATTTGAGTATATTTGTGCAACATGAGCATTAATAACATTCTCACACATTATTTGAGTCTTCATGTATTTTATTATCTTTTTGAGCTTAAAAGACCATGTGAGAAATATTTAAATATTTGCACAATTATTTTGGAATTAAATAGATTGATATTTTAATTTTCAGGAAATAGCGACCTAGATCAAGGCGCTATTTAAATAACGATAGCTTCTAGGGCGCGTATTCAGTAAGAAGCGACAGCTCCAAGGGTGTCAATTCATTTGAAAAAAGAAAAAGAAAAAAGAATTAGCGCCCAAGATGAAGTCGCTAATTATTGAAAGAACGCCCATATAAACAGTCGTCAATTCTTATTTTACGAAAAATGAGGAAAATAGCAAATAAGGAAATAAAAGAAATAACGCCCAAGTGAAGGGGCGCTACTTCAAGGAATGACGCCCTAGCTGAAGTCGCTATTTCAAGTTGAACCAGAAGTGGCAACTGCAGTTTCCCGATCAAAGTCTCCTTCCAATTTTCAAGCTTATCCAAGCCATATTCAAAGAAAGGAGGACTCCAAGGACGGAAGGAAGTCTAAATAGATCAAGTTGCATTGTTGGAAATTGGTTTTTGGATGAAATTGGGAACCCACGATCATGGAAGGGTTCTAAACCCTATAAATAGGATGATGTGTTCGGTCATGAGAGATAGCTAGTTGAAGGTCCGCCATAGGGATTGATTTTGAAGCTTTTCCTTTCATCTTTTGCAGTTAAGCTCTTCTTCAAAAGTTTTTTGTTTTTAAGTCTCCTAAAAATTCTTCTTCTTCATCTTCTTCTAATTCTCCACCGTTTTTAATCTATTCTCAGTTTTTCAAGCATCTATCTCTGCGTTTTTACTGTTCATCCGATTTTTACAAACTCTGTTCTTTCTTATTTTCTCTCCCTTCTGATCCTCATCTCTCTCTGTGTTATTCACAAAAGTTGTGTGTTTTTGAAATTTCTTCCACTTCTTCTTCTACCACTTCTTCCAAATCTTCACCGTTTTCAAGTTACAATCAGTTTTACAAAGTTCAGTTTTTTTAGATTTACTATTCATCCACGCGGCTACTCTCTGGTTTTTCATGTTTTTCTCCATCTTCCTCTCGTTATTTGCTTCTGAGTTCTTCACCAATCTTCTTCCTCTTCTCATCCTCTACAACTTTGCTGTTGTCCATTTTTCCTAATTCTCACCGGTTTTTAAGTTATTTCTCCTCCCATCTCTCTCTGTTTTCAACTTCATTATTTTCATTGTGTTTTCTATTTTATCACCCACCGTAGCCATCTCTTCATCTCTTTTCACAACACACATACTTTTGTTTTAAGTTTATTCTTCTTCCTCCACCTTTTCATCTCCCTCTCCTATATTTCATCCACACATCCATATGGCGAATTTTCTCTCTTTGGTCCTCTTGGCGGCGTCTACTTTCATGGCGGGGTGATACACTCAAAGGCTTGGCAAGGAGTTGACGGTGTTCTTCATCCTATTGGCTTACAATTTCTTTTCTCTTCTTTTATTTTGCAAGTTGTAATTTTAGTTTTCATATACATTGTACTTGCCACCTCTCATAGCAATAAAGTTGATCTTTGTGAAATTGTGTTTATCTTTCTATCTCTTCCAAATTCTTTTCTTAAACCCTCTCATATTCTTTAAATAGTTTTCATGCAATTTATCTTTCCTTAGATTAATCACACTCAAAAATTCGGTTTTCAAAGCATAAGGTGTTTTTTCAACTTGTTCTATAAAGATTATTCCTCCTCGTGGGATCGACTCCGCTTACCACTATATATTTGATTTTTCTAATCTTTTAAAGTGAGTGAGTGTGAATATTTTAAAATTGTGGCACGGCTTTCTTAACGACACTAGTCGGTGCGCATCAACGGGGTCGAGTTCTTCCCACCCGTGGAGAATTGATGGGAATCAACAATGAGCACTAACATTTTATTTTTACATTTGTATCCCTTTTGTTTGTATTTATATCATTGGCTAATTGGGTTTGCAATTGTAAGGCATTATAAGCCAAAGGGTGAGTCATTAGTAATCTTTGGGTTTCTTTGTAAAAAGGCCTTTGGGTTTCTATGTAAAATATCAGTAGGTCCAGCAGGGGCCCCCACCTTATTTCCCATTGGTCCACCTAGGATTTAGGGCCCATGTGGGGCTAGTTCAAAGTCCAAGATTGGACTTGGACCAAGGGGGGACAAGATGGGAAAAATGCAAAATTGGCTACCCCTTAGTCAAAGGGGCGCCCCCTCTTTTATCCTCTCTTGTAAATTTTTTATTTTTCTTTCTTTTGACCATATGGGGGAAGAAAATGATATCCCTTATTTACCCCTCCCTAACCCTAGATCTGAGGGTAGTTTATGTCTTTTTTTCATTTCTATATAACCCATGTATTTTGTGAATTCCTTAGCAATTAATGAAGAGAAGATTCCATTTATTGCTCCAAGGCCAAGGCCGCCCCCTCTCTATCTCCTCTCTCCCCCTTGGAGCTGTGAAAGGTCCAAATTTCAGAGGTGTGAAGCCTCTTAATTCCCCCCTCTCTGAGTGAGAAGCTCAGCACCGCCGCCGCCGCCGCCGAGCCGCCGTCGCACCACCACCGCCACCACGTCGGAGTTATGTCCACCTCTGGATAGAAGCTTGAAGCCTGAATTCTATCTCTAAATCAGGAGATCTGTTCGAGCTCCAATTTTCAGGGTTTGTTCTTCTTGTCATCCCCCATCCCCAGTTCAAATTTTGTGTCATTTCGCCTTCGTTTAGTATTTTTCCTGTAATTAAGTTTTCCCCCCTGACAGTCTGCCAATCAGCAGATCTGCGGGATAGTGTGTTGTTGTTGTATTTTTCCGCCCACTTAGTCTTCTCTAAAAATTCTCAAAAACATCATACGTGTTCCTCACATCCCCCTCTTCCACCCATAATTTTCTCAAAGTCTATATCTACCATCACTATGATGGTCAAAATTCATTTTCAGGAAGAACTTATTCTGTCCTGACTGTCTGTAATCCGAGTCAGTAAAAAAACCTTGGGAACAGTCGTTTTCATTTCTAATCTGTCCACTGGATGGATCTGAAATAATTATATGTTGTAGCCCTTTGAGTCCTCTAAATATCGGTACCAATTTTGTCTCGATCCGACACCGGATCTGGGCGCAAAAATTCTTTTCGTGGAGGTGCGCATTTCTGATCCTAGAACAAGCCAGCAAAGGCAGCAGCAAGTTAATGCTTGCAAAATTACTTCAGCGTCGATTCAACCGCCGCCAATCTCCGGGATCGACGAGGAGTCTTCCACCGACATCCCAACCAGCCGCAGTGACCAGAAGGTGACTAGAAGCCACCGTCACAACATCCGAGTTCGCATGCTATCCACTGGGCTGAACTGAGTTGCTGAACCGAGTTAGAATAGTACCGAGGCAGACCAACAGCCCGTCTCCGACCCGAAAGCCCTTCCGACTTGCTTCCCGTCAACCCGAGTTCGCTACTCCCGGGTCCCATTGTAGCCCTTTACCTTCCTACGTGGAGTGGGCAAATAAATTCACTACTGTAATTTTTTATTTACTGTACACTGGAAGTACGAGTTTTGGCCGGGGTCGTCTTCCCCACGCCCGGAGCGTGGAGGTACCGTGTCCGCTCCCCACTTGGCATTTGCTTTACTCATATATTTTCATATATCGCTGCATGAGTGATAGGTTAATTAGCTCGTTATATTATTTCAATCACCGCTGCGAGAGAGTGAGCGTGACCCGTCCCGTGACTCGATCTGAGCACGCGGAAAAGCTGATACCCGAGACTCATTGTCGGTTTCTCAACCGCGCAGATCCACGCGTTTCCCTCGCATAGGGACGTCCACGAGCTAAAGTCTCTTATTGTCTCGAGTCGTGTCCCGTCCCGCATCACCGACACTAAGAAGTTGATCATGGAAGAAGCTCATAAGTCAAAATATACTATTCACCCTGGTGCTACCAAGATGTACCAAGATTTAAAGAGAAATTTTTGGTGGCCCAACATGAAGAGAGAGATAGCGAACTTTGTATCACGCTGTCTCACTTGTCGCAAGTTAAGGCGGAACATTTAAATCCCACTGGAAAACTACATCCCTTAGAAATTCCCAAATAGAAGTGGAAGAGCATAGGGATGGATTTCATCATGGATCTGTCAAAGATAAGAGGTGGACATGATGGTATATTAATGATCATAGATCGATTGACTAAATCTGGACACTTCTAGCAGATGGTCTATGGATATTCTAGCAGCCTTATATATGAAAGAAATTATTAAACTACATGGAGTCCTTGTTACGATTATTTCTGCTCGAGACCCTCGTTTCACATCACAATTCTGGAAGGGTCTACAACACTCATTGGGGACCCGACTCAACTTTAGCACTGCTTTCCATCTGCAAATAGGTGGTCAAACTGAGAGAACCAATCAGGTAATAGAAGATATGCTCAGGACATGTGCTATTGATTTCGATGGGAGTTGGCACGATCACTTGCCTCTAGTGGAGTTTGCCTACAACAATAGCTATCAAGCTAGTATACAAATGGCATCCTTCGAGGCTCTATATGGAAGAAGTTGCCGCTCACCTATCTGTTGCAATGAAGTTGGGGAAAGACAACTTCTAGGCCTTGAACTCATTCGGGACACCATCGAGAAGGTAAAGCTTATTCGAGAAAGACTCCATATGGCTCAAGATAGACAAAAGACGTATGCTGATAATAGAAGGTGAGACCTGGAATTCTAAGTAGGAGACCACGGGTTCCTCAAGGTTTCTCAGGGTCGTGGTATTCGAAGATTTGGAATTAAAGGCAAGCTCACTCTGAGATATATCGGCCCTTTTGAAATTCTTGAAAGGGTTGGCGAGGTCGCATATCGGATTGCTTTGCCTCCTCAATTAGCTGGAGTCCATGATGTATTTCATGTTTCTATACTCAAAAGGTACGTCTATGGCCCATTCCATGTTATAAGTCATGATGATCTGGTGATTCAAAAGGATATGATGTACGAGCAAAAGCCAATCAAAATAATTGATCGAGAAGTATGTCAACTTCGGAACAAAACCATTCCTATGGTAAAAGTTCGATGGAATAAAAATACAGACCAAGAGGTGACATGGGAAATGGAAGAAGCTATGCACAAGAGATTCCCGGAATAATTTGATTGTAAGTATACTCTCCATAAAACCCATGCAATGAATTTGGGGATCAAATTCTTTTTAAGTGGGGGAGGGTGTAACACGCTAGAAAATTCTAGGATTTTTCAAGAATTAAATAATATTATTAAGCATTTAAAAGTCTTAATAGGCTATTTAGTGAATTATGGGTTAAATAAATAAATTTAAAGGCCCAACTATTAACTAAGGGTTGAGCCCACTTAAATTGGGCCCAATGACCAATTTCTAAGCCCTTTTGGACCAAGCCCACTTCTAGAGACGTAATTAGGGTTATATTTAGATTTAAAATAGATAAATAGGCTAATTTGGGGATAAATAGCAGATAAATAGGAAAATCCAAATTTTTTGAATTTTACGCTAGAAGGCGGTCAATCGCGAGACCGCGTTCTAATGAAGGCGGTCCAGCCATGACCGCTTTTTACTTCCGAAAATGAGATTTTTAGAGGCATGAAAACCTTGGATTTTTCCCATTCCAATCACCTAGGATCGAAGTGTTCTGCCATATAAACCTATCTAGGACTCTTAAGGGATCGAATTGACCCCTGCTAGGACTCCTAATTTGATCAAATCCCTCAGCCCTAGTTCATTCCCTATAAATAAAGCCCAGAATCGACCTGCGCGAACCCTCGTTTTGGCTCACGTGGTTCGACGGTAAGATGATGTTATTTCATGTCAGTCTTTTATAACTATTTGTTCCCTTTAGTATTATCTAATTCCCTTCCAAATTTCATGTTAGGACTTCAAGCCGTTGAGGCGTTAGAGGATCTACAAGGAGTTGTTTCTCTACAGAATGCACAGGAACAAGCGTGTTCGACTCACAAAGACCCTAGGTTTAGGGACCTTAGCAGAGTTAATTTCGTATCTAGCCTTTAGAGTAATTTGTTCCCCTTCATGTCTTCTAACTTCCCTCCAACTTTCGTGAATTAAGAACAAACAGTTAAGGAGTTAGAAGATCGAGAAGTTGCTGGTTCCATGCAGGATGCACAGGAACGGGAACGTATTTCCAGTCAGAAATTCAAACTCTAGCAATAACCCCAGAGGTAGGTTATCTCATTAACGGCTTAAACATCAAGTTAGGAACAAAAGCCCTCTGATCTTGCTCAATTTCATGCTTTCTACGTTGAGAATTTTATATTTTTCCACGACTGCGCAATAGGGTTTTTACTGCATGTTGTCCATGAAACCTTACCTAAAAGATAATAACTGTTTATCGATTACAAACGTTTCCATGCTCTATTTCCATCATAGCATGCTTTCTCTGCTAGTTTCCTGTTAGTTCCATGTTTATTGGCCATAGGAAGTAGCCCTGCAAGGCTGGTATTATCACAGTCTCACAGCGAGATGATTACGGTCATAACAGGGGTCGCGTCTATTAACGCGCACACCCGTTACGTCTCGTTCATGTCATAACGCGCTGGTTATTTACACCACGTTAATGTAAGAACACGTTGGTTATGTCCGTAGCGTTAATCCTTCGTTGAACATACTAAACCCTGCTTAATTCCCATAACATATATACTAATATGCATGCCTTATCTTAGTAGTTTCACTTCCTGATCATGTCATGACTTCATATTTAGTGTTAGCATACTTTTCAAAGTTTAATTTCATTATATGTTAATTTCATGCCAAAACCTTATAGTTTTGTACTTAAAGAGATTTCCATGACTTAGTTACTTCTTGATGGATGTTTTCTTTCGTTCCCTACTTACCTTATTTTCTATTTTATAATATCACATATAAAGCGTACTCTGGTACGTTGCTATTAGTTTCACTTGCACTTGATAGGCACACTCTCTTAGACTTGAGATCTTCTCCTTCGGATATTCCTTCTACTTGACTAGGTGATCTTGTTTGAACGCCTCCGTAAGTGTCCATGAGTCTGGAATTCCCACTAGGATGCCGAGCTGGTTGTACCCTAAAAACCCCAACAGTCTAGAGTGCACTTCGTGATTTTCACGTTTTCTGTGTACTGGCCTGATCGTGGCCTACAAAATAGTCACGTTAATGAATTATCGCGACGGTTCTCATGACTGCGTTCTTGTTCAGCCATAAACTGTTGCTTGAGTCGACCTGACCTTCTTTTCCTACGTCGACTCTGTCTTATCGGGGACTAAAACTGGACCGCGGTAATTGACTATCACGGCCCTCAAGACAACCGTGTTATGTCATCTTGTTTCCCAACCCGAGGTTTGACCCAAGGGTTAGTTAAACTCTATTCTTAGATGGTCTTATGATTATCTCGAACCTAACACCTTGTTAAAAATGTAATTTACAAACTATAGAAATCTATGAATGTACTGTTATGCTGTCGGAATTCCTCCGTGGCATAATATTCAATTAATTCATCTTTGATCTCATGATTTCATATTTGGTGCATTCTTACCTTGATATTTGTTATCATGAACTTATTGTTTGAACTCTACATTATCGGCCAAACTTTATTATTTCTCATGGAAGTAGCTTGATTTATAACTAGAAGATACAAGAGCGGGCACAGACGGTGTCCAAGGGCTCGACTCTAGCCCCCTCGGCAGATGGCCAGAAACATGCTATAAACCATGGGGTATGATGAACACTGGCATCGCATTGCACTGAGAGTACTTTTTTTATAAACGGGTGAAATCCATGAATTCTTACGAGACAATCTCATGAAATTATTACATTCTTGTTACATGACTTTCTAGAAACATAGCACGTGTGGTTATGAAAAGTACATTCTCATTACATGCTAGTACATTCTCGTTGCATGAAAGGCCAAACTTACACCTATATTTCAATCTTGCTTGATCATGTTCATATATCTTGTTCATGCCTTGTTACTAGTGTGACTTTGATTTTATTCGTATGATTTATCGTATTTCCTTTATCTTACCTTCTAGGGCTAAATTGTTAATTACTTAAACTTATCTGCATGTTGATGCGAAGATACCTATTGGGCGAGTGCGCTCATTCTCTACTTTTTCAATCTTTTTCAAGAAGTTCTAGTGGATCGGATTCGGATTACCCGAGTGACGGATCCAAGGGCGAGAGCGAGTGAAGATCAAGAGAAGCCCTAGATAGTTTAAAAGTCATGAGTCATATTGTAATTAGATGCCTTCACTGTAATAGGCGGTGAAGTTGATCATGTTATGTAATTTTCTTTTTTCTTGAGTCTAGAGTTTAAAGAGTCGTGTCGTCTGTAAACCTTGATTATTATGATTTAATAAAGTTGAAATTTTGACTACATTACATTATGTTCACTCTTCTTATGTGTGAATGATTAGCGCTCTGATTGTCTTGCTAGCTTGAGGCGTATTTCCAGCTATTCACGTTCCCGACTTAATTCAGCTGCATATCTCGGGGCGTGACAGTTAAGTTGGTATCAGAGCCTAGGCATAAGTAAGTCCTAGAAAAAAAATGTCATGTCATAGGTTAAGTCAAAGGTTTAAGAACCCATACCTATGAACTAGGAAAAAATCTTCCGAACCCATGTGAGACTGGGTAGAGCCTGGGATGAGCTAGTTTTCTAGAAATTAATCTCTAGGTTAACCTCTATAAACTCCATAGAAAGTAACTAAATTATTTCTTTTCTCAAGCAACTTACTTACATAATGGTCGTGAATCGTGCAAATTGGGGAGCTATGCAACAAACTGTTGCTGGTCTTACCCAGGCCCTCCAAACTATGGCTCAAGCTGGCGCGCGGGCTGGCGCCGAGGACTTACATCATAATTTTTAGAGTATGAATCCTTCGCGGTTCTAGGGTTCCTCTAATCCCGATGAAGTTGAAAACTAGATTGATGAGATCGACCGGATCTTCAACATTATGCAATGCACCGACCAAGGGAAGGTCTTACTCGCCGCATTTCAACTCAATAAGGATGCGCGCACATGGTGGAAGGCCACCTCTACTCATCTACAAAACGCACAACTCACTTGGGAGGAGTTTCTTGAACTCTTTCGGGAGAAATATTTCTCCGAACATGTCAGGGAGAGGAAGGCTGCGAAATTTGCCTCCCTTCGGCAAGGGATGATGTCCGTAGAAGAATATGAGCTACAATTCTCAAGGCGGGCACCATATGCTCCTCACCTGGTTAGCATGGACCTATTAAAGGGTAACTGATTCATGGACGAATTGAGGCCCGTCTTCATAAATCAACTTGGACCTCAAAATATCCGCACTTATACAGAGATGGTCCATAGGGCTCATTTATGTGAGAGGACCTTGGAAAAGGTCGAGAAATTCAAAAGTAAGGGCGAGGAGTCTAGCCGTAAGTACGACAAGAAAGGATGAACAGAAGACAAATTCAGTATCATGGGCACTTACAAATCCCGTGATAACAAGAAGTGATCCCGTAATGGTAGCGGGAACCGCAAGAATAAGAAGGTAAAGGAGGAGGAAAAGCAAGTCAGGGAGGCTTGCACTTTCTGTGAGAAGTTCAGTCATTCAGTCGAAGAATGCTAGAAGCGTCTTGACGCTTGCTTATGATGTGGAAGCCAGGAGCACCGCATGCCAGATTGCCCCCTCATGAAAGATCAACCTTCTAATGGTGGACGTAGGCGGCAAGCTCGTCTTAATGACGTGCTGGATGAAGAAGCACCCAAGGATGATGGGTTAATAAAAGGTATCGTTCAAATATATTCTCATCGTGCTTTTGTACTATTTGATACTGGTGCTTCTCATTCCTTTATATCTACTGCTTTTACAAAAACATTATCAGTTTCACCTGTCCCTCTACCTTCGGACCTAGCTATCACAACGCCTTTGGGTCCTGGAACTAAACTTGCAACCCACTACCCAAATAGTGAGGTAACCATAGAAGTTCATAATCTTCCCGCGAACAACGTATGCCTTGATATGGAAGGCTACGATTCCATTCTGTGCGTAGATTGGTTATGTGACCATTATGCCGATATCAATTGTCATAATAGGAGGATCTCTTTCCAAAAACTGGATCTTCCACGATTCTCTTTTCTTGGTATCAAATATAGGAAGCATCTTATTCTTATTTCTTCTCTTCATGCCTGCAAACTTATCTTGCAAGGTTATGAAGCTTTCCTTGCTTCCGTAGTCATTACCGAGACCAAGGAAATCATTCTAGAAGAAATTCCTATAGTAAAAGAGTTCCCCGATATTTTTTCATTTGATTTACCCGATTTGTCGCACGAAAGGGAAGTAAACTTCTCTATTGAACTCATTCCTAGAGTAGCACCCGTTTCAATAGCCCCTTACAGGATGTCCCCTACGTAACTCAAAGAATTGAAGAAACAACTTCAGGAGTTATTAGAGAAGGGCTTCATTCGACCCAGCACATCCCCTTGGGATGCGTCGATCTTATTCGTCAGGAAGAAGGACGGATCTCTTAGGCTTTGCATCGACTATCGGTAACTAAATCAACTCACAATCAAGAACAAACACCCACTATCGCGTATCGATGAGCTATTTGATCAAATTTTTGGAGCGGAATATTTCTCCAAGATAGACCTCAGGTCTGGTTTGATAGGATCGGTGCAAGGATTCAGAGGGGGGGGTGAATGAATCCCACCCTTAAAAAAACTTTTTGCTCAATAAAAACTAGAACACTAACTAGAACAAGATAGACAGACAGGATAACTAATCAGAATCTCTTTTAAACCGAAGAACAAACGTCTATCTCATGCACAAACAATCAACTAGCGGAAGCAGCACAGATATAAACGAGAATGCTAAGGCAACCTGTGAATGAGGTAGAAGATAAGGAGCAAAGCACACCCACACTGCACAGAGGATTTTTAGGTGGTTCGGTCACCAAGACCTACGTCCACCCCTCACTCCCAACCGGAGTGAGGCTTCCACTAGCACAAGCTAGAACGCAGACTCAGTCTGCAAACAAGTTGCTGGCACACAGCTTGACCAGGGGAACAATCTCCCCTCTTCTTCCCAACCGGAGGGACACCCCAGTGACTCCCAGCCACTTGGAACCCAGAGACCGAAGTCTCTCTTCCTCCAGACCGGAGGGACCCCTGGACTAGCTACCCACAAGCCCAGAACCGGAGACAAGTCTCCCTTCCTCCAAACCGGAGGGAACCCACAAGTAGCTCCCAGCTACTTGCAACCGGAGATCAAATCTCCCTTCTCCTGACCCACCAGGAGAAACCCGACCTTAGACCAGAGGATCGGAAGAACAAAGATAACCAGATGAAAAGGAAAAAATAAGAAACGGAAAATGCACAGCGATCGGAAGGCTGTAAATGAAGAACAAGAATGTAGCTCTCAAAGGAGCAGATCTGGCTTGGATTTAATCCAAACGCCAGAGGACAGATCTTCAATAGCTTCTTCCTTCTTCTCCACGAACTCTCTCTCTCTCTATCTCTCTTTCTTTCTCCTCTGCTCTCCTTTTCTCTCACGCTATTCTCTCCTTCTCTTCTCTGCTCTCTTTTTCTTCTGCCGGCTCACTCTTCTTCTATTTCTTTTTCTTCCTCTTTCTGTGGATCGAAGACTCTCTGCTACTTGTTTCTCACTGTTTAGACTTTTTTCCCCCTTTTTTTCTCAGCTTTGATCTTCTTCTTCTGTGGAAGAAGTCTTGTATATATAGCAGCAGCAGCAGGCACACTGGGCGCGTGTGGCTTCCACATTTCCTGCCCTAGAAATTCGGACCACGTGGCAGCATCCTGGTATCTTGTCCATCCTTGGATCACGAGCCAGGCACCTCGGATCATGTGCCCTTCATCAGTACGCTCAGCAACTGGAGTTGAGGTGACGTCAACACACTTGCTCCAAAGGGTTGACGCAGCCTTCAAAGACATTCGACCAGCAAAGCTCAAGTCTGCTGCGTTGACTCCATCAGCCTGCTGCGTTGACGCATCGGTGATCCAGTGATCAAGTCTTCAGCAGATGGGCGTGTTGCGTCAACGCTCTCAATCAATGGCGTTAACGCAGTGAGGCATTCCAGTAAGCCATTAGCTTCGTCTCTTTAGCTGCTGCGTCGACGCTGCTCAATTGTGGCGTTGACGCAGTGGAATAGCCTGTGAAAGTCTCTGCTTCTTTAACTACTGCATCGACGCTGCTTGCTTGTGGCGTTGACGCAGTGGAAGATATCGTGAAGGCTTCGTCAACTGATGCGTGGACGCTTTAAGCTCCCAGTGTCGGCCCTGTTCCCTTCAGCAACAAGAATGAAGTCATAAGATTTAAGTATGTACATTGCAGTGTATATACTTCGTTGTATAGACTTGTGAAGGCGAATGCAACGTACAGACTTGCCCAATGCGTTGACTTCAACAAAGAGACAACGGCTGTATAGACTTTCAATCCTAAAGGCAGTGTATAGACATTGAAGAACAACAAACAATGTATGGACTTTACAATGCAAACTACAATGTATAGACTTCATGTAAGAGCCCAATGTATAGACATTGAATTCGAAGACCAATGTGTAGACTTCAAGTTTAACTGTGGATGTACAGACTTCAGGTGTGAAGACCATTGTGCAGACTTTGGGGAACAGCGGCCAATGTATAGACTTGATGCTCAAGGAGTGGCTGTACAGACTTAGAGTGTAGCTGAAGCCTTGAACGTAGGAATAGGCTGGACTGTATAGACTTCAGGCTTCAGAAACGAATGTACACACTTGACCAATTCAAAGGTGAATCAAGTGTACAGACTCTGAGTCCAAACCCAACGGCTGTACAGACTTAGAATGTGAAGACTGATGTACAGACTTCATTAATCAAACAGGCTGCACAGTCCACTGTATAGACTTGATGATATGAACTTCAGGAGGATATGACACGGCTGTACAGACTTGTTTTCTAAACGAATGAATAGACTTGCCACAGTCTAATGTATAGACTTGAAGAAACTGAACTGAAGAGTCGACGCATCAGCTCAAGGAGTTGACGCACTACTGTGTGGACAGAGACAAATATGACTGAAGGGTCAATGCATCAGCACAATGAGTTGACGCACTGCTGTGGAGACTGTGCAGACAGAGTGTAGACAGAATTAAATAGAGCATGTTATCTGACAGCCATATGAACTCCATTCACTTACATGATAAAATATGAATTAATCGAGCAGAAAAAGAAAGCATTATGATCAGATAATGACTGAATAATAGCACATGATGACACACAGCAAGATGACTCACAGTGATTAACTCACATCAAAAATCAATCATCAAAACCATCATCAAAACCACAGGGGCACAACAATCTCCCCTTTTTGATGATGGCAATACTACACTGTGAGTAATGCTGATGACACAAACTATTCTCCCCCTTTGACTTCATCAAAAAGAAAATAGTTTGAGAAATTAAGGCATGTATAAAAATTCAGTCAATTTCTCCCCCTTGCAAGAACATGATTCTCCCCCTTTAAGAGTTTCAGCAAAAGCATGAGTTAGAGATGATCAAAAGGAACCTGCATGCAATGATTGAATGATATTCTCCCTCCTTGGCAAACAATCTCTCCCTTTGGTAGAATCATAATAAACCATGGGAAAGGGTATGAATGTAGATGCAGATACCAGAAATATGAATGCAAGATCTTCCCCTTTAAGAGTTTCTATGCAGCATGATGCATATGACATGGAAGCTCCCCCTCAATAAGTGGAATCTTATGAGATAGATGAGAAGGAGACCACAGGGGCAAACAAGGAGAAGTTCAGGTCAATGGACCAAGGACATGAGCAGAAGAGTTTCAATTAACAGATTTTTCAAGGATGCTCCAAACCCAAGAAGTTCAGCCAGATTTTCAAAGAGATATCAATCTCATAAATCCAAAACATAAGTTTTCAAAGTCTTTCATTATAAGGGCTTATGAATGAGATTTATTGAACAGCATGGTTTAAATATGATGTATGTAGAGTTTATCAATAAAATTCTGTGTTGATATCTAAAATCATGGTTTAATAAAAATGAACCAAACCCTCATATTTATCTTGATAAAACTCCCTTGTCTTACACAATCAAGTTTATTGACTTCTTTCAGAATTACATGCACTAGTATTGAGATTAAGCAATTATGAAGTCATATTATTTTGTCTAGGGTTGTAGCAATTTGATTTTAGCATCAATATTCAGATATTGAGATATGTTCAACAATTTTCATGCTACAAATTTTACGAGCAGTCTAGTTCAGTGCACACCTTGTAACTAGAGGATATACCTTGATCAGAGGCCAATATCCCTAAGCACTTAGTGTGACTAACTGTCATGCTATATATGAACAGAGATAGCATTTACACATCATGACACACTCCAAATCATTTCTTGATGAGTGAGTTGTATTTCTCAGTGTGCATGCCATTGCTCTACCCGCATTTCAATGAATTCTTAATCAGAGTTAACTATGGTACCTCATGACACAGTCCTTTGGACATGTGTTTCTCAGTGACCAAGGTCATTGCTCTGACAGATATTACCCTTTAGACTTTTCAGAAAAATTCATTTGCTTCAAGTCAATAATAATTTCATGTACTTAATCAGTTGAAGTCATGTATTCAAAAATGCATATTTCAGAAGTTTTCACAAGACACAACATGAAACAGATGGTTAAGGTTTATTAAACATGCTTCAGATATTTTTAAGAGATTTTAAAGTCAACCCTTGAGTACATTAAACTTAAACCACCTGAGTTATTTCAGATATTCATAAAAACGTATAATAGAAGATTTCTAGTTCAAAAGTTTTCAGATTTATGGTCGAGATAGCCCATTGAAATCTTCATGAAGGACTGATAGAATTTTGAACCCAAATGATGCCAATTGATAGGAGAAATACCAATTGTTAAGGGAGATTGTGAAGCTCAAGGTTTTCAGAATATGATCAAGGTTTGTCAACAAAATCAATAAGAAAGGATATGCAATGAATTCTGACAAATGTATGCATTTGACAACCTATATGCAATGCATTGACTCCCCCTCACAATATGCATTCAACTCTCTTTTTGGCATTTTCAATATAAGGAAATGCAATGCATTATATGTATGCAAGGACATGCAACGACTCAACATTGAATGCTATGCAAGGATATGCAACTAACTCCCCCTAAAAATATGCAATGTTTGCCATGAGAAACTGAACATATGATTTTGATTCATGCACATTCAGACTGTCCTATCCAACAAGGTGACCCATGGTACTAGGCGGAGCACTTGGTCTAAAAGACCACCTCACATATAGTAAGAACCTCCAGACAGACTTCCCTGCCTTTTGGTACCTTACCATTTATATACCATTGAGGTCATGCATGATAATTCAACATGAGCAGCATGCATGGATCAAATTTCAGCTAATCAGATGTTTTAGAATGCAATGGACAGATTTCAAACAGTATTCAAATGCAGTTCAGATTTTTCAATGTACTATATATGCAAATCACATATATGCACTTCAGATGAGGAGAGTTCAGAGGTATCAATTCAGATAATGCAGATGAAGAATGATTATGCAAAAATAGATTTAGTATGTCATGCAGTAGAACTAAAAACAGGAAGTGCAAGAAATTTATCTGAAAGATTCAGGAAAGAGTTTTCATTCTTGAGTGCCTTAGTTTATTACCCCTTTTATTTCAGTCCCAAGGCACACCTGCATAGCAATGTTATTTTGCACAAACAGGTACCCAAGAAATCTTGGGTCCTGACATGACAGTATTACTCCTAGCAGATTTTCTCAGCACATTTTTAACTTGATGATCATTAAATTTCATCGGAGGATGACCATCCATCAAATGTCCAGCTTTGCCATAATGATGGCAAGAAGCAGCAGTTTTCAAATCTAATTTATGCACATTCTTGTTAGCATGAATTCTATATGCATATGCATGAAATTTTTTGTTAACAGAATAAAAATTCTGTTTACCAAAACCAGTTTGGTTTTGATATCCTGCCAGCCAACAGGTTGCAACCCTGTGACCTGGCTTCCCACAATGATGGCATGTAAATTTCGCAACATGGAGTTTAGCAGAGTTATTCTGAACATGCCAACAATCTCCAGCTCTATGGCCTGGCTTCCCACAGTTATAACATGGAAGTTTTGCAAATTGTTTTACAGGGAATTTGACAATTTCAGAATTGAATTTCTTTCCGTGATTATGCCAGCAATCTTTTGCCCTATGGCCTGGCTTCCCACAACAAAAGCAATTCAGATTCTTTCTCCTAGGAACATGATTTCTAGCATGATATTTCTGTGCAGTAGTAGCAGCAAAGTCATCTAACTCCATTGATTTGCATTCATGCATGAAATGACCCATTTCATGACAGTAAAAGTATTTGGATATCCTGTTTTGAGTTGAATAGGATTTCTTAGCATAAGAGGTCCTAGCATGAAATCTATCATTATCATTCTTCATGGCAAGGCAATCATCAAGTACATGGCCAGAATTTCCACAATAGAAGCATTCAACATTCCTTCCGTGAATAATTGGAAATTTTCTAGCCGTAGGCTTGTTTGCATGAAATTTACTATTCTTCTTCAGTGTTCTCATTTTCACATTTTCCTTCTGTTTTTGAATCTTCTGATCATCAGACTGTTTTGAAGACGGTGCAGAAGTACTAGCTAAGTTTGAGCTACTCACAAATTTTGCGTATAGTTTGTTCCTTACAGCTTGCTTAACTTGAGAATTACACCTTTTCTCTTCATTCAATTTGGTGACTTCCACATTCAAAAAATCTTTCATTTTTTCTTTACCTTTGGCAAATTTTGACAGAGAGTTGTTTAGATTTTCAATTTCAATTTGCAAGGTCATAATGTGGTCTTCACACGAAATAACCTGATTCTGTAGCCCATCATTCAGACTTTTCAGGATCTCATTCTCCTGAGTTAACTTCAATTCAATGTTTACTTCTTTTTCTTTCAAAGCTGATTTTTCTCTTTCTACTGTTAGCCATCTTTCAGAGAAAACAGTGTTAAGGACCATTAGGTTTTATTTTGTTCCTTCATATGGATGTTTTCTTCAATCAGCTTATCTTTTAATTTATCAATTTCCTTCTTCTGAGTCAGCAGAGAATCATTTTCTTCTTTCAAGGAAGTGATTAAGTTTTTCTGTACATTATCATCAGAATGTAATTTTTCAATCAATTCCTTCAATTTAGATTTTAGATTTTTATTTTCAGCCTTTAGACTTGTGATTTCAGCATTTTTCTCTATTCTTAATTTTCTCTTTTCTGATTTGACTCTTCCATATTTATCTAGAAGATGCTCATGCATGGCAACTAACTCATCATGGCTAATATTCTCGGTCTCAGAGATTACCTGGGATGAGGACTCATCTGATTGATCACTCCTTCTTGCCATGA
This sequence comes from Amorphophallus konjac, assembly GCA_022559845.1. Taxonomy (NCBI): domain Eukaryota; kingdom Viridiplantae; phylum Streptophyta; class Magnoliopsida; order Alismatales; family Araceae; genus Amorphophallus; species Amorphophallus konjac. The sequence goes on from CM040123.1 coordinate 148,449,693, forward strand.
GACATTCTTCTTCCTGTTCCACATGTGTTGCAGTCACTCTATCAAAAATTTCCTTTGCAGTGCTACAATCTGAGATAAAGGAAAAATCGTCAGAATCAATTGCAGCCTTCATTAGATTTAGAGCTCTCACATTATCATCATTTTTCATCTTGTGATCATAAGTCCACTTAGACTTATCCTTAGGAATTTTATATGGACCGTGAGATATAACCTTCCACAGTTGGGGATTAATAGAGTTAACATGCTTGCACATTCGATATAGCCAGAAATTAATATGTGAACCACTGAATAGTGGAGGATGAGCCATTAACACAGATCAAAACTAATTCAAAGCAGTGAATTCAAACCAATAAACCAAGTCTTACAAAAATGCACCGAATGACAGTAAGATCGGATCTGCAGGTCGCTGGACCTTCTATGCAGAAACCCTCTCTGATACCAATTGATAGGATCGGTGCAAGGATTCAGAGGGGGGGTGAATGAATCCCACCCTTAAAAAAACTTTTCGCTCAATAAAAACTAGAACACTAACTAGAACAAGATAGACAGACAGGATAACTAATCAGAATCTCTTTTGAACCGAAGAACAAACGTCTATCTCACGCCTAAACAATCAACTAGTAAACGAGAATGCTAAGGCAACCTGTGAATGAGGTAGAAGATAAGGAGCAAAGCACACCCACACTGCACAGAGGATTTTTAGGTGGTTCGGTCACCAAGACCTACGTCCACCCCTCACTCCCAACCGGAGTGAGGCTTCCACTAGCATAAGCTAGAACGCAGACTCAGTCTGCAAACAAGTTGCTGGCACACAGCTTGACCAGGGGAACAATCTCCCCTCTTCTTCCCAACCGGAGGGACACCCCAGTGACTCCCAGCCACTTGGAACCCAGAGACCGAAGTCTCTCTTCCTCCAGACCGGAGGGACCCCTGGACTTGCTACCCACAAGCCCAGAACCGGAGACAAGTCTCCCTTCCTCCAAATCGGAGGGAACCCACAAGTAGCTCCCAGCTACTTGCAACCGGAGATCAGATCTCCCTTCTCCTGACCCACCAGGAGAACCCGACCTCAGACCAGAGGATCGGAAGAACAAAGATAACCAGATGAAAAGGAAAAAATAAGAAACGGAAAATACACAGCGATCGGAAGGCTGTAAATGAAGAACAAGAATGTAGCTCTCAAAGGAGCAGATCTGGCTTGGATTTAATCCAGACGCCAGAGGACAGATCTTCAATAGCTTCTTCCTTCTTCTCCACGAACTCTCTCTCTCTCTATCTCTCTTTCTTTCTCTTCTGCTCTCCTTTTCTCTCACGCTATTCTCTCCTTCTCTTCTCTGCTCTCTTTTTCTTCTGTCGGCTCACTCTTCTTCTATTTCTTTTTCTTCCTCTTTCTGTGGATCGAAGACTCTCTGCTGCTTGTTTCTCACTGTTTAGACTTTCCCCCCCTTTTTTTTTCTCAGCTTCGATCTTCTTCTTCTGTGGAAGAAGTCTTGTATATATAGCAGCAGCAGCAGGCACACTGGGCGCGTGTGGCTTCTACATTTCCTGCCCTAGAAATTCGGACCACGTGGCAGCATCCTGGTATCTCGTCCATCCTTGGATCATGAGCCAGGCACCTCGGATCACGTGCCCTTCATCAGTACGCTCAGCAACTGGAGTTGAGGTGGCGTCAACACACTTGCTCCAAAGGGTTGACGCAGCCTTCAAAGACATTCGACCAGCAAAGCTCAAGTCTGCTGCGTTGACTCCATCAGCCTGCTGCGTTGACGCATCGGTGATCCAGTGATCAAGTCTTCAGCAGATGGGCGTGCTGCATCGACGCTCTCAATCAATGGCGTTAACGCAGTGAGGCATTCCAGTAAGCCATTAGCTTCGTCTCTTTAGCTGCTGCGTCGACGCTGCTCAATTGTGGCGTTGACGCAGTGGAATAGCCTGTGAAAGTCTCTGCTTCTTTAACTGCTGCGTCGACGCTGCTTGCTTGTGACGTTGATGGAGTGGAAGATATCGTGAAGGCTTCGTCAACTGATGCGTGGACGCTTTAAGCTCCCAGCGTCGACCCTGTTCCCTTCAGCAACAAGAATGAAGTCATAAGATTTAAGTATGTACATTGCAGTGTATATACTTCATTGTATAGACTTGTGAAGGTGAATGCAACGTACAGACTTGCCCAATGTGTTGACTTCAACAAAGAGACAACGGCTGTATAGACTTTCAATCCTAAAGGCAGTGTATAGACATTGAAGAACAACAAACAATGTATGGACTTTACAATGCAAACTACAATGTATAGACTTCATGTAAGAGCCCAATGTATAGACATTGAATTCGAAGACCAATGTGTAGACTTCAAGTTTAACTGTGGATGTACAGACTTCAGGTGTGAAGACCATTGTGCAGACTTTGGGGAACAGCGGCCAATGTATAGACTTGATGCTCAAGGAGTGGCTGTACAGACTTAGAGTGTAGCTGAAGCCTTGAACGTAGGAATAGGCTGGACTGTATAGACTTCAGGCTTCAGAAACGAATGTACACACTTGACCAATTCAAAGGCGAATCAAGTGTACATACTCTGAGTCCAAACCCAACGGCTGTACAGACTTAGAATGTGAAGACTGATGTACAGACTTCATTAATCAAACAGGCTGCACAGTCCACTGCATAGACTTGATGATATGAACTTCAGGAGGATATGACACGGCTGTACAGACTTGTTTTCCAAACGAATGAATAGACTTGCCACAGTCTAATGTATAGACTTGAAGAAAGTGAACTGAAGAGTCGACGCATCAGCTCAAGGAGTTGACGCACTACTGTGTGGACAGAGACAAATATGACTGAAGGGTCGACGCATCAGCACAATGAGTTGACGCACTACTGTGGAGACTGTGCAGACAGAGTGTAGACAGAATTAAATAGAGCATGTTATCTGATAGCCATATGAACTCCATTCACTTACATGATAAAACATGAATTAATCGAGTAGAAAAAGAAAGCATTATGATCAGAGAATGACTGAATAATAGCACATGATGACACACATCAAGATGACTCACAGTGATTAACTCACATCAAAAATCAATCATCAAAACCATCATCAAAACCACAGGGGCACAACATGGTTACCATCAGCTCAGAATTAAAGATGAAGATATTTACAAGACCGCATTCCGTAGCAGATATGGACACTATGAGTTCGTCGTGATGCCGTTCGGGTTAAGCAACGCCCCTACAACATTTATGCAACTCATGAATAATGTCTTCCGGCCTTATCTCGACCAGTTTATGGTCGCCTTCATTGATGATATCCTAATATATTCCAAGACCAAGGAAGAACATGAAGAACACTTAAGAATAGCTTTGCAAACACTAAGCGAGCACCAACTCTACGCGAAGCTCAGCAAATGCAAATTCTGGCTAAAAGAGGTCTCATTCCTTGGCCATATTATCTCAAAGGAAGGTATCGCTGTGGATCCTTCTAAGGTCAAAGTTGTCAAGAACTGGAGCCGCCCGACAACTATATCTGAAGTTAGATGTTTTCTTGGTCTGGCTAGTTATTACTGACGATTTATCAAAGATTTCTCAAAAATCGTTGTTCATTTGACTAGGCTTGCAAGAAAGGAGAATCCCTTTACATGGTCGAAGGAATGTGAGGAGAGTTTCCTAACTCTTAAAGAACATCCCACCACTGCCCCTGTACTGGCAGTACCTATTGAAGGTGGTGGCTTTGAACTCTACACAGATGCTTTTGGCATTGGCCTTTGTTGTGTCCTTATGAAACAAGGTGAGGTGATTTGCTATGCTTCAAAGTAGTTGAAGTGTCATGAGGAGAACTACCCAGTGCATGATCTGGAGTTGGTTGCTGTTATCTTCACCTTGAAAATCTGGCGAGATTACCTCTATGGGGATAAATTCACCATATTTTCATACCACAAAAGTCTAAAGTATATCTTACTCAGAAGGATTAGAATATGAGGCAAAGAAGATGGCAAGAATACCTTAAAGATTTTGATTTTTCTATCCAATATCACCCAGGCAAAGCAAATGCTATAGCAGATGCGCTTAGCAGGAGACCACTAGCAACTCTAACAAGCCTCAGGAAAGGTATGACCAATCTTATAGAAGACTTTTCTCAATTGAATCTAGATATTGATGTAGAAGAAGAAAGGGATATTATTGCTAATATCCGATCGCAACCCACACTCATTGAAGACCTAGTCAAGTTGCAAGAAAATGACCCCACATTAATGGAGATCAAAGCTAATATTGATTAATGACCAGAATTTTCTGTTTCGACCGATGGAAGGCTATTATTCAAGGGTCGGATCTGTGTACCAGATCATGCGGACACTAAGAAGTTGATCATGGAAGAAGCTCATAAATCAAGGTATGCTATACACCCTGGTACTACCAAGATGTACCAAGATTTAAAGAGGAGTTTTTGGTGGCCCAACATGAAAAGAGAGATAGCGGACTTTGTATCACGCTGCCTCACTTGTCAGCATGTTAAGACGGAACATTTAAAACCCGTTGGAAAACTACATCCCTTAAAAATTCCCAAATGGAAGTGGGAGAGCATAGGGATGGATTTCATCATGGGTCTGCCAAAGACAAGAGGTGGACATGATGGTATATGGGTGATCATAGACTGATTGACTAAATCTGCACACTTCTTACCTATTAAGAGCAGATGGTCTGTGAATATTCTAGCAGCCTTATATATGAAAGAAATTGCTAAACCACATGGAGTCCCTGTTACGATTATTTTTGATCGAGACCCTCATTTCACCTCACAATTCTGGAAGGGTATACAACACTCATTGGGGACCCGACTCAACTTTAGCATTGCTTTCCATCCACAAACAAATGGTCAAACTGAGAAACCAATCAGGTAATAGAAGATATGCTCAGGGCATGTGCTATTGATTTTAGTGGGAGTTGGCACGATCACTTGCCTCTAGTGGAGTTTGCCTACAACAATAACTATCTGGCTAGTATACAAATGGCACCCTTTGAGGCTCTATATGGCAGAAGTTGCCGCTCACCTATCTGTTGCAATGAAGTTGGGGAAAGATAACTTCTAGGCCCTGAACTCATTCGGGATACCACCGAGAAGGTAAAGCTTATTCGAGAAAGACTCCATATGGCTCATGATAGACAAAAGGCGTATGCTGATAATAGAAGGTGAGACCTGGAATTCCAAGTAGGAGACCACGGGTTCCTCAAGGTTTCTCCAGGTCGTGGTATTCGAAGATTTGGAATTAAAGGCAAGCTCACTCCGAGATATATCGGCCCTTTTGAAATTCTTGAAAGGGTTGGCGAGGTCGCATATCGGATTACTTTACCTTCTCAATTAGCTGGAGTCCATGATGTATTTCATGTTTCTATACTCAAAAGGTACGTCTATGGCCCATTCCATGTTATAAGTCATGATGATCTAGTGATTCAAAAGATATGATGTACGAGCAAAAGCCAATCAAAATAATTGATCGAGAAGTATGTCAACTTCGGAACAAAACCATTTCTATGGTAAAAGTTCGATGGAATAAAAATACAGACCAAGAGGCGACATGGGAAACGGAAGAAGCTATGCACAAGAGATTCCCGAAATAATTTGATTGTAAGTATACTCTCCATAAAACCCATGCAATGAATCTGGGGATCAAATTCTTTTTAAGTGGGGGAGGGTGTAACACGCTAGAAAATTCTAGGATTTTTCAAGAATTAAATAAAATTATTAAGCATTTAAAAGTCTTAATAGGCTATTTAGTGAATTATGGGATAAATAAATAAATTTAAAGGCCCAACTATTAACTAAGGGTTGAGCCCACTTAAATTGGGCCCAAAGACCAATTTCTAAGCCCTTTTAGCCCAAGCCCACTTCTAGAGATGTAATTAGGGCTATTTTCAGATTTAAAATAGATAAATAGGCTAATTAGGGGATAAATAGCAGATAAATAAGAAAATCTAAAATTTTTAGATTTTACGCAAGAACGCGGTCTATCGCGAGACCGCGTTCTGATGAAGGCGGTCTAGCCATGACCGCTTTTTGCTTCCGAAAATGGGATGTTTAGAGGCGTGAAAAGCTTGGATTTTTCCCATTCCAATCACCTAGGATCGAAGTGTTTTGACATGTAAACCCATCTAGGACTCTTAAGGGATCGAATTGACCACTTCTAGGACTCCTAATTTGATCAAATCCCTCAGCCCTAGTTCATTCCCTATAAATAAGGCCCATAATCGACCTGCGTGAACCCTCATTTTAGCTCGCGTGATTCGATGGTAAGATGATGTTATTTCATGTCACTCTTTTAGAATTTTTTGTTCCCTTTAGTATTGTCTAACTCCTCTCCAAATTTCATGTTAGGAGTTCAAGTCGTTGAGGAGTTAGAGGATCTACAAGGAGCTGTTTCTCTGCAGAACACATAGGAACAAGCGTGTTCGTCCAACAAAGATCCTAGGTTTAGGGACCTTAGCAGATGTAATTTTATATCCAGCCTTTAGAGTTATTTGTTCCCCTTCATGTCTTCTAATTTTCCTCCAACTTTCATGAATTAAGAACAAACGGTTAAGGAGTTAGAAGATCGAGAAGTTGCTGGTTCAAAGCAGGATGCGCAGGAACGGTAACGTACTTCCAGTCAGAAATTCAAACTCTAGGAGCAACCCCAGAGGTAGGTTATCTCATGAATGACTTAAACATCAAGTTAGGAGCAAAAGCCCTCTGATCTTGCTCAATTTCATACTTTCTACGTTGAGAATTTCATATTTTTCCATGACTACGCAATAGGGTTTTTACTGCAGGCTATCCATGAAACCTTAACTAAAAGATAATAACATTTTGTCTATTCCAGACGTTTCCATGCCTTATTTCCATCATAGTGTGCTTTCTCTGCTAGGTTCCTATTAGTTCCATGTATATTGGCCATAGGAAGTAGCCCTACAAGGTCGATATTATCTCTGTCTCACAGCGAGATGATTACGGTCGTAATAGGGGTCGCGTCTATTAACGCGCACACCCATTACGTCTCGTTCATGTCATAACGCGCTGGTTATTTACACCATGTTAATGTAAGAACACGCTGGTTATGTCCGTAGCGTTAATCCTTCGTTGAACATATTAAACCCTGCTTATTTCTCATAACATATATACTAATATGCATGCCTTATCTTAGTAGTTTCACTTCCTGATCATGTCATGACTTCATATTTAGTGTTAGCATACTTTTCAAAGTTTAATTTCATTATATGTTAATTTCATGCCAAAACCTTATAGTTTTGTACTTAAAGAGATTTCCATGACTTAGATACATCTTGATGGATGTTTTCATACGTTCCCTACTTACCTTATTTTTGTTTTATAATATCACATATAGCACCTATTCCGGTATGTTGCTATTAGTTTCACTTGCACTTGATAGGCATACTCTCTTAGACTTGAGAACCTCTCCGTCAGATATTTCTTCTTCCGGACTAGGTGATCTTGTTTCAAGGCCTCCGTAATTCTCCACGAGCCTGGGATTCCCACTTGGACGCTGAGCTGGTTGCACCCTAAAAACCCCAGCAATCTAGAGAGCACTTCGTGATTTTTGCATTTTTTGTGTACTGGCCTGATCGCGGCCTACAAAATAGTCGCGTTAATGAATTATCGCGACGGTTCTCATGACCGCGTTGTTGTTCAGCCACAAACTGATGCTTGAGTCGACCTGACCTTCTTTTCCTGCGTCGACTCTATCTTGTCGCGGACTGAAACTTGACCGCGGTAATTGACTATCACGCCCCTCAAGACAACCGTGTTATGCCATCTTGTTTCCCAACCCGAGGTTTGACCCAAGGGTTAGTTAAACTCTATTCTTAGATGGTCTTATGATTATCTGGAACCTAACACCTTGTTAAAAACGTAATTTACAAACTATCGAAATCTATGAATGTATTGTTATGCTATCGGAATTCCTCCATGGCATAATATTCAATTAATTCATCCTTGATCTCATGATTTCATATTTGGTGCATTCTTACCTTGATATTTGTTATCATGAAGTTATTGTTTGAACTTTACATTATCGGCCAAACTTTATTTTTTCTCATGGCTGTTGCTTGATTTATAACTTGAAGATGCAAGAGCGGGCACGGACGGTGTCCAAAGGCTCGACGCTAGCCCCCTCGACAGATGGCCGAAAACATGCTATAAACCATGGGGTATGATGAACACGGGCGTCGCATTGCACCGGGAATACTTTTTTATAAACATGTGAAATCCATAAATTCTCACGAGACAATCTCATGAAATTATTACATTCTTGTTACATGAGTTTCTAGAAACATAGCCTTTATGGTTATCAAAAGTACATTCTCGTTACATGCTAGTACATTCTCGTTACATGAAAGGCCAAACTTACACCTATATTTTAATCTTGCTTGATCATGTTCATATATCTTGTTCATGCCTTGTTACTAGGCTTACTTTTGTTTTGTTTGTATGATTTATCATATTTCCTTTATCTTATCTTATAGAGCTAAATTGCTAATTACTTAAATTTACCTTCATGTTGATGCGAAGATACCTACTGGGTGAGTGCGCTCATTTCCTACTTTTCCAATCCTTTTCAGGAAATTATAGTGGATCAGATTCGGATTACCCGAGTGACGGATCCGAGGGTGAGAGCGAGTGAAGATCAAGAGAAGCCCTAGATAGTTTAAAAGTCATGAGTCATATTATAATTTGATGCCTTCACTGTAATAGGCGTGAAGTTGATCAGGTTATGTAATTTTCTTTTTTCTTGAGTCTAGGGTTTACCATATAGAGCCTCGAAGGGTGACATTTGTATACTAGCTGGATAGCTATTGTTCTAGGCAAACTCCACTAGAGGTAAGTGATCGTGCCAACTCCCACCGAAATCAATAGCACATGTCCTGAGCATATCTTCTATTACCTGATTGGTTCTCTCAGTTTAACCATCTGTTTGCGGATGGAAAGCAGTGCTAAAGTTGAGTTGGGCCCCCAATGAGTGTTGTAGACCCTTCCAGAATTGTGATGTGAAATGAGGGTCTCGATCAAAAATAATCGTAACAGGGACTCCATGTAGTTTAACAATTTCTTTCATATATAAGGCTGCTAGAATATCCATAGACCATCTGCTCTTAATAGGTAAGAAGTGTGCAGATTTAGTCAATCGGTCTATGATCACCCATATACCATCATGTCCACCTCTTGTCTTTGGCAGACTCATGATGAAATCCATCCCTATGCTCTCCCACTTCTATTTGGGAATTTCTAAGGGATGTAGTTTTCCAGCGGGTTTTAAATGTTCTGTCTTAACTTGCTGACAAGTGAGGCAGCGTGATACAAAGTCCGCTATTTCTCTTTTCATGTTGGGCCACCAAAAACTCCTCTTTAAATCTTGGTACATCTTGGTAGTACCAGGGTGTATAGCATACCTTGATTTATGAGCTTCTTCCATGATCAACTTCTTACTGTCAGCATGATCCGGCACACAGATCCGACCCTTGAATAATAGCCTTCCATCGGTCGAAACAGAAAATTCTGGTCGTTAATCAATATTAGCTTTGATCTCCATTAATGTGGGGTCATCTTCGTTGCATCATATTCAAATCCCTTTGAGTGAAGATATACTTCAGACTTTTACAGTCTGAAAATGTGGTGAATTTCTCCCCATAGAGGTAATGTCGCCAGATTTTCAAGGCGAAGATAACAGCAGCCAACTCCAGATCATGCACGGGGTAGTTCTCCTCATGACGCTTCAACTGCCTTGAAGCATAGCAAATCATCTTACCGTGTTGCATAAGGACACAACCAAGGCCAATGCCAGAGGCATCCGTGTTGACTTCAAAGCCACCACGTTCGACAGGTAGTGCCAGTACAGGGGCAGTGGTGAGATGTTATTTAAGGGTTAGGAAACTCTCCTCACAGTCCTTTGACCATGTAAAGAGATTCTCCTTTCTTGTAAGCCTAGTCAAAGGAACAGCAATTTTTCAGAAATCCTTGATAAATAGCCGGTAATAGCAAGCCAGACTAAGAAAACTTCTAACTTCGGATACAGTTGTTGGTCGACTCCAGTTCTTGACAGCTTTGACCTTAGAAGGATCCACAGCGATACCTTCCTTTGAGATAATGTGGCCAAGGAATGAGACCTCCTTTAGCCAGAATTCGTATTTGTTGAGTTTCGCGTAGAGTTGGTGCTCTCTTATCTGCTGGAATTAAGTTGGGAAAAGACAACTTCTAGGCCCTGAACTCATTCGGGATACCACCGAGAAGGTAAGGCTTATTCGAGAAAGACTGCAGATGGCTCAAGATAGACAAAATTCGTATGCTAATAATAGAAGGCGAGTCCTGAAATTCCAAGTAAGAGACCACGTGTTCCTCAAGGTTTCCCCTAGTCGTGCTATTAGAAGATTTGGCATTAAAGGCAAGCTCACTCCGAGATATATCGGCCCTTTTGAAATTCTTGAAAGGGTTGGCGAGGTCGCATATTGGATTGCTTTGCCACCTCAATTAGCTGAAGTCCCTAATGTATTTCATGTTTCTATGCTCAAAAGGTACATCTATGACCCATTCCATGTTATAAGTCATGTTGATCTAATGATTCAAAGGGATATGACGTACGAGCAAAAGCCAATCAAAATAATTGATCGAGAAGTACATCAACTTTGGAACAAAACCATTCCCATGATAAAAGTTCGATGGAATAAAAATACGAACCAAGAGGCGACATGGGAAATGGAAGAAGCTATGCGCAAGAGATTCCCAGAACTATTTGATTGTAAGTATACTCTCCATAAAACCCATGCAATTAATTTGGGGATCAAATTCTTTTTAAGTGGGGGAGGGTATAACACCTTGAAAATTTCTTAGATTTTTTAGGAATTAAATAAAATTATTAAGCATTTAAAAGACTTATTAGGCTATTTAGAGAATTATGGGTTAAATAAATAAATTTAAACGCCCAACTCTTAACTAGGGGTTGAGCCCACTTAAATTGGGCCCAAAAATCAATTTCTAAACCCTTTTGGCCCAAGCCCATTTCTAGAGACATAATTTGGGCTATTTTCAGATTTAAAATATATAAATAGGCTAATTAAGGGATAAATAGCAGATAAATAGGAAAATCTAAAATTTTTGGATTTTACGCCAGATGGCGGTCTATCGCGAGATCGCGTTCTGATGAAGGCAGTCTAGCCATGACCGCCGTTTGCTTACGAAAATGAGATTTTTAGAGGCGTGAAAAGCTTAGATTTTTCCCATTCCAATCACCTAGGATCGAAGTGTTATGACATGTAAACTCATCTAGGACGCTTAAGGGGTTGAATTGACCCCTTCTAGGACTCCTAATTTGATCAAATCCCTCAGCCCTAGTTCATTCCCTATAAATAAGTCCCAGAATCGACCTACGCGAACCCTCGTTTTGGCTCACGTTCTTTGATGGTAAGATGATGTTATTTCATGTCAGTCTTTTAGAACTTTTTGTTCTCTTTAGTATTGTCTAACTCTCCTCCAAATTTCATGTTAGGAGCTCAAGCCGTTGAGGAGTTAGAAGATCTACAAGGAGTTGTTTCTCTACAGAATGCATAGGAACAAGCGTGTTCGTCTGAAAAAGACCCTAGGTTTAGGGACCTTAGCAGAGGTAATTTCATATCCATACTTTAGAGTTAGTTGTTCCCCTTCATGTCTTCTACCTTCCCTCCAACTTTTGTGAATTAATAATAAACGGTTAAGGAGTTAGAAGATCGGGAAGTTGTTGGTTCCATGTAGGACGCGTAGGAACGGGAACGTACTTCCAGTCAGAAATTTGAACTCTTGGAGCAACCCCAAAGGTAGGTTATTTTATGAACGGCTTAAACATCAAGTTAGGAACAAAAGTCCCCTGATCTTGCTCAATTTCATGCTTTCTACAATGAGAATTTCATATTTTTTTCATGACTGCGCAATAGGGTTTTTACTGCATGCTGTCCATGAAACCATAACAAAAAGATAATAACTTTTTGTCTATTACAGACGTTTCCATGCCTTATTTCCATCATATCATGCTTTCTCTGCTAGTTTACTATTAGTTCCATGGTTATTGACCATAGGAAGTAGCCCTGCAAGGCCGATATTATCTCTGTCTCATAGCGAGATGATTGCGGTCGTAACAGGGGTTGCGTCTATTAACGTGCACACCCGATACGTCTCGTTCATGTCATAACACGCTGGTTATTTACACCGCGTTAATATAAGAACGCACTGGTTATGTCCGTTGCGTTAATCCTTCATTGAACATATTAAACCCTGCTTATTTCCCATGATATATATACTAATATGCATGCCTTATCTTAGTAGTTTCACTTTCTGGTCATGCCATGACTTCATATTTAGTGTTAGCATGCTTTTCAAAGTTTAATTTCATTATTTGTTAATTTCATGCCAAAACCTTATAGTTTTGTACTTAAAGAGATTTCCATGACTTAGCCACATCTTGATGGATGTTTTCATGCGTTCCCTTCTTACCTTATTTTCTATTTTATAAGATCACATATAGCGCGTATTCCGGTACGTTGCTATTAGTTTCACTTGCACTTGATAGGCACCCTCTCTTGGACTTGAGATCCTCTCCGTCGGATATTCCTTCGGCCGGACTAGGTGATCATGTTTCAAGACCTCCGTAAGTCTCCGCGAGCTTGGGATTCCCACTAGGACGTCGAGCTGGTTGTACCCTAAAAATCCCAATAGTCTAGAGAGCACTTCATGATTTTCACATTTTTTGTGTACTGACCTGATCGCGGCCTACAGAATAGTCGCGTTATTGAATTATCACGGCGGTTCTCATGACCACGTTCTTGTTCATCCACAAATTGCTACTTGAGTCGACCTGACCTTCTTTACCTGCATCGACTCTATCTTGTCGCAGACTGAAACTTGACCGCAATAATTGACTATCGCGGCCCTCAAGACAACCGCGTTATGTCATCTTGTTTCCCAACCCAAGGTTTGATCGAACAGTTGGTTAAACTCTATTCTTAGATGGTCTTATGATTATCTGGAACCTAACACCTTGTTAAAAATGTCATTTATAAACTATAGAAATCTATGAATGTACCGTTATGCTGTCGGAATTCCTCCGTGGCATAATATTCAATTAATTCATCCTTGATCTCATGATTTCATATTTGGTGCATTCTTACCTTGATATTTATTATCAAGAACTTCTTGCTTTAACTTTACATTATCATCCAAACTTTATTATTTCTCGTGGAAGTTGCTTGATTTATAACTTGAAGATGCAAGAGCGGGAACGGACGGTGTCCAAGGCTTGACGTTATCCCCCTTGGCAGATGGCTGGAAACATGCTATAAACCATGGGGTATGATGAACACTGGCGTCGCATTACGCCGGGAGTACTTTTTTTATAAATGGGTGAAATCCATGAATTCTCACGAGATAATCTCATGAAATTATTACATTCTTGTTACATGACTTTCTAGAAACATAGCCTTTATGGTTATGAAAAGTACATTCTCGTTACATGCCAGTACATTCTCGTTATATGAAAGGCCAAACTTACGCCTATATTTCAATCTTGCTTGATCATGTTCATATATCTTGTTCATGCCTTGTTACTAGTGTGACTTTGGTTTTATTCGTATGATTTATTGTATTTCCTTTATCTTACCTTCTAGAGCTAAATTGCTAATTACTTAAACTTGCCTTCATGTTGATGCGAAGATACCTACTGGGCGAGTGCGCTCATTCCCTACTTTTCCAATCTTTTTCAGGAAATTCTAGTGGATCGGATTCGGATTACCCGAGTGACGGATCTGAGGTCGAGAGTGAGTGAAGATCAAGAGAAGCCCTAGATAGTTTAAAAGTCATGAGTCATATTGTAATTAGATGCCTTCACTGTAATAGGCGGTGAAGTTGATCACATTATGTAATTTTCTTTTTTCTTGAGTCTAGAGTTTAAAGAGTCGTATCGTCTGTAAACCTTGATTATTATGATTTAATAAAGTTGAAATTTTGAGTACATTACATTGTGTTCACTCTTCATATGTGTGAATGATTAGCGCTCTGATTATCTTGCTAGCTTGAGGCATATTGCCAACTATTCACGTTCCCAACTTAATTCCACTGCATATCTCGGGACGTGACAACACGTGCTCGACATGCATTGATGCCCCTCTAGGGTTGCCCCTCCCTTTGATCCCCCCTCCTGTGTGAGGGTAGTACATGTACTCGCCCCTCCCTGAGTTCACCCTCCCTGCGAGGAGGAGTTTTATGCTGGTTGTAATCACAGGGATCCCGAGCTCCACCGCCGTAGCGTGACTGTCGGGTGCACACGCTTCCCGGCCCGCCTTCGTCTCCGACCGACGCCGGCATATCCAGGCTCGGTGAGGTACATGGCTGACCACCTGCACCCCTATGGTTTTCCCCTTGTAATCCCTTTGAGCTCACGCCTATGGTGAGATAGAGCCCGTTCCTGACCCCTGTTTACACGAGAGTTTGCTGCCATGTGAGAGAGCGAACCTCATTGTGCCTTCGGGCGTGAGGTGTACCCCGGCTGAACCTGGCGATTCCACCCCCTCGGGTCGGCCTTGCACTGACCCTCCTCACGCCCTCTAACTATGTCGACTGCTCGTGGGCCAAAACCCATCATCCCCATCGTCGAGTCACACCCAGAAAATCGAGTGCGCCGCGTGTCGGTCCGCCGTGTCCAGCCCGACCTGATCAGGCCTGCTTGCTGTCTACTAGGTCCCAGGCCGAGTCGGGTGTCGTCCCACGTCATATTTGGTATCAGAGCAAGTTCTTGGCTTTCTCTCGCACGTCGAGTCCTAGGCCAGCTCGCATTCCCTTGCATAGTCCCATACATCAGTCGCATGTGTTGTCTAGTCTGCTCAAACTGCATAGTCTGTCCAGTCTTGACCAACAGGTCGACCATCCCTTACAGTTGTCGCCATGTCGATTCGTAACGGTGCCACATGTCAAAATCTTGGCCCTCAGTACGACTTTGATCAACACATCAGGTCATCCCCCTCCAGCCACACTATAGCCACCGAAAGCTACTTCCCCTATCAACCATACCACTACGTGCAGAGCGCTGACCTGCAGGACAGGTTTGCACCCCGCAACTACAATGCAGCCCGTGATAGTTCAAGGCCCCACAAACCCATTTCCAACTTCCAACAAGTGGCTAAGACACTCTATCCCTACAGTACACGCTGGTGTACACACGATTTCTTTGGCTCCCATGACCCTATGATCTGCTTAGACTGGGAATCTGAAATGGACTACTACTTAGATTGGGATGAGTGGTGAGATTTCACCAAGGTAAGGGTCGCCACACAGTGGCTGAAAGACCAGGTCAGAGATTACTGGCTCGATGATGAGCGATGTCTTACTGCACAGATTTATGAACCCGTCACTTAGGACATGATGAAAAGGATGTTGCGCAAAAAGTATGTCCCTACATACCAACTAGCAACTCACAGAAGGTCCTCACATATGTCCCAGTCCTATCTTACAACCCACAGTCCTACCCAGTATGCACCCCCCATACCTACGCTAGAGCCTCAAGCACCTATATAGGCACCTCCGCCAGCTCTTCCCATCCTCGAGTCACCACCTCCTCCAATTCCACCCTCAAGTGAGGATGAGGCCATGCATAATCCCGTGGAGATCGAGACCTACGTCCCAGATGCCTTGTTGATTGAGGAATACCCAACCCATGAGGATGCCCGAAGTCTGATTCATCCCTTAGAGAAAGCCCCCACCCAATCTGAGGCTAAAGTCCTACGTGCTCCATCCCAACACGACCTCCATCCTGAGCCATTCACGGCCCTTGGAGGTGAGCTTGTCATAGGAGGAGCCCTCGCTAGGTGGCTTAAGAGAAACCCAATCTTAGAATTCTCCAACCTCTGCCACTTCCCAATTGAGCAAACCCACCAAATGGTACCCTTCCACTCTTTTCACACAATCTTCCAATCATTTTGCTTTGTGGAAATCGTAGAAGATCTTATTCAAAGTCTGAAGTGGTAAATAGAGTTGACCGACATGCTTGCCATGAAGTCGAGTCCACCTAGGGGCATTAGCTTCGCCCACCCCTCTTTTGGGTCCATTACCATTGTCTATAGGCCATTGTACTAGTGAAGTCCTCGTGTTCTTACCCATACCTGAAGAACTCGATCCTATCCAATTTCAGAATGCCAGTATTCCAAGTGTGGAGTCCATCCAGCCAGATGAGGGCACAATTCAATCTACCCTTATAGCTGATAATGATCAACCAAACACTGGGGAAATAATAACGTGGACAACCATATTCCCATAATTAGAAGAGGCCCTCCATAGCCCCACCTTCTTTGATCCATTTGACCCATCATATTGGGAACCGAAGAATTAACCAGCCCTCACCTAATTCTCCAACATTACCCAACACCTATTCCCTCCTGGAATTTGCTTCCCATGTTCGAATCAGACCCCATATCATTGTTTCTCTATCGACATGTGTTTGATCGGTGAAAGGCACATTTCATGGAAGGTAATGCATACGTTAGGGAGTCTAGCATCATATAGAGAAGGTCGTAGTTTTGGTTGCTCAGGTCCACCCATGCTTATTCCATTTGATATGAGTCACATGAATGATAGGTTTACTTTTGGATGTCCCGGGCCACCCGTGCATTGTAGGTGGTCTATGCATACCACTCAGCATCGCAACCTATCTAGGACTCACCACATCATCATGCATTATGACAACAAGCGAGTCTGTCTGAGCTATGGTTCATATTATGGGTTTGCGGATAGCCACTGGCATCACCAAGAGTCCCATAGTTGTGAACTTACGACGGTGAGGATGGAGAGGTTCCCAATGAGGCCTCACAAGCTAAGGGCCCGCAACATCGGGCTACTTCAGAGCATGAGGAGCGTAGGCTCTACTAGGTTAGGCCAACTTGAGGGGAATGGAGTGAGTCCCATGTTCACTATGGCAGACCAAGCGCCCCACGAGGGCCTGGCATCAAATCCTAGTGAGTCTTTTGAGCCCCTACCTTCCTTCATGAGTGGCCCACACCCCGTGAGACCACCCGCCATATGGAGTGCCCGGCGCGGGCAAATAAAGGGGATACGGGGTGGGCAGGTCACCACCTATTGGAGCACGTCGGTCTACTACTACCTCACTAGGTTGAAAGGTCGGCCCCGTGCGGACTTCTCGAAGAACGGCTTGGAGTGTGTGTGGAGCCCAATTCGAGCCGCTTGGGGCCTGACTCGATGGAGTCGAGTCTTCTACACCCCGGGGGAATTGGTGGGGACACCAGTGGCCCACATCACGTCCACGATGCCTCGACTCTGCCAATCCAGAGGATATCTACTTATGGTTGTATTTTCTTTTTATTTCAGCATTGTAGCCTTTATTGGGCCCTTAAATAAGGCCCAAAGGACCAGTCTAGCTTCTGCTTCGGTTCTAGGTTATAGGTTGCTTATTGTCACCTCCAAGATAAGGAGGGAATTCTTGTGTTTGGTAGGGATAGTTTGGTCTCTTGTAACCCTGGGCCTCTCCTATAAATAGGAGACCAAGGGGGCTCATTTTTTAGTTGTTGAAGACTTTAGAAAGTTTTGAGAAAAACCTTGGATCCCTCTCTCTCTCTCTCACTTGCGCATATCTTCACTCTTCTCTCTCTTCTCTCTCTCCCAAGTTCGCCCCCCCTCCTCTCTCCCTTCCCAACCCTTGGTCGCAGCCCTTCTCTTCCCTTCCTCTTTCTCCTTGCCACATCAGCCTCCTCTCCTAGAATCTCTCTTCACCTCCTATTATCTCTCCCCCACCACCTCTTCCTTTCCCCTTGTGCAGCCTACCTTCCCCCTTCACCTCCTCATCCTTTCCTCCCACAAGAACTAAAATTCTAATTCCTCCTACTTTCTCTCTCTCCCTCCTCCCAAAATTCATATACTTTCCTAATCTCCTGCCACCTCAGCCACCCATCTAGGGAAACACCCTAGAATCTCTCCACCTTCCATAATCCCAGCCGCCCCCTCCACACAACCCGACTTTGGTTTTATTCGTATGATTTATCGTATTTCCTTTATCTTACCTTCTAGAGCTAAATTGCTAAGTACTTAAACTTGCCTTCATGTTGATGCGAAGATACCTACTAGGCGAGTGCGCTCATTCCCTACTTTTCTAATTTTTTTCAGGAAATTCTAGTGGATCAGATTCGGATTATCCGAGTGACGGGTCCGAGGGCGAGAGCGAGTGAAGATCAAGAGAAGCCCTAGATAGTGTTGTGCCCCTGTAATTTTGATGATAGCAAACACTATGAGTCAGCATTGTATATCATGAACATCTCTGTCTAAATGAAAGTCCTGCTTGAGCATATAGGAAGACAGTGCATTCGGCTATTTCATGCATATAGCAAGTCTGTACAACGTCATGCATATAGTTGGTGCACGATTGTCTGGAGCATATAGTCCGTGCACAACTGCATTCTACAAAGTCCATGCAACCCTTTTGCTTCATGCACGACAAGTCTGTACATCGCTACATGCATCACTTAAAGTCTGTACAGAGTTCTGCATAGTTTGCATCGGTCAAGTTTGTACATCACTACATGCATCACTTAAAGTCTGTACAGAGTTCTGCATAGTTTGCATCGATCAAGTCTGTACATCGTTGCATGCATTTCTTCAAGTCTGTACATGGTCTTGGCATATGCACACACAAAGTCTATGCGTCTCATATTAAGTCTATACATCGTCTGCCAGCAAGTGCATCATTCTCCATCTCACTTAGCGTCTCATGC
This sequence comes from Amorphophallus konjac, assembly GCA_022559845.1. Lineage (NCBI taxonomy): Eukaryota > Viridiplantae > Streptophyta > Magnoliopsida > Alismatales > Araceae > Amorphophallus > Amorphophallus konjac. Next base: position 148,468,464 of record CM040123.1, read on the forward strand.
TAAGTCTGTACATCGCATCGTTTGTTCATCGCACACACACACAAGTCTATACATTCTTTGCAGTTCTGCATCTCATGTTGTGTCTCACTTAGCGTCTCATGCAAGCATGTACATCGTCTGCCAGCACACTCAAAGTCTATACATTGCTGTCGCATGCACACTAAGTCCACACATTTGTTGATGGCATGCCAGTGCGTCCACTTTCAATGTACATACTTCACTACATGCACACTGCACTTCACATGATATCAAATTTTATATTCAGATATGATTCATGCAAATTAGACAGAAGAGAATTACCATAAGCATGATTGTGCAATTCATATTTCAGAAAACTTCAGTTTAGCACCAACAGATCAACATGATATGCAGTCATTTCAAGTTCACAATTTCATATAATGGAATTTAAACTGGATGGTCAGAACAAACCTGAAGAGCAGGATCCTGGGGTCTTCCTGTTGAGTGCCCTGGTTTATTTACCCCTCTTTTTCATACCAAGGCACACATGTAGCATGTTAATCAACTTGATCCTGTAGGGACCCAAATAGCCTTGGGTCCCGAGTTAACTCTGACATGTGTTCTGGATGATCTTTTAGCAACATTATCATCATAATCCATCAGGTAGCAATTATTCATAGAGTGACCATACTTTCCACAATATCTACATGATGTAACAGCCCTTGAATTCTTTTTGTGGACATTATTATAATCATGGAATCTATGTAAGTTGGCAAAAAAAATTTTGTTGCTTGCATGAAATTTTGATTTACCATTACCTGCCCACCAGCATTCAGAAACTCGGTGGCCAGGTTTTCACATTCAAAACATGCAAGAATCTTTTCTTTAAAAACAACTTTATTCCTACCAAAAACATTTCTATTTGCAGGGAATTTGATAAATTCAAAATTAAGTTTCTTTCCATGTTTATGCCAACAGTGGGCTCCAGTGTGGCCCAGCTTGCCACAACAATAACATTGAATTTTCTTCTTATGACTTGCATGATTTTTAGTCTGAACAGTTCTATCATGCAATTTTCTAGCATTGAAATCATCCTATTTCTTTAGTTTACAATTGTGCATAAGATGACCAATTCTGTGACAGTAAAAGCACTGAATTCTTTTATTCTGAGCTAAAGAAGATTTCTTAACCTGAGAATTCCTAGCATGAATTCTGTTAAATTTCAGATCATCCTTCTTCATCACAAAACACTCAGCCATCTCATGTCCAAATTTCCCACAATAATAACATGACCCCCTTTTAGTATGAGTGTGTGAGAGATCATGTGACTTGCGTGCAGCAATCTTTGTACCAACAGGAGCATCTTTGTCCTTTTTCTGTGAATTTTCATTCTTTTTCATTTTTTGAGTTTGTTCTTCAGTTTTGAGACAGACAGTGGATTTTTGGTTTTTCTGAGCACTGAATCGGAAGATAGGTACACTAGATGTGCTGGTTGACTCAGAACTATGCACAAATAAAGTGTGAAGCTTACTGTCAAACCCCTTTTTATTAGCTGGTTTAAAGCCCAGACCCTCGTGCTGGAAATTAATTTTGCTACCAAGGAGCTTATCCAAATTTTCTTTTCCACTCACAAATTTAGCCAAAGATTCAGTTACACTTGAAATTTCAGATTGCAGTTTGGAAACATGAAGTTCATAGTTAGCAATTTTATCTTCATAGCACACAGCCTTTTCATTTAACATCTGATTGATGGCCTTTATGTTTGCAATTTCTTGTTCAGCATTTAGCAACTCACTAGAGCTCACCAGATTTACACTCTTCCCTTTTTCTAAAGTGATTAGCCTCTCAGACATTGCTGAGTTTAGGTGTTTCAGCTTATTAATTTTCTCTTTCAGTTTACTGTTTTGCTCTAGGAGTTCATTATCAGGCATCCAATTGTCTAAGGAGAACTGACATTCATAAAACATTTCCTGTTGTTTCTCAGATTGAGGTTTGTTGAGATTTTTCTGAAGCTCTAGATTAATTACTTTTTCAGGCTCCAATTTCTCAGAAATCAATCTATTTTCTTTTTTAAGATTCATTGATTTGTGTTCAAATTCTTTGGACTGATTTTTGAGTTTTTCGATTTGTTCCTTATATGTCTGAATATCAGACAAGCATGCATCATAAGATTGTTTCAATTTTAAGCAATTTTCACATGAAGCTTTTGAACTCTCCTGATCAAGTTTCTTTTTCAACCTTTTATTCTCAGATTTTAATTTTTCACATCTATCAGACAGTTCCTCATTTATATCCCATAAATCATCAATCGAGATTTCTTCAGATTCAGAACTTACCTTGGATGTAGTTTCCTCATGATCATTTCTCCGGTCAGCCATCAGACATGTGTTGTGATTCCTGGTAAGCTTTAGTTTCTCCAAAATCTCCTTGGCAGACCTGCAAGAAGAAACACATGAAATTAGAGCTCTGTCAAGTGATGCTTTCATTAAATCTAATGCTCTCGAGTTTACAGAGTCTTTCAGTCTATCCTTATCAGTCCATCTAGATTTATCTTTTGATAATTTATGTGGACCGTGGACCATTATTTTCCAAAGTTCAGGATCAGTCGATCTAACATACCGATGTAACTTCTTCAGTCATAGATCAAGATCATTACCTTTGAAGATTGGAGGATGTGCCATTACAACAGATAGTAAACAACAGCGCACAAGACAATCGACAAGAATGCACCACAACCAGATAAGCAAAGCAAGGCACTAAGTCAGTGAAACTAAACACCGAGCACAAAAAAAACCACTCTGAAATGCACCACAGAAGATGTAGGATCTGCTGCGGATTGTTAGATCCTATGCACAGCAACCCGCTCTGATACCAAGTGAAGAGAAAGAGAAGCAGAAGAAGAAAGAGGAGAGTGAAGAGAGAGAGAGAGAGAGCTCATGAAGAAGAAGAAGAGAAGAATACGTTGAAGTGGTGCTATCTGTTGGCTCTTGGATCAGATCCAGACCAACTTGCTCCTTGAGAGCTATTTTATGCTTTATCGTATACAGCCTTCTGTTGTTGTTTTGTTTCCCATCTTGTTTTTCTTTTAAACTTTTCTTCAAGTTGTTTGTCAGCCGAGCAAGCTGTGTTGCTCAGCGTTTACAGTGGAGGATTCCACTAGACGGGTTAAGCTGTAGTCCCCATCGGTTGGCAAAGCTGTAATGCCCAGCGGTCAAGCTGTGAGTCAGCGGATGGCTAAGCTGTATTGCCCAGCAGAAGCAAGCTGTGATGCTCAGTGGTTATAGGCAAGCTGTGAGGCCCAGCGGTTCAAGCTGTTAGTCAGCGGAATCCACACTCGGGTTTGAGTGTGGGGTGGACGTAGGTCTGGAGGACCGAACCACCTAAAAATCCTATGTGCATTGGTTTGATTTCTTATCTGATTCCGCTAGATGAATGGCTAGGAGCACTTCAATTGTGTACTCTATCTGAATGCTTTAAGGCACAAGCTCCTTTGATTTGATTCTGTCTACGGCTTAGACTTGCTTAGGTTTTAATTCCTTTAGGCTTTAATTCCGCAGTTCTCAGCATTAGATTTTAATTGAGCGAAATTTTTAAGGGAAGGTTTCATTCACCCCCCTCTGAATCCAACACACTGAACTCAACAGATAGTTTAAAAGTCATGAGACATATTGTAATTAGATGCGTTCGCGGTAATAGGTGGTGAAGTTGATCATGTTATGTGATTTTCTTTTTTCTTGAGTCTAGAGTTTAAAGAGTCGTGTCGTCTGTAAACCTTGATTATTATGATTTAATAAAGTTGGAATTTTGAGTACATTACATTGTGTTCACTCTTCTTATGTGTGAATGATTAGCGCTCTGATTGTCTTGCTAGCTTAAGGCGTATTGCCGGCTGTTCACGTTCCCGACTTAATTCCACTGCATATCTCGGGGCGTGACAACACGTGCTCGATACGCATTGATGCCCCTCTAGGGCTTCCCCTCCCCTTGATCCTCCTCCTGCGCAAGGGTAGTACATGTACTCGCCCCTCCTCGAGTTCACCCTCCCTGCGAGGAGGAGTTTTATGCTGGCTGTACTCACAGGGATCCTGAGCTCCACCGCCGCAGCGTGACTGTCGGGTGAACATGCTTCCCGGCCCACCTTCGTATCCGACTGGCATCGGTCTCTGCAAGCTCGATGAGGTACGTGGCTGTCCGCCTGCTCCCCTGTGGTTTGCCCCTTCGTATTCCCTTTGAGCTCATGCCGATGGTGAGAGAGAGCTTGTTCCCGACCCCCGTTTACACGAGAGTTTGCTACCATGTGAGAGAGTGAACCTCATTGTGCCTTCGAGCGTGAGGCCTGTCCCGGCTAAACCCGAGCGATTCCACCCCCTCGGGTTGACCTTCCACCGACTCTCCTCATGCGCTCTGACCACGTTGACTGCTCGTGGGCCAAAAACCATCATCCCCATCGCTGGGTCACACCCAAAAAATTGAGTGCACCGCGTGTCGGTCCTCCGTGTCCAACCCGGCCTGATCGGGCCTGCTTGCTGCCTACTAGGTCCCAGTCCGAGTCGGGTGCCATCCCGTGTCAAGTTAATTATGGAAGAAGCCCACAAGTAAAGATATGCACTTAACCTTGGTGCTATCAAAATGTATCAAGATCTAAAAAGAAACTTCTGGTGGCCCAATATGAAGAGAGGAGTGGCGGACTTCGTATCTCGCTGCCTTACTTATCAACAAGTTAAGCCGGAACACTTAAAGTTCACTGGTAAACTTCATCCACTAGAAATTCCCAAGTGGAAGTGGGAGAGTATAGGGATGGATTTCATCATGGGTCTACCTAAGATAAGAGGTGGACATGATGGCATATGGGTGATAATAGATCAATCGACAAAATCTGCACATTTTCTACCTATTAAAAGTCGATGGTCTGTGGATATTCTAGCAGCTTTATACATGAAGGAGATTGTTAAATTAGATGAAGTCCCTGTCACTATTATATCTGATCGAGACCCTCGTTTCACATCACAATTTTGGAAGGGTCTACAACACTCATTGGGGACCCGGTTAAATTTTAGCACTGCATTCTATCCATAAACTGATGGTCAGACTGAAAGAACCAATCAGGTAGTTGAAGATATGCTCAGGACATGTGCAATTGACTTTGGTGGAAGTTGGGACGACCACTTGCCTCTAATTGAGTTCGCCTATAACAATAGCTATCAAGCTAGTATTCAAATGGCACCATTCGAGGCACTGTATGGGAGGAGTTGTCGTCACCTATCTGCTGGAATGAAGTTGGAGAGAAACAACTTCTAGGCCCTGAACTTGTCAAGGATACAACCGGGAAGGTGAAACTAATCAGAGAAAGACTCCAGATTGCCCAGTCAAGGCAAAAGACATATGATGATACTAGAAGAAGAGACCTGAAATTCCAAGTTAGAGACCACATATTTCTCAAAGTTTTCCCAGGTCGTGGAATTCGAAGATTCGGCATCAAAGGCAAGCTTACTCTGAGATTTATTGGCCCTTTTGAAGTTCTTGAAAGGGTGGGAGAGGTTGCGTATCGAATAGCTTTACCCCCACAATTATCTGGAGTCCATGATGTGTTTCATGTATCGATGCTCAAAAGGTACGTTCATGACCCCTTTCATATTATAAGTCATAACGATCTTGTGATATAGAAGGATCTGACGTATGAGAAAAGGCCACTCAAAATACTTGATCGGGAGGTACGTCATCTTCAAAATAAAACTATTCCCATGTGCAAGAGATTTACAGAGTTATTTAATTGAAAGTAAAATGCACTCTTCATAATCCCATGCAATAAATTTGGGGACCAAATTCTTTTAAGTGGGGTAGGGTGTAGCACCCCTAGTAATTATCTGGCATTTATCTGGAATTTTCTGACATTAAATGGATTAATTTAAGCATTTAATAAGTTTAAAGGCTTAATGGGCTTAATTAATGATTTATTATGGGCCTAATTATTAATAAGTAAATTATCCACTTAAAATGGGCCGTAAAACCATAAACTTAAGCCTTTTGGCCCAAGCCCAACCCTAGAGACGTATTAGGGTAATTTCCCTATTTTAACTAGATAAATAGAGGATAATTAAGAGAGGAATTTGACTAAAATTTAAATTTCAACAGCCAGACCAGGTCGAGGTCAGTCACACGACTGCTTTTTTGAGGTCACGGTCCAGATAAGACCGCGTTCAAGTTCCGTAAACAAAAGTTGATAAACCTAGAAAAGTCTGGATTTTTATCCTCCCAAATTGCTAGGGATCGATGTGATCTGGCATGGAGACTTGTTTAGGACTTTTAGGAATCGATTCTAACCCCAATAAGGACTCCCAATTTGACCTAATCCCTCAGCCCTAGGTCATTGCCTATAAATAGAGCCCGGATTCATCCTGCGCGAACCCTAATTTTGGATCATGTAGTTCGAAGGTAAGGCGTCGTCTTCACAGGTTCATCCTTTGGGGTTATTTGTTCCCTTTAGTATCTTCTAACTATCTTCTAAATCCCATGCTAGGAGATCAAGCCGTCGAGGAGTTACAGCACTCGGAATTAGCAGTTTCTACGTAGGACACGCAGGAACCAGCACCCTCTTCCGGCGAGAAATTCTCTGATTAGGAGCAACCCCAGAGGTAGGTTATCTCATGAATGGCTAAAACTTCAAGTTAGGAACAAAAGCCCCTTGATTTCTCATGATTTCATGCATTGTACACGTAGTATTTAATGTTCTTCCATGACCGCGCAACTAGATAGATGTCGCATGCATGTCCCTGTAAACTAATGGAAAAGATAATAACTTTGGCCAAATCCATGCGTTCTCCTGTATTAGTTACATGTTATCTTGGTTATTTTCTCAGTTTCACATAATTCCCATCATTTCTTGCCTTAGAAATAAGCTTTGCACGCCGGACTTTAGCTTCTGTATGTTGAAGACAGATAGCAGTCTAGCAGAGACCGCTACCTTCAAGTAGCGGTTCTCGACCAACTGCGTTCTGCTTTCTGTTAACTCTAAACAGAAACTAGATCAACCCTCACGATTCCCTGTTAAATATAAGTAGCTATGCCATGTTTCATGTTATTTCGTTATATTCATGATTTCTGTCATATCATGTTTCATGTTGGTATGTTCTAAAACTTATTTTCATATATCTAGTTTTGTGTCAAAACCATATAGTTTTGTATTTAAAGATTTTTAATGCAAGCTCCTACACTTTGATTTGTGCTTTGGCGTGTTCCTTTCTCATCCCCTTTCTGTTTTGTTACTCCACGTATAGCCCGTACTCTGGTACGATGCTATTAGATCGCTTACACTTGATAGGAAACTTTCTTGGACTTGAGAGCCTCTCTGTCGGATATTCCTTTAGTCAGACTATGTGATCTTATTTCAAGGCCTCCGTAAGACTCCGCGAGCCTGATATTCCCACTAGGACGCCGAGCTGGTTGTACCCTGAAAACCCAAAAGTCTAGAGAGCACTTTGTGAATTCTGTGTTTTCTATGGACTGTCCTAATCGCGGGCATCAGGAGACCGCTACCTTCAGATAGTCGTTGTCCCTGAACCGCATTCTACCAGTTGTTCTGTTGATTCGACATGTGTTCTTCCCTGCGTCAACTCCACACATGATCGCGGACTGGACTCGACCGCTACCTCGTGACAGCGGCTGTCTCTGAACCGCGTTCTTCCAGAGTGTTCATTGCATCGACTCACTTACCTTGCACTGCCAGATAGCGGTTCCCTCTCGACTGCTACCTCAAGATAGCGGACTTGGCTTGACCGCGTTCTGTCAGGGTTCTGTCCAACCCAAAGTCTAACCCAAGGGTTAATTTTGCTCTGTTCCCAGGTGATCTTCTGATTATCTGGAACCCAAACCTTATTTATTAAGTCATTAAAGAACTATGAAAATAGATTAATGTACTGTTATGCTACCGGATTCCTCCCGTAGTGTAACCTTCTTATTAAGTCATTCTTGCACTCACATGTTCATTTTGGTATGTTATTACCTTGGTTACATACGCCATAAGCTATTGTTTGAACTTGATATTATTAGCCGACTTTATTATTTCTCGTGGAAGTAGCTTGATTTATAACTTGAAGATGCAAGAGCGGGCACGGACAGTGTCCAAGGGCTCTACGCTAGCCCCCTCAACAGATGGCCAGAAATATGCTATAAACCATTGGGTATGATGAATACTGGCGTCACATTACGCTGGGAAAACTTTTTTTATAAACAGGTGAAATCCACGAGGCTATCTTGTGAAATTACATGCTTGCTTATTACATGACTTTCTAGTGCATAGCATGTTCAAGGTTATGAAAAGAACATTCTCGTTATTGAAAGGCCATAGTATAATCTTGCTTGATCATGCTCTCATATTTACTTAATTTCTCATATCTCTACACTTATCTTGATACTTGTTGTTACTTTGGTTTTACTTCGCATGTTTTATCTCATTTATCTTGTTGCCCTTTCTATAGAGCTAAAATGTTAATTACTTTAACATTGCCATCAGGTTGATACGAATATATCTATTGGGCGAGTGCGCTCATACCCTACTTTTCCAATGTTTTCGGGAGGATCTAGCGGGTTGGAATCGTACTACACAAGTGATGGGTCCTGTAACGACCCGGGATCCGAGTACCGGAAAGGAACCGGCGCGTCTCAAATCTCGGCCCGCCACCCACGAGCCCGAAGACTCGGAAGGGTTAAAAGGATGGTGTGGGAGTACAAGAGAATCTGAAATAACCGCAGAGATAGCACAATAATCTAAATAAAATGCATAGAATAAAATAAATAATTAAACTACTACAAGGTCCAGTGTATCTCATGTCCAAATTAAGTACATTCAACAGAAAGAAAAGTACAAGTACACATGGCATACCCCGGCTCTGGCAGACTGGCGACTAACCCTGGCTACTAGAACCACGCTGAAACTCCGATGCGCCTCTCGATGACCCCGCCTCACCTGAAAACACAGGGGTGAGTCTCATTTCATTGGCCCAGTAGGGATCCCCCGGACCCCCACCGCACAACGAGGAAAACGAGACCACAAGGCGCGAACAACCGCGGAAAGTAACACTGCCTAGCAGGAGTACGGTAGAAGTAGCAAGCAGTAATAGATAAACAGAAAAGCTCCGTACAACTAACCGTGCCAAGCCAACCGATCTCAAAACCGGCAAAAAAATGAGTCTGTACCTGCCAGGAGATAGGAGCACCACCCACTAGAAGCAAAGCCGGATGCGTCCCCTGACGTCTTACGCCGCACCTCAGTGTCTCCCTACAACGTCCCAGGCGGAGACTGAGACACAACAGTAACCAAGAACTCAGAATAAGGACTAGCTGGGGTCGCGCTCGTCAGCACGGGTCCTCTGCCCCCAACTACGTGTGCACACACAGACCAACTGCTCTAGGTCGGGTCCTCTAGCCGATTTTCCCCCCAGCCGGACTCGGGCTGCAAAGGCAAGGGGCCCTACGGAAACCAACCTAAAAACTGTCTCTCTCGGGTAAGCCGCTCCACCACTCTCGGGCGGGTCAGCACACGTGTGCCGTAAGAAGGCTACGACTAGTGGACGTGTCACTGGAGGTATGAACTGACTGACTAATGGAAATCACCGATGTAACACTAACAATGGACAGGACGGTCCCTAATGACCCACACGGGAGGCCCGGACTCAAGGATCACGTGCGGATACCTCATCCGTGAAACCGAAACCCATACAGACACCACGGGGGCAAGAAACGCGGAGCACGGGACCCCGGGTCCTGACAGGGTTGGGTGGCCAAACACCAGGCCACCCAAGGGCATGGGGCCTTCCTTTCCTGGGTGACTACTCACTGGGCCGCCGAGAGGGCTGGGTGGCCATCGAGTTGGCCGCCCAGTCCTGGGCCTGCATATGAAGGCGGCCAGGGTGCTGGCCACCCACACCCCTGGGCGGCCAGACCATGGGCCGCCCAGTGACCTGGGCAGCCAGAGGCTTGGCCGCCCAGACTAGGGCTCAGACGGCCACTAAAGTGGCCGCCTCCTGCGTTTGCCTGCAGACGGCCCGAGCACCGCCCCGAGCCCGATTCTACGCCCCATTCACCCCCAGGTGAAGGGGAAACAAGGGGGAATTCTTCCACCGCCCACCTAACATGATTTTACGACCCCAAATTGGTCAAAAACCCCGAAAAATGAGAGATCGGCGCTCAAACCCCAAACATGCATTCTCCCACCCCGGCATGAATCAAACCCCTCTTGACCTCTCCTCGGCTTAGAAATCGCGGGAAGGGTGGGGTGGAGGGTAAGGATCCGTCCCCCTACCTCAAGGAAGCTCGAAATCCGCCGGATCACCGCCGATCTTCAAATCTCGGCCGAACACGATCTCCACCCACGCGCCACGAAGAGGGCACCGTCGAGATCCTCTCGCCGCCACCGTCGTCACCGTGCCGCCGCCGTGGTCCGCCGTCCGTCACCAGAGGAGGAGGAGGTGCCGCGAGCTCGAATGGGGAGAGAGGGGGGTTGCAACGGTCGGGGAGTGGGGGTGCGGTCACGGGAAGAAGAAAGAAAAGAAGAAGAAGAAGGAAGGAAAAAGGAAAAGGAAAAGGAAAAGGAAAAAGGGGCTATTTATAGAAAATCTGGAAATTACAAAAAATATGAAAAATTGGGAAAAATCATTTCCTCGATCCTCGAAACACTCTCAACGCACTAGTATCGTCCCGGAGTGGGAGAATGCAACGATTGGCCCTACACAGGGCTCCGAAGGTCCATCAGGGAAAAACACGTGTAAACCACAAACCAAGCTCTGGACCCCCGAAAGTGATCCGAAACTCACAGATTTAGATCCAAAAAATGTCTGAAAAATCTGGGACATTACAGTCCCCCCCCCTTAAACAAATTTCATCCTCGAAATTAAGGACAAGCCACAGGGATAGGGGAGAAGACTCACCTGAACAAATAAGGATACAGCTGCCGCATCTCATCCTCACACTCCCACGACGCCTCGCCACCAGAGTGACGCTGCCAGACCACCTTGACCAGGGGAATAACCTTGTTCCGCAGGCGCTGCTCACGCCGATCCTCAATGCGGATAGGGTACTCCAGAAGGGACAAGTCTGGGGTCACCTCGGGCCAAACGGCATCCTCCAAAACGTGGGAATCATCGGGCATATACCTCTGTAGCATAGACACATGGAACACATCATGCACGGCAGATAGCTCCGGGGGTAACTGCAACCGATAGGTAAGTTCACAAATACGCTCGACAATATGAAAAGGACCAATGTAGCGGGGACTTAACTTTCCATGCCTGCCGAAGCACTTTACACCCTTCATGGGAGAAACCCGTAAAAACACTCGATCTCCCACAGTAAAGCTGAGGGGTTACCTCCTCCGATCGGCCTAGCTCTTCTGTCGGCTCTGCGCTGCCAACATCTTCTGCCGAACCAGATGCACTACCTCAGTACACTGCTATACCAAATCTGGTCCTATCATGACACGCTCTCCTACCTCGAACCAATCAAGCGGAGTCCGACAAGGTCACCCGTACAACGCCTCATACGGAGCCATACCAATGCTCGAATGATAGCTGTTGTTATAGGCAAACTCCACCAACGGTAAATGGTGGATCCAACTCTCTTGCCACTCCAGGCAACACGACCTCAACATATCCTCCAAAGTCTGGATGGTCCTCTCAGACTGACCGTCCGACTGAGGATGGTACGCTGAGCTAAATGCCAACTCGGTGCCTAGAGCTCTCTGGAAGCTCCTCCAAAATCCCAAAGTGAAGCGCGGATCACGATCAGACACAATGGAGACGGGAACTCCATGCAATGGGATGATCCGTTCCACATACAGACGGGGCAAACGATGCACACTCCAACTGACTTTGATCGGCAACAACCGTGCCATCTTTGTCAGTCTATCCACCAGTAACCAAATACTATCCTATCCACTGGATGTCCTCGGCAACCCAACCATGAAATCAGTGGTCACATGGTCCAACTTCCACGCAAGAATCTCCAAGGGCTGAAGTGTACCACCCAGTCGATGGTGTTCCATCTTCACCTGCTAACAGATCAGACACCTGGCCACAAACTCCGTAAAATCTCTCTTCATCCCAGGCCACCAGAACTGCCTCTTCAAATTTCGGTACATCTTCGCCGATCCGGGGTGCATTGCATACCGGCTCCCATGAGCCTCGCGTAATACCGTACGCCTCACCTGCTCCTCGGCTGGGACGTACAGCCTGCCTCGGAACCTCACAGCTCCGTCCTCACCAAACTCTACCTCAGCCAACGATAAAATTCGAGGTAGCTCAGGGTCCGCACGCTGAGCCTCAGTCACCTGACGATGAATAGCTGGCGTGACAGTCAAGCTCGCAAGAACATCTGAACCCTGATCCTGAGGGATCTTGAGTCTAAAAGTCATGGTCGGCACCTGCTCCCATAATCTCCACTTCCTCAACAACATCCGACTAACCACCACCTTCCTACTCAAGGCGTCAGCCACGACATTCATCCTGCCAGGCTGATACGACAGAGAAAAATCATAATCCTTCATGTACTCCATCCACCTCCTCTGCCTGAGGTTAAGAACCTTCTGGGTAAACACATACCTCAAATTCTGATGGTCAGTGAACATCTCGAACTTCTAACCGTACAAATAGTGCCTCCAGATCTTCAGAGCAAAAATCACTGCCACCAGCTCAAGATCGTGAGTGGGGTAGTTCTCCTCATGTGGCTTCAACTACCGAGATGCGTACGCCACAACTCTACCATGCTGCATCAGCACGGCACCCAAACCTACCCAGGAAGCATCCGTACATACCACGAAACCTTCCGATCCCGAAGGCAACACCAACACCGGAGCAGGTAGTGAGCAATCTCTTCAGCACCGCAAAGCTACACTCACAGTCCTCCGCCCAGACAAATGGCACATCCTTCCGCGTAAGTCTGGTCATCGGGGCCGCAATACGAGTAAAATACTAAATGAACCTTCTATAATATCCTACCAGCCCCAAAAAGCTCTGAATCTCCGTGACGGTACTCGGCCTCGGCCACTGCACCACAGCCTCGACCTTGGCCGGGTCCACGGAAACACCATCACCAGAAATCACATGCCCCAAGAAGTGCACCTCTCAAAGCCAGAACTCACACTTGCTGAGCTTGGCATACAGTTGGAGATCTCGCAAGGTCTGTAACACCACTCTCAAATGATGCACATGCTTCTCAACAGACCGCGAATACACAAGAATGTCGTCCACAAACACGATCACAAACTGGTCAAGATACGGACAAAACACCCTATGCATCAAATCCATAAATGTCGTGGGGGCATTGGTGAGCCCAAATGGCATCACCAAGAACTCCTAATGCCCATACCTCGAGCGGAACGCAGTCTTCTCAATGTCAGACTCTCGGATCCATAGTTGGTAATAACCCGACCTCAAATCGATCCATGAAAACACCTGGGCCGAATGAAGCTAGTCAAACAAGTCATCAATCCGAGGCATCGGATACTTGTTCTTAACAGTCGCCTAGTTCAACTGCCGATAGTCGATGCACAGCCTCAAACTACCATCCTTCTTCTTCACACACAACACGGGTGCACCCAAAGGGAAAAGCTAGGACGAATGTACCCCTTGGCCAGTAACTCCTGCAATTGTGCCTTCAATTCTCTTAGCTCAGCAGGTGCCATCCGGTAAGGGGCCTTTGACATAGGCGCCGTACCTGGTACCACCTCAACCACGAAATCAATCTCTCGCCGCGGTGGCAACCCTGGCAACTCCTCGGGAAAAACATCAGAAAACTCGCACACAATCGGAATATCCTCCACATCCGTACACTACCGATCGACCAAAACCACAGAAGCAAGAAAACCTTGACACCCTGCATCAAGCAATCTACGAGCCTTAATGGCCGAAATAAGAAAACGGGAAGAGGAAGATCGGATACCTTGGTAGTAGAAAGTGGGTCTGCTAGGATGCTGGAAGTAGACCCTCTTCAAGCGGCAATCTACCCGTACGGCATGATGGGCCTCGAGCTAATCCATGCCTAAAATCACATCAAAGTCCTGAAGCGGCAATGCATAAAGCATGGCCGGTAAGTTCTGCCCATCCACCCACACAGGCACCTTCTTAAAGAAATACGGGGTGAGCATGAAATCACCGGTAGGCAAATCCACTGCCAGGTCACAAGACACCTCAGTCGCTGACTACTCGGCACTCTGAGCAAAATCCTCAGATATGAACAAATGAGATGCGCCAGAATCAAATAAAACTTGAGCCACACAACCCAAAATTGGAATAGTACCATCTACCAACTGCGACGCCTCAGCCTCTGCTCTGGTCGTGTGAGTAACTCTGCCTCGGGATCTCTGCCGCCCTAAGGTAGCTAACCAAGTCAACTGAGGGAACTGACCCTGCTACTGGTATTGCTGCGACTGTGGTGGTAACTACTGAGGTTGAAACTATTATTGCTGAAACTCGTGCGGCTGACGCGGTCTCTACGGACAGTCACGTGCCATGTGCCCTGGCTGGTCGCACCTGAAGCAAACCACGGGAGTCGAGCAATGCCTGCCTGGATGAGAATCGTCGCACCGAGGACACCCGCCCTTAGAACCACTCACTGAACCCTGGCGCTGGAATGGGGTAGGTTGCTGAACACTACTCGCTGACTGCTACCTTGACTCCCTGTGATCCTGACGCCTCCTGATAAACCCTGCTTCTTTGAATAGCTTCTTGAGCTTCGATCCCAAAGATGACGAGTCTACAACTGACGCCACGGACGGGGATGTCCCTGAACCACCTGCTGAGAGATGAACAGTACTCTACTGCTGCACGACCGTCGGCTGGCTAAGGCCCATCTGCGTCAGACCTGCACTACCCTGACCTCGAGTCTATTGCAAATCTCTCACCAATGCCGCTGCTGCTCTACAAGCCGTATCCAGGTTGGTCGAACCCGATGCAAGCAGGGGATGCCACAGCTCTGGCCTCAAACCCCTGACAAACTACTCGGTCTGCACCTCCTCATCTGCCACAACATGAGGTGCATAGCGGCCCAACTTGATGAACCCGGACCTATACTGCATCACTGTCATGTCGACCTGGACCAGCTCTAGAAACTCGTGCAGCTTTTGTGACCTGAGGAAGGATGGACAAAAAGCACGCTCGAAAGTCAGAATGAACTCCTGCCACATGATCTGCCGAAGAGGACAGGACTGAAACACTGCCCCCCACTCTGACGTCCACTACGCCCAGGCTGGCCCCTGTAATCGATGCATAGCCAACACTACCTTCTCCTCCTCGGGAGACTCCATCGAACTGAACACTCACTCGAGGTCATCTAACCACTCTCTGGCCACCACTGGATCTGGTTGCCCGCTGTAAAGAGACGGTTGGAACTGCAAGAAATCCCTCAGCACGCTACCAGGGCCACCGCGAGATGACGAACCCTCGCCAGCATAACTTCCCTGCTGCTGCGGAAGAACATACTGATACATGCCCCGGAAGAACTCCTCTGGTCCGGGAACTCTCACCCCTCCAGCTGCATCATCCGGGAGCTTTTCTCTACTCTGCCCTTCCTGGCCCCCACCCGACTCTCCCTGCTGGGAACGAGTCGCTCTCCTGGGCGCCATAACCTCCTGTTAACAGAAACAAACAGGAGAATTAATAAAACACACGGAGCCCTACGCCAGTCGCCTGCTGTACAGAACATTCATGGACCTTCTGGACCACTGCAATCATCTCATATTCTTGTGTACCACTACAACCTACGCTCTGATATCAACCGTAACGACTCGGGATCCGAGTACCAGAAAGGAACCGGCGCGTCTCGAATCTCGGCCCGCCACCCACGAGCCCGAAGACTTGGAAGGGTTAAAAGGATGGTGTGGGAGTACAAGAGAATCTGAAATAATTGCAGAGATAGCACAATAATCTAAATAAAATGCACAGAATAAAATAAATAATTAAACTGCTACAAGGTCCAGTGTATCTCATGTCCAAATTAAGTACAGTCAACAGAAAGAAAAGTACAAGTACACGGGGCATACCCCGTGATGGGGACATCAGAGCAAGAGCACTGACATTTTAATTTACATTTGTGTCATTTAGTTTATTTTTATATCCTTGGGAAAGCATATGTGTAATTGTAAGGCTTTATAAGCCAATTTGTCATTCCCTATGATTCTTTGCATTTTTGTGTAAAATGTCAGTAGGTCCAACAAGGGGGCCCCCACTCCTTCCCCATTGATCCACCTAAGCCATAGGGGTCCATGTGGGGCTGGTCAACCATCCTAGGTGGCTTCTAGATGCTTTGACAAGTCAAGGGGGACAAATGGACTAAAAAGTCCAAGATGCTTACCAAGCTAGTCAAGGGGGCGCCCCCCCCCCCCCCTTATTAATTCTTTAATGTAGTTCCAAACCACATGGGAGAATAAGATTTGAACTCCCTCTTTTACCCCTCCCAATTCTAGATCTAGGCTTATTTAGAGTCTTTTTACATTTATTATAAATAGCTTGTATTTCACATTTAATAGAATTAATGGAGTGAAAATTTTGTGAAAAGCTTGGAGCCTCCTTGGAGGGTGCGCCCCTCTCCCCTCTCTCTCTGGTTTCTCTCTTCTTCCTCCAGCATTCCAGGGTGTGAGACCCTTTCTACCTCTCCTCTCATCCTCTGAGTTCTATTTCTGCCGCCATCGCACCGCCGTCGCACCACTGCCATCATCACCGGAATTCTATCCAAATCAGGATTGAACCTCATCTCCAGAATTTTATCTTTGGTTCTTGTTATCTGATCGAGCCCAAACTTTGAGAGCTTGTTCTACATGTCTCCCTTAACCTCCGGTTAAAATTTTGTGTCATTTGGACATCATTTAGTATTTTTCCCTTATTTCTTATTTCCCCCCCCTGTAATCTGCCATTCTGCAGATCCACGGGATAGTGTCACTTATTCGTATTTTTCCCACCCACTTAGAAATTTCCAAAAAATCCACAAACATTCCTCCGTGTTCCTCACGTTCCCCCCTACCTCTCGTAATTTTGTCAGCCCCTGGAAAAATCATTTACCCCTCGATCAAATGTCAGTTTCAGGCAAATCTCTTTCTATCCTGAGTGTCTGTAAATAGATCCACAGAAAAAACACAGTCTTTTAGAGCCTCCCAATTCTCATACTTTTGTTGGATTGAGTTGAAAACATTATATGTTGTAGATCTGGGAGTCCTCTTTCCAACGCCATCGGTCTTGCCTCGATCTGACTTCAGATCTGAGAGAATTAATTCGTGCAGCCGAGGCGTGCAGATATGTTCCCTGTGCAGGTCCGAAATTGCAGTCCGGGAGAAATTCACAAACAAATATCAAAAGTCAACTTCCGCTACCGCCGCTCCCAGGAGTCGACCAGGGACATCCTGCCAACGTTCCAGTCAAGCGGTGCCTTCCGAATATCTCAAGAAGGTGACGTTCCTTTGGAAGCCGCGCCTTGCTGTCCAGCGAGTCAGAACCGAGTCAGTGCAGTACCGAGTCGGCGCAGGACCGAGTCGGACCAGCAGGCTGAGTTCGCCCCGAGAGCCCTTCCGGCTTGCTGCCCGTCAACCCAGGGTCGGTCCTCCCGGGCCCACTTGTAGCCCTTTACCTCCTTGCATGGAGTGGGCAATATAATTCACTGCTGTAATTAAATTTTAACCGTTGTTACCGGGAGTTACCGTACTTGGCCGGGAAGTCTTCCCCACGCCCGGAGCGTGGAGGTAAACTCGCTACCCTCCATGTAGGCATTTGCTTTACCCGTATATTTTTGAATGCCACTGCATGTGATAGGTTATTAGCCCGTTATATCATTTTTATCACTGCTGCGAGAGAGTGAGTGTGACCCGTCCCGTGACTCGATCCGAGTACACGCGGAAAGCCGATACCTGAGACTCACTGCCGGTTTCTCAACCGCGCACGGTCCCACGTCTTCCCTCGCTTAGGGACGATCGCGAGCTAGAGTCCCAGGTCGCGTGTCCGTCCCGCATCAATTTGGTATCAGAGCCAGGTTGAGTCTAGGGTAGTCAATTGCAAAACTCCAAACAAAAAATGTGTCATTTACGTCTAGTCATTGTCTAAGTCGGTCTAAGTGTCACATCTGCATACCATTAATCGGTATATCAAAAGGTGTTGTCCGAATGTTAGGCTACGCATATCGGGAGGTCGCACACTTGCGCGAGTGATCTTAGGATCGATTAACTCCGCCACGTACCGAGTCTTGGTTTAAGTCTAGGGTCCTTAGTGTACATTATTTAGTGCATTCTAACTATGCATTAGTTAGGGTCGTGTCTAGTGTCTTGTCTCCATGTGTCGGCCTGCCCACCTTATAGTTCCCCATTCCCTATGGAATCTCGGTCGCCCAGGCGATATTACCGTTGGCACCCTCATGGGCTTGGGCCCAAAGCCCCGGACTTTTATGGCTCCAAAGTCCCGAGCGACTACCTATGTTGGGAGCCGCCATGGACAAATGCTTCGCTTATTACATCATGTCCGAGGCCCATGAATTCTCTTTTTCCAAGGATAGGCTGCTTCACGAGGCTGCCGAGAAGTGGGGATACATTGAATGCTTGAGGCAGATTAGGAGACAAGGGCCCGTCGAATCATGGTGGGACATGAAAAGGGAGCTTAGGAAGGTTTACCTACCCCACCCGGTCCCCTCAAAATCATCCCACCCAATCACTTCCAGCAGGCTCCACCCACCTACCTCCACCCACGGGGGTTATACCACTAGTCGGCCCCACCAACTCACCCGCAATCAAGTGGGCCACACCTCCAACTAACCCTACCCCTTCCAAGCCCACCAAAGCACTCCTAATCAAGTGGTCCGCCCAGTCGCCTCAACCCAAGTGGAAGCCCCACTTATAGTCGAGTCTAAGTTCGCATCCGGGCCGAGAGATGATGAGCGAGTCCACCCCGAGGTCCCTACTCTAACCCGCACATTTGATGAAATCGAAAAAATGTTTTCGGATTGGTTGGAAAGGACACGTGCTTCTTCACCACCCGTGAGTGCTCCATTGCTACCCTCTACTTCCGAACTTTATTTGGAGCCACCAAAGCCCGAGCCACCCGTGTTTATAACGGGTACGTTTTTCATCGCCGAGCCACTACTTAGTTGGCTCAAGGATAGCTTGGTCCCACCTCCTTACCCATCCATGGACCCCACCCTACCATTGGTGCCCGTCAACTCCTTCCACACTACATTCCGATCTAGTCACCATGTTGATACCTTGGATGACCTTGTTATGGGATTAGACTCGTAATGGCAGTTGACGCACTCCTTGGCCCGAGGCTTCGACCAACCCTCTAGTCTTAGCTTCACCCATCTGGCCTTAGGGTCTATTACCTCCGTGTGCACCGTGGGTTATGTCACCACGGAGATCCTCTTATTCCTCCCAATGCCGACCGAGCCCGACTTCATTCCCTTTTGCCCAAGGGAGGAATCTTATTTTCTACACATGATCACCGTCCCACCTACCACAATGCATGAAGGTGACCATCCACACCTTCAAGACTACCACACATGGGACCGTGACTTGTGGGAACCCACCACAAGGGGTCATACCTTCTTTGATCCCTTTGACCCATTCCCTAGTGGACCCCTTGATCCACCATATATACTTCACTTCTTCGAGGGAGTCCACTACCACACCCCTTCCCCACGGGCCAGGTCGTCTACACCCACCAAGCCCGTTCACTTGCGAGTTACACCATCATCTAGGGGAAAGGAAGAAGATGCATTTGGTACTCCTGGCCCTCCGCATCCAAGTCCAATGTGCATGCATGGTCCATGTTAGGATGTCTAAGAGCCCCACACTCCGCTAACCACCGGTTGCATAACATACATGCATGGCACACATTCGGGTGTCCTGGTCCACCTTTGCATATGCATGAGTCGGACTAACATTAGGTTTGTTTAGGGTCTTTGTTTCGTTTGTCTATCGTGTGTCTGTGCGTACATCGAGTCGAGTCGGTTTGTACGCTCGCGTTGTTAGTCCCCTTCGAGTATGAGACTTGTCGGACTTTGGGATCGGTTCTACGTCACATATCGGATCTAGTCACATAAGGGACAAGCGGTGATTCTTAGAGAGTCTTTGAGCTGCTTCCTTCATTTGAGAGTGACCCCACCCCGGAGTGTCCACCTCTAGCTTCATTCCCCAGCAGCGTGTGCATATCGAATCTATACGGGATGAGCAGGTGTCGATTACTTGGAGTGGAGCGTACTCCGCGCTTCCAAGTTCGGCGATGCATCCGCCGGAGCTACTGGAGCAGCTGCACCGCTTATTCGACGGGGTCGAGTTCTTCCCACCCGGGGAGAATTGATGGGGACATCAGAGCAAGAGCATTGACATTTTAATTTACATGTGTGTCCTTTAGTTTATTTTTATATCCTTGGGAAAGCATATGTGCAATTGTAAGGCTTTATAAGCCAATTTGTCATTTCCTAGAATTCTTTAGGTTTTTGTGCAAAATGTCAGTAGGTCCAATAAGGGGGCCCCCACTCCTTCCCCATTCATCCACTTAAGCCATAGGGTCCATGTGGGGTTGGTCAACCATCCTAGGTGGCTTCTAGATGCTTTGACAAGTCAAGGGGGACAAATGGACTAAAAAGTCCAAGATGCTTACCAAGCTAGTCAAGGGGGCGCCCCCCCCCCCCTTATTAATTCTTTAATGTGGTTCCAAACCACATGGGAGAATAAGATTTGAACTCCCTCTTTTACCCCTCCCAATTCTAGATCTAGGTTATTTAGAGTCTTTTTACATTTATTATAAATAGCTTGTATTTCACATTTAATAGAATTAATGAAGTGAAAATTTTGTGAAAAGGTTGGAGCCTCCTTGGAGGGTGCGCCCCTCTCCCTCTCTCTCTGGTTTCTCTCTTCTTCCTCCAGCATTCCAGGGTGTGAGACCCTTTCTACCTGTCCCTCTCATCCTCTGAGTTCTATTTCTGCCCCCGCCGCCGCCGCCATCGCACCGCCGTCGCGTCGCTGCCATCATCACCGGAATTCTATCCAAATCAGGATAGAACCTCATCTCCAGAATTTTATCTTTGGTTCTTGATATCTGATCGAGCCCAAACTTTGAGATCTTGTTCTACCTATCTCTCTTAACCTCCGGTTCAAATTTCGTGTCATTTGGACATCATTTAGTATTTTTCCCTTATTTCTTGTTTCCCCCCCTATAATCTGCCATTCTGCAGATCCACGGGATAGTGTCACCTATTCGTATTTTTCCCACCCACTTAGAAATTTCCAAAAAATCCACAAACATTCCTCTGTTTTCCTCACGTTCCTCCCTACCTTCCGTAATTTTGTCAGCCCCTGGAAAAATCATTTACCTCTCGGTCAAAGGTCAGTTTCAGGCAGATCTCCTTCTGTCCTGAGTGTCTGTAAACAGATCCACATAAAAAATATAGTCCTTCAGAGCCTCCCAATTCTCATGCTTTTGTTGGATCGAGTTGAAAACATTATATGTTGTAGATCTGGGAGTCCACTTTCCAACGCCACTGGTATTGCCTCGATCTGACTTCAGATCTGAGAGAATTAATTCGTGCAGTCGAGGCGTGCAGATCTGTTCCTGTACAGGTCCAAAATTGAAGTCTGGGAGAAATTCACAAACAAATATCAAAAGTCAACTTCCGTGAGCGCCGCTCCCAGTAGTCGACCAGCGACGTCCTGCCAACGTTCCAGCCAAGTGGCACCTTCCGAAGATCTCAAGAAGGTGACGTTCCTTTGGAAGCCGCGCCTTGCTGTCCAACGAGTCAGAACCGAGTCAGTGCAGTACCGAGTCGGCGCAGGACCGAGTCGAACCAGCAGGCCGAGTTCGCCCCGAGAGCCCTTCCGACTTACTGCCCGTCAACCCAGGGTCGGTCCTCCCGGGCTGCGTGGAGTGGGTAATATAATTCACTGCTGTAATTAAATTTTAACCGTTGTTACCGGGAGTTACCGTACTTGGCCGGGAAGTCTTCCCCACGCCCGGAGAGTGGAGGTAAACTCGATACCCTCCTCGTAGGCATTTGCTTTACCCGTATATTTTTGAATGCCGCTGCATGTGATAGGTTATTAGCATGTTATATCATTTTTATCACCGCTGTGAGAGAGTGAGTGTGACCCGTCCCGTGACTCGATCCAAGTACACGCGGAAAGCCGATACCCGAGACTCACTGTCGATTTCTCAACCGCGCACGGTCCCACGTCTTCCCTCGCTTAGGGACGATCTCGAGCTAGAGTCCCAGGTCGCGTGTCCGTCCCGCATCAATTTGGTATCAGAGCTAGGTTGAGTCTAGGGTAGTCAATTGCAAAACTCCAAACAAAAAAGGTATCATTTACGTCTAGTCATTGTCTAAGTCGGTCTAAGTGTCACATCTGCATACCATTAATCAGTATATCAAAAGGTGTTGTCCGAACGTTAGGCTACGCCTATCGGGAAGGTCGCACACTTGCACGAGTGATCTTCGGATCGATTAACTCCGCCACGTACCGAGTCTTGGTTTAAGTCTAGGGTCCTTAGTGTGCATTAGTTAGTGCATTCCAACTTTGCATTAGTTAGGGTCGTGTCTAGTGTCTTGTCTCCATGTGACGGCATGCCGGCCTTGTAGTTCCCCATTCCCTATGGAATCTCGGTCACCCAGGCGATATTACCGTTGGCACCCTCATGGGCTTGGGCCCGAAGCCCCAGACTTTTATGGCTCCAAAGTCCCAAGCGACTACCTACGTTGGGAAGCCGCCATGGACAAATACTTCACTTATTACATCATGTCCGACGCCCATGAATTCTCTTTTTCCAAGGATAGGCTGCTTCACGAGGCTGCCGAGAAGTGGGGATACATTGAATGCTTGAGGCAGATTAGGAGACAAGGGCCCGTCAAATCATGGTGGTACATGAAAAGGGAGCTTAGGAAGGTTTACCTACCCCACCCGGTCCCCTCAAAATCGTCCCACCCAATCACCTCCAGTCGGCTCCACCCACCTACCTCCACCCACGGGGGTTATACCACTTGTCGGCCCCACCAACTCACCCGCAATCAAGTGGGCCACACCTCCAACCAACCCTGCCCCTTCCAAGCCCACCAAAGCACTCCTAATCCAGTGGTCCGCCCAGTCGCCTCAACCCAAGTGAAAGCCCCACTTATAGTCGAGTCTAGGTTCGCATCCGGGCTGAGAGATGAGGTGCGAGTCCACCCCGAGGTCCCTACTCCAACCCTCACATTTGATGAAATCGAGAAAATGTTTTCGGATTGGTTGGAAAGGACACGTGCTTCTTCACTACCCGTGAGTGCTCCATTGCTACCCTCTACTTCCGAACTTTATTTGGAACCATCTTATTTGGAGCCACCAAAGCCCGAGCCACCCGTGTTTCTAACGGGTACGCTTTTCATCGCCGAGCCACTAGTTAGTTGGCTCAAGGATAGCTTGGTCCCACCTCCTTACCCATCTATGGACCCCACCCGACCATTGGTGCCCGTCAACTCCTTCCACACTATATTCCGGTCTAGTCACCATGTTGATACCTTGGATGACCTTGTTATGGGATTAGACTCGCAATGGTAGTTGACGCACTCCTTGGCCCGAGGCTTCGACCAACCCACTAGTCTTAGCTTCACCCATCCGGCCTTAGGATCCATTACCTCTGTGTGCACTATGGGTTGTGTCACCACGAGATCCTCTTATTCCTCCCCATGCCGGCCGAGCCCGACTTTATTCCCTTTTGCCCAAGGGAGGAATCTAATTTTCTACACATGATCACCGTCCCACCTACCACAATGCATGAAGGTGACCATCCGCACCTTCAAGACTACGACACATGGGACCGTGACTTGTGGGAACTCACCACAAGGGGCCATATCTTCTTTGATCCCTCTGACCCATTCTCTAGTGGACCCCTTGATCCACCGTTTATACTTCACTTCTTCGAGAGAGTCCACTACCACACCCCTTCCCCACGGGCTGGGTCGTCTACACCCACCAAGCCCGTTCACTTGCGAAATATACCATCATCTAGGGGAAAGGAAGAAGATGCATTTGGTACTCCTGGCCCTCCCGCATCCAAGTCCAATGTGCATGCATGGTCCACGTTACGATGTCTAAGAGCCCCACATTCCGCCAACCACCGGTTGCATAACATGCATGCATGGCACACATTCGGGTGTCCTGGTCCACCTTTGCATATGCATGAGTCGGACTAACATTAGGTTTGTTTAGGGTCTTTGTGAGTCTTTGTTTCGTTTGTCTATCATGTGTCTGTGCATACATCGAGTCGAGTGGGTTTGTACGCTCGCGTTGTTAGTCCCTTTCGAGTATTAGACTTGTCGGACTTTGGGATCGGTTCTACGTAACATATCGGATCTAGTCACATAAGGGACAAGCGGTGATTCCTAGTGAGTCTTTGAGCCGCTTCCTTCATTTGAGAGTTACCCCACCCCGGAGTGTCCACCTCTAGCTTCATTCCCCAGCAGCGTGTGCATATCGAATCTATACGGGATGAGCAGGTGTCGATTACTTAGAGTGGAGCGTACTCCGCACTTCCAAGTTCAGTGACGCATCCACCGGAGCTACTCGAGCAGCCGCACCGCTTACTCGACGGGGTCGAGTTCTTCCCACCCGGAGAGAATTCATGGGGACATCAGAGCAAGTGCATTGACATTTTAATTTGCATTTGTGTCCTTTCATTAATGTTTATATCCTTGGGAAAGCATATGTGCAATTGTAAGGCTTTATAAGCCAATTTGTCATTCCCTATGATTCTTTGGGTTTTTGTGCAAAATGTCAGTAGGTCAAACAAGGGAGCCCCCACTCCTTCCCCGTTGATCCACCTAAGCCATAGGGGTCCATGTGGGGCTGGTCAACCATCCTAGGTGGCTTCTAGATGCTTTGACAAGTCAAGGGGGACAAATGGACTAAAAAGTCCAAGATGCTTACCAAGCTAGTCAAGGGGGCGTCCCCCCTTATTAATTCTTTAATGTGGTTCCAAACCACATGGGAGAATAAGATTTGAACTCCCTCTTTTACCCCTCCCAATTCTAGATCTAGGGTTATTTAGAGTCTTTTTACATTTATTATAAATAGCTTGTATTTCACATTTAATAGAATTAATGAAGTGAAAATTTTATGAAAAGGTTGGAGCCTCCTTGGAGGGTGCGCCCCTCTCTCCTCTCTCTCTGGTTTCTCTCTTCTTCCTCTAGCATTCCAGGGTGTGAGACCCTTTCTACCTCTCCCTCTCATCCTCTGAGTTCTTTTTCTGCCCCCGCCATCGCACCACCGTCGCGCCGCTGCCATCATCATCGGAATTCTGTCCAAATCAGAATAGAATCTCATCTCCAGAATTTTATCTTTCGTTCTTGTTATCTGATCGAGCCCAAACTTTGAGAGCTTGTTATACCTGTCTCCCTTAACCTCCAGTTTAAATTTCGAGTCATTTGGACATCATTTATTATTTTTCCCGTATTTCTTGTTTCCCTCCCTGTAATCTGTCATTCTGCAGATCCACGGGATAGTGTCACCTATTCGTATTTTTTCCACCCACTTAGAAATTTCCAAAAAAATCCACAAACATTCTTCCGTCTTCCTCACGTTCCCCCCTGCCTCCCATAATTTTTTCAGCCCCTGGAAAAATCATTTACCCTTCGGTCAACGGTCAGTTTCAAGCAGATCTCCTTCTGTCCTGAGTGTCTGTAAATAGATCCACAGAAAAAACACAGTCTTTCAGAGCCTCCCAATTCTCATACTTTTGTTGGATCGAGTTGAAAACGTAATATGTTGTATATCTAGGAGTCCTCTTTCCAACGCCACCAGTCTTGCCTCGATCTGACTTCAGATCTGAGAGAATTATTTCGTGCAGCCGAGGCGTGCAGATATGTTCCCTGTACAGGTCCGAAATTATAGTCCGGGAGAAATTCACAAACAAATATCAATAGTCAACTTCCGCAACTGCCGCTCCTAGGAGTCGACCAGGGACGTCCTGCCAACGTTCCAGCCAAGCGGTGCCTTCTGAAGATCTAAAGAAGTTGACGTTCCTTTGGAAGCCGTGCCTTACTGTCCAGCGAGTCAGAACCGAGTCAGCGCAGTACCGATTCGACGCAGGACCGAGTCAGACCAGCAGGCCGAGTTCGCCCCGAGAGCCCTTCCGGCTTGCTGCCCGTCAACCCAATGTCGGACCTCCCAGGCCCACTTGTAGCCCTTTACCTCCCTGCGTGGAGTGGGCAATATAATTCACTGTTGTAATTAAATTTTAACCGTTGTTACCGGGAGTTACCATACTTGGTCGGGAAGTCTTCCCCACGCCCGGAGCGTGGAGGTAAACTCGCTACCCTCCTCGTAGGCACTTGCTTTACCCATATATTTTTGAATGCCGCTGCATGTGATAGGTTATTAGCCCATTATATCATTTTTATCACCACTGCGAGAGAGTGAGTGTGACCCCGTAGGTGACTCGATCTGAGTACACACGGAAAGCCGATACCCGAGACTCACTGCCAATTTCTCAACCGCGCACGGTCCCACGTCTTCCCTCGCTTAGGGACGATCGCGAGCTAGAGTCCCAGGTCACGTGTCCGTCCCGCATCAGCCCGGCTCTGACAGACTGGCGACTAACCCTGGCTAATAGAACCACGCTGAAACTCCGACGCACCTCTCGACGACCCCGCCTCACCTGAAAGCACAGGGGTGAGCCTCATTTCATTGGCCCAGTAGGGATCCCTCGGACCCCCACCGCACAACGAGGAAAATGAGACCACAAAACGTGAACAACCGCGGAAAGTAACACTGCCTAGCAGGAGTACGGTAGAAGCAACAAGCAATAATAGATATACGGAAAAGCTCCCTACAACTAACCGTGCCAAGCCAACCGACCTCAAAATCGGAAGAAAAATGAGTCGTACCTGCCAGGAGACCGGAGCACCACCCACTAGAAGCAAAGTCGGATGCGTCCCCTGACGTCTTACACCGCGTCTCAGTGTCTCCCTACAACGCCCCAGGCGGAGACTGAGACACAATAATAACCAGAAACTCAGAACAAGGACTAGTTGGGGTCACACTCATCAGCGCGGGTCCTCTGCCCCCACCTACGTGTGCACACACAGACCAACTACTCTAGGTCGGGTCCTCTAGCCGATTTTTCCCCCAACCGGACTCGGGCTGCAAAGGAAAGGGGCCCTACGGAAACCATTCTAAAAACCGTCTCTCTCGGGTAAGCCGCTCCACCACTCCCAGGCGGGTTAGCACACACGTGTCGTAAGAAGGCTACGACTAGTGGACGTGTCACTGGAGGTATGAACTGACTGACTAACGAAAGTCACCGATGTAACACTAACAAGGGATGGGACGGCCCCTAATGACCCACACGGGAGGCCCGGACGCAAGGATCACGGGGGGATACCTCATCCGCGAAATCGAAACCCATACAGCCACCACGGGGGCAAGACACGCGGAGCACGGGACCCCGGGTGCAGACAGGGCTGGGTGGTGAAACACCAGGCCGCCCAAGGGCTTGGGCGGCCACACCTGTGGCCGCCCAACACCTGGGCCTTCCCTGCTTGGGCGGCCACACACTGGGCTACCCAGAGGGCTAGGCGGCCATCGAGCTAGCCGCCCAGTCCTAGGCCTGCATATGAAGGCGGCCAGGGTGCTGGCCACCCACACCCCTGGGCAGCCAGACCATGGGCCGCCCAGTGACCTGGGCGGCCAGAGGCTTGGCCGCCGTGACCCTGGCTCAGACGGCCACTAAAGTGGCCGCCTCTTACGTTTGCATGCGGACAGCCCAAGCTCCGCCCCTAGCCCGGTTCCACGCCCCATTCACCCCCAGGTGAAGGGGAAACAAGGGGGTTTCTTCCCCCGCCCACCTTGAAGTCTCGCGATCAATGACACCCAAGAGGGGGGGTGAATTGGGTGATTACATCTTTAGAAAACTTTTACCCGATTTAAAAGAGATGTGATGAACTAGCAACGCACGAATGGGATCAATCAAGTTCTGTCACACATGATAACTAATTATGCTAGATCTAAAGAAACAAATGTGGAAGAGATAATATGCAGTATCAATCATACAGAATGGGGGTAGAAGAAATGAAACAAACCACACAATTCAAACCACAGTGCACGACGATTTTTAAGGTGGTTCGGATGCAACGACGGCAACCTACGTCCACCCCTCACCAAAATCCGGTGAGGCTTCACTGCTGGAAAACCAGCACGGGGATAAATCTGCAACACGGAGATACACTCCAACCACACACGCAGGGTGACGCCTGCGCGCACACACACACACGGGGACGCGCCCCAACACACACACGGAGGCGAGCTCCAACACACACACGGAGACGAGCTCCAACACGATCCAATGACCGGATCAACAACACATACACACACACACACACACACACACACACACACACACACACACACACACACACACACACACACACACACACACACACACACACACACACACACACACACACACACACACACACACACACACACACACACACACACACACACACACACACACGCTGCAACAACCGCAGCACAATAAACCACACTACCGTACACAGATGGTCACACACACACAAATGTAGATCTAGAAACAATCCACACACACAAGTGTAGATCTGGAAATAATCCACTCACACAAGTGTAGATCTGTAGCGATCCACACACACACACACTGATGTTCACAGATTTAGAAGTTACACACATAAAGCTCAAGAAATTTGGAAGAAGAAACACAATTGAAAAATAGTTGAGAAAACTCCTGATTTGGCTCCCCTTGAGTGTATGATGCAGATCTTGAATGAAGATTGCTTCTCCACTTGATTCCCAATTGATTCGCTTCCAATAGATCTTCAAAAGCTTGAGGTTTGATGAAGAACTTCTGGATGGATCACTGTTCACGGAGTTGTTTCTGCAGCTCTCTTTCTTCTTTGATGGCCTCCCTTTGATCCACTTGCATCATTTAGGTTTCTTGGCCAAAGAGTTGCTTTTATAAGCCTTGAATGGTCCATGGACAAGCCAGAAATCAGATCCACATTTCCTGGCGAATTTGGAGGCTAGAGGACTGAAAAGTCCACAAGAAGGGCTTGAAAACGTTGGTGGAAACAAAGTCAAACAAGGTTGCATCAGGGCTGGCGGTCGATCGACAATATCGGGCAGTCGACCGGAATTTTACAGGAAATGGAGATTTCGTTGCTAGGAAAACCGGTCGACTGACCCAAGGCTGACGGTCGACCGAAATCTGGGTTTTTCCAGATTTCCAAACATTCAACCCCTTAAACCTATTTGCAGTCCATGGGATCAAACTCTTTTGACCTTGAGGATTTATACTGAGTATGTTGACCTGCAAGAACATAGATAATTGATTAGAACTATAGCTCAAACATCCATATGATGAATGCATGAACTTCATGCAAACCATTAAGAAGGAGGGAGAATTAAGTATGAAAACCCTTTGAGAGCCTGAGTATCATTGAGAGCCTGAGTGTCATAGCTTCCAATCTATTGATCACGGTTAAGTCAATAGATCCACCAACAAACAAATCTGAATGTTAAAGTGAAGAGAGCCTTTTCTCATCAGACCAAATCAACTTCCCATGAGGGCAAGTCGACTTTACTTGCTTTACTAGAATTGAGAATGCCAAAACCTTACTAAGGGTTCTTGAAGAGTGTAGAGATGGTTTATTTAGATTGTAGATAGCAATGTGCTTATCCACACGTTTGTTTTACCTTCCAAGCGACCATCATGATGTTTGATCCTGCAATTCAAGACAGTCAATGTTTCATATATCTGGAGATACACAAGGGCTTGTTCACATTACATAGGCTATGAAACCTCTTGTAAAACCAACTCAATCAACCAAGGATCAAGACCATGTAACCATTTGCCATTTACCATCGTAACCACTTTTGAACAACAACATGAATGCATACTGACATAAGAATAAGTGCAAGCAAGCATTAAGTTTAGTTATCATCAAAAACATATGCAAGGCATATGCAACAATCTCCCCCTTTTTGATGATGACAAACTTTTGACAAACTTTATGACTGGCAGACAAGATCAACAAGATCATATTCTTCTCCCTCTTTGACATGATCAAAAAGTGGGAGGAAGGTAATGAAGTTCAAATGAGGTAATAAATCAATAAGAATCATAAATCAGAAGTTCACATGAGGCAATAGCAAGGCAATGATATGGTGAACAAAACATGTTGATTCATAGATTCCAATGGTTTATTTTGGAGACAGGAAGGTATGTAGACAGCAGATGTCCAGGCCAAGATTCACAACTCAAGTTGATGCCATTCAAATCTAAACACTCATTTAGCAAATGGAAGGAATTTGAAGTCCATTCAATTTTTCGATTTTCATTGATTTTCATATTTATAATTTTCTTTGGAAATGCATGAGGCTAGATGCATACTAATGATGACATATGAAATGCACACAATGCAACCTGATAGTTACGTATATATATATATATATATATATATATATATATATATATATATATATATACATGCACCGTATCTCCCCCTTACTTGTTTAAGAAGGGAATGGGATAAGAAAGATGCATGAGAGTCATGACAACCGGAATATTCATATATAGCACCTAGGAGGTTGTGCAATCACATAGGAGAATCATGCAATAGTCAATGCAATCAATCAATTTTCTGAATACATATTAAATCAAATTTCCAGATGTGTAAGTGAGTAACATGAAAAATGATAGTTGTAATATGGATATTCAGATTTTTAGATCAACACAATGAGACATTTTACATACTGCATTTCAATTTTGAGAGCAGCGTATTGGAGGCTTCGCTCTACCTCAAAAAAATTCACACCAAATTTTTCAAAGATTTCACAAGGACAATCATAATTTTTCTAAGAATGATTAGGTTCAAATAATTCCTTTTTACGCGAGTAGACGCATGGAGCTCATGTCAGAATCCCCGGTTACTCAGAATATTGAACCATTTCACCTCATTTTAAACGGAGGTACTTTAGTCAACACTTTTCATAAATGAACCACATCACGTCTCAGGTGACATGTACTCAATTTACTCAGTGAGACTGAGCATTACTCTATCTTTCTTTTCATTTCAGATTTTTCCAGCAAGAGAGGTGGGCAGCTTTTTCCTCAACTGTCTCTTCAACATACATGCAGCAAGTTTAAAGTCTCTAGAGTCTTGAAAGGAAATTCCTATATCCTTATCTTTAACACTCATTTTTACATTTTGTACATGAAGTGTATGAATTTGATTCAGCATGTATATCGAAAATATCATGAACACATAACAGTGCAACTCTCCCTAAATAGATGCACTTATGAAATACGAATTCCCCCAAAGTGTACAACATGAAACACTCCAATAATGACTCAAATGCACAATATTTATCAAGAAGGCGTAAGGTCATAGAAATTCAAAGAATGGGGGTGAATAACATATATAAGCATGTAAGCACATAGTGGGAGTTAATGCAATATGCAATGCAAGATGAAAAGATATGCGATTTGAATTATTGGCCCTAAAGATATGCATGCTTAAAATTCTAACTATGTAACAATGCACACGATGAGCTTCATTTCATGAATGCACTATGTGAATGATATGCAGAAAATGATATGTAAATATGCAAGGTGATGCAAGATTTCAGATTTTATTTGAAGGTTCTAAATACATGAAAAGGTTTAAGATGGGTGCAAAATGCATTTTGCCTATTTTTCATATGAATGAACTAAATGCATGTAATGCATGAACTCCAATGCATGTAGCCTATGGCGACATGAGAATGCAATGCTTGATGCAAAAGCAAGATGCAAAACAAGATGGGAAGGCTTGATTTTCAGAATATCATGACAGATTGCACAAGAAGGCATTCACGTTCAAATGATTATCAACAACATTTTCCATGATATGGCCTTTATGAACAAGGGTGCAAGTATGATCAAAAACAAACAATGTAACCCGATTGTTTTCAAAAAATTGTTCAAAAATAGATTTTTAAGATCATTTCACAAGTTAGAAATGAGAAATCATCTACAAGCCAATTGTTTGGATCAATTGAGAAAAGGCATATTTTCAATTGAAATAGCTCAGTTCAGGGATTCATTCACAAATCAACCATTTGACTTCTCTGAGTTCTGGTACGAGGCGGAGAATTTTGATCCAAGGGCAAACTCACGCATAGTGAGTTTTCAGGTGGACGTAATCCACCTTTTCACTACTCAGTATTTGATATACCAGATACTCAATTAAGCTAAAATGTCCTCAAGCAATTCAGATTGAAAGATGTTCAATAATCAACAAAATCTTTAGAATTTGCAATGCCATTCAAATAATTTGACAAGTTCATCTCATCATGCTAGAAGGATAACAAGTCAGATTTTTCATATATTGATACCTGTCAAATGAGCAACATCACCATAGCAGGATGGGGAAATGACAAAGCAAGTTTTAGAATCAATACCTGAATTCAGCATGTATCACCATGTGCCTTCAAGCACCAAAATCACTAACCTCATGAGGGTTGGTATTTCATATTTTTATTTTTTTACCTTGGCCTTGAGAATCCCTTGTTTTTCTCAATTCCTTCATTTCCCTCAAGTCACTCCCTTTTTATCTTTGTCTAACTTCGTGGTTGTGGCCACCGGAATTGACATTTACTTTGCTTCTTTCATGCCATATTCCTTTAGAAGCTCAACGGCGTATTTGGCTTAGATTATGAAGATTCCTTGAAGCATTTGCTTACTCTTCAAGCCAAAAAGGAGAAGGATGTCAATTCACTAACTAAGCTCATTTCAACTTTACCATGGGTGATTTTAGCAGATCCATCACACACGGCATTGTTAATAGTTCAAGATAATTCAAGAGATGATATAGTCTTCATAAACTTGAACCATTAGCATGTCTTTACCTGAGTTTCTTGTGAATGGGGGTCTGATCAACCTTACCTCTTGTTAGTCAATTTTCAGGTAAGAATGAGATGAGCCTCTCGTACCATGCCTTTGGTGCTTGCTTCAGTCCGTACAAGGCCTTCTGCTGTATGGACACATGCTATGGATGTTTTGGATCCTGGAGGTTATTTTACAAAAACATCTTCTTGATGTTCCATCAAGAGAGGCAGATTTAACATCCATCTTTCTCCTGGTAGCAATTTGGGGAAATATCATCATCTTCATCCTCACAAGATGCTCCTTTAGTTGATTCAAACGTAGCCATAGCTGGCCCAACATCACTTGGATTCTTGGGAGTGTGATCTGCATCCAAAGTTGAAAAGATTTGATTTGTCAATTTTGATTCAGATTTATTAATAATGACATGATGAGTTCCCTTAACAATTAACAACCCCTTAAGAAGCTCTAGACTAAAATGCATAACTCAGGTGCGAACCTAAGCATTAGGTTCATATTACTAATCTGGTAACTCCCTCTTCAAGTGCAAGAATGTGAAATGTTTAGTGAAAATTTTAATGCCATATGTAACCTTTAAGTACTTGACTCATAGTACCGGGCGGAGAACTTAGATCTGAAGATCACCTCACGTGTAGTGATAGCTTTCAGACAGGCGTAACCTGCCTTTCCACATGTCACCATTTGATATACTATGTAGTCATGGATGTGATGAAGGCAGGAGGATTGTAATACATTATGACATGAATTCACAATGTTCAACTTTTGCAGGACAGAGTGTGAAGGTATAAGCAAACTCAATGCATGAACTAAAATTTTGATTGTTTCCAATCTCTTCTTCAACAATATGCTATGTGACAAGTGGTATGCAAAGAGATATACAACTGACTGCGGATGAAATGCATGTACACACATATGCATGATCACATAACTATTCAGCACAATATGAATCAAGACATGGCACACTTACTGGAGAGAGTAAGAGAGATATCACCTGAGTATCCAGATTTCAATTTTTGGATTTTCTTTTAACCTGACTTATGTCGCTTGGCTCGTGTGCCTTACCTTCTCGACTGAAGGCATATTTCATGCTTCTTATTCCTAAGGCACACTTGTAAAACAGATTTCTCATTTTACATTCTTAGGTATCCAACCCATCTTGGGTCCTTGTGGGTTAGCAGCACTTTTGACACGTGATTTTCAATTTTTGACAATATTAAAATCATCATTTTTTATAAAGAAACAACCATGCATCATGTGCCCAGATTTGCCACAATAATCACAGCATGACTTTGAATACTTAAAAGCATGAAGATTCTTTGAAGCATGTGACTTTTTGTTCCAATCTTGTTTCCAATTGGCAAGTGGTGTGCTAAACACATTAGAGATCCTAGGTCAACCTTCCTTTGATTTTGGCTGAGGATAATGGGTCCAGAACACATGATGTGTTGACACCATTGGTTGGTAGTGCTGTTTAGCCTTGAGATGCGTCGACCTATCCTTGCCTTTCTCATTGTGCATTCTATTCCTACATGCTTCCAAATCATCATTCTTCATAGTAAAACAATCATGCATGGCATGTCCATGTCTTCCATAATAAAAATATGAGATTTGCTTTCTAGGTGGATGTGTGTGTGTGTGACAGAAGTATGTTTAGCATGCATAGTGGTGCAAACAGCATTCTTAGATTTTTTATGCAAGTTGATTTTATGATTTTTATTTTTTTTTTTGAATCACTTGGACAAAAGACTGCTTTGGGGTTGAAGTAGAGGTACTGGCTATATTTGAAATATGAACAAAAGAGGTATAAATCTTATCCACAAAAGACTTCTTTTTTACATGATTATAGTCAAGCCCTTCCCTTTGAAAATTAATTTTCATGTCCAAAAGTTTATCCAGATTATCTTGTCCATCCACAAACTTGGACAGCGAATTATTCAAGTCCTGGATTTCAGATTGAAGAGATGAAATGTGCAATTCTGCACTGGCAAATTCTTCTTCATAACTAGCAAGCCGGACATTCAAGAATGCATTAGTGGTCTTGAGGCTGTCTACTTCCTGTTGTAGTCCATCCACATTTTCACATTCACTTTCAGCCACAAACTTTCCTTTTTCTAGAATCATCAATCTTTCAAAAATAGACGTGTTCAATTCCTTCAGTTTCTCATTTTCTTTTTCAAGCTTTTTATCATGAACAAGTTCATTTTGACCATTGTCCATTGAACTTATTTTCTCCCTCAGCTCTTTATTTTCATTTCTCAAGGAGGAAATTTGATCTTTGTGAAATTCAATGTCGAAGACATGAGTCTCAATCAATTCCTCTAAATGTGAGCATTTTTTACAGGAGGAATCACAGTTGTTTTGTTCAACACTCTTTTTCAATTTTTTGTTTTCAGATTTCAGCTTATTATATTTATTTGCAAGCTCATCGTATGCAACTAATAGATCATCAAGAGATATATTTTCAGAATCTGAATTTACCTCCAAGGGTGATCCATTCTGCTGATCATTGTCGTGATCACTCGCGCCTGACATAAGACATTTGTCTTCATGCTCTTCCTGGAAGCCGGCTAAGCCATCCAATATGTCCTTTGCGGAACTGCAACGGGAGACAAAGGGAAAACTATTAGCATTAACTGCGGCAGTGAATAAACTTAGAACCAAGCAATTCTGATCATGTTTAAACTTATAATATGCAGTCCAGACAGATTTGTCTTTAGGCAACTCATAACGACCATGTGAAATAAGCTTCCATAGCTTAGGATCATATGAGTTGACTAGACTGCACATTCTTCCTAACCATAAATCAAAGTTGGAACCATCAAACACCGGTGAAGAATTCAAGGTGTACATTTTGGTAGTCATTAATCTGGATCTCTCTAGATTGTTAAATCTATGAAAAATTGAGCCTTAGCTCTGATATCAATTGAAGTACTGCGATCAATGACACCCAAGAGGGGGGGTGAATTGGGTGATTACAACTTTAGAAAACTTTTACCCGATTTAAAAGAGATGTGATGAACTAGCAACGCACGAATGGGATCTATCAAGATCTATCGCACATGATAACTAATTATGCAAGATCTGAAGAAACAAATGCGGAAGAGATAATATGCAGTATCAATCATACATAATGGGGGTAGAAGAAATGAAACAAACCACACAATTCAAACCACAGTGCACGATAATTTTTAAGGTGGTTCGGATGCAACGACGATAACCTACGTCCACCCCTCACCGAAATCCGGTGAGGCTTCACTGCTGGAAAACCAGCACGGGGATAAATCTCCAACACGGAGATACACTCCAACCACACACGCAGGGCGACGCCTGCACACACACACACGGGGACGCGCCCCAACACACACACGGAGGCGAGCTCCAACACACACACGGAGACGAGCTCCAACACGATCCGATGACCAGATCAACAACACACACACACACACACGCTGCAACAACCGTAGCACAATAAACCACACGACCGTACGCAGATGGTCACATACACACAAATGTAGATCTAGAAATAATCCACACACACAAATGTAGATCTGGAAACAATCCACACACACAAGTGTAGATCTGGAGCGATCCACACACACACACACACACACTGATGTTCACAGATTCAGAAGTTACACACATAAAGCTCAAGAAATTTGGAAGAAGAAACACAAATGAAAAATAGTTGAGAAAACTCCTAATTTGGCTCCCCTTGAGTGTATGATGCAGATCTTGAATGAAGATTGCTTCTCCACTTGATTCCCAATTGATTCGCTTCCAATGGATCTTGAAAAGCTTGAGGTTTGATGAAGAACTTCTAGACGGATCACTGTTCACGGAGTTGTTTCTGCAGCTCTCTTTCTTCTTTGATGGCCTCCCTTTGATCCTCTTGCATCATTTAGGTTTCTTGGCCCAAGAGTTGCTTTTATAAGCCTTGAATGGTCCATGGACAAGCCAGAAACCAGATCCACATTTCCTGGCGAATTTGGAGGCTAGAGAACTAAAAAGTCCACAAGAAGGGCTTGAACATGTTGGTGGAAACAAAGTCAAATAAGGCTGCATCGGGGCTGGCGGTCAACTGAAATTTTACAGGAAATGGAGATTTCGTTGCTGGGAAAATTGGTCGACCGACCCACGGCTGACGGTCGACCGAAATCTGGGTTTTTCCAGATTTCCAAACATTCAACCCCTTAAACCTATTTGTAGTCCATGGGATCAAACTCCTTTGACATTGAGGATTTATACTGAGTATGTTGACCTGCAAGAACATAGATAATTGATTAGAACTATAGCTCAAACATCCAAATGATAAATGCATGAACTTCATGCAAACCATTAAGAAGGAGGGAGAATTAAGTATGAAAACCCTTTGAGAGCCTGAGTATCATTGAGAGCCTGAGTATCATAGCTTCCAATCTATTGATCATGGTTAAGTCAATAGATCCACCAACAAACAAATCTGAATGTTAAAGTGAAGAGAGCCTTTTCTCATCAGACCAAATCAACTTCCCATGAGGGCAAGTCGGCTTTACTTGCTTTACTAGAATTGAGAATGCCAAAACCTTACCAAGGGTTCTTGAAGAGTGTAGAGATGGTTTATTTAGATTGTAGATAGCAATGTGCTTATCCACATGTTTGTTTTACCTTCCAAGCGACCATCATAATGTTTGATCCTAGAATTCAAGATAGTCAAGGTTTAATATATCAGGAGATACACAAGGGCTTGTTCACATTACATAGGCTATGAAACCTCTTGTAAAACCAACTCAATCAACCAAGGATCAAGACCATGTAACCATTTGCCATCGCAACCACTTTTGAACAACAACATGAATGCATACTGACATAAGAACATGTGCAAGCAAGCATTAAGTTTAGTTATCATCAAAAATATATGCAAGGCATATACAACACACCTAACAGGATTTTACGGCCCCGAATTGGTCAAAAACCATGAGAAACAAGATATCGGCGCTCAAACCCCAAACATGCATTCTCCCACCCCGCATTAATCAAAACCCTCTCGACCTCTCCTCGGCTTAGAAACCGCGGGAAGGGTGGGGTGGAGGGTAAGGATCAGTCCCCCTACCTCAAAGAAGCTTGAAATCTACCGGATCACTGTCGATCTTCAAATCTTGGCCGAACACGATCTCCACCCATGTGCCACGAAGAGGGCACCGCCGCGATCCTCTCGCCGCCACCTTCGTCACCGCGCCGCCGCCGTGGTCCGCCGTCCGTCACCGGAGGAGGAGGAGGTGTCGTGAGCTCGAACGGGAGAGGGGGGGTTGCAACGGTCGGGGAGCGGGGGTGCGGTCACGGGAAGAAGAAAGAAAAGAAGAAGAAGGAAGGAAGGAAAACGGAAAAGGAAAAGGGGGCTTTTTATAGAAAATCCAAAAATTATGGAAAATATAAAAAATTGGAAAAAATTGTTTCCTCGATCCTCGGAACACGCTCAACACATTGGTACCATCCGAAGTAGGAGAATGCAACGGTTGGCCCTACACAGGGTTCCGAAGGTCCGTCCGGAAAAAACACATGTAAACCACAAAACAAGCTCCGGCACCCCCGAAAGTGATCCGAAACTCACGGATTCAAATCCGAAAAATGTCTGAAAAATCTGGGACATTACAGCCCTCCCCCCTTAAACAAATTTCATCCTCAAAATTAAGGACAAGGCATAGGGAAAGGGGAGAAGAGTCACCCAAACAAATAAGGATGTAGTTGCTGCATCTCATCCTCACGCTCCCACGATGCCTCGCCACCAGAGTGACGCTGCCAGACCACCTTGACCAGGGGAATAACCTTGTTTCGCAGGCGCTGCTCACGCCGATCCTCAATGCGGATAGGGTACTCCGGAAGGGACAAGTCTGGGGTCACCTCGGGCCAAACGGCATCCTCCAAAATGTGGGAATCATCGGGCATATACCTTCGTAGCATAGACACATGGAACACATCATGCACGACAGATAGCTCCGGGGGTAACTGCAACCGATAGGTAACTTCACCAATACGCTTGATAATATGAAAAGGACCAATGTAGCGGGGACTCAACTTCCCATGCCTGCCGAAGCGCATTACACCCTTCATGGGAGAAATCTGCAAAAACACCCGATCTCCCACAGTAAAGCTGAGGGGTTGCCTCCTCCGATCGACATAGCTCTTTTATCGGCTCTGCACTGCCGAACCAGATGCACTACCTCAGTACACTGCTGTACCAAATCCGATCCTGTCAGGACACACTCTCCTACCTAGAACCAATCAAGCGGAGTCCGACAAGGTCGCCCATACAACGCCTCGTACGGAGCCATACCAATGCTCAAATGATAGCTATTGTTATAGGTAAACTCCACCAATGGTAAATGGTGGATCCAACTCCCTTGCCACTCCAGGCAACACGACCTCAACATATCCTCCAAAGTCTGGATGGTCCTCTCAGACTGACCGTCCGACTGAGGACAGTACGCCGAGCTAAATGCCAACTCGGTGCCTAGAGCTCTCTGAAAGCTCCTCCAAAATCCATAAGTGAAGCACGGATCATGATCAGACACAATGGAGATGGGAACTCCATGCAACGGGACGATCCGTTCCACATACAGACGGGCCAAACGATGCACACTCCAACTGACTTTGATCGGCAACAACCGAGCCGTCTTCGTCAGTCTATCCACCAGTAACCAAATTCTATCCTGCCCACTGGATGTCCGTGGCAACCCAACCACGAAATCAGTGGTCACATGGTCCCACTTCCACGCAGGAATACCCAAGGGCTGAAGTGTACCACCCGGTCGCTGGTGTTCCATCTTCACCTGCTGACAGATCAGACACCTGGCCACAAACTCCGCAACATCTCTCTTCATCCCAAACCACCAGAACTGCCTCTTCAAATTCTGGTACATCTTCGCCGATCCGAGGTGCACGGCATACCGGATCCTAGGAGCCTCGCGTAATACCGTACGCCTCACCTGCTCCCATTGAAATTTAAAAAAATGTAGAAAATAACTACATAGCTAACTGTTTCAAATGATAGGAAATAAATTACATTTTCAATTAACGAATTAACTATAGAGTCCAGTCCAACAAAGTACAGTCTATAAGAAAAGAAACGTACTGAAGCGCTGGGTACGCCCCCACCTCTGGCGAGCTGGCAACTATGAGCCTCAGCGCTGCACCTCCGAACTTTGAGGAGGAACTGTAACACCTGAAAAGAAAGGGGTGAGCCTCATCTCATTGACTCAGTAGGGGTCCCACAGATCCCCACACCAGTAAATAACGGCGGTAAATAGTAGTGACAACAACAATAATAATAACAATTGTAGTGCCCCAGAATTTATATAATAATTTCTGGATTATTTATAAAATTTTCTGTAATTTATTGGGAATTTATAAAGGCTAACTAGATTAATAAAAGGATTATTGGATTAATAAGTCATTATAAGGCCCAATTATGTTAAATAATTAACCTAGCCTATTTAAATAAAATCCAAAAGGTTTAAGGACCAAGCCCATTAAGTTTGGCCCATATTCTAGAAGGTTATTTAGCCTATTTTACGTATTTTAAGGATAAATATCATTTTTTTATGGATAATTAACAAAAGAGTTTGATTGGTGTTGAACTCTGTGCACGTTGGATGTAGCGGTCTATCGTGCGACCGCCACAGCCATGTAACGCACCAGTCTTGATGTGTTACATCCTGTCAGTTCCGTGAAAGAAAGAACAAGCAAAAAGATTAGAACTTTGAGATCTTATCTACAAGAGATCGACTTGGGAGAGTTTATAATATTACTAAGGACTCTTAGGGATTAGGTTCTGGCAAATTAAGGACTCTAGAATCAATCTAATCTTCAAAACCTTATAAATATGACCTAGTTCTGAACTGAGCGACCCTTAATTTTGGCTCGTGAAGAATCAAGGTAAGGAGATATAATTTCGGGTAAGTTCTTTAGAAGATTTTGTTTAGTATACTTTAGACTAATAGTTCTCCAAATTTCATGTTAGGAGATCAAGCAACCAAGGAGATTGAAGCTTCCAAAGTTGCTGGTTCGACCATAGTAACTCAGGATTCAGAGCAAAAGACCCCTGAAGATCAAGAGTCTAAACGAGGTAATGAGAATTCAATCCTTTAGAACTTTTTGTTCAACTTAGTTTCATCTTCGTACCCTCAAAATTTCACATCTTTAGGACAAGAGGTTGGAGAGATAGAGCAGCAGGAAGTTGCTGGAAAATCGCTGGAAAAGGAGAGCTAGGGCTCGAATTTCAGACTCAAATTAAAAGCTTAAAGCCTAGTTAAGAGGTAGGTTATCTCATGATTGGTAAAAACATCTTGTTAGGGATAAAAGCCCTCTGATTGTACTTAATTTCATGCATTATAGACTATGAATTCCATGTGTTAGTGGGTTCATGCATACATACATATTCTTAGCCTTAATCAAAGATCAAATATATTATCTTGTCAATTCACTGCAACCTATGCATCTAGATGACCTTTACTTCGTTTTGTCATGATTGGGGTAGTTAAATCTTTTCAAAACATGACATTGTTTCAAATCATAGTCTTTTTATTTCAATATACTGTTAGCAGGGACTCTAACGCATCATACTTAGACCGTCACAGACTGTAACGGCCTTACGATAAGCCGTCACACCCTCTACTGTATCTTAACTACTTTGTTGTCTCTGACGCACCTTAACAGGAGCGTTACATTAGTGTAACGACTCCTCGATAGACCGTCACAATCACTGTGATGCACCCATTCTAGACCGTCAGGTTAACCGTGGACAGAATAGGAAACTAGTTAATTTAACTTATAAATAAGCCTAGTTATCTAAGTTTTGACCTAATTTCATAAGATTATCTACTGATTCATGATAGAAATTACATAATTAAGGTATCTTAAGTTAATTTAAGTTATGTTAATTTCATGTGCCAAAATTCTATAGTTTTGTATCCAAATCATGATTTTCCAAAGATGTATTGACGGAGTTTTATCATGATTTCCTATTGTTACACATTCTCTCTACCAATAGAGTCATTTCTCTAAGTACATGGCACATATTTCGGTATGTTATCCATTATTTCACTTTACACTATAGGAACATTATTCTTGGACATGAGGACCTCTCTATTGGATATTCCTTCCATTAGACTAGGAAATCTTGTTTCAAGGCCTAGTAATTCTCCGCGAGCTTGGGATTCCCACTAGGACGCCGAGTGGGTTGTACCATTAAAACCCAAGTGATTAGATGACACTATCGATGTTTCTGGTTATCAGTAGTGTAACGCATCTATATTGGACCGTCAGGTACATGTAACGGCCCAATATACGACAGTCACATTCAACTGAGTCCGATTTCTTGATTTGGGATTCAGACTAATGTAACGGCCCAATATTGGAGCGTCACATCATGTAACGGCCTAGTACATGACCGTCACAATGCTTGAGTATTTTAACCGAGGTTTGACCAAGGGTTTATATTCCAAGGTTTCTAGATGGACTCTTGATGATCTAGAACTTATCATATTGATCAAGAAACCTAATATAATGAATGGAAGATAAAGAATGTACCGTTATGTTGTCGATTTATTTCTCTAAGCATAACGTAGTATAAGTCATTCTTGATTTCTCATGACTCTTATTAAAAGCATTCATTCATTGAATTATTGTTATCAAGAGCTTGTTGGAATTGTACATTCTTGGCCATCCTTTATTGTTACATGCGTGGAAAAAGCTTGATTTATACTTGAAGATGCGATCGAGCACTGATTGTGTTCAAGGGCTCTATGCTAGTCCCCTCGGCTGATTGTCGGAAACATACTATTATAAACCATGGGGTATGATGCTACTAGCGTCGCATTGCACTGGGAGTACTTTCTTTATAAATAAGTGAAAATTCACAACACAATACAGCATGATTGATACTTGACTTTCTTAATATTCCACAGAAATTCATGAAGTACTTGCTCATAAGCAAAAGATACTGGAGTGATGATTATGTGACTTGCTAGTACATTCTCGTTACATTCTTATCCATGAAAGGTCATATCATGTTCTTATAACATTCTTGTTAGTTCATACTTGCTCTCATTCTATCTTACATACTTTGGTTTAACAGCGTGATTGATCGCATTCGCATGATTTTACCTTATTCCTCTAGAGCAAAAACGTTAATTACTTTAATGATGCCTTCATGTTGATGCGAAGATACCTACTGGGTAAGTGTGCTCATTACCTATTTTCATTCTTTTTCAGGAAGTGGAAGTGAGTCGGGTTCGGATTCAGAATGTTCAAGTAGCGGATCCGAGAGTGAATAAGGAATGAGCGAGGACTTAGGAAGTTTACATTATTTACATCGGGTCTATGTAATTTCTTATTTCTTGAGTCTAGCATGATGGAAGTTGAATTAGTGGTTGTATTCGAATATTGGATTTGATTATTAATGAAAGTTGAAGTTGAGTAAATGTTGTGTGATTGCATTCTTATGTGTGATTGCCTTGCGCTCTGATCGTTCTTGCTTGCAAGAGGCTTACCATGCCGGCTGTTTGCGTTCCTCGAGCGAGTCTTCCGCTGTAATAAAGGCTCGGGGCATGATAGTTAAGTTGGTATCAGAGCCTAAGTCTCAGGACTTAGGGAGAAGAGTCATGTCATAGGATAAGTCCATGGTTTAAGGACCCCTACCTATGAACTAAGGAAGAAATTTTCACACCCATGTGAGAATTGGGTAGAACTCGGGATAAGATAGTTAATTAGCTTTAAGATTAATTTTCCTTCCAATTCCACGAGAAATAACAAGTTGTTATTTTTATCTCAGGTACCCTATTATTATCAAGACTCATCGGGTAGATTGGAATGGTATGCAACAAACTGTTGCTGGCCTCACTCGGGCATTACAAACCATGGCGCAAGCTGGCGCAGGAGCAAGGGCTGGTGATTTACATCGCAACTTTCGGAGCTTAAACCCTCCGCGGTTCTATGGTTCTTCTAATCCGGATGAAGCAGAGAACTAGATAGATGAAATGAATCGTATCTTTGACATTATCCAATGCATCGATCAAGAGAAGGGGCGTCTCGCAACCTTCCAACTCAACATAGATGCTCGTACATGGTGGAAGTCGGTCCCGGCACCTCCGGCTGATGCACCTCATACATGGGATGATTTTCTTACCATATTCTGTGCCAAGTACTTTTCTGAGCACGTAAAGGAATGAAAGGCTATGGAGTTCGCCGCTCTTCGGCAAGGGATGATGACGGTTGCCGAATATGAACTGTAATTCTCAAGGCTTGCACCTTACACACCGCATCTTATCAGCATCGATTTATTGAAAGCTATTCGGTTCATGGACGGGTTACGACCCGGTTTCATTCAGCACCTCGGGACCCAAAACATCCGTACTTATGCGGAAATGGTTCAACGAGCGTATTTGTGTGAAAGGACCTTAGAGAAGGTCGAGAAATTAAAAGGGAAAGGAGAAGAGTCTAGCCGACGCTCAGATCGGCGTTATAAGAAGTAAAAGTTCAGCATCACGGAGCCCTACAAGAGCCGTGATAGTAAGAAGAGATCTAGGAATGGGAATGGTGGAAGTTCCCATAAG
The DNA here is from genome assembly GCA_022559845.1 of Amorphophallus konjac. NCBI lineage: Eukaryota > Viridiplantae > Streptophyta > Magnoliopsida > Alismatales > Araceae > Amorphophallus > Amorphophallus konjac. The sequence goes on from CM040123.1 coordinate 148,512,910, forward strand.
CAAAAGAAAATCAAGGAGGAGGAGCAAGTTGCTACAGCATGTACGTTTTGCAAAAAAATTGGCCATTCGGCTGAGGAGTGTTGGAAGCGCCTTGGCGCTTGTTTACGTTGTGGAAGCAGGGAGCATCGCATGTCAGATTGCCCCCTTATGAAAGACCAATCGTCTGGTGGAGGACGTACGAGGCAGGCTCGCCTCAATGTCATCTTAGAAGAAGAGGAAGCGCCCAGGGATGGTGGGCTTATGGAAGGTACTCTTCAAATTTGTTCTCATCCTGCATTTGTACTATTTGACACTGGTGCCTCTCATTCTTTTATCTCCACTACTTTTGCAAAAATATTATCAATTGCATCAGTTCCCTTACCTTCAGATCTCGCTATTACCACACCCTTAGGTTCTGGAACAAAGCTTACCGACTATTATCCTAATAGCGAAGTGATAGTAGAAGGTCACAATCTCCCCGCAAACTTAGTATGCCTTGACATGAAAGGTTATGATGCCTTTTTAGGGGTAGATTGGCTGGTAGATCATGATGCTTATATCAATTGCCGAAATAGGATTATATCCTTTCGAAAGCCCGATCTTCCAAGATTCTCTTTTCTTGGCATCAAGTACAAGAAGCATCATATTATTATATCTTCTCTTCACTCTTGCAAACTTATCTCGCAAGGATGTGAAGCTTTTCTTGCTTCTGTCATTTTTACCGAATCCAAGGAGATTATCTTAGCGGACATTCCTATTGTAAGAGAGTTCCCCGATGTGTTCCCATCCGAATTACCCAGTTTACCACCCGAGAGGGAAGTGAACTTCACTATTGAACTCATTCCAGGAGCAGCACCTGTTTCTATAGCCCCTTACAGGATGTCCCCCACAGAACTCAAGGAATTAAAAAGGCAGTTGCAGGAATTACTAGACAAAGGCTTCATCAGACCTAGCACATCCCATTGGGGTGTGCCGGTTCTGTTTATCAAGAAGAAGGATGGTTCTCTCAGGCTATGCAATGATTACCGGCGACTGAATCAACTCACAATTAAAAATAAGTATCCGTTGCCGCGTATTGATGAACTCTTCGATCAACTTTCAGGAGCATAATATTTCTCTAAGATAGACCTCAGATCAGGTTATCATCAGCTTAGAATTAAAGAAGAAGACATTTATAAAATGGCTTTTCGAAGTCGTTATGGCCACTATGAATTCGTGGTAATGCCATTCGGATTAACTAATGCCCCGGCAACATTCATGCAACTTATGAACAATGTCTTCCAGCCATATCTGGACCAATTTATCGTCGTCTTCATTGATGATATCTTGATATACTCCAAGACAAGGGAGGAACATGAAGAACATTTGAAAATAGCTTTGCAAACACTTAAAGAACATAAACTCTATGCCAAGCTAAATAAATGTGAATTCTGGCTCAATGAAGTTTCATTCCTAGGCCACATTATTTCAAAAGAAGGTATCGATGTGGATCCTTCTAAGGTAGAAGCTGTCAAGAATTGGAGCCGGCCAACGACCGTATCGGAAGTACGAAGTTTTCTGGGTCTAGCTGGTTATTATAGAAGATTCATTAAAGATTTTTCAAAGATTGCAGTTCCTTTAACTAGGCTGACGAGGAAAGAAAATCATTTTGTCTGGTCAGAGGAATGTGAGAAGAGTTTTCAAACTCTTAAGAATCATCTTACTACAGCTCCTATTCTATCACTACCGATGGAAGGTTGTGGATTCGAAGTATATACGGATGCATCTGGTATTGGCTTAGGGTGTGTCCTCATGCAAAATGGAAAAGTGATCAGTTATTCTTCTAGACAATTGAAGCGTCACGAGGAAAATTATCATGTGCATGATTTAGAATTAGCAGCTATCATTTTCACCTTGAAAATTTGGCATCATTATCTCTATGGAGAAAATTTTACGGTCTACTCGGACCACAAAAGCTTGAAATACTTATTTTCTCAAAAAGAGCTAAATATGAGGCAGAGAAGATGGTTAGAATATCTAAAAGATTTTGATTTTTCTATTCAATATCATCCTGGCAAGGCTAATGCTGTTGCGGATGCACTCAGCAGAAAACCAATGGGTATGCTATCAAGTCTTATGATTAGTATGACTAATCTTATTCCTCAATTTGCTCAGTTAAACTTAGATATTGACAGGAAGGAAGAAAGTTGCTTCATGGCTAATATTCGAGCTCAACCTACCTTAATAGAGGATCTAGTCAAGTTACAAAATGATGATCTCGTGTTACTAGAAATTAAGGCTAATATTGAACAACGGTTGGATTTCTCTATTACAGAGGATGGAAGATTGCTATTCAAGGGCCGAGTGTGTGTACCGGATCATGAGGATACGAAGAAATTGATTCTAGAAGAAGCACATAAATCCAGGTATACCATTTACCCAGGTAGTATAAAAATGTATCAGGATCTCAAAAGAAATTTCTGGTGGCCCAACATGAAGAGAGAAATAGCTGATTTTGTGTCTCGCTGTCTCACTTGTCAACAAGTAAAGGCAGAGTATTTTAGACCCGCAGGTAAACTGCATCCCTTGAATATTCCCGAATGGAAGTGGGAGAGTATAGGGATGGATTTCATTATGGGGTTACCTAAGACAAGAGGTGGACACGATGGTATATGGGTAATCATAGACCGATTAACTAAATCTACACATTTCATACCAATCAAAAGTCGATGGTCTGTGGATATCCTGGCAGCATTATACATAAGGGAAATTGTTAAATTACATGGTGTCCCAGTCACTATTATATCTGATAGAGATCCTCAATTCACATCACAATTTTGGAAGGGTCTACAACAGTCACTAGGGACTAGATTGACTTTCAGTACAGTCTTTCATCCACAAACTGATGGTCAGACAGAAAGAAAAAATCAAGTGGTAGAAGACATGCTCAGGGCTTGTGTTATTGATTTTGGAGGTAGTTGGCATGATCACTTGCCTCTGGTAGAATTTGCATATAACAACAGTTACCAGGCCAGCATACAAATGGCACCTTCTGAAGCTCTATATGGAAAAAGTTGGCGATCACCAATATATTGGAGTGAAATAGGGGAAAGATAATTTCTAGGCCCCGATATTATCAGAGATTCTACAGAGAAGATCAAGCTTATTCAAGAGAGAATAAAGATGGCACAAGATAGGTAAAAGTCTTATGCTGATAATCGAAGAGACGACTTGGAATTTCAAGTAGGAGACCATGTGTGTGACGACCCAGAGTTCAGGATACCGATATACCGATAACATCGGTATACCGACACCAAGAACTGGGGAGGCCACCCAAGAGGCTGATGAGGCCCCTGAAGGGTTAGTGGGGGGTTAGCTGAGGAATATGCATAATTAATTGCGAATTGGGGCGCGCAATACAAATAAGTATTTAAGATTTAAACACAAGTGCGGAAGCAGTTTAAAATAACCAGAGTGATATATATATAACTAGTCCAGAGTCACAAACACCAGTCCTCAAGGTACAACTACGCGGGGCATACCCCGGCAAAAGCACAACACAAGCCTCAAAAAGGCAGCTCGTGCTCAGCTGGCAGCTAAGGAACGGTCCCGAAACAGCACGCTAAACTCCGGGAGATGTCGGGCGCGGCTCACCTGAAAGGAGAAGGGTGAGTCACAGCCAGACTCAGTAGGGGTCACGCGGATCCCTACCTCGCACTAAACAAGCGAACATGCATAAATAACCGCAATTTAAAGCATGCATTTAAATAAATACACAGGCAATGGCATGAATATCTAATCACAAGAAAGCTGTAAACTCTATCTAAGCAAGTATAACAGCTAACACATGCCGCTACTAATTAAATGCAAGCGATTGAAGCTAAAACTACCAATTAGAATGAGCTGCAACTAATCCAAGCAACAAGGAAGGACAACCACTGGAGCAGAAACCAGAAGCGTCCACTGACGGCTTACACTGCGTCTCAAGCACTCGCAGTCGACAAGCGACAAGCTAAGCGCGTAAACAGTACCAGACCAAGTGACCAGTCGGAGTGACACCCGTCGGCGTCAGTCCACAGTCTCCGACCACGTGTGCACACACTGACTCTAGCCTGAGCCAGGCCCTCTAACTAGTTTTCTCCCTTGGCAGGACGCTACCATTGGCTGGGAGCCCACGGAACTAGCTTACAAACCGTGAATGGGAAATATACCCCTCCGCCATCCTCAAGCGGGTCGGTACTCAACAGACCTTAGGGCAACAACAGTGGCTCCATTGCCTGGAAAGAAAAGCTACTCTATTGGCACATAAAACACGCCACAATATAGTAAAACAATACAACTATGGCATGAATATAGAACGGAACGCATAAGCAATGGGCTGGGAATATATTGCAGCAATCAGGGAAGTGGCGGTCAAGGACCCACGCGCCACATGCAAACGACGGTCGGGGGTCGGCGCGTTACTTCAAGAATGACGCTCCAGTCCCCATCCGTCACTCCCTTCAGGATTCCAGCTCAAGAGGCACCAAAGGGCATGTAACGGTGGGGGCCCTGCGCGTTACTTCGAAGCGACGCGTGGGGTCACCGCCGTCACATCCACCCGAGGCTCAAACCACCTATCAGCGTTCTAAATGGTAGCAGGCGAAGTAACGCCCCGGTCTAGGCGCGCCGGACCGAAACGACGGTCGGCCGACTGGCCGCCGGGCGCACCGCCTGACCAAAATCACGGAAACAGTTGATGAGTAACGGATGGGAGCCCCACCGTTACTCTCCAAGTAACGCACCCCCAATGGGCCGTTATTTGGTAGTGACGCGTCCACCTTGGACCGTCGGGCAAGTGACGGTTCCTGGCAGGACCGTCACTGCACCTGGGTTACGGGCGGGTACGGTTTGTAAACCGAAGCCCTCCCGGACGGCTGAAAACGCCGGGTATCGACGAGAAACCTAATAACCTGTCAAACCACGCATGCTAGACAACAATCTAACATCTAAATCTAGCACATGCAAGGCCTAAAACGCATTAAACTCAAGATTTAGGCTAAAACCCCAAAAATGGAAATATGAACATCATGCATGCTACGGGGTGCTAATCAACAAGCGGGCTAAAGGAAACGATCCTAGCAAGATCGAGGTTCCATCCCCCTACCTTTCGCAAGCCGAAACCGTCGAACGGGCCGCATGCAAGGAGGAATAGCCACGGAGCTTCCACGCTCCACCTCGCTCCCACGATCACCGATCCACGCTGAAGTGGACACCCACGCGCTCTACTCGATGCGAGGAATCCAACGGTGCCAACCTCGTCTCAATCCGACGCCGTCTCGACCACGATCCCTAAGAGAGGAGAGGAGGTGGCCGCACGGAGGAGAGAGAGAGGGAGAGGGTGAAATAAGAGATCGACGGGGGAGAGAGAGTGAGGGTGAGAGATATAAAAAAAAATAAAAATAAAAATAAAATTAATATATATATATAATACAATCATTATATATATAAAAATCTTATTAATATTCAATAACCCTCAAACAGCTCCGAACAAATCCGGAAAAATGCCAGACAAATTCCTAAAAATCCAGGAAAAAGCCAGAAATTCCAGAACAAATAATAGAACAAATACCACGAAAGATCCATTAAGGCACGGGCCTTACAATGTGTATCTCAAGGTTTCTCCAGGTCATAGTATTCGGAGATTTGGCATTAAGGGCAAACTAACTCCAAGGTTCATTGGTCCGTTTGAAATTCTCGAAAGGGTCGGTGAAGTGGCTTATAGACTGGCTTTACCTCCACAATTAGTAGGAGTTCATGACGTATTTCACGTCTCTATGCTAAAGAAATATGTATATGACCCTGACCATATTATCACTTATGACAATCTGGAGATTCAGAAGGATATGACATACGGGCAAACGCCAATAAAGATTCTGGAACGAGAAGTGCGTCAACTAAGAAATAAAGTTATTCCTATGGTCAAGATTCAATGGAAGAAAGCATGGCCATATGAAGCAACATGGGAAACCGAAGCAGCCATGCGGAAAAGATTTCCAGAATTATTAAACTGTAAGTACACTCTCCATAATCTATATATTGAATTTGGGGACCAAATTCTTATAAGTGAGGGAGGGTGTAGTGTCTCAGAATTTATATAATAATTTTTGGATTATTTATAAAATTTTCTAGAATTTATTAGGAATTTATAAAGGCTAAATAGACTAATAAAAGGATTATTGGATTAATAAGTCATTATAAGGCCCAATTATGTTAAATAATTAACCTAGCCTATTTAAATAAAATCCAAAAGGTTTAAGGACCAAGCCCATTAAGTTTGGCCCATATTCTAGAAGGTTATTTAGCCTATTTTACGTATTTTAAGGATAAATACCATTTTTATGGATAATTAACAAAAGAGTTTGATTGATGTTGAACTCTATGCACGTTGGATGTAGCGGTCTATCGTGCGACCGCCACAGCCATGTAACGCACCAGTCTTGATGCGTTACATCCTGTCAGTTCCGTGAAAGAAAGAACGAGCAAAAAGATTAGAACTTTGAGATCTTATCTACAATAGATCGACTTGGGAGAGTTTATAATATTACTAAGGACTCTTAGGGATTAGGTTCTGGCAAATTAAGGACTCTAGAATCATTCTAATCTTCAAAACCTTATAAATAGGACCTAGTTCTGAACTGAGCGACCCTTACTTTTGGCTCGTGAAGAATCAAGGTAAGGAGATATAATTTTAGGTAAATTCTTTAGAAGATTTTGTTTAGTATACTTTAGACTAATAGTTCTCCAAATTTCATATTAGGAGATCAAGCAACCAAGGAGATTGAAGCTTCCAAAGTTGCTGGTTCGACCATAGTAACTCAGGATTCAGAGCAAAAGACCCCTGAAGATCAAGAGTCTAAACGAGGTAATGAGAACTCAATCCTTTAGAACTTTTTGTTCACCTTAGTTTCATCTTCGTACCCTCAAAATTTCACATCTTTAGGACAAGAGGTTGGAGAGATAGAGTAGCAGGAAGTTGCTGGAAAATCGCTGGAAAAGGAGAGCTAGGGCTCGAATTTCAGACTCAAATTAGAAGCTTAAAGCCTAGTTAAGAGGTAGGTTATCTCATGATTAGCAAAAACATCTTGTTAGGGATAAAAGCCCTCTGATTGTACTTGATTTCATACATTATAGACTATGAATTCCATGTTTTAGTGGGTTCATGTATACATACATATTCTTAGCCCTAATCAAAGATCAAAGATATTATCTTGTCAATTCACTGCAACCTATGCATCTAGATGACCTTTACTTCGTTTTGTCATGATTGGGGTAGTTAAATCTTTTCAAAACATGACATGGTTTCAAATCATAGTCTTTTTATTTCATTATACTGTTAGCAGGGACTCTGACGCATCATACTTAGACCGTCACAGACTGTAACGGCCTTACGATAAGTCGTCACACCCTCTACTGCATCTTAACTACTTTGTTGTCTCTGACGCACCTTAACAGGAGCGTTACATTAGTGTAACGGCCCCTCGATAGACCGTCACAATCACTGTGACGCACCCATTCTAGACCGTCAGGTTAACCGTGGACAGAATAGGAAACTAGTTAATTTAACTTATAAATAAGCCTAGTTATCTAAGTTTTGACCTATTTCATAAGATTATCTATTGATTCATGATAGAAATTACATAATTAAGGTATCTTAAGTTAATTTAAGTTATGTTAATTTTATGTGCCAAAATTCTATTTTCTTTTTAATAGAAACCTAACCTAGGGGTCAATGGGAGAGTGCACCCCTTACCAGAGGTAAGGAGAGAGCCACTCCACCATCTAACCACTAGGAGGCAAATGATATTTTCATTGATTAAGAATAAAGAATTACATCAATCTGATACTAGGCATGCCTAGTGAGTCTAGCCGAGCAGCGCCTTTTATATTGGAAGGGAGCTCACTGTAAGAATAAAAAGAATTACATTTGGTAGTGCAATCTAATGAAGCAAGAAGGTCTGCTACTGTATTGCCTTCTCTGTAGATATGAGAGATAGTGTCGTGCTGAGAAATGATGCTCCAGATATCCCTGACATAGCTGAGAATGGACCAAGGACAGTGAATTTCCTTTTTGATAATCCTGACAAGGGTAAGGGAGTCACATTCTATAAATGCTGGCTTGGAATCCACAGTATGCAAATATTTTATGCCGTCAAGAAGGGCACGGGCTTCAGCAATTAAGCTATTAGATTGACCATAAAAATGAGAAAAGGCAAGGATGACCTTGCCTCTGGAGTCCCTGATAATGCCGCCTCCTCCAGAATCTCTAGATTGTTTGAAAGCACCATCAGTGTTTAATTTGAGAAAGGGCCAGGGAGGGCTAAGCCATTTCACAATTTTCAGCTATTGTCTGCAGTGGGATTGGATTTTAATTCCCAAATCTTCCAAAGTTTTCCTGTTTTTAGTCTTTGGCTCCTTAAGTGCAGCAATCGAACAAACCATCTTCACTTGGGATGTGATATGATGAATGATGTTGGATTTTGAGAAAGATTTATCATCATATCTGACAAAGTTTCTAGCTTTCCAAATTTCCCACATTCCAAGCCCAACAGATGCAAGGTTGAATAGAGCAAAGGCTGAACCTGACTGAGTATGGATGAAGGAATTCAGAATGAGTTCCCTAGCAGTCCGGCCTTCAAGATGTAGACCGGTTGCTTTTATAGCAGTCCAAACGTAACCTGCCAAATCACTGTTGAGGAAGAGATGGTTTAGGTCTTCCACATGGGGCACCGAGCAGCAAGAACATTTGGAACAGAAAACAACACCAACTCTCTGAATGTTATCATCAGTCGGTATGCAATTGTTCATAATCTTCCATAAGTGGACAGAAATTTTAATTGGAATCCAATTTGACCACAGTCGGGTCCAAGGGATATCAGTCTGGAGTTGATCATGAGCCAAAGATTTATAGGTCGAGGCTACTGAACACAATCCAGATGAAGAGAGATTCCAAACTCCCAAATCCTTTTCCTGATTTAATTGCACAGTTCTGATAGCTTGCTGGATACTGTTGGGAATCAAATCTTCTATCAGTGCTGATTCTTCAGAAGAAGGGTGCAGAATAACATCTCTGACTGATGCTTTAGGATTAGGGATGAGGTCATCAGAAATATAAGTGTTTAAACAATGGTGGCCCAGCCACTTATCATGCCAAAAGTTGGTATTGAGACCATCCCCAATTATAACCTGCTTATGTTGGAGAATATAGCCTTTAGCCTTTAACTAGCTTCTTCTTGCAAATCCCTTCATGTTTTTGAAGTGAGCATCTCGAAGGTGACATTGATGCATGTACTTGGCTCTAAAATAAGAAGCCCATAAAGAATTGGTGTGGATTGCCTGCCACAGCATTTTAACTCGAAGAGCAATTTCCATGTGCCTAAGAGACATGATGCCGAGGCCTCCCTTGGAAATAGGCCTACATAAAACCTGCCAAGACTTCCAATGTCTCTTTTTGCTAAGAGGAGAAGACCCCCAAAAGAAATTTGCAAAGACCTGCTCAATCAGGTGGTGAATACCAATATGCAATGGGGTGGAAGACAGGGAATAAATTGGCATGGAAGAAAGGACATGTCTTATAAGAACCAGTCTTGCACCTTGAGATAATAGACTAGCTTTCCACCCAGCAATGCGCTTTTGTAGGGAGTTAATAATCCCTGCAAAATATATCTTTTTAGTTCTGCCAATCACCAAAGGGATGCCAAGATATTTATGAGGGAAAGACAGTCTGGAGAAACCAGTGAGATTCTGAATTCGCTGTGCAACAGAGCATGGCATCTTTGGGTGGATTAAAAAACCACTCTTGCTGATATTAATAAGTTGACCAGAAGCTTGCTCATACGTGTGAAGAAGACTGAGTAAGTTTCTGATTGAAGTTGATGAGGCTTTGCTGAAGATCAGTGTATCATCAGCAAACAAAAGGTGAGATATATTTGGACATCTCCGAAAACCAGTAAACCATTCAACCTGGCCACTGTTGAAAGCTTCTCTAAGCGACCTGCTCAAGGCTTCCTCTGCAATAATAAATAAGGATGGAGCAATTGGATCACCTTGACGTATACCTCTGGAAGATTTAAAGAAACCAGCAGTATCCCCATTCAACAAAACAGAAAACCAGTAATTGTTGATCAGTCTATCAATAAGATTAATGAAATTATTACTGAACCCAAATCTGAGCATAACTGTGTAGAGGAAGTCCCATTCTAATCTGTCATAAGCTTTAGCTATATCAAGTTTTAGCATAACATTCGAACCTCTGGTTTTTCTACCCAATTCTAGGGATAGTTCCTAAGCCAGTGCAATATTTTCAATAATCTGTCTCCCCTTCACAAAGGCAGACTGCTCAAGAGAAATGATCTTGGGAAGAATAAAGGCCAGTCTTTTATTAAGGAGAGAGGATATGATCTTGTAAAAGAAATTGCAAAGACTTATCGGCCTATAGTCTGTAATATCCACAGCATTTTGCTTTTTAGGGATAAGAGCTATCAGAGTGGCTGTAACACTTCTGGGCAAGGGGTTCCTGGATGAGAAAGCTTCTTGCACAGCACTGATAATAAGGGGAGCAATGATGCTCCAAACCTTTTGAAAGAAAACTCCAGAAAATCCATCAGGTCCAGGGGCACTATCAGCTGACAAACTAAAGACTGCATCATGAATTTCAGCATCAGTAGGTATAGCACAAAGGCAGTCATTATCAACCTGGTTTACTAAGCTGGGAAGGCAGTTTAAGAAATTGTTATCAATATGATGATCTTGAGTAGAGAAGGCATTCTGAAAGTGAGAAATAGCAATTCTTTTCATTTCCTCATGATCTGAGGACAGATTACCAGCAGGATTCCTCAATTGAAGTATTTTGTTTTTTCGTCTGTTGGCTAATGTAGACATGTGGAAAAATTTTGTATTTCTGTCCCCCTCAAGAAGCCACCTAATCCCAGATTTTTGTCTCCAAAAATATTCTTGCTGTAGAAGTCTATCAGATTGAATATTCTTAGCTTCTTCTAGAGAGGTTAGGTTAGCATCAGTTGGTTGTAGGTCATAGGAAAGCTCAGCTTGAAGTATAGCATCTTCAGCAATAGCCAAATTTAAGTGAACATTGCCAAAAGTTTGTTTATTCCAAACCCGTAACATCCTTCTCAAGGCTTGGAGCTTAAGAGACAGGCAAGTCATAGGAGAAGAAGCAACAGGGCTAGATTGCCAGCATGCCCGGACATCCTCAGAAAATTTCTCATGCAAAGTCCACATTTTCTGAAAACAGAATCTGCTAATTCTTCGATCCTGGGAGAGAAATTTAACAAGAAGAGGAGCATGGTCAGATGCCTCCCTGGACAGATGCTCAATAGATACTGGGAGAAGATTAAACCAGGTTGCATTAAGGAGAACCCTATCTAGCCGAGCCCAAATACCTCTTCCACCAATCTGATTATTATGCCAAGTATATTTAGAACCAGTATAGCCACCATCAACTAAATCACAATCAGAGATACAGTTATCGAAATCTATCATAGCAGAAAGGTTGGGGAAGTTACCACCAAGTTTCTCATCCACATTAAGAATGCAATTGAAATCACCTGCTACAATCCAAGGGCCAGTAAACTGAGAGTGGATATTAAGTAATGAAGCCCACAGGGTTTGCCTCTCAATAGCATTGCATTTAGCATATACAAAAGATGCTTGAAAATCTGGAAGAACAGCATTAGATTGAAGAAGAGTGATCTGTTGATCATCCCTGCAAGTAACAGAAAATTTCAAAGGGTCTTTCCAAAGAATCCAGATGTGAGCCAGTCCATCAGTGTTTGCAGCAGCATTATCCATTCCCAATCTTCTGCAAATACTATCCAATCTGCTAATGTTTATTTTTGGTTCCAAAAGCACAATGCAGTCAATACTATGAGTCTTTATAAGGAATTTCACTCTGCCAACAGAGACATCATTCCCTATACATCTGATATTCCAAATAATGAAATTCATGATGTATATTTGATGTCAGGAATATTCCCCGTGGATCCTGTCCTCAACATTGATCTGGTGGTGACACCTGAGCGCTCATTATGTGGAGCCAGGACATTTTCACATTCTGCAAGCTTAGCAACATCTAATCTTCTAGCAATGGCCTCATCTGTTGGAGGAGCTTCATGATCAAGTAAGGTATTAACAGTTGCAATTACAGGAGCAGGCGCAATGGTGTCCTCCTGGACAATTGTTTGGATTGAAGGGAGTTCCAACGAGGAATGGACCAATGCTTCAGAGTTGGCAGCCACAGTTGTTTCCTGGTGACTATGCACAGAGGAAACATGAACCGAAGCAGAGGGTTCCGGGGGAAGTAAAAGTAGCTCGCATCCAGGAGCTTGTCCCACATTAGTAGTAGTTAAAGACTTCACAGGCTTATCCCCTCGCTGGCATTGAGAAGTGGGTATTGCAGAATCCCCTGGGTCTGGAGATGATAAATTCAATAAAGGAGTCCCATTCAATTCTGAAGACTGGTTAGAGCATTCACCATCAGTGGCCCGTGTGGCAGTAGTCAAATTTTCTACTGCTTGGACCTTCTGATTAATAACAGGTTGCCAAACAGCCTTACCTTTGATCTCTGGTCCAATTAAAGCCTGGGAAGGAGCAGTCTGCTTGGGCTTCACATTAATACCCGAGTACCTTGTACCTTTACAGTTCACCACATTGTGACCAATGCGAGAGCAAGTAGTGCAATAGGGAGAAAGATCCGGATATACAACAACCTGCCAGGCACCCCCTCCCGGGAAGCCAATCCAAACTCTCGATGGACGAGGTTTTGAAATGTCAAGTTCAATACAAACACGAGCAGCATTCGTTTGGGATAGATTCAGAGTAGATTGATCAACTTTCAATACCCGACCAACATTACCAGCGATGGACCGAATCAAATGCTCAATGTAGAAGTTAACCGGGAGACCAGGGAAAGAAATCCATACCGGAAGAATTGGGGAATCAGCTGTTGGCGAAAAGTCCATAGTCCATTTAAAGAAACGGAAGAGCCGACCATGAACAAAGAGAGACTCCTTAAGCAGCAGAGAAAGATAGTCTTCATAGTTCCGGAACCTTAAAAGGAGATGTTTGTTGTCGAGGGCGCTGATCATATAATCGTCTGTGAATCGGCATCTACTTGACAGGTGAGCTCTGATATCAGAGAACGGAGGTCTACCCTGAGGTGTGCGAGCTACCAAAGAAAAAGTAAATGGTTTAAGAGAAGCTGAAATCTCCTCCAGAGAGAAGAAAACTGCAGGTTCCCCGTTATCAGTCAGCGCCGGAGCATGGACGGAGCCCTGTACCACCGGTGGGGCCATTGTAGAGGAGAGGACTTCTGCAAAAGTTCTAGCGCCGAGAACAGCTTGGAGAGTCGATGGCCCCAGATGGGGACCAGGCACCAAGGGGGGCACGGGTGGCCCCCCTGGGTCAACCATCGGAGAAGACGACAATAGATGGGCACGACGCCAAGGAAGCTAGGTCAGAGCGCTCATCGGATTTCTTCTTCGGGTTTACGTGAATGAGTTTGCTTATAACAATGTGCCAAAACTCTATAGTTTTGTATCTAAATCATGATTTTCCAAAGATGTATTGACGGAGTTTTATCATGATTTCCTATTGTTACACATTCTCTCTACCAATAGAGTCATTTCTCTAAGTACATGGCACATATTCCGGTATGTTGTCCATTAGTTCACTTTACACTATAGGAATATTATTCTTGGACATGAGGACCTCTCTATTGGATATTCCTTCCGATGGACTAAGAAATCTTGTTTCAAGGCCTCCGTAATTCTCCGCGAGCCTGGGATTCCCACTAGGACGTCGAGTTGGTTGTACCATTAAAACCCAAGTGATTAGATGACACTATCGATGTTTCTGGTTATCAGTAGTGTAACGCATCTATATTGGACCGTCAGGTACATGTAACGGCCCAATATACGACCGTCACATTCAACTGAGTCTGATTTCTTGATTTGGGATTCAGACTAATGTAACAGCCCAATACTGGAGCGTCACATCATGTAACAGCCCAGTACACGACCGTCACAATGCTTGAGTATTTTAACCGAGGTTTGACCAAGGGTTTATATTAAAAGGTTTCTAGATGGACTCTTGATGATCTAGAACTTATCATATTGATCAAGAAACCTAATATAATGAATGGAAGATAAAGAATGTACCGTTATGCTGTCGATTTAATTCCCTAAGCATAACATAGTATAAGTCATTCTTGATTTCTCATGATTCTTATTAAAAGCATTCATTCATTGAATTATTGTTATCAAGAGCTTGTTGGAATTGTACATTCTTGGCCATACTTTATTGTTACATGCGTGGAAAAAGCTTAATTTATACTTGAAGATGCGATCGAGCACTGATTGTGTTCAAGGTGTTGTGTCCCTGTGGTTTTGATGATGGTTTTGATGATTGGGTGTTGATATGAGTCAATCAAATGTTCAGTCATCTTGCTGCTGATGCTCAATCATGTTACATGCTAAACTGATGCAATAAAATATTCATTGCTGTGGTTTTGATGATTGGGTGTTGATATGAGTCAATCAAATGTTCAGTCATCTTGCTGCTCAGTGATGATTGCTGTTTGATGTGAGTCACTGTGAGTCATCTTGCTGAAACGAGTCATTGTCCTTCATATGCTCAGTCAGTTTATCTGCTTACACTATGAGTCATTGCAATTGAGGTTTCAGACTGTTATCTGCTACATAAAGCTTTCATATGCATTTACAGTCTATGCATTGAAATGAATGGGTCAATGTAAGTTTTGTTAAGCTTGCATGCCTCATAGTTCGTGCACGTTTCATCAATCACAGGTTCGTGCACAAGTAGGCTTGGCAAGTCTTCAGGTAAGAGAGCTATAGAAGCTCGTGCAGGCTCTGGCTTAGGCTGATCCGTGCATACTTAACCCCGTGCACATTTTTGGTTGCCATAAAGTTCGTGCATTTCTTGCTTTGAACAATGTCCGTGCACAGTCTGTCCACCTCGTGGTGTTTTCACAATTGTGTCTTCATAGAACATTGTGTATCTGTTCTACGTGTTGTCTCTCCTCACAAACACGAAAAGACTTCGTGTCGTTTAAGTTTATAACACTTCGTGTTGATCTTGTCTATTACCAAGAAATCTGCTAAGAGGTAGTACATTGTGTGTCTGTACTGTTACTGTCTTCCTGTTGGTTGGCACTTCGTCTTGTTTGAGTATAACACCCAGTGTTGTACTGCTTGTCTTCATGTCGTGTGTCCGTTTTGTCTCCACTATATCTCGTATCACTTACTGTAGTTCCTCGAGTCGTTCGTAAGTTCGAGCAGTCCTGTCCTCGAGTCGTTTCCCAGTAAACCCCGTGTCGTTTTGACTCCGTATCAATGACTGTTTCTATCTTTGTTTTGTCTTCAACACGTGTTAGGTCTGTTCAGTTCGTGTCGTTGTCAGTCATTGTTGTTTTCATCGCGTGTCATTTACTGTTGCACTTCGTGTCATTTTTTTCTTCTCTGGTCTTCGTGTCGTGTTCCTGAAGCTGCTCTAAAAGTTCTGATGAACTTCGAGTAGTTTTCCTGTAGACCTCGAGTCGTTCCTACTTAGTAACCACACTTAGTGTCGGTCACTGTTTGTCCACGTATTCGTGTTGATACGTCTTCGTGTCGTTTTTCACTCCGTGTCGTTTTTGTTTCACTGCGTGCAGAACATTGCAGCACTTCGTGTTGCTTTCTGTGCCACCACCTTGTGTCGTTCTCTGTGTAATGTGTGTTTTTGTCACCACTATACTTCGTGTCGTTGTTCTTCACTTCGTGCTGTTTTCACCGTCTTCGTGCTGGTCTTTCTCATTAGACCTCGTGTCGTTCTCGCTTTGACCACACTTCGTGTTGCTTTACGAAGACCTTGTGTCTTACTTGTTTGCAACCACTTCGTGTCGGTTTCTGCTGTCAGCCCGTGTTGTCCTCGTGTTGTTTTTCACCTCGCGTCGGTTATTGTTTTCATCTTCTGCGTGTAGTTCTCTTTGTAGTGTTATCTCTGTCACAAGTTGCATCTCGTGTTATCGTTTATGTCTGTATGGTTTTACTTCGTGTTACTTACTGTTGTACATCGAGTCTTTACTGACTTCGTGTCGTTTTCTCTATTGTGTCCTCGTGTTGTCTCCGAATCGTTGCTATTTCTTACTTCGTGTTGTTTCGTTTTAACCTCGTTCAGGTTTCTTCTAAAGTGCTGTTCTTCTGATAATCTATACAGAGTTGCTCTCTAAATTGATGACTTATCCGATACTCTGTTTTACAGGTGCCTTGATCGCGAAGCTTAAGGCAGCACGTGATCCGAGGCTGGAATGAAGCCTGCTGAGAGACTGCCACGTGGTCCGAATAATTAGGGCTGGAAATGTGGAGGTCACACGTCGTGACTGATGCTGCTGCTACTGATGCTATATATATGAGACCTTCGTCCACAGATGAAGGTGATCGAGTTGGCGAGAAGAAAATCTCATATAGAGAGCCACGATCCAGATAGAAAAAGAAAAGAGAAAGAAGAAGAAGAGCAGAAGGAGAAGAAGAGAGGTAGAGAGCTCGAGAAGAGTGTGAAGAGAAGAAGAAGCAGAGAGTGAGAGAAGAGCAGAAGAAAGAGAAAGAAAGATAGAGAGTGAGCGAGAGAGCTCGTGGAGAAGAAGGAAGATCTTACCTGAAGATCCGTCTACTGGACCGTGGATCAAATCCAGGCCAGTCAGCTCCGTTGAGATCCACATTGTGCATTTCGTTTTTCAGCTTTCTGTTTTGCTGAAGTCATTTTTCGTTTATTGTTCTTTCCTTTGTTTTCTGGTTTGCTGTGTTTCCGATACTCTGTAGAGTGGTCGGGGTTCCTCCTGTTAGTTCAGGAGAAGGGAGATTGACATCTCCGGGTGCAAGTAGCTAGGTGCTACTTGTGGGTTCCCTCCGGTTTGGAGGAAGGGAGATCTGATCTCCAGTTGCAAGTAGTTGGGAGCTACTTGTGGGTTCCCTCCGGTTTGGAGGAAGGGAGACTTGTCTCCGGTTCTGGGCTTGTGGATTCAAGTCCAGGGGTTCCCTCCAGGTCTGGAGGAAGAGAGACCGTGTGTCTCTGGTTTGCTAGTGATTGGTGTCACTAGTGGTTCCCTCCGGTTGGGAGGAAGAGGGGAGGCTGTTCCCCTGGTCAAGCTGTTTGGCAGCATTTGTTGCAGACTGAGTCTGCTGTTTCTAGCGTGAGCTAGTGGAAGCCACACTCGGGTTGAGTGTGGGGTGGATGTAGGTCTGAAGGACCGAACCACCTAAAAAACCCCTTGTGCATTGTGGTTTGGTTTATCTGCTTTTGCTTCCGCTAGATGATTGCATAGGGGAGCTCTAAGCGTTTGGCTTCTGTTTGAGCAGAAGTGTTGATTGGTCTTCTTAGAATATCTTAATCTGTCAAGAGAGTGAAATTCCAATTGAGTTTCAGATTTGATATATCTGTCTAGTTAGCATTCTAGATAGTTAGTGAGCATCATATTTTTAATTGGGTGAAGGTTGATCAAACGGGCTATATTCATTCACCCCCCCTCTGAATACTTGCACCGAACCTATCAATTGGTATCAGAGCAGGTCTCTGATCTATCTGATCTAACAACCTGCAGAGGATCCTGCTGGTTTGTTTGGTGTTTTTCAGAGTGTGCTTTCTGTGTTCGTAGCTTTGATTCTCCGTCTTAGTGCTTTGTCTTGCTTATTTGGTTTAGGTGCTTCAGTTTGTTCTGAGCTTTCAGATTGTTTGCAATGGAGCCAATCGTGCTGAAGGCTAGCTCCAGCAAAGCAAACAGATCCAGCCACAGTGGATCATCAAGCAAGAAAAGTAGCCTCTCACGGTCTGAAATTGATGAAGACCACATTGGAATGATGATTAGTAACTTCAGGAAATTTCTGAGAAAAAGAGAAGGAAAGCTTGACGGTAGCAAACAGCAAACAAGGTATAACTCTAATCCTGCCAAGATTGCTGACACTAATGTTTGCTACAAATGCAGGAAGGCTGGCCACACAAAGGATGATTGTCCAGAGGTATTGAAACTCAAAGGGAACACCTCGGACATTGATAGAGAAGGAAGAAAGTCCATATGCTTAATGGCCAACCGGGGAAGTGATGGTGAGGAAACTTCATCTCAGGTAAGCTCCGAATCAGATGGATACACTTTTGATGAATTGATAGTAATGTATAAAGATCTGTTCAAAGTATCCAAGAAATTAAAATCTGAAAACAAGAAATTGAGAAAAGAAGTGAAAACTTTGAAATCTGAAAAGGAGCACATTAGAGAAGATAATTCTTGTAAAGGTTGTGCCATTCTCGAAGACATAATTAATGAGTTTGAGTCTGATGACATTCTTCAAAAAGAACAAATAAAATCTCTAAAAGAAGAAAATGTCTACTTAAAGGATCAAAATAAAAGGTTAATGGTTCTTAATACTGTATTCTCTGAGAAATGGCTGTCAATTGAAAAAGGAAAAGCTGTTTATGATGAAAATTCAAAAAGTTTGAACAGTCTAGAACAAGAAATTGAGAAGTATAAAACTGCAAACCAAGTTCTAAGCGAATGTGTAAATTGCAGTGAACAGGAAATAGCCAGTTATGAACTTCACATTGCTAACTTGGAAGATAAAATTCATAATCTGGAAAATTCAGCTATTGAGTCTGCCAAGATTAAAGGAAAAATGAAAACTGTTGAGAAGAAGAAGGATGATAACTCTGAAGGGGGAACAAATTGCTGTTCTGATGTTAAGAAAATCACTAAAAACCAGCTATATACAACCTTTGTCTAAAGCACTAATGTAGCTGGTACTTCAAGGCAATCCCCAAAACAAAATGAAAATCAGAAGTCACCTTCAAAATCTGTCTTTCAGTTTAAAGCCCAGAAAATTAAAAAGTAAACAAAATCTATTGAGAATAATCAGAAATTGAAAAGAAAGAGTCAAACAAAGAAGGCTAAGAATACTTCTGGTTGTACTCTGAAATTTGCTAGTTCTGCTGAATCTGATGGGCCAATACATAATGCTCATGCTTCTTGTACTCGTTCACATACACCTAGGAACTCACATGATAGAAACCATGTTCCTAGGAAATCTGATGCCTATTGTTACTACTGTGGTAGGCATGGTCATTATATGGATGACTGCAAAGTAATGATAAGGGATGATATGATGCATGATAAAACTCTTCCAAATAACCATCACCACCCCAAAAGAAACATGTCTTCCTCAAACCAACATATCATTTGTTACAATTGTAACAGACGTGGTCATAAAGCTGTTGAGTGTTGGTTTAGGCCTTCATGGGGATTTACTGGCTCAAGAGGTAAGCATTCTAGGTGCATTGAATGTGGTAAGTATGGGCATGTAGTCAAGGACTGCTGGTTTGTTCAGGGAAATCATTTTAATTCCAAATTTGTAAGATTCCCTCCAAACAAAAATCTCTTGGGCAGAAATAAAACTAGTCTTAAAGAAAAGACTCTTGCTTGTTATGAATGTGGAAAACCTGGCCACCGAGCTTCTGAATGCTGGTGGGCAGGTAATGATAAATCAAAAATTCATGCTAATTATCATAGGTCTCATGCTGCTGTTGATATGCATCACAGGACCAGAAAATCTGCTGTTTCATGTAGATACTGTGATAAACTTGGTCACTCTATGGATAATTGTTTTCTGATGAAATCTGATGACCATGTTGCTAAGAAACTGTTTAGAACACCTGATAGGGGTAGTGCAGGACCCAAGACTGCTTGGGTCCCTGCAAGATCATATTGATTGACTTGCTGCAGGTAGGGCCTTGGAAGGAGAAATAAAAGGGGTTAACCAAGGCACTCAAAAAGAAAACCCCATGATTCAATTCAGGTCAGTTCTGAAATCTGTTTTAAATTCATTATCTGAATTTGTGAGTATGAAAAATGAGAATTCCATGCTGATTTACTTGTTTGTTGTATGATCTTCTCTTGTCTAGTTGATCAGTCTGCATTCCAGACTCAGCTATTGAATTCAACTCTGCATATCTGATGCTCTTCTCGTACTATATGTTGAACTGAATTTGAATGCTTCTTTAGTATATACGGTTGATGCACTATACAGACTCTGCGTCCATGCATGTGTTTTGTGTTAATGCATTGCATGCTTGTTATTGAATGCACACTTGGACTGATTGTGTATAGACTGATTGTCATTACATGTGTCAATGATGCTGATTCAATGCATGAAGGACTGCTTTATGTTGCATTGTCATACATGATCATCATGGTATATTAAATGGAACAAGTTGAAGGGCATATGGAGTATGTCTGGATGCTACTGACATGTGTGAGGTGATCCTTTGACCAAGTCCTCCGCCTAGTACCATGGGTCTAGTCTTCATGTAAAATAGTGAACTGCATCATATGTTGAAAAATCTGAAAAAGGATAAAAATGCTCATGAATTGGATGCATAAACCTGAATTGATTGCATACTTGTTTAATGTATCCTTGGTGCATAGTCTGCATGTAGGACAGTATGTTGCATAGCAAGTTAATTCTGTGTTTGCATAATCATTCCTCATCAGCATTATCTGAATTGATACCTCTGAACTCTACTCATCTGAAGTGCATATATGTGATTTGCATGTATGTTTAAATGCATATTGTAAGGGGGAGTCAATGCATTGCATATAGGTTGTCAAATGCATACATTTGTCAGATTTCATAGCATATCCCTTCTTATTGATTTTGTTGACAAACCTTGATCATATTCTGAAAACTTTATGCTTCAAAATCTCTCTTAACAATTGGTAATTCTCCTATCAATTGGTATCATTTGGCTTCAGAATTCTATCAGTCTTTCATGAAGATTTCAATGGGCTATCTCGATCATAAATCTGAAAATCTTGAACTAGAAATCTTCTATTATACGTTTTTATGAATGACTGAAATAACTCATGTGGTTTAAGTTTAATGTATTCAATGAGTTTGGCTTTAAAATCTCTTAAAAAATATCTGAAGCATGTTTAATAAACCTTAACCATCTGTTTCATGCGATGTCTTGTGAAAACTCCTGAAATCTGCACTTTTGAATACATAACTTTAATTGGTTAAGTACATGAGATTAATATTATTTTGAAGCAAATGAATGTTTCTGAAATGTCTAAAGGGTAATATCTGTCAGAGCAATGACATTGGTCACTGAGAAACACAAGTCCAAAGGATTGTGTCATGAGGTGTCTTAGTTAACTCTGTAAAATGAGAATTCATTGAAAATCAGACAGAGCAATGGCATGCACACTGAGAAATACAACTCACTCATCCAGAAATGATTTCAAGTGTGTCATGATGATATCAGAGCATCTCCTCAGGGGGAGCATTCCTTGTCATGCTGAATCATGTTCATATCATTTGTGACCTTGCATTCATATACTCAGGGGGGAGTATTGAATTTCTTGTTGCATCTGCATTTTTGCATCTAACCCTTCCCATCACTTTGATCTTCTCTAACTCATGCTTTTGCTGAAACTATTAAAGGGGGAGAATCATGTTCTTGCAAGGGGGAGATTTTGACTGAACTTTTATACATGCTATAATTTCTCAAATTATTTTTCTTTTTGATGAAGTCAAAGGGGGAGAATAATTTGAGTCTTTAGAATGCCTCACATCATCAGAATGACTCAATGTATTGAGAGTGTTGCCATCATCAAAAAGGGGGAGATTGTTGTGCCCCTGTGGTTTTGATGATGGTTTTGATGATTGGGTGTTGATATGAGTCAATCAAATGTTCAGTCATCTTGCTGCTGATGCTCAGTCATGTTACATGCTAAACTGATGCAATAAAATATTCATTGCTGTGGTTTTGATGATTGGGTGTTGATATGAGTCAATCAAATGTTCAGTCATCTTGCTGCTCAGTGATGATTGCTGTTTGATGTGAGTCACTGTGAGTCATCTTGCTGAAACGAGTCATTGTCCTTCATATGCTCAGTCAGTTTATCTGCTTACACTGTGAGTCATTGCAATTGAGGTTTCAGACTGTTATCTGCTACATAAAGCTTTCATATGCATTTACAGTCTATGCATTGAAATGAATGGGTCAATGTAAGTTTTGTTAAGCTTGCATGCCTCATAGTTCGTGCACGTTTCATCAATCACAGGTTCGTGCACAAGTAGGCTTGGCAAGTCTTCAGGTAAGAGAGCTATAGAAGCTCGTGCAGGCTCTGGCTTAGGCTGATTCGTGCATACTTAACCCCGTGCACATTTTTGGTTGCCATAAAGTTCGTGCATTTCTTGCTTTGAACAATGTCCGTGCACAGTCTGTCCACCTCGTGGTGTTTTCACAATTGTGTCTTCATAGAACATTGTGTATCTGTTCTACGTGTTGTCTCTCCTCACAAACACGAAAAGACTTCGTGTCGTTTAATTTTATAACACTTCGTGTTGATCTTGTCTATTACCAAGAAATCTGCTAAGAGGTAGTACATTGTGTGTCTGTACTGTTACTGTCTTCCTGTTGGTTGGCACTTCATCTTGTTTGAGTATAACACCCAGTGTTGTACTGCTTGTCTTCATGTCGTGTGTCCGTTTTGTCTCCACTATATCTCGTATCACTTACTGTAGTTCCTCGAGTCGTTCGTAAGTTCGAGCAGTCCTGTCCTCGAGTCGTTTCCCAGTAAACCCCGTGTCGTTTTGACTCCGTATCAATGACTGTTTCTATCTTTGTTTTGTCTTCAACACGTGTTAGGTCTGTTCAATTCGTGTCGTTGTCAGTCATTGTTGTTTTCATCGCGTGTCATTTACTGTTGCACTTCGTGTCATTTTTTTCTTCTCTGGTCTTCGTGTCGTGTTCCTGAAGCTGCTCTAAAAGTTCTGATTAACTTGGAGTAGTTTTCCTGTAGACCTCGAGTCGTTCCTACTTAGTAACCACACTTAGTGTCGGTCACTGTTTGTCCACGTATTCGTGTTGATACGTCTTCGTGTCGTTTTTCACTCCGTGTCGTTTTTGTTTCACTGCGTGCAGAACATTGCAGCACTTCGTGTTGCTTTCTGTGCCACCACCTTGTGTCGTTCTCTGTGTAATGTGTGTTTTTGTCACCACTATACTTCGTGTCGTTGTTCTTCACTTCGTGCTGTTTTCACCGTCTTCGTGCTGGTCTTTCTCATTAGACCTCGTGTCGTTCTCGCTTTGACCACACTTCGTGTTGCTTTACGAAGACCTTGTGTCTTACTTGTTTGCAACCACTTCGTGTCGGTTTCTGCTGTCAGCCCGTGTTGTCCTCGTGTTGTTTTTCACCTCGCGTCGGTTATTGTTTTCATCTTCTGCGTGTAGTTCTCTTTGTAGTGTTATCTCTGTCACAAGTTGCATCTCGTGTTATCGTTTATGTTTGTATGGTTTTACTTCGTGTTACTTACTGTTGTACATCGAGTCTTTACTGACTTCGTGTCATTTTCTCTATTGTGTCCTCGTGTTGTCTCCGAATCGTTGCTATTTGTTACTTCGTGTTGTTTCGTTTTAACCTCGTTCAGGTTTCTTCTAAAGTGCTGTTCTTCTGATAATCTATACAGAGTTGCTCTCTAAATTGATGACTTATCCGATACTCTGTTTTACAGGTGCCTTGATCGTGAAGCTTAAGGCAGCACGTGATCCGAGGCTGGAATGAAGCATGCTGAGAGACTGCCACGTGGTCCGAATAATTAGGGCTGGAAATGTGGAGGTCACACGTCGTGACTGATGATGCTGCTGCTGCTGCTGCTATATATATGAGACCTTCGTCCACAGATGAAGGTGATCGAGTTGGCGAGAAGAAAATCTCATACAGAGAGCCACGATCCAGATAGAAAAAGAAAAGAGAAAGAAGAAGAAGAGCAGAAGGAGAAGAAGAGAGGTAGAGAGCTCGAGAAGAGTGTGAAGAGAAGAAGAAGCAGAGAGTGAGAGAAGAGCAGAAGAAAGAGAAAGAAAGATAGAGAGTGAGCGAGAGAGCTCGTGGAGAAGAAGGAAGATCTTACCTGAAGATCCGTCTACTGGACCGTGGATCAAATCCAGGCCAGTCAGCTCCGTTGAGAGCCACATTGTGCATTTCGTTTTTCAGCTTTCTGTTTTGCTGAAGTCATTTTTCGTTTATTGTTCTTTCCTTTGTTTTCTGGTTTGCTGTGTTTCCGATACTCTGTAGAGTGGTCGGGGTTCCTCCTGTTAGTTCAGGAGAAGGGAGATTGACATCTCCGGGTGCAAGTAGCTAGGTGCTACTTGTGGGTTCCCTCCGGTTTGGAGGAAGGGAGATCTGATCTCCAGTTGCAAGTAGTTAGGAGCTACTTGTGGGTTCCCTCCGGTTTGGAGGAAGGGAGACTTGTCTCCGGTTCTGGGCTTGTGGATTCAAGTCCAGGGGTTCCCTCCAGGTCTGGAGGAAGAGAGACCGTGTGTCTCTGGTTTGCTAGTGATTGGTGTCACTAGTGGTTCCCTCCGGTTGGGAGGAAGAGGGGAGGCTGTTCCCCTGGTCAAGCTGTTTGGCAGCATTTGTTGCAGACTGAGTCTGCTGTTTCTAGCGTGAGCTAGTGGAAGCCACACTCGGGTTGAGTGTGGGGTGGATGTAGGTCTGAAGGACCGAACCACCTAAAAAACCCCTTGTGCATTGTGGTTTGGTTTATCTGCTTTTGCTTCCGCTAGATGATTGCATAGGGGAGCTCTAAGCGTTTGGCTTCTGTTTGAGCAGAAGTGTTGATTGGTCTTCTTAGAATATCTTAATCTGTCAAGAGAGCGAAATTCCAATTGAGTTTCAGATTTTGATATATCTGTCTAGTTAGCATTCTAGATAGTTAGTGAGCATCATATTTTTAATTGGGTGAAGGTTGATCAAACGGGCTATATTCATTCACCCCCCCTCTGAATACTTGCACCGAACCTATCACAAGGGTTCTATGCTAGTCCCCTCGGCTGATTGTCGGAAACATACTATTATAAACCATGGGGTATGATGCTACTGGCGTCGCATTGCACTGGGAGTACTTTCTTTATAAATAAGTGAAAATCCACAACACAATACAGCATGATTGATACTTGACTTTCTTGATATTCCACAGAAATTCACGAATGACTTGCTCATAAGTAAAAGATACTGGAGTGATGATTATGTGGCTTGCTAGTACATTCTCGTTACATTCTTGTCCATGAAAGGCCATATCATGTTCTTATAACATTCTTGCTAGTTCATACTTGCTCTCATTCTATCTTACATACTTTGGTTTAATCGCGTGATTGATCGCATTCGCATGATTTTACCTTATTCCTCTAGAGCAAAAATGTTAATTACTTTAATGATGCATTCATGTTGATGCGAAGATACCTACTGGGCAAGTGTGCTCATTACCTATTTCCATTCTTTTTCAGGAAGTGGAAGTGAGTCGGGTTTGGATTCAGAATGTTCAAGTAGCGGATCCGAGAGTGAATAAGGAATGAGCGAGGACTTAGGAAGTTTACATTGTTTAGATCGAGTCTCTGTAATTTCTTATTTCTTGAGTCTAGCATGATGGAAGTTGAATTAGTGGTTGTATTCAAATATTGGATTTTATTATTAATGAAAGTTGAAGTTGAGTAAATATTGTGCGATTGTATTCATATGTGTGATTGGCTTGCGCTCTGATCGTTCTTGCTTGCAAGAGGCTTACCATGCCGGCTGTTCGCATTCCTCGAGCGAGTCTTCCGTTGTAATAAAGGCTCGGGGCGTGGCAACAATAGTAACAGTAGTGAACTTAGCGACAATAGTAAAGGAAGAAGGCAGCAGAAACATAGCTCTCAAGCTACTCCTAACAGCACAGAAAGGAAACCCCAATCTCGCATTCAGGTCCACCGAACCACAGGTAAAACTATGGCTACGCTACTCAAAGAAAAATCACGACATTCCTGTCATAAAGGCCCGTCCTGGCAGACAAAGGCCCAACTGAGACCACATGGTCCAATGGTACAATCATGACCTCGTCGTCGTGAACCCTGTGAACGTGTCACATAGACATTAAAAAAAGGGAGGATTTAATTTCTTAAAAAAGATAAGTTAAGAAAAAAGAAAAGATGATAAGATGATATGATATGATGTGAAATAAGGAAAATGAAGAAAAGAGAGCATGTGATGCTCTAAAGGAGGGTGATCGCCAGAGGGGTTGCCTCAAAAAAATAAAGAAATGATCGCATGTACCTTGTGAAGCGGGTGAGATTGTGAATCCTTTCTTCCTCCTTCTACTAGCCGGCCGATGAAGGGGGTTCTTACTTTGATTACCCTTGTAAGACAAGCAAAAACAAGCAAATATTATGGATTAGTCAAAGTGTAGTATCAATGCTCACAATAAATAGGACTATGCAACACAAACATTAACACACCTGGTGTGTTTTGTTTAAACCCCTCGGAGGAGTAAAGGGATGGGAGATATATGCTATGAATGCGAGCAAATAGTATGATATGCAAAGAAATATATATGATGCCTGATGACTACTTCTAGCAAAATAGCTAGAAGGAGATATGTGTATGAGATGCGTAGTAAACAAACTAAAGAGGAAAAGGTGCCCTTTCTGCTGTTGCTACTGTAGTATAGGG
Organism: Amorphophallus konjac; assembly: GCA_022559845.1. Lineage (NCBI taxonomy): Eukaryota > Viridiplantae > Streptophyta > Magnoliopsida > Alismatales > Araceae > Amorphophallus > Amorphophallus konjac. The sequence goes on from CM040123.1 coordinate 148,539,449, forward strand.
AGAGAACAGAGAGAGCTCTGAACCGTAGGAGGAAGAAGACTGCCGGAGGAATGCCTCCACCGTGGGAAAGAACCTGCAGGAGATTTGTTAATGAAAATCAAAAGGAACTCTCTCTTGCGGAAGTCTATACCGCAGGGATCTCTCTCTTCTAACAAAATCTCTCTCTTTCTGCTAGAACTCCTCTTTTTCAATAGAAATCTTCTTCGCCGGTGGCCTTCAAGGGAGGGTATTTATGGAGCTTAAGACCTAGTTCTAATGGGATTAAAACCAAGGATAAACTTCCAGAATATAGATTTACTCCCATGGAAAGGATCGAGATCGAAGATAGAAAGATTTCCCCTGCAAGGAAGCAGCAGCAGAAACGAACACGGAAGCTTAAATGATGACATCATGGTGGTCGCTAATTGAAATGACGACCGCGCACGCAGTCGCTAATTCCTGGATTAATTTATAGAAATAAATGACTTTCCATATTTAAAAATAGGAAATGATGCCTTCATGGAATGGTGTCAATTAATGAGGGCCTTTGAACCAGACGTCAATTCCTTGAATCTTATTTTAAATGGAATTCGTAAAATCAGGAAATGACGCCTACGTGCGTGGTTAGTGAAGAAATTAGTCATCAAATGAATTTTCTTTTGGCATCTTTTGGCATATATGAATATATTATGTTCTTCTTGTTTGGCGGGGATTGATGCGGACTCGGATCTCATGGGTCCAAGTCCGGGCAGCGTATTATGGGTTGCCAGATTTTCAGAGGACTAGGGTAGAAGCAATTGGGTTTGGCCCCTTTCTGAGCATTGAGCCCATTCGCCCCGACCTACCTTTGATTCAAGTCCTGAGAGAAAGGTGGGATAGGACCAGTCGGGCATTTTTGATGCCCTAGGGGCACATGGTGCCGAGTTTGGAGGATATCGCCCGGATCACTGGGTTGAGGGTAGACGGGGAGGCTGTCAGTAGAGTGACCCTTCCAGACTACGGGGACTTAGCCCGGAGACTGTTAGAGCTGGAGATGATTGCAGAGACCCCGAGGGAGTGTAGGACCATCTTCCGTACCGATCTAACCATAGCTATGAGATTAGGGGATTCTAGATAGAGATCGAGAGAGTCCATGAAGGAGTTTTCAGTGAGGTTGATTGGGAGAGCCCAGGTTGCCTACTGCCAGGACTTGGCTCAGAGGGAGGGGGTGGATCGAGACTTGAGGAGGTTTTTGTTCCTGATGCTCGGGAGGCTATTGCTGAGTACGAAGGGGGATGTGATCAACTGTCGATTCTTAGGCATCCTCGAGGACCTGGAGGGAGTTGGGAGGTACGCGTGGGGAGCCGCCCTACTGGTGCACCTGATGGCTGATCTGTCCATGGGGACAGGCCGAGAGACGACTGTCAGTGGCTTCTCACCTTTTCTTCAGGTATGCATGTCCTTTTATTTATTTAAATGCTTATGAATATGAATGTTTACTGATGCAATTAATGGATGCAGGTGTGGAGCCACTTATATATGCCGATGAGTCGAGCCGACCCCCGACCCGGAGACGAGGGGGCCTTCCCACTAGCACGGCGATGGCTGCCGCTCGTGACTGGAGCACCACACTTCTACGAGCTACGTGTTCTTCGATGGGAGTTCCGTGACTACCTCGCCTCACGGGTACGTGTGTTAAATATGATGCAATTTTCTTTTATTTTCTGCTTTATGAAATATGATGATATGATATAATGATATGAATGCTGTAATGTGAATGCATGTGGTTTGGAGACCCTACCAGGGTATGACTGAGGAGGGTCAGCCATGGGTCGTAGCGGGCCGACCTCGTTTTGGGCGTGAGCTTTGGGTTCATTACCTGAACGAGATCAAGCCATTACGGCTCAAACTGGTGATGAGGACCCTCGGCCTACACCAGGAGTGGGTCAAGGTCGGAGAGCCACGCGGGATCAGGCGGAAGACCCGAGGGCGCACGAAAGTGACCGAATGGCGGATCCGGTTCCCAGACTAGTACGCTGACTGGCAGCGTGGCGGGACGCGTGTTACTTTCCAGGCGGTAGATAGCTCGGAGTACTTACGGTGCTACTTGGAGGCTTACGCCAGCCGACCCCAGATGAGGGTCACAGGGGTATGTATGAATGCATTTTTTCTTTTCCTAAATGATATATGTCTATTATGCAACTAATATGCAATGAATGCAGGATGCGCGAGACACAGTGGTGATGGACATGCAAGTCCATCTTCACAGCTTGGAGGCCCTGCTCGCAGCCACACGGGCAGATCTTGATACCTTGGTAAGTGCAACTATCTATATGCAAATGATTCTTGATTTATTATTGTTAGCCACTGACAATTTCAATGAATGCAGCATGCCCAGCAGGGGGCAATGGCAGGAGGTGCCTCAAGCTCAAGGGGGCCGAGTGCAGAGGCCACCGCCCTAGAGGAGCGGCTCGCGGGAGCAGTTGCGCGGGCCAAGATGGCGGAGCGCGACCTTGCAGCACGGGTAAGTCAACAAAATTACTTCAAATGTTTATGGAATTGAATATAAAACTGATAATTAACTGAATGATACATGTTGCAGAGTTGCAGGACGCGCTTACTCGGGCTGCCCTTGCCGACACTGAGCTTGCCATCCGCGATCAGCGGGTTGCAGAGCTTGAGAAGGAATTGGGGCGGCGAGAGGAGCTGCCTAGAGACAAGACCGATCTGAGGATCCTCCTCGAGGTGGAGTGGAGGGAGCGCACCCGAGAGAGGGAGGAGCAAAGGGAGGAGCGGACCCGCGAGAGAGAGGAGCAGATGGCACGTGAGCGCGAGCTCGCGGACCTGATAGCACAGCTAGCTGTCATACAGGAGCAGCTACGAGTAACAGAGGAGCGCCTCCAAAGAACCGAGAGCAGGCGCGAGCTGCGGGACACTCCAACGCCTTTGCCAGGATAGCCTACTTAGCAGGTTCCTCGACTCGACAAAGGAACGAGGGAGAGGAGCAGGCTCGAGCTTCTGCTACTTCCCGGGGGTCCATGCCCCCTCCACAGGCCTGTCGCCGAGATGACGGCGAGGCAGAGAGTAGGAGAGAGGAGGGTGGAGGTGAGAGTTGGAGAGAGAGAGACTTGTACTCCTCCACCTGCATGCTTTTTGTACTCAGACATTTGTATATATATATATATATATATATATATATATATATATATATATGAGATTTTGATGTCACCTGAGTTGTCGTTGTGAGCACTTGTGTACTTGTCTTGTTTCTTTTCTTTCTTTCTTTCCCCTGTGCCTACATTTCACACTTAAACAAATAGATTAATTCATCTGCTCGGCTTGGCCCCTTGCTCAATAAGCAAGGGGTTGTCACTATTTTGACCTTGGCGACGGGTCAAGGGGCTAAGCCTTTAATTAATTAAGGCAAAAAATAAAGACATAGGAAAATGCAACATGCAAGCAAGCAAATGCAAACTTGGAATAAAAGAATGCCCACACACGAATGTAACCAAGCAGATGTTATGGCAAAAGCAAAAGTAGTGGGCTTATTAGGAAATTCCTCTTCTTTTCATTTTTCTTCTTTTTTCTTCTTTTTTCTTTTTTCTTCTTTTTTTTCTTTTTAAATGACGATTCCACACAAAGTCGTTGATTAAAGAATTGACGCCCTAATGCGTTGGCGTTAACTTGAAAACTATTTTTTTATTTTTATTTTCAATTTAAAAATTACAACATGCAGAACGTTGCGACTCAAATAAATGGCACCTTTTTGCACAGGCGTGAATTGAAAAACCCATTTTTGTTTTATTTTTATTATTATTTTATTTATTTTGTTTGGATTTTGAATTGACGACATGCAGACTAATGCGATTTATTGAAATGACGCCCCCGCAGGAAGGCGTTGATTGATAAATCAATTTTTTTTAGGCTTAGGATGGTAAAAGGTCTTGAAACCTTACACAATCACCATCTTAAATTCATTAATCATTCTTAAATGATTTAACAAAGGGTCAATGCGCTTAATAACTTGTGCTTTTACTCATATCCTCTTGCGGCCCATCCTTCTTAGTCGGTCTTTGTCATCCTTCGAGCTTATAACACACCACAGAGGGGGAAGTGAAGAATAAATTGAGGAAGCTCACGAGAGGTTTCGGAGGACCAGGAAGCTTCCCTCCCTTACCCTAGTGCCTGTTGGGGTTCGGTCTTTGGCTTAGGAAAATTTTGTTACCTTTTGCCCTTATTCATGCATGCTTACGACCAGGGTTTTCCCTGCAAGGACTTTGCCCTCTTGACATGCTTTTCTTTTGTAACTTTACACTTTTTTTCCCTCTCTTTCTCTTTTTCTTTTAAACAAATAAAGACCTAATTGTACTTGGGCTTTGCAGCATTGTTCCCTTTTGGGCCCTGACTTCCACCTACTAGGGCGACGGGTAGGTTTGGTGGCATTCCCTGACTCGTACTCCCTCTCGTGAACCGAAGAGAAGAGAAAAGGTAAAGTTCTTACACTCTTAATTTGGCTCTAACTTTCCTTGAATTTTTGAACCGCTTGAGTTTAAGAGCAAAACGTGTAGTGTGTGCAGGTATTGACCCCAGGTTAAACCGTCAAGATTGAAGGATGAATTAGGAATTTTGATTTTTCAAATTCCGCGGCCTATGCACCATGCCAGCCTGCAACTTTTCAATTTTTATTCTTTATTCTTTTTTTTCTTACTTACTTTTTTAAGGACTTAAGGGTAGTATTTCTTAAGGTATAATCCATTCCAAGGGTGAGACAGTTCTTCCCCTTCGGCGTTAACCAGTTTGTAAGCATTGCCGGGATAAACTTCTTTTATTACGTAGGGCCCTTTTCAATTTGGTTGGAGTTTTGAACGAGGTCCACCTGGTTTTACAAAGATTCTTTTGATTATCATTTCACCGATTTTAAATTTTCTCTCAATTACTTTCTTTTGATAAAAATGCGAAAGCCTATTTTGATAAATGCGCGCATGCTCGGCGGCGGCCAGACGTTTCTCATCCAGGAGTTCCAACTGAGCAAGGAGAGATTCACGGCGTTCGTCAATAGAGAGCTCATTGTCCAATTGTACTCTAAGAGAAGGAATAAGAATCTCATAAGGAACTACCGCCTCCATTCCATAAGTGAGGGCGAAAGGGGTTTACCCAGTAGGAGTACGAATGGAAGTGTGATAGGCCCAAAGAGCTTCTACCAACTTTTCTGGCCAATCAGTGAATTTATTAGCCTCACATGTTTTCTTAATGATTTTGATCAAAATTTTATTTGTTGCCTCTGCTTGGCCATTGCCCTGCAGATAATAAGGAGATGAATGATGCAATGCAATGTTATACCTGTTGCAGAGGTCCTGAAGCTCTTGAGAGATGAGTTGTGGTCCGTTATCGGTGACGATGGTAATTGGGATGCCAAATCTTGCAATGATATTCTTCATTATAAACTTGCAGACGGTTGACGCTTTAACTTCCGCGTACGCTTCCGCTTCCGCCCACTTGGTGAAGTACTCCGTGGCCGTGAGTATAAATGATTTCGGTTTTGTGAGGAGGTTTGAATCACCAAGAGGTCCGATGATATCGAAAGCCTACATGGAGAAAGGCCATGGGGAGGACATAGGATGGAGTGAAGAAGCATGAGAATGAATTTTATCAGCGTGCAGTTGGCACTTAACACACCTTCGAACATAGATAGAGCAATCCTCTTCTAGAGTGGGCCAGTAGAAGCCTAATCTAAGGATTTTCTTAGCTAGCATCTGGCTATTGACATAACCCCCACATACTCTTGAATGTGCCTCTTCCACGACCTTCCAAGACTCATCATCGTCGAGGCATCTAAGCAAGACTCCAGTGAGACCCCTTCTATAGAGCACTCCTCCAGCCAGAGCATCTCTCTGAGCAACTCTTCTGATGGCTTTCTTCTCTTCAGTCGTGGCCTCTTCAGGATAAGATTGATCCTGACAATATTTAGCAATTTCATAATACCATGGCTTTTCTTCATCATCCAACTCTTCATCTAGATGTAATAACATGATCTCCTTGTTCTCAATGATTCCACCTTCTTTAAACTTCTTGAGCACCTCCTCTTAAATACTAAGGAACGATGGATCTTTAATAGCAGGAGTGAGACGCTTGTGAACAATGATGGAATGGAAGTCCCTTTCGGGAAGGAAAACCAAAGAGGAAGCAAGGGCAGCGAGACCATCAGCTAGAATGTTCTGATCTCGAGGAACATGGACGGAGATTAGTTTAGTGAAAAGCTTGGCATAAGCAAAAGCCAGTTCCTGATAGGGCTTCAGTTTAGGATTGAGCGTGTGACATTTGGTGAGCACTTGGCGAAGAATAAGCTGACTATCACCTACAATTCGTAATTGGGTAACACCGAATTGATGAGCGGCCTGCAGTCCGGCCAGAAGAGCCTCATACTCAGCTATATTATTTGTAACTGGAAATGCGAGTTGAGAGGCAAGCGGAATAGTGATACCCTCAGGTGATAGGAGAACAATGCCGATCCCCTTTCCTTGTGAATTTCGAGCTCCATCAAAATGTAATGTCCACATCGAATCGGGTTGATTGATGGACATTAGTTCCTCATCTGGAAACTCCGAGTGAATAGGGTCGAATCTGGGGAGAGGGTGATGAGCAAGATGTTCTGCTATGACATAGCCTTTAATTACTTTTTGCTGAATGTAGATGATATCAAACTGAGAAAGAAAGCTTTGCCATCGTGCCAATCGATCAGTGAGAACATATTTTTCAAGGAGAAACTTGATAGGATTCATGCGAGCAATAAGATGAACCTCGTGAGTTAAGAAATAATGCTTCAATTTCTGCACTACCCAGACTAAAGCAGCAAAAGTCTTTTCTATGGCTAAGTACTTCTGCTCACAGGGGTTAAGAAGCTTAGACAAGTAGAAGGTTGCCCTCTCTTTTCCTTCTTCATCAATTTGGACAAGGACAGCACCTACAGAGTCATCCATGACAGAAATATGAAGAACAAGTGGTTTGCCTGGAACTGGTGGCCTCAGGACAGGAGGATTGGCCAAATAATCCTTTAGTCTGTCAAAGGCTGCCTGACACTTGTCATCCCAATTAAGTTTGACTCCCGGTTTAGTAAGCTCGTAAAATGGCCTACACCTTTGTGAATGCTGGGAGACAAATCGGCGAATAAATTGCAACCTCTCGACCAATCCTCGAACTTCCTTCAAATTCTTGGGAGGAGGCATATCCCTTATTGCCCTTGCCTTATTGGGATCCATCTCAATACCCCTTTTGTTGACTTTGAATCCAAGTAATTTTCCTGATGAAACATCAAACACGCACTTCTTGGGGTTCATCTTTAACTGATACTCCCATGCTCTTTGCAAAACCTTGGCTAGAACCCCGGGATGCTCAATCCTTATCATTGACTTCACTACCAGATCATCAACATACACCTCTATAAAAATATGGATCATGTCATGAAAAATAGCCATCATGGCCCTTTGGTAAGTGGCTCTGGCATTCTTGAGCCCAAACGGCATGACCACATAACAGTAAGTGCCCCAAGGTGTAGTGAATGAGGTTTTATCCTGATCCTCTTCAGCCAAGCGAATCTGATTGTAACTAGAGAAGCCATCCATAAAAGAGAGGGTCTCATACCCTGACGTATTGTCAATTAGCACATCTATTGGAGGGAAGGGGAAATCATCCTTAGGACACGCGCGGTTAAGGTCCCGGAAGTCTATGCAAATTCTAACTCTTCCATCTTTCTTCATAACCGGGACAATGTTCGCCACCCAATTGGGATAGAGGACGACTCTAATAAATCTGGCCTTATGAAGCTTATCGACCTCTTCTTTCATCTTTAATGCCATGTGGGGGTGGAAACATCTTAATCGCTGTTTGATCGGGACGGATCCTGGCTTAAGTGTGAGACGGTGTTCAACAAGCGCAGGGTCCAGACCCGACATATCCTCATAACTCCATGCAAACACGTCCTTATATTACTGAAGAACTTGAATGAGCGCCTCTTCTTCAGAACGCGGCAAATTTTTACTAATAAGGATGATCCTAGGGTTTTCCTTAGTACCCAGGTTAATCTCTTTGGTGGGTTCCTCTACTAAGGCTGATGGTTCGTCGAATCTCCTCATGCCACTGGCAAAAGCATCAGTCTCGTCCTCATATTCTTCGTATTCTTCATCCCCCTCTTCAATAGGGTCTTCATCATTCATAATCTCATAAACACCAAACCCTGCATCTGTAAAACCTACACCCTCACATTCTATTTCTGGCAGGAAGATCGGATCCTCTAAGAAACCAGGAAAGGCTAAGCATGCCCGGCATCTTCTAGCTAGATCTAGCAAGAACCTACGGGGAATCTGTCTACCCTTTGCTTTCTTATAAGTAGCTACCCCAAGACTCTTATTAGAAGAGGAGGAAGAGGAGCAAGATGACAAGCTAGATGAACTACCCTGACCTAGAGGAGGAAGAGAAGAAGTGGAAGATGCAGTGGATACAGGAGAAGGTACAGGAGAAGCCTCCTCATCGGAGGAGAAAAGGAGGTCCGCTAACGAACCTTGGAAGAGCGGCCCTTGGATCGGGGCACACTCCGAAGTAAGATAGGAGGTCTCTTCAATAGAGATGGAAGATTGGAAAGTTTGAATTTTGACATTTTTTTTCATTTTCAAGAAGAAAGCAATGGAAGGAAGGAATAGGAGGTGGTGTTGAAATTGAAAGGTTAGAGAAGGATTGGATGAGAGATTGTCTACGCGGGGGTATAATGGAGAGTTGAGAAAATTGCTCGAGGAGCAAAGGAGGAATTAGGGAAGCTTGGAGCAAATCTGGAGAAAGAATAATCAAGACTGCGGGTGGTCTGGGAATATCGGATATAAAAAGTTTGGAGGACCAGAAGGTGATAAGTGATGGATGTACAGAATTAAGAGAGAAAAGTCCAGCCCACAGCTTGTCCACAGAGAAGCCTTCTTCATACGGCACATCTGGCTCTCCAGTATCGGTATAGTTACTTAAAAGCTGCCTCTTGTCTGTAATCACTGCTGGCTTTTCTATCAGCTCATGAATAAGTGGCGGCCATTCCGGATCAGTCGGCATAAACAAACGGCTTAAAGAAATGACAATGTCATTCATATCAAACCAACAGTACCATTCACATTCCAGATCCTCCATCTTTCTTCTTTTGAGTGGCCTTACAGATTCTAGGGCCTTATAAGTGACTAATGGTGCCAGATGACGAGCAACTTGCCGTGAATGCACATCTTGATGGTCTAACACAGAAGTAACCAGTGTGGTCTGCTCGTCATATTGAGTAGTCCCTTTTACAAAATGAGTATATAAGGTCCATGTGAGTTGCTGCCGGTCTGCTTTGAGAGTAGAGGTCATGGCGGCCCACAGCTCCTCATTATCTTTATCACATTTTCCTTTGCCCGGCCCTTTGTATCCTAGGCCACCTCGTGGAATAAGCTTATGATTCTTAATGGACTTTACCCTGCCCTGGAGGTTAACACCTAGGCCTTTGCCGGATCTGTACCCCATTTTCATCAAAATATTCCAACCTGGGGTATTTATCAAATTCTTCTTTTTCTTGCCCTTGGAGGGTAGGGGTGATATCAAAACCGATGCAGGCGTTGTGATTGGAGGCCTTGACAAATCCTGCCGCAGATCGACGACATCTAACACCGACAGCAAAGGCCTATTGGCCGGCCATATTAAAGGTACTGACGTTGCTGAATGTATATCCTCTGACGGTAGAATAGGCATGCTTGTGACTTTGATGATGCGCCCTTTGTGTGGAAACTTTATGCATTGATGATTCGTGGAGGGCACGGCATCAAGTTCTTGAATATAAGGGCGACCCAAAATACCATTGAAGGTTGGATCCATGTCAAGAATGTGGAAGTCCGCTGTAATCGAGATCAGACCCAGCCCAACCTTTAAAGTAATCATGCCCAGAGGAGGTTTCTTTGTATTATCATAAGCCGTCACTGTAATAGTAGATGGCCGAATCTGACTGTCTGGAATGCCACACATCTTCAGAGTGCTTGGCGGCAATACATTGACGGACGCTCCAGTATCCACTAAACATTGTTTGACTGCCACTTTGTTAATGTCAACTGTGATGCACAAGGCAAACTTCCTGGCTGGCCTTGGAGCTAATTTGTGCTCATGAAAAATAATGGCTGGTTGACCACTTGCTAGTGTCAAAACCGATGTAATCTGTTCAACTGGAATGTCCTCATTAACCATCACCTTCTGTAAGTACTCTTTCAAAGCCTACTGGTGAATGGTAGATCTCTTTATTAGTTCTAAAAAAGAAATCCTTGCCGGGTTCTTGTCTAGGTGCTTTAGCAAGTCGTACTGAGTGCCCGGTATGGATTGCTGCTCTGGCTCTTGTTCCTCTTGCCCCTGTGTAGGCTCTAACTCCCTTTGTGGGAATACACGATGGAACATCCATCCGCTACGGAGCACCATGGTTTGTGACGATCGCGCCTCTGTCGGGTTGTGGTTAGGTGGAGGATCGATGGATGAGGAAGATGGGATGTTGGGTTTAACAGATGCTGGAGGGGTGACCAAAGAAGGAACCCTTATGAGGGACCTTGTTGGCTAAGAGGTAGCGATAGCTGGAGGGGTAGGGGGCACCTGAACGGTTGAAGGAGGCATAGGCCGAATAAGGAGGGGTCTGAGTAAAAATGAGGGATTTGTGGGTTGCGGTGTGGAATCCTTACTGGCGGAGGGTTGGTGGTAGCAGTGGAGGGATTAGGTGTTGTTGGGGGGGGAATGAGGAGTGGCCTAGATGGCAAAGGCAAGGAATTGGTGACAGGAGGGAGGGTTTGTTGTGGTGTGGAGGATGGTGGAGGGCGAATGAGGAGGGGTCTAGTTGGTAAGGGGTTAGTGGTAGTGGAGGGAATTTGGTTAGTGGTGCGTAAAAGGGGACGGGATGGTTGGGGAAAAGGCGTTGTATGGAGAGGTGTTCTTAACAAACGGGGTGGTTGAGTTGGAGTTTGGTTTATGGCCCTGACAGAGGCGTTCTCTTCATGCCACTCTTGTCCTCTTTCCACCTCGTGGAAGGAAGTAACAGGGTTTACTTGTTGGTTCGGAGGGTGCTCCGGCAATGGATTATGGACAATCCCCATGTCCGGTTGAGGTGCGGGAGCTTGCTGCTGCTGAGGAGGAGGTGGAACTTGCTGTTGAGGCGGTTGTTGAGCCTGTTGCTGCCGAGGAGGTCTTCATGTCTTCAAAGTGGCAATAAACTACCTCATTTCATCCCAATTAATACCACCCTGATCATTCAAATCATAGATATAATCCTTGAAATGAAAGCAATGATCTATATTGTGACCAGGCTGTCGGTGGAAGACACAATACCGAGAGGTATCCACATTAGAGGGCCAGGCCGTTCTTTCTTTTGGCAAGGTGAGCAGGTTGGCGGCTATGAGTGCATTAAAGATATCAGGAATACTTTCTAGTAATGGCGGGTATTGGGCCCTTTTGGGGCCTAGTGGTCTTCTTGGCTGATGGGGGCCATAATTGGTGGGTGGCGACACTTGGTGGTATTGCTGAGGAACTGGTGGGTTTGGGTGGACGGCTTGATTTTGTGGAGGATGGAAGGGTCGAGGGGGAATATTTGCTTGGGTAGCGGGATTAAAGAAGGGGAGTTGTTGTGGAGGTTGTGGAGGTCTTGGGTTAGGGTGGCGGAAAGGTGTGGGGTTGCCAACCATGCCCACCTGCTCATTGGTCACGGTGCCCTCGGTGGTGCCACCACTATTGCTAACATTGGTGTTCTTTCTGACCAACCTCGGTTTTTGTTCAAACATGCCCATAATGGGTGAATCTGTGATCTGGGTTTGTATGTATCTTGCTCTCTCATAGAGCTCTTCCATAGTGCTCAGCCTATTCATGGCCAGAATGTGACGGAATTGCGGAGTAGAATTTGATATAATCATCTTGACTTGCTCCGTTTCTGAAAGGGTGTCTTTTAATTTTTCGGCCATAGTCCACCTATCGGCAAACAGAATGAAGTCCTCCTCGGGCTTCATTTTCTCGGCAATAAGATCTGTGACTGACAGAGATGGACCCACACGGTCCTTATATTTTTGTAAGAACTTCTGCTGAATAATATCAAAATCACGAGCTTCGGCTGGCTCCAAAGAATAGAACCATTCAAGTGCTGGACCATCAAGAGACTTCCTAAATAGATAGGCCAGGGAGATCTTATTATCCTGCCAGAAGGATGTCTCATACATAAAATCTTTCAAATGAACGAACGGGTTACCCGTTCCATTGTAGCGCCGAAAATTTGGCATCTCAGAAGGAGGCAAATGGAAAACCGGCAAAGTGGGGAGAGCAATCTCCGGAGCATTCTTCGGTGCCGTGACCTTCTTAAGCTACTCCTTCATACTAGCTATCTTCTGGAGGAGTATGATGTTGGTATCAGACTTGACCGGGGCCGGATTAGAAGGGAACGGATTCGGCATATGCCTCCTTAAGAATTGGGGAGGTGGAGGATATTGGGGCCTAACCACTAAGTGGCTTGCCGGTTGAGCTGGCGTAACCATGATGGGAGTTGATGGACACGAGGGATTCTTATGTGAGACCGCCTGGTCATTAAGAGGCGCATGGATGGCCACCTGCGGCCTGAGGAGGGTTTGAAGATGAAGGGACAGATTTCCCTTTTAAAGCGGCCTGGACCGCCTGACGTTGGGAGTCGTCTAATTGAGACAGAGCATGAATCAAATCATTAAAATTAAAGGATGGGGAAACGTCCCCAGATATATTTTGTGTGGTAGGTTGAGCTTGGGAGGAAGGCTCTACCTCTTGAGTAGTGGTGTCTACCACATGGACTTGGGAATAATAAGCATGGGAGGGAGCATAGTTTCCCTCATAATGGGTGGAATCTTGCAGGGGAAACTCATAGGATGGGTCAAATTCACCCTCATAACCATCATAAGAGTACTCGTAGTTGGCCATGTTAATGATTTTACCTGAACGAAGTTGCATGTTTAAGGAAAGGAAAATATCTCAAGCCAACAAATATAAGTAAGAAATAATCACCCAATCAAACAAGTTGTTCACACAAGTTGTAATGAGCCCGAGATTTTAAGGTTTTCTTTGAGATTAAGATGGATTTTTAAATGTGTAATCAATTCTCTCTCTTCAATGTGGGTCCTAGTTTCAAGTTTGGGTGTAATCTCTGGGTCAACTAAGTTCTTTCTCTCTCCTTACCAACGGATGGGTTGACTAACTTCGGGTACTTCAAATGGTACAACCGGCCCGGCGTCCGTGAGGGAATCCATGGGTGCGGGGACTTACGGAGGCTTTGGAAAAGAAATTTCCAGTCCAAAGAGACGGAATGCTCAATGGAGGGTCCTTCCAATTCCAAGAAAAGGGTGTGGAATCCTAAGAGTGTAGAGAGAGGAGGCCTCTCAACCAAATGCCCTAGAATGCAAGCTAATGCAGGTAGATCAATCAGTAATAATCAGATAATCAATAAACACAGCCAACAGGTGAAGATAACAGTAACAATCAAGGTTCTATGATAACAGAACAAAATGACGACCTGATAGCAGTCGCTGTCTCAGTAAACAGTGGCTATGTGACAGTCGCTAATCACAGTAAAACCGTGATAACAGTGAGCAGCAAAGTGAAATAGCACCTTGGTGTGAGGCACTGAATATATGAATAACGCCTCTGTGGAGGGGCGTCAATTATCAGTGAACAGTAATCGCAGAAAGAAGAATCAACAGTAACAGACAAATTGATGCCTTGGAGTTAGGCGTTAAATGCGTGAATGACGCCTCTCTGGAGGGGCGTTGATTATAAAAATACTAAAAATTCTAAAAATGATGCAAATAGCGCCTCTGTGAGCGGTCGTTGATTATGAAAATAGCGACTGGAGAGCAGTCGCTAATCAGTTCCAGAGAACAAATAATAAGCTGAAGGCTAACAGAAATCAAATTTTCTTTTTAAAAATGTTATGGACGGTTTAAAAATTGGCTAATCCAGTGGGAGGTGTGCACGTGGTGCACAAGAGGAGTGTGCTACGTGGAGCACTAAAGAGGGGCACACGTGGGTGCCAAAGGAGGGGCACGCGTGGGTGCCAAAGGGAGGGGCACACGTGGGTGCCAAAGGAGGGGTAATCAAAATAAAAACAGTAAGGGTCCCATCGTGATCGCCAATTTGTGAACGTGTCACATAGACATTAAAAAAAGGGTGGATTTAATTTCTTAAAAAAGATAAGTTAAGAAAAAAAGAAAAGATGATAAGATATGATGTGAAATAAGGAAAAGGAAGAAAAGAGAGCATGTGATGCTCTAAAGGAGGGTGATCGCCAGAGGGGTTGCCTCAAAAAAATAAAGAAATGATCGCATGTATCTTGTGAAGCGGGTGAGATTGTGAATCCTTTCTTCCTCCTTCTACCGGCTGACCGATGAACGGGGTTCTTACTTTGATTACCCTTGTGAGACAAGCAAAAACAAGCAAATATTATGGATTAGCCAAAGTGTAGTATCAATGCTCACAATAAATAAGACTATGCAACACAAACATTAACACACCTGGTGTGTTTTGTTTAAACCCCTCGGAGGAGTAAAGGGATGGTAGATATATGATATGAATGCAAGCAAATAGTATGATATGCAAAGAAATATATATGATGCCTGATGACTACTTCTAGCAAAATAGCTAGAAGGAGATATGCGTATGAGATGCGTAGTAAACAAACTAAAGAGGAAAAGGTGCCCTTTCTGCTGTTGCTGCAGCAGTATAGGGAGAGAACAGAGAGAGCTCTTAGCCGTAGGAGGAAGAAGACCGCCAGAGGAACGCCTCTACCGTGGGAAAGAACCTGCAGGAGATTTGTTAATGAAAATCAAAAGGAACTCTCTCTTACGGAAGTCTATACCGTAGGGATCTCTCTCTTCTAACAAAATCTCTCTCTTTCTGCTAGAACTCCTCTTTTTCAATAGAAATCTTCTTCTTCACGGGTGGCCTTCAAGGGAGGGTATTTATAGAGCTTAAGATCTAGTTCTAATGGGATTAAAACCAGGGATAAACTTCCAGAATATAGATTTACTCCCATGGAAAGGATCGAGATCGAAGATAGAAAGATTTCCTATGTAAGGAAGCAGCAGCAGAAACGGACACGGAAGCTTAAATGACGACATCATGGTGGTCGCTAATTGAAATGATGACCGCGCACACAGTCGCTAATTCCTAGATTACTTTATAGAAATAAATGACTTCCCATATTTAAAAATAGGAAATGATGCCTTCATGGAATGGCGTCAATTAATGAGCGCCTTTGAACCATACGTCAATTCCTTGAATTTTATTTTAAATGGAATTCGTAAAATCAGGAAATGACGCCTACGCGCACGATCACTAATTGTTGAAATAACAACACCCATAGAGTCATTAATTAAATGACGCCCTGTAAACAGCCGCTAATTACAGATATAATAGAAAATTTCTAAAGTTAGAAAAAACTTCATATTAAGCCATTATTGAAGTCCACTTTGGAGCATCACGTCGTGACATGAGATTTACTCATCATAGTATCGATTTTAGTGTGTCTACAAACCCTACATTGTCTACAGGTGACACCTCGGTAAAGCCACCAGGGACCCTGGACCTCTATGTCGAGAAAGCATGCAGAAGCTATTTGAAAAGTCACATCTCACAGATGGGAAACCAAATCAGGAGTCAAGAGAGTCACGTGTCGCGTGACAGGAGCACTACCCACTAGAAGCAAGGTGTCTCGGGTGTCTCCCTACTTGCCCAAGGTAGAAATTGAGACACCGTACAAGTAACACAAGGATAAGGGTTTAGTCAGGGTCATGCTTGTCAGCACGCGCCTGAAGTCCCCGACCATGTGTGCACACACTGACTGACTGCGCTACGTTAGGCCCTCTAGCTGATTTTTCTCTGGCCCGGACTCGAGCCTCCACACTGGGAGGCCCTATGGTAACCAGCCTAAAACCCTCTCTCCCGGGTCTAGCTCTCCACCACTCCCAAGTGGGACAACACCAGAGTGCCCAGGCAAGGTATGACTAGTGGGGGGTCACTAGACATGGATGGAGAGGGGAAATCTCGTCGCCCGTACGGAGAGGCCAAAAGAGGTCCAACCAGACCGAACGAGGCCCAACTCCTCGAAGTGGTAGCCCCCGGGCCCACTTAATATAAAGCCCAAAAACTCACTCGGTACAAGCGCTTCCTAGGCAGCCTTCGAGTTGGGAAGTCCTAGCATCAGTTCGATCGGGAAAGCTCCCTTGGAGCCCCTTATTCACTGTCCCGACCAAGCACTCATCGCTCGGGAGACCTCTCCTGGGCTAGTGCCTATCGCTCGGGATCACTGATGGAAGCTTATTGATCACGGCCGTTACGGGTCCCTTAATGGCAGGAAGCTCAAGAGGACAGGGAAACCAAGAGTCTGCGTGCTATAAAGAGTCTGCAAGAAGGATGTAACCCCCCCTGAGACTCCTCCGCTTATAGGGATCAGTCGCACAAATAGGCCACTATTTAAACTGGAACAACCCTACTACAGGAGGTAGGGCAAGGTGAGAGCCAAAAAAACCCTGAGCAGGAACCACTTCACCTTTTGGTGGAGAGGGATCTCGCGCTCCCATCTTCCTCCTAGCTCTTCCCTTTGCATCCGAGCTCTACTATTTTGCTGATTTAGGCATCGGAGGGTCTTCCTCGGGGTTCTATCCCTGGGCACCTCTAACTCGTTTCCCTTCTTGTAGTTCACATTTCAAGGGTACGTGGACATCATCTTCCCCGCTCAGGAGCAGCGCGAGATAACCCCTCTTGAATGGACACTCTCCGCAGAGAGGAAAACCTATAGTTCCAAGGCTACGTACGCACCCATCGCACGAATCATGAAGAACTGGATGGCTCGGTGCCACCAAACTCTGAACAGTCAACTAGACCTACTAATCTAACGGTCCTTGAGTCAAGTGACTCGGGCCAAGACCGTTGTAAAATACGGCACCACGCCACCAAACGACCCTAGTCCTAGATTCAAAAATCATTGTCAAAAGAGTCCTTAAGGCGGCTCCTAACTGCCGTGATCGGTTAGTTAATGGGTGCAAGGAGGGATCCAGAGGGGGGTGAATGGATCCTTCAACAAGATTTAACCCAAATTTAAACAATAAAGGCCTAAAATAAAATGCTGCTAACTAGAACTGAAATAGCCACGTTTGGCAGCGGCAAGAACAACTCTGATATTCACTGAGCGGTGTCCAACAGATCACACAGATCAACACTCGAGCACTTAGCACACAGTAGCAGAAAGTTCACAACGCATATGCTCTTAGATGACTCTCAGTTCTCATAGAACCAAACTCGAACATTTAGCACACACAAGAGAATACTCCAAGCAGAAGCAACCTACAAGCCAATGGTTCAGTCTGAACCACAATCAAACGAAAGATAGTGTGCAGGAATTAAATGAATGCTAACATTAGACACTCGTTCATGCAGATAAACATACTAGCTCATATCAGATAAATCACTATGTTAGACTGTAAGAAAGAATCACCTCAAGCTCAACCTGCGAAGTGGAAAAAGGAGATAAAGAATAAACGCACAGCACAGTCCACATTACACGTAGGATTTTTAAGGTGGCTCAATCTGTCTCGCAGATCTACATCCACCCCACACTCAAATCTGAGTGTGGCTTCACCTTACAAACTGCAAGAAGGAGACTCAGTCTGCGACACCAACTGACACACAGCTTGACTCCAAGAGAGACAAATCCCTTAAACCGATCCTACTCCCAGCTAGGGCTGTCAATGGGCCGGGCCCGGGTCGGGCTTAGGTCGGCCCGGCTCAGGCCCGACTTATCAAGATTAAGGCCCGAGCCTGGCCCGAGCCCGACCTATGTCGGGCCGGGCCGGGTCAGGCCGGGCCGGGTCGGGCCCGGCATTATGTAAAAAATACAAAGCCCGACTAAGGCCCGGCCCGACAACTTAAATAAAATAATAAAAATAATAAAAAATAATATATTTAATAATATAAAACTTATAATCTCACTAAATTAATTAAAATTTTGATATTAATTACATAATTTGTGTGAAAAGAGAGTTTTAAATTTTCTAATTAAGTAAAATAACATAATTTTAACTAAATAGTTTTTAAAATTTGAAGTGAGAATAAAAAAAGAGAACGGGCCAGGTCGGCCCGCGGGCCGAACTCAAAGCCCGAGCCCGGCCCGCGGGTCTAGTCGAGCCGGGCTTTTAGGCCCGACTAAAAGCCCGCGGGCTGAAAAAGACCGTGCGGCCCGGCGCTAAATCGGGCCTGACCCGCGGGCCTGTCGAGCCGGCCCGGCCCATTGACAGCCCTACTCCCAGCAGAGATCAACACCCATGCACGAAGCAGTCCCCAGAGGAATGATCCTCTCTTCTTCTGAATCCTCAGAAGGAACCCGTGAACTGCACCTGGCAGCTCACGCGACCAGAGGTCGAAGACCTCTCTTCCTCTAAACCTACAGAGGAGACACTGGAGATCAGATCTCCCTTCTTCTGATCACTCAGAAGGAGCCTGTGAGTAATATGAGGCTACTCACAACAGGAGACCAGGTCTCCCTTCCTCTGAATCCACAGAGGGAACCCAATCCCCAAACAGGGTATCAAAAAAGTAACAAGGAAAATGAGAAACGACCAACAACAAAAACAAAACAAGACAAGGAAAATGTAGCTCCTAGGAGCACGGCCGTTCTGGATTTGATCCATGAACTGATGAACACTTCAGATCTTCAGGATGTTCTGGCTTCACACTATATCTCACGAACTGGCTGCTTTTCTCTCTTCTCTTTTTCTCTCAATCTTCTCTCCCTGATTTTCTTCAGAGTGGGCTGCTCACTCTTCTCTCATCTTCTTCTTCTACTCACGAGCTCTTTCTCTTTTCTTTCTCCTTTTCTTTCTCTTGATTCTCTCTATTTTCTCTCTTGAGTTCACAGGGTCTACCGCCTCCTTTGCTTTGATTAGCTGCTATTTATAGCATAGAAATCCCCCTTTTCAGAATAGCACTAATCCATAGTAACAAAAATTCATTGGTCCAAGTGGCAGAGAATATCCTGTCACTTTTATCTTTCCAGAACTCAGTCACGTGGACTGAAGCTTTCGCACCAAGCCTTGAGAGTGACCTCACGTGAACTGCTTCATGTCTCACGAGTTTAGACTCTCTTGAGCCTTCCAATTCCATTTGTCAGGAAAACAGTCTTACTTGCATCCTTAATCTCTTGTTGTTTTCCCTTAATCCAATTCACACTAACAACCGTTCTTATGTAATGAAGGTTGGAAGAGATGCATCAATGTCTCCTGCTAAGAGAATCTCAAGTATATTGCTTCGAGTGCATAACCTTTGATTGCATCGAGGCATGTGCATAGATGCGTTGGTGCAGAATTCTGGGAATCACTACTGTAGGCTTGACTGCGTCGAGGCAGATCTCCTATAGCGCAGATCTCCTAGCCTATAGCGTTGACATGTGCTTACTGTGTAAGCTTCCAGTTGGTCTGATGCGCTGATGTAGCTCACTGATGTTATGAGTTAGTTTTAGACCTGTTGCATCGGTGGAGCTCTTGGGTTGCGTCAATGCATAATTCTTCCAGAGGGAATGTAGACCGATGCATCGAGACAGTGTAGCGACTGCGTTGAAGCAAGTCTTTGAAGTTGTTTCAGTGACCATTATTGCATCAATGCATCCTCTCTGATACGTCGATGCAGAATTGTGGCCAGTTGATTCAGCATCGTTGCGTTGATGCAGCTTCTCAGTTATGTCGATGCAAAATTATGGCCTATTAAATTCTTTCTACTACGTCGATGTAGCTGATGGGTGCATCGATCTGATCAAGATGCATATGCTTAGTTGCATCGACCTATTGACTTTGCCAAACTGGATGCATCGACTTCCTTCCTCAGTTAATGGGTGTTATGTCAGTCCACAAGTCGACTTCTCCTGTTTCTCAAGTTGACTTCCTCTTCATGAAAGAACTTCAATAGCTTCTGCTGACTTTTGCTGAACAACCTTTACCCTTCTTTTTATCCGCTGACTATATCACTGCCATGGCTTCACTTCAAGCTTGATTGCTGCTGACTTAACTTTGCTTTATGAGCCTTGAGGCCTGTTCTAATGATCATTCAAGCACATGCATCTACACATAAGGAGAACATGATAGAGTCAATTGCATTAATTTCCATAACATCAAAACCAATGCACCATTAACACATATGACATAAACATTCCATTCTCATGCAGACTCAAGATGAGTCATAGTGTTTGTCATCAACAAAAGTGTTTGTCATCATCAAAACCACAAAAGTGTTTGTCATCATCAAAATCACAAGGATATACAACAATCTCCCCATTTCTGATGATGGCAACACTATGAGTCATAACACAAGATGATGACAACACTATGAGTCATAACACAACTATGAGTCATAACACATCATGCTGACTCATATCAAACTATTCTCCCCCTTTGACTTCATCAAAAAGGAAACAATAGTTTGATAAAACCATTAGAGATATGTTGTGTGAACGCATGGGTTGACATGAATTATGTAGTGATTATCTCCTCTAGCTGTTCTACCCCTAGACATGAGAATGAACATATTTCACCCCCTTAATAAATGAGCATAACTCCCAGACAGATCAATATATCTCCCCCTTTATCAAAACAGAAGAATTTGAATGGAGGTATATCAGCAAAAACACATGGAGGAATTGATCTTCAAGGAATGACAGTTGAGGTTAAGAGAAAAAAACACTTCAAGAAGTAATGACTATCAACAATCAGAATCTAACATTAAGTTGAATGTGCAGTAAACCAGTGTGTATGATGTGAACAAGCAATGATACCAATTTATGGGAACAAGCAAGAGTTTCAGCAGAAATAAAAACTAAACATAATGATTCCAACTGGAGTTCCAAATAATCAGATAATTTGAGAAGGCTTTCAATGGGATACAAATTTCATAAATCTGATAGTGAAGAATTTTCAGAATCTTCTATTATAAGGGGTTATGAATGGACCTTCGTTGGACAGCATGGTTTAAATTTGATGTGTTCAAAGTTTGTCCATCAAATATCATGTATTCATATCTGATACCATCAAATTTTAATAAAGATGAACCAAGCCCTCATGTGTACATCTTGTTTAACCTTCCTTCATCTTACTCATTCAAATTTCAAAGACTCCTTTAGGAATTACAATGGAAAGTATTGAGGTTAAACAAACATGATTATATCTGATTTTGTCCAGGGTTTCAGCAATTTTTTCTTTTGCAACCATTCTCAGATATTTCATTTGTTCAACAATAATTTTCATATAAAGATTTTAGGAGCAATTGAGTTTAGTACACACCTTGTAACTAGTGGATACATGTTGGTTAGATACATGTCGGTTAGACGCCAGTATCCCTAAGCACATGATATGACTAACTGTCATGCTTCATAAAGAACAGAGTTAGCATTGACACCTCATGACATTCCTCAACTCATTTTGTGATGAGTGAGATATATTTCTCAGTGTGCAAGCCATTGCTCTACCAAGTTTTTCAATCATTTTTCAAATAGAGATAACTGTGGCACTTTAAGACACAGTCCTCTAGACTTCATGGTCAAGGGACATAGTTTCTCGGTAACCAAAGTCATTGCTCTGACTAAATTTACCCTTAGGAACATTTCATAATATCCAATTGTTTAAGAACAATACATGTTGCATGTATCTTCTAACGCCCAAGAATTTTCTAAAAATTCTCTAGATTTAAATAGAATTATTAAACATTTAAATAAGCTATTAAATGAATTACTATTAATTAAGTCTCATTAAGTAAAGGCCTTCTACAAATAAATAGATTAGGCCCATTTAATTGAACCCAAAGGACTAAAAACCCAAGTCCAAAAGAGTTGGCCCATATTCTAGAAGCTTAATTTCTGGAAATTCAGAATTTAAGTGGATAAATAGGATAAGTAAATGGATAATAGGGGGAAGAGTTTGAAACTGTTCAAATTCGGCGCTCAGGTTAGAAATAGGTCTATCGCGAGACTGCATAGCAATGGAAAACGGTCTAGCATTAGACCGCTAGGCTCTGCAGATTCCGTGAAAAGAAGAGAACGTGAAAAGCTTGGAAATTGGGCATCCAAATCTCCTAGGATCGATGCTATCTACTAATTAGATAAGTCTAGAAGACTTGAGGATCGAATTGAAGACCTAAGTAGGACTCTAAGTTCGTTCAAATCCATGAAACCTAGCTAAAACCTATAAATAGACCCCAGAACCACCCTGTACGACCCTTACATTTGGCTCGCGTGGAACTAAGGTAAGGAGGTTTTATTTCAAGTAGGTTCTTTAGAATACTTTATTCACAATACTTAGGTCTAACTCCCCTCAAAATTTCGTTCTAGGAGATCAAGTCTACAAGGAGTTAGAGGCTTCCAAAGTTGCTGATCCTACACCAATAACCGAGGAATCTGTGCAATAGCCCAGTAAAGATCAGAGAAATAGAAGCCCTAAACAAAGTATTTAGAGCTAGTAACTTTAGAACTTTTTGTTTTTCTTTATATCTTCTATCTACCCTCAAAATTTCACATATGTAGGACGAGAGAGTCAGGAGATACAAGGGTGTGAAGTTGTTGATTCGGGTCAGGATGAGTAGAGAATTAGGGTTAACTTCCAGTCGTAAATTCAAAGTCTAAAGCTCAGGACAAAGGTAGGTTATCTCATGAAAAGCTTAAACATGACGTTAGGGATAAAAGTTCTCTGATTTTAGTTGATTTCATGTACTGTACATCGAGAATTTTATGATTTATTAGGGACTATGCATCTAGTATACTCCTCATGCACAATTCTTAGCCCTAATTGAAGTTAAAAGGAGAATTTTATTGTTTATTACACAAACCTACACATATTGTTCGCCTATACTCATTCTATCATGCTGTAGGAGTTTATACATGTTGATTTTCAGGCATGATATGTCTTAGATTTGATATTTTATTAGGTTTTCTGTAACATAGGAAGAAACGGTCTTCCTGTAGACCACCAGAATCCCTAATGGTCGCACGATAGACCGTTTGGCCCAGTGAAACGGTCCTCCACTAGACCGTTTGAGTTTCTAATTTCTATATTTAAGTTAACCCGAAGCTTAATGCAGAATGGCCCTAATTAATGTATGATAAGCCTAGTTAAGTAAGTTTTATTCCTGTTTCAAGTGCTATTATCATATATCTAGTTATGTTAACAGAACGTTCTAATAGATTTCATGATTTTCTTATGCACTTAGAATTATTTTTACACTTATGTTATTTTCATGACCAAATCATATACTTTTGTAATTAACTTGAATTTATATGATCTATGGACTAGACACGGTTTAATCACTATTTTACCATGGTATCTCTCTTCTAAGAGTCATTTTCTTATATACATGGCACATATCTCGATATGTTGTCATTAGTTACACATTTGCACATTAAGTACACAATCTTGGACTTGATAACCTCTCCATTGGATATTCCTTCCAACGGACTAGGAAATCTTATTTCAAGGCCTCCATAAGACTCCGCGAGCCTGGGATTCTCACTAGGACACCGAGCTGGTTGTACCGTTAAAACCCATTGTCTAGAAAAGCACTTACCGGTGTTTTGTGTATTTTGGACATTAGCGGCCTTCTGGACGACCGTCTGATTTCCGTAAGCGGCCCTTCACTAGACCGCTAAGGGATACTAAACGGCCATCCGCTAGACCGCTAAAACTCCAGATGGTTTTACTGCATCGATGTCTTTATTTTAAGAAACTGTCCATGAATAGACCGCCAGACGTGCTAAAACGGTCCAGTCATAGACCGCTTGGTTCCTGATTTAGTCTAACCTGAGGTTTGACCTTTGGGGTTGGTTTCCTTGAGTTCCTAGATGATCTTAGGATTATCTGGAGTCTCAACCTACGTTAAGTAAGTCAATATTAAAGGTATGGAACGTAATGAAAGTACCGTTGTGCTGCCGAATTTCTTCTGTAGCATGATGTATATTTAAGTTATCCTTGAAATCTTTTGTTCTTAATTGAAGCATTCTTGCCTTGGTTACCTTATCATGAAACTATTGTTGAGCTTGTACATTATTGGCCACATTATTGTTATAATTATGGAAGTAGCTTGATTTATACTTGAAGATGCAGTTCGAGCACTGATTGTGTTCAAGGGCTCTATGCTAGTCCCCTCGGTTGATTGTCAGAAACATACTGTAAACCATGGGGTATGATGCTACTGGTGTCGTATTACGTTGGGAGTACTTTCTTTATAAATAAGTGAAAATCCACGGGACATGAGTAAAGATCCACGTAAATTCACAAAGTACTTTCTACTAAGTGAAGAGTACTTTCTTGCTTGTTACATGACTTTCTGGTACATTCTTGTTGCATTCTTATTCATGAAAAGGCCAAATTTACTTTCTTGCTTGATAAATCATATTCTCATATCTCGTACTTGATCGTATCTTGTTACTTGATTATATACGTGTTTCGTCGTATTTGCATGATTTATCTTATTCTCTAGAGCTAAAGTGTTAATCACTTAAATTGCCTTCATGTTGATGCAAAGATACCTAATGGGCATGTGTGCTCATTACCTATTTTCTCAATGTTTCAGGAAGTACAAGTGAATCGGATTCGGATTATACAAGTAATGTGTCCGAGAGTGATTGAAGGACAAATGAACGAGAGAAGCCTTAGTTATCAAGTGTTTAGTCAAGTCATGATGTAATCTTTATTTTATTGAGTCTAGTGAAAAGAGTCAAAGATCTTATGTACTTTGACATTATTTAATAAAGAAATAAACTTAAAAGTTTGAATGAATTATTGGTGCAATTATTTTTATGTGATTGTCATGCGCTCTGATTATATTGCTTGCTCGAGGCGTACTAGCCGACTGTTCATGTTCTCGATTGTTTCTGGTGCATAATCTCGGGGCGTGACAGTTAGAGTGGTATCAAAGCATAGGACTAGAAGTCCTAGGGAAAAAGTCATGTCATAGGCTAAGTCTAAGGTTTAAGGAGCCACACCTATGAAACTAGGAAAGAAACTCCCAACCTATGAGAAGAATTGGGTAGAACCTGGGATGAGATAGTAATTAGAATTATTTCTGAGATTAACCTCACTCATTCCATTAGAATTAACAAAAAATCATTACTCTTCTCACGTAGCTCATTCGTACGATGGCTCATCGTGTTGACTGGAACGGTATGCAGCAGACCGTTGCAGGTCTCACCCAAGCATTACATAATATGTCCCAAGCTGGCGCAGGGGTAAGAGCTGGAGACCTACACCGCAATTTTCAGAGCTTAAATCCTCTACAGTTCTCAGGATCTTCTAATCCTGATGAGGCTAAAAATTGGAGCGAGGAAATGAACTGTATATTCGAGGTTATACAATGTGCCGACCAAGAAAAGGTTCGTCTTGTCACGTTCCAACTCAATAAAGATGCCCGTACATGGTGGAAGTCTGTTCCGACACCGCCTCAAGATGCACCACACACTTGGGAGGGGTTCCTTAATTACCCTCTTCCTAGCGAAATACTTCTCCGAACATGTTAAGGAGAGGAAAGCTATGGAATTTACTGCGTTAGAACTCAAATTTTTTAGGCTAGCGCCTTATGCTCCTCATCTGATTAGTACCGACTTATTGAAAGCTAACCGGTTTATGGATGGATTGAGACCCGGCTTTATTCAACAACTTGGGACTCAGAATATCCGTACATATGCGGAGATGGTCCTACGGGCACATCTATGCGAAAGGACCTTAGAGAAGGTCAAAAAATTAAAAAGTAAAGGAGAGGAGCCAAGTAGAAGGTCCGATCGGCATGAAAAGAAGGGAAAGTTTAGTATCACGGAACCTTACAAATCCCGTGATAGCAAGAAGAGATCCCGGAACGGGAGTGGTAGTGGCTACCACAAGAACAAGAAGGTCAAAGAAGAAGAAAAGCAAGTCATGGCGGCTTGCACATTTTACGAGAAGTTCGGTCATGTGGCCGAAGAGTGTTGGAAGCATCTTGGCGCTTGTTTACGATGTGGCAGTCGGGAGCACCGCATGTCGGATTGCCCTCTTATGAAGGAACAAACTCCTGGTGATGGGCGTAAGCGACATGCTCATCTTAGTGCTATTATGGAAGATGAAGAAGCGCCCAAGAATGATGGGCTAATGGAAGGTACAATCCGAATCTATTCCCATCCTACATTCATACTATTTGATACTGGTGCTTCGCATTCCTTTATATCTACTGCTTTCGCAAAAACTTTACCAATTTCATCAGTTCCTTTACCTTCGGACCTTGCTATTACTACACCCTTAGGTCCTGGAACAAAACTTACAAATTACTATCATGATAGTGAGGTAATGGTAGAAGGTCACAACCTTCCTGAAAATCTCGTATGCCTTGACATGGAGGGCTACGATGCTATTTTAGGTGTAGATTGGCTTATAGACCACGACGCCAATATAAACTGTCGCAATCGGATTGTCTCTTTTCGGAAACCAGGTCTTCCAAGGTTTTCCTTCCTTGGTATCAAATATAGGAAGCATCCTACCCTTATTTCATCTCTTCACATTTGCAAACTTATTTCGCAAGGATGTAAAGCTTTTCTTGCTTCCGTAATCGTTACCGAGTCCAAGGGAATTGTCTTAGAAGATATTCCCATTGTGAATGAGTTTCCCGATGTATTTCCATCAAATTTGCCGGATTTACCACCCGAAGGGGAAGTAAACATCTTCATTGAACTCATTCCCGGAGTAGCACCTGTTTCAATAGCTCCCTATAGGATGTCCCCCACAGAACTCAAGGAATTGAAGAAACAACTTCAGGAGTTATTAGACAATGATTTTATTCGACCTAGCACATCCCCTTGGGGTGCACCAGTTCTATTTGTCAAGAAGAAGGATTGATCTCTCAGGCTATGTATCAACTACCGGTGACTGAATCAACTCACAATTAAGAATAAATATCTGTTGCCGCATATAGATGAACTCTTTGATCAAATTTCAGGAGCTGAGTATTTCTCCAAGATAGATCTCAGGTCAGGTTATTATCAACTCAAGATCAAAGATGAAGACATACACAAAACTACTTTTCGAAGCCGATATGACCACTATGAATTTGTGGTAATGCTGTTCGGGTTAACCAATGCCCCGACAGTATTTATGCAACTCATGAATAACGTCTTCAGGCCTTATCTTGACCAGTTTGTTGTCATCTTCATTGATGATATTCTTATATACTCCAAAATAAAGGAGGATCATGAAGAGCACTTAAGAATAGCCTTGCAGACACTAAGAGAGCACAAACTTTATGCAAAACTTAGTAAGTGCGAATTCTGGCTAAAGGAGGTCTCTTTCCTTGGTCATATTATTTCAAAGGAAGGTATCATTGTTGACCCTTCTAAAATAGAGGCTGTTAAAAACTAGAGCCGGCCAACGGCCGTGTCTGAAGTCAGGAGTTTTCTAGGTCTGGCTGGGTATTACAGGAGATTTATCCAAGATTTCTCAAAGATCGCCATTCCTTTGACTAGACTCACAAGAAAGGAGAATCCTTTTATATGGTCGAAGGATTGCGAAGAGAGTTTTCAAACTCTTAAAGAACACCTTACCACTGCACCTATATTAACGCTACCGACAGAAGGTGGTGGCTTTGAAGTCTATACGGATGCGTCTGGCATTGGCCTAGGGTGCGTCCTTATGTAAAATGGAAAGGTGATTTGCTATTCTTCAAGACAGTTGAAGCGTCATGAAGAAAATTACCCTGTGCATGATCTGGAATTGGCTGCGGTTATATTTGCATTGAAGATTTGGCGACATTACCTTTATGGGGAGAAATTCACTATATTTTCAGATCATAAAAGTCTGAAATACCTCTTCACCAAGAAGGAGTTAAACATGCGACAACGCAGATGGTTGGAGTATCTCAAGGACTTCAACTTTACTATCCAATATCATCCGGGGAAAGTTAATGTTTTAGCCGACGCTCTTAGCAGGAAACCAATGGCAACTCTAGCAAGCCTCAAGAAAGGTATAACTTGTCTTATTGAAGATTTTTCTCGTTTAAATCTTGATATTGATAGAGAAGGAGAAGGAGGTATGATTGCCAACATAAGGTTTCAACCTACTTTGATCAAGGACATAGTCCAATTGTAATAAAATGACCCCACATTGATGGAAATTAAGGGTAATATTGATCAGAGACCGGAATTTTCTATCTCAAATGATGGGAGACTATTATTCAAGGATCGAATTTGTGTGCCGAATCATGATGATACTAAGAAATTGATCATGGAAGAAGCTCACAAATCAAAGTATACTATTCACCCTGGTGCTACCAAGATGTATCAAGATTTGAAAAGAAACTTTTGGTTGCCCAATATGAAAAGAGAAGTAGCAGATTTTGTGTCCCGATGTCTCACTTGTCAACAAGTAAAAGCAGAACATTTAAGACCCGCTGAGAAATTACACCCCTTGAATATTCCCGAGTGGAAATGGGAAAGTATAGGGATGAATTTTATCATGGGTTTACCTAAGACAAGTGGTGGACATGATGGTATATGGGTGATCATAGACCGATTGACTAAATTTACACATTTTCTACCAATCAAAAGTCGATGGTCTGTAGATGTACTAGCAGCATTATACATGAGGGAAATTGTCAAACTACATGGTGTCCCTATCACCATTATATCCGACCGAGATCCTCGGTTCACATCATAATTCTGGAAGGTCTTTAACATTCATTAAGGACTCGACTTAACTTTAGCATTGGGTTCCATCCATAAACTGATGGTCAAACTGAAAGGACAAATTAGGTAGTGAAAGATATGCTCAGTGCATGTGTTATTGACTTTGGAGGAAGTTGGCACGACCATTTACCTCTAGTGGAATTTGCCTATAACAATAGCTACCAAGCTAGTATACAAATGGCAACATTCGAGGCTTTGTATGGTAGAAGCTGTCGATCCCCTATTTGCTGGAATGAAGTAGGAGAAAGGCAATTTCTCGGTCCCGATATCATCAGGGATACTACCGAGAAGATAAAGCTTATTCGGGAAAGACTTCAGATGGCACAAGACAGGCAAAAATCATATGATGATAATCGAAGGCGCGACCTAGAATTTCAAGTAGGAGACTATGTATTTCTTAAGGTTTCTCCAGGTCGAGGTATTCGAAGATTCGGTATCAAAGGCAAGCTTACTCCAAGATTCATTGGCCCCATCGAAATTCTCAATAGGATTGGGGAAGTCGCATATCGAGTAGCTTTACCCCCTCAATTATCTGAAGTTCATAACGTATTTCACGTCTCAATGCTCAAGAAGTATGTACCTGATCCATTCCATGTCATTACTTACGACAACCTGGAAATTAAAAAGGACTTGACATACGAGCAAAAGTCAGCCAAGATCATTGAACGAGAAGTACGTCAACTTCGGAATAAAACAATTACTATGGTCAAGATCCAATGGACCAAGTCATGGCCACATGAAGCAACGTGGGAAACTGAACAAGTCATGCGCAAAAGATTTCCAGAGATATTTGAATGTAAATACACTCTCCATAAATCCATGTATTGAATTTGGGGATAAATTCTTTTTAAGTGGGGGAGGATGTAACGC
Source organism: Amorphophallus konjac (assembly GCA_022559845.1). NCBI lineage: Eukaryota > Viridiplantae > Streptophyta > Magnoliopsida > Alismatales > Araceae > Amorphophallus > Amorphophallus konjac. The sequence continues at coordinate 148,569,039 of CM040123.1, forward strand.
CCAAAATTTTTCTAGATATTTTCTAGATTTAAATAGAATTATTAAACATTTAAATAAGCTATTAAACAAATTACTATTAATTAAGTCTCATTAAGTAAAAGCCTTCTACTAATAAATAGATTATGCCCATTTAATTGAACCCAAATGACTAAAAACCCAAGCCCAAAAGAGTTGGCCCATATTCTAGAAGCTTAATTTCTGGAAATTCGAAATTTAAGTGGATAAATAGGATAAGTAAATGGATAATAGGGGGAAGAGTTTGAAACTGTTCAAATTCAGCGCTCAGGTTAGAAAACGGTCTATCGCGAGACCGCATAGTAGTGGAAAACGGTCTAGCATTAGACCGCTAGGCTCTGCAGATTCTGTGAAAAGAAGAGAACGTGAAAAGCTTGGAAATTGGGCATCCAAATCGCCTAGGATCGATGCTATCTACTATTTAGATAAGTCTAGATGACTTGAGGATCGAATTGAAGACCTAATTAGGACTCTAAGTTCATTCAAATCCATGAAACCTAGCTAAAACCTATAAATAGACCCCAGAATCACCCTACGCGACCCTTACATTTGGCTCACGTGGAACTAAGGTAAGGAGGTTTTATTTCAAGTAGGTTCTTTAGAATACTTTATTCACAATACTCAGGTCTAACTTCTCTTAAAATTTCATTCTAGGAGATCAAATCTACAAGGAGTTAGAGGCTTCCAAAGTTGCTAATCCTACACCAATAACCCAGGAATCTATGCAACGGCCCAGTAAAGATCAGGGAAATAGAAGTCCTAAACAAGGTATTTAGAGCTAGTAACTTTAGAACTTTTTGTTTTTCTTTATATCTTCTATCTACCCTCAAAATTTCACGTCTTTACGACGAGAGAGTCAGGAGATACAAGGGTGTGAAGTTACAGATTCGGGTCAGGACGAGCAGAGAATTAGGGTTAACTTCCAGCCGTAAATTCAAAGTCTAAAGCTCAGGACAAAGGTAGGTTATCTCATGAAAGGCTTAAACATGACGTTAGGGATAAAAGTCCCCTGATTTCAGTTGATTGCATGCACTGTACATCGAGAATTTTATGATTTATTAGGGACTATGCATCTAGTATACTCCTCATGCACAATTCTTAGCCCTAATTGAAGTTAAAAGGAGAATTTTATTGTTTATTACACAAACCTACGCATATTGTTGGCCTATACTCATTCTATCATGCTGTAGGAGTTTATACATGTTGATTTCCAGGCATGATATGTCTTAGATTTGATATCTTATTAGGTTTTCTGTAACATAGGAAGAAACGCTCTTCCTGTAGACCACCAGAATCCCTAGCGGTCGCACGATAGACCGTTTGGCCCAGTGAAACGGTCCTCCACTAGACCGTTTGAGTTTCTGATTTCTATATTTAAGTTAACCCAAAGCTTAATGCAGAATGGCCCTAATTAATGTATGATAAGCCTAGTTAAGTAAGTTTTATTCTTGTTTCAAGTGTTATTATCATATATCTAGTTATGTTAACAGAACGTTCTAATAGATTTCATGATTTCTTATGCACTTAGAATTATTTTTACACTTATGTTATTTTCATGACCAAATCATATACTTTTATAATTAACTTGAATTTATATGATCTATGGACTAGACACGGTTTAATCGCTGTTTTACCATGGTATCTCTCTTCTAAGAGTCATTTTCTTAAGTACATGGTACATATCTCGGTATATTGTCATTAGTTACACCTTTGCACATTAAGTACATAATCTTGGACTTGATAACCTCTCCATTGGATATTCCTTCCAATGGACTAGGAAATCTTATTTCAAGGCCTCCATAAGACTCCGCGAGCCTGGGATTCCCACTAGGATGCCGAGCTGGTTGTACAGTTAAAACCCATTGTCTAGAAAAGCACTTACCGGTGTTTTGTGTATTTTGGACATTAGCGGCCCTCTGGACGACCGTCTAATTTTCGTAAGCGACCCTTCACTAGACCGCTAAGGGATACTAAACGGCCATCCGTTAGACCGCTAAAACTCCAGATGGTTTTACTGCATCGATGTCTTTATTTTATAAAACGGTTCATGAATAGACTGCCAGGCGTACTAAAATGGTCCAATAATAGACCGCTTGGTTTCTGATTTATTCTAACCCGAGGTTCGACCTTTGGGGTTGATTTTTTTGAGTTCCTAGATGATCTTAGGATTATCTGAAGTCTCAACCTATGTTAAGTAAGTCAATATTAAAGGTATGGAACATAATGAAAGTACCGTTGTGCTGCCGAATTTCTTCCGTAGCATGATGTATATTTAAGTCATCCTTGAAATCTTTTGTTCTTAATTGAAGCATTCTTGCCTTGGTTACCTTATCATGAAACTATTGTTGAGCTTGTGCATTATTGGCCACATTATTATTATAATCGTGGAAGTAGCTTGATGTATACTTGAAGATGCAGTTCAAGCATTGATTGTGTTCAAGGGCTATGCTAGTCCCCTCGGTTGATTATCGAAAACATACTATAAACCATGAGATATGATACTACTGGCGTTGCATTGCGCTGGGAGTACTTTCTTTATAAATAAGTGAAAATCCACGGGACATGAGTAAAGATCCACGTAAATTCACGAAGTACTTGCTACTAAGTGAAGAGTACTTTCTTGCTTGTTACATGACTTTCTAGTATATTCTTGTTACATTCTTGTTCATGAAAAGGCCAAATTTACTTTCTTGCTTGATAAATCATATTCTCATATCTCGTACTTGATCGTACCTTGTTACTTGGTTATATACGTGTTTCATCGTATTTGCATGATTTATCTTATTCTCTAGAGCTAAAGTGCTAATCACTTAAATTGCCTTCATGTTGATGCGAAGATACCTACTGGGCAAGTGTGCTCATTACCTATTTTCTCAATGTTTCAAGAAGTACAAGTGAATCGGATTCGGATTATACAAGTAACGGGTCCGAGAGTGATTGAAGGACATATGAACGAGAGAAGCCTTAGTTATCAAGTGTTTAGTCAAGTCATGATGTAATCTTTATTTTATTAAGTCTAGTGAAAAGAGTCAAAGATCTTATGTACTTTGAGATTATTTAATAAAGAAATAAAGTTAAAAGTTTGAATGAATTATTGAGTCTTACGCTCTGCTTATATTGCTTGCTCGAGGTGTACTAGCCGACTGTTCAAGTTCCCGCTTATGTTTGCTGCATAATCTCGGGGCATGACATATCTCAACCAAAGAATATCATGATCTTGAATTTTTGGAATTCAACAGATATTTTCTAGAAACAACATGAAGATGCTGGTTAAGGTCTATTAAAACAAATGACTCATATATTTTCAAGAGATTCACATCCAGACTTTAGGAATACATTAAACTTATACCAGCTGATTATTTTAGACATCCATAAACCTGTATAATAGAAGATTCCTTTTTAAGATTATTTTCAGATTTATGATCAAGGTGTACAAATTGAAATCTTCAACATTTCAGATCAAGAAATTTTAGAAGCAGTCAGATCTAGTACAAGCTCATCAAGGTGATTTCAAAGATATACAAGTAGATGAACGGCCTTCAATGAAGATAACACATGCATATGGCAATGAAGTTCAAGACATAGCAGCAAAATCCAGGATGACTTTCAGGAAGGAATCTTTCAGAAGACAAGAATCTTTCATAAGGTAGTCATTATTAAGACTAGCTCAGGAGTGACCTTCAAGGATTACAGAGCTCCCCCTCAGCAGATGCAGTGGCTACAGAGCAAGAAGTTCCAGAAATATAACAGTTATGAGTTCAACAGATTTTAACAAAGCTAAGTCTGATATCATGGTATTTCAGGTTAATTATGAACTGAAGCGAATTTTGGCACAGGATTATGGCTGGAGTAGCCATAAGATGCAGCAGGCAGACAGTTGGTGAAGAAGTGTTTCACAAAAGAGCAAAGTTGTGGATTTGAAGGATTTTGAGCTGTGAGGCCGATGCAGTCCCATCAGTGCATCGACTCAGGACTGTCTACAAAAAAAAATGAGAGATTTGAATCACTGGGTCGAAGCAGCATAATCATGACATTGATTCACTCAACCTAGACAGAGTGGGAAAAAAATGAGCATAGATTCTGAACAAGAGCAAATTTATTTCAATGTGCAGCGACCTTCAATATGCCTCATATAATTACCCAATCTAACTTCCCCTGAGAATGTGCATGCTTTTCAAATAACCCCTTTTGAATTTTCAACATGACTGGTATGCAATCAATTTTAAAAATATTACATGCATGAGAGCAAGCATATGCGCATTACTAAACTGTGAAATGCAGAGATTCCCCTTATTTAAGTGCACTGAGAGATTATGTATGACATGGAGACCATGCAGGAGATTTTTGAAATATGCTCATGAACATTTAGACTGCTCTATGTGAAATTTTGATCCATGGTACAAGGTGGAGGACTTGGGTCTAAAGACCACCTCACACATGGTTAGAGCTTCCAAGCAGACCCTTTCTGCCCTTTGGCAATACACCATTTGATATACCATTTAGATCAAACATGAATGTGCATACTAAATGCAATGCAGTTTTTCAAATTTAATCATGACGAGGCAAGTTATGTATGCAGATGTAAGAATGTGTGCATGATCAGACTGGCATGCTTCGAGAAGCTTATGAATACAATGCACATGACATATGCAATCAACTCTCAACCTAATGTATGTGTGAAAGTACCAACATGGTGCAAATGACACATTGCGAACATATAAATTTGTGCAATCCAAATTTATTTCAACTGCCCCTTAGGCATACTACAAAGAAAAGGTAAAACTGAAATGGAACATAAAATTCTTAACAGATTCTAGATATGATATGCAACTCATCAAGGAAGAGAATTTTTCAAAGCATTAGTTAAAAGTGATAGATAGAGAGAGGGGGTTTTACCAAACTGTAGATGCCTTGGTTTATTGAACCCCTTTTTATTTCCTTCCTCCAAGGCATACCTGCAAAACAAGGTTCTCATTTGACAAACTTAGGTACCCAAGTGGTCTTGGGTCCTTTCTGGTTAGTAGCTCCCTTAAAAGAGGTTTTCCACATTTTCTGAGCTTGCAGGTCATCAGTTTTTAATACATGGCAGTTGGTCATAGAGTGCCCAACCTGACCACAATAATGACATGAAACAGGTGGCTTTATGTTTTTCTTTTGCATATAAACATAAGTGTGGAATTTCTGATCATAACCAAACTTGTTAACATACTTATCATGAAAAATTTTCTTCCCCTTCACATGCCAATAGTCCTTGACTGTATGGCCATTCTTACCATAGTGAAAGCACACAATGTGCTTTTCTCCCAGACCAAACACATTTCTGTCAAAAGCATTTTTCTTTACAGAGAATTTAACAGATTTTGAATGATAATTCTTCTTATCCTGAACAAACCAGCAGTGTGTAGCGGTGTGGCCTATCTTGCCACAGCAAAAATAATCAATTCTCTTTTTCTGAGCAGTAAAAAATTTCTTAGCATACTTTCTATCAGCATATTGCTCATCCTTCTTTATTGCAAAGCAATCATGCATGTAATGACCATGTTTTCCACAATAGAAACAATGAACATGATGATTAACATTTGAGTTCTTTGTATGCATGTTGCTAACTCTCTTTTTGGGTATTTTCTGAACATTGTTTTTATTTTTCTGATTTTCATTTTGCTTCAGAATTTTGTTTTGTTTCTGATTTCCCTGAATAGTGGGATGTTCATCCTTAGAGGTGGTGGCTACATTTGAAGCTTTTACAAAAGATGTTTTTAGCTTATTTTCAAAGGAATTTTTATTAAATGGATTGTAGCCTAGCCCCTCCTTTCTGAAATTAATCTTTGTTCCCAACAATTTGTTCAGGTTTTCTTTGCCGCTTACAAATTTTGACAATGAATCTTTTAAGTCTTGAATCTCATTTTCCATTGAAGCAATTAGCAATTCTGAGTTCAGGGTCTCCACTTCAAATTCAGCAATTTTGATTGTTAAGCCTTCGTTTACAGACTTATAGTCTTCAACTTGTTTTTCCATAACATGCAACTTTTCATACTCATATGTACAAACCGATTTCCCTTTCTCCAAGACAAGAAGCCTCTCAGACATAGCAGTATTCAACTGCTTCAACTTCTCGTTTTCTTTTACTAGATCAGTAGTTTGAATTAACTCATCAATCAAGGTCTGGTCAATAGAATTGACTTCTTATTTCTGTTTAGTTTCAGTCTTTTCAAGATTTTTTTGCAGTTCCACATTAACTACTTTAATTACCTCAAATTTTTCAGAAACTAATTTATTGTCCTCTTGAAGTCTTTTAATTTTTTCTTGATTTTCTTCAATATACTTTCTATGAATTTCATTTTCAGACTTCATTTCATTCAATTCTGACTCAATGCTTCCAAAAACTTCCAATTGTTTTTTCAGACAATTATTTTCAGTTTTCAAAGATTCTAGGTTCTCATTCTATAAGCAAGAGTTCATGCCAGTATTCAGTTTCATTTTTAACGTTTGTATTGTTTTCTTAATTTTTCATGTGTTTCAAGTAAATCAGCATATGCATCCTGCCAATCATCTAGGGAAAAGTTCCCGAATGGATTTACCTGATTATCGGTCTCATCTTCATTTTGATTGCTGCTTTGATCACTACCATCAGCCATCATGCAACTGTCCTCATTCTTTTCATTAACGATTTTCAGTTTATCCAAGATGCCTTTGGCAGATCTGTAGTCAAAAAAATAGGAAAGCAAAGTAGTGTCAATCGCCAACTTCATTAAGTTCAATGCTCTAAGATTTTCAGTGTTTCTAGATCTATGAGCATCAGTCCACTTAGATCTATCCCTTGGCAATTTATGTGGACCATGTGTGATAAGATTCCATAGACTGGGATTAACAGACTTAACAAATTTATGCATGCTGCGAAACCGTGAATCGAAATTAGAACCTGCAAAAACTGGCGGACAATCCATCAGCTCAATTCAAACACTAAATCGGATAGAACTAACAACAGCACCCAAGAGACAGGAACTTCTCTGCAGATCGTTGGATCTGATTAACCAGAGAACCTGCTCTGATACCAATTGATGGGTTAGTTGATGGGTGCAAGAAGGGATCCAGAGGGGGGGTGAATGGATCCTTCAACAAGATTTAACCCAAATTTAAACAATAACGGGCTGAAATAAAATGATGCTAACTATGACTGAAATAGCCACGTTTGGCAGCGGCAAGAATAACTCTGATATTCACATAGCAGTGTCCAATAGATCACATAGATCAACACTCGAGCACTTAGCACACAATAGCAGAAAGTTCACAACGCATATGCTCTTAGATGACTCTCAGTTCTCATAGAACCAAACTCGAACGCTTAGCACACACAAGAGAATACTCCGAGCAGAAGCAATCGGCAAGCTAATGGTTCAGTCCGAACCACAATCAAACGTAAGACAGTGTGCATGAATTAAATGAATGATAACATTAGACACTCGTTCATGCAAATAAACATACTAGATCATATCAGATAAATAACCATGTTAGACTGTAAGAAAGAATCACCTCAAGCTCAACCTGCGAAGTGGAGAAAGGAGATAAGGAATAAACGCACAGCACAGTCCACATTACACGCAGGATTTTTAAGGTGGTTCAATCTGCCTCACAGATCTACGTCCACCCCACACTCAAACCAGAGTGTGGCTTCACCTTGCAAACCGCAAGAAGCAGACTAAGTCTGCGACACCAACTAATACACAGCTTGACTCCAAGGGAGACAAATCCCTTAAACTGATCCTACTCCCAGCAAAGATCAACACCCCTGCACGAAGTAGTCCCTAGAGGAGTGATCCTCTCTTCTTCTGAATCCTCAGAAAGAACCCGTGAACTGCACCCGGCAGCTCACGCAACCAGAGGTCGAAGACCTCTCTTCCTCTAAACCTACAGAAGAGACACTGGAGATCAGATCTCCCTTCTTCTGATCACTCAGAAGGAGCCTGTGAGTAACACGAGGCTACTCACAACCAGAGACTAGGTCTCCCTTCATATGAATCTGCAGAGAGAACCCAATCCCCAAACAGGGTATCGAAAAAGTAATAAGGAAAATGAGAAACAAGCAACAACAAAAACAAAACAAGACAAGGAAAATGTAGCTCCTAGGAGCACAGTAGTTCTGGATTTGATCCACGAATTGATGAACACTTCAGATCTTCAGGATGTTCTGGCTACACACTATATCTCATGAATTGGCTGCTTTTCTCTCTTCTCTTTTTCTCTCAATCTTCTCTCTCTGATTTTCTTCAGAGTGGGCTGCTCACTCTTCTCTCATCATCTTCTTCTACTCACGAGCTCTCTCTCTTTTCTTTCTCCTTTTCTTTCTCTTGATTCTCTCTATTTTCTCTCTTGAGCTCGCAAGCTCTACCACCTCCTTTGCTTTGATCGGCTACTATTTATAGCAGAGAAATCCCCCTTATCAAAATAGCACTAATCCATAGCCACAAAAAATCATTGGTCCAAGTGGCAGAGAATATTCTATCAATTTTATCTTTCCAGAACTCAGCCACGTGGACTGAAGCTTTCGCACCAAGTCTTGAGAGTGACCTCACGTGATCTGCTTCAGGTCTCACGAGCTCAGACTCTCTTGAGCCTTCCAATTCCATTTGTTAGGAAAATAGTCTTACTTACATCCATTTGTCGGTGCAGCTCTTGGGTTGCGTCGATGCAGAATTCTTCCAGAGGGAATGAGGATCGATGCATCGAGACAGTGTAGCGGCTGCGTTGAAGAAAGTCTTTGAAGTTGTTTCAGTGACCATCGCTGCATCGATGCATCCTCTCTGATACGTTGATGTAGAATTGTGGCCAGCTAATTTAGTATCGCTGCGTCGATGCAGCTTCTCCGTTACGTCGATGCAGAATTGTGGCCTATTAAATTCTTTCTGCTGCATTGATGCAGCTGATGGGTGCATCGATCTGATCAAGATGTAGATGCTTAGTTGCATTGACCTGTTGACTTTGCTAAACTGGATGCATCCACTTCCTTCCTCAATTAACGGGTCTTTTGTCAGTCCAGAAGTCGACTTCTCTTGTTTCTCAAGTTGACTTCCTCTTCATGAAAGAACTTTAATAGCTTCTGCTGACTTTTGCTGAACAGCCTTTACCCTTCTTTTTATCCGCTGACTATATCACTGCCATGGCTTCACTTCAAGCTTGATTGCTGTTGACTTGACTTTGCTTTATAAGCCTTGAGACCTGTTCTAATCATCATTCAAGCACATGCATCTACACATAAGGAGAACATGATCAAGCACATGCATCTACACATAAGGAGAACATGATAGAGTCAATTGCATTAATTTCCATAACATCAAAACCAATGCACCATTAACACATATGACATAAACATTCCATTCTCATGTAGACTCAAGATGAGTCATAGCATTTTTCATCAACAAAAGTGTTTGTTATCATCAAAATCACAAAAGTGTTTGTCATCATCAAAACCACAGAGATATACAACACGTCGAGTCCATTCCCTTTCTAAGGGAGACCAAGAAGACCCTAGCCCTTGGCTGGGTCACTGAGGTTCGTAGGTAATGGCCACACTCATGGCCCGCACGAAAAACCGCTTTCCGAAAACTAATGTGATGTAGGGACAGCCCTCCTCACCTACACAAATACACGGTAACTTGATTCAGCGAAACAAGAAAGCCCGGAACTCATGGGGTCACCTAGACCCCAAAACCACACGGGCACGGTAATCGAGCAATAATGATTCTTCCGAACACCCACAAACACGGTTTCGCTCCCCACGAGATGTCCAGCACATCCACGGGGCCAAAGGTCGACTAAGGGTCTCAACTAGGTCGACCAGAGGCCAAAATGGGCGAAAAGGGCTGGGTTCGATCGACCTACCCCTGGGGTCGGTCGACCTATCGGCGGGGGTCAGTCGACAGGCCCAGCATGGGCCGGTCGACTAGCTCGGAACACGGTTGAAGGGCTGATCGCATTAAGTGGTCGCGGTCAACATGAGGGCCGTGACCTACCACGGACGCGGTGGATCACGCAACTGTGTCCACGACCACTTTACCTTGATCTTCTCAAATGAACGCGGTGTCTGGGCACACCGCGTTCATCTTCCAGAAGACAAATGTGGTTGAGGAACCAACCGCGATATCAGTTACGATTCGAACTTTTGCGAATCAACACGAGATCATACGATCCACGCCCCAATCACCCCAGGTGATGGGGAAAACATGGGGAAACTCCTCCCCAACCTCCTTAGCACTGGGAGTTCCTATCCAAACCATAAAAACCTCGTGAAATTGATGAATCCGTCGCTCAACCCCAAAACATGTGTTTTAGCCCCGGCATGGAAAAAAATCCACTCTCGGCCTCACCTCAGCCTATAAACCACAGGAAAAGAGAGCACATAGGCTAGGGATTCATCCCCTTACCTCCACCGACGATTTCCCGCGTCAAAGATGTCGATTCCACGCGAAATTGCTTCTTTAATCGCTGTCGAGGCCCCAAATCCGCGATGAAGCCTCACCGCGCCACTGCCTCAATCCTCGCTCCATCATCGCCGCTCGCCACCCCCACGTCACCCCCGCCTTGCCTACCTCTACCTCCGTCGGTCGCCCGGAGAAGAGAGAGAGAAAGAGAGAAACGAGAGGAGAGAGGGAGAGAGTGTGAGAATGAGGGTGAGAGGGAGTGGTTAAGGGTTTTTATAGAAAAATAATAGGGGATTTAAAAATCCAAAAAATGTGAAAAAATCACCCCCACGATCCTCGAACAATGCAAAACGCACCTGCAACATCTTGGAGTCTGAAAACTCAACGGTTCACCCTACACAGGAGTCCGAAGGCCCGATAGTTAAAATTCTGATTTAATTACCAAACTTGATACGAGACCCACGAAAGTCCTCTGAAACCCACGGATTCTGATCTAAAAAATCCTGGGTGTTATAGACTGCGTTTAGGCTTGGTTAGCCGGAATGTGGAACTTCATGATTTTTTGATCTATGGGGCTCAACGGGCTAGAAAATGAATAAAATAAGCTCATAATGGATCAAAGAAGACTCAAAACGATGGCCAATTTAGGGCATCACAAAATGTGAATAAGAAAAAGATTCGACTTACAGGCCAAAAATAGGTGTCTACAGCCTCTGGGCTCAATAATATATAGTATGTAATAATAGTAGATGGCGATGTCAAGCAAATCCCGCTGCTATGTGACCTATAGTTGCATGAACACACATCAGTGAAGTTCATAAACAAATAAGTATTCAAAGAGGAATTGGATGCCATTCACAAGTGGTTGGAAAAAGCAAACATCGCCCTTCGGCTTCACAGTGGACCTAATGGACTTAATTGAATTCCGTGGGGATAAACACAAGGCCATAAGGATGAACTCGGAGGTGATCATCCCCGATGATGGGGAGTCTGTGCTAACTTCACCTAGCACGTCAATTGACTCTACTATGGTGTCTGGTTGAGCGAAAGATAAGGGAAGGGATTGTCCGTGCTCCATAGCAAAAGTCCATTTTGAACCTGCTGATATAGGTAGGACGTTTATGCAATTAGGGGGATATGGAGTATAGTTAGGGGAATGAGGAAGATTTACCCGTGTGCTATAGCCATAGTCCGTTTTGGACTTGCTGATATAGTTAAGACATTTGTCCAATAAGGGGGATATAGATTAACGGTTCGATCGGGGGAAAAGTGTGTATAATGCAAGCAAGCATCCGCCGAAAATCAATTGAAATGATGGTTTCATTTGCTTTGGACTCAAGTTAAAGTGCCAAACTGGTAGAGTTCAATTTGCCGTCGGGATTTATGGAAAGTAAAGGAGTGAGGAATACTCTTCCTCCTGAGGGGTAGCCAAGGACTTGACTAGCCATTGACATTGGGCAGGTGGGTGTGCAATTTGCCCCTACTTTATGTGTTGGTAACAACAGTGTAGATATACATCTCCTGGTGGTGTGGGTGAGAAGAGGGGAGTAGCCTTTAGGGATCGTGGTTGTGGGGTAACAATGTGGAGAGAGGGATGATTCGATGGTGTGTGAGATGCATGCTCGAGAAAGATGCCCCCTTTTGGATTTTTTATTTTTTTTATTTTTGTTTGGATTTTTGTTGGATTTTGAATTTTTGTTCATTTTTTTGTTTGTTTTTTGAGATTTTGAGATTTTGAGATTTTTGATTTTTAATTTTTTATGATTTTATAATTTTAGATTTTTTGGTCAACATCTAACGACTGCCCATTAGACATCACAACAATGATGGAAGGATAAGCTTCTTCTACAACATCCTACGTATCTGGAGCACACATCTAGGTTGGTTTGGCCTCTAAACTCCCCAAACTTGCCCCGCAGATTTGTTTTTTTTTAGTTGAAAAGATAACTCCACCAATCTAGGAGAGAGATGCAAATATGTCACATGGATAAAAAAATCTTCTAACCAAAGACGAGGTGAGCCTGCGAGTTGATGAAAATTAGTGAGCCAAACAATGTGGAGAGTAATAACAGAGCATCTCGCTGCATTTTGAATGTAAAGCTTGACATGAACCCTCCATCTAGGAAAACACAGAGTGAAGGTCATGGTGTACAAGATTTCCATTTAGCAAACAGAGAAATGAACAACTCATTTTCCTTGTCGGTTCACTTTCAGATATGGCAGGGCTCCAATCACGTTGTCGTAATCACTTCGGTCCACAGCATGCATTTTGGACAATCGGAGCTTCCGCTTGGTATTCTTCTTTGCCAGCAAATGCTGCTTCCCTGCCCGCCTCCTCACTATCTTCCCCCCCCCAGTTGCTTCCGACCATTGAGACTTATCCAAAAGGTTTTCAAAGTAAATGATTTGTCCAACCCAGGTCTATGTCCTCACAACCGTAGATGATTGTTGGCATCGGCTTATTTTCTTGAATTAATCGAGGATTAAGCATAGGGAAATACTCCCTAAATAGAGCAAAATGGCATATCATCAAAGCTGCTCTACCAGTCAAGTTGAGCTCAGAAATCGAGACACTTCGCTGGGTCAAGCGGCGTAACATAACAATCGGGGATCAGCCCCGAGCAAACGGCACTATCACTACAAGAAAAGGCGGGATTTGGGACGGAAATTTGGGACGAAATTTGCGACGGAAAATATTCCGTCCCAAATTTGAGACGGAATTTCCGTCGCAAATTTCCGTCCCAAATCCCGCTTTTTCTTGTAGTGTATGCCATCCAGTTTCCCGACAACAGGGTCAGTTTCGGGATTCATGACAACCTGCAGTACCTTACGGCACTCTGAAAAGATTCGGGGATCACCACCGGACACTCTGCATACGGTGTCACACCACCGGCGCCTCAACAACCGGGTTAACCCGAGACTCAAAACAGCTTGCCGCATCATACGGCTCTTCGCCAAGGAGGGAGGGTCACCCCGACCACCAGACAAACGACATCATCATGTCAACGTCCCAGTCAGCGGGCCCAACCAAGGTACCTAACCAGCTAGCCGTGACCCGTGGCAACATCAACGATCAATCGGGTCCACCCCCGATCACTCAGTTTGCGGGTTTGCCCGCGTTCAACATAGCTACCCGAGCCAACCCGGGGGCACCCTGACTACAAGCCACGTCACGTGGCGCCCAACAATGAGGCCGGGGTCTACCCTCGAGTCGCCTCCCTCCAGCCCTCTGAAGTCAAAGGAAGACCCGTCAAGGCTAACCGCAAGCTTCAGGAGCTCACAGCACCCGTATACGGCCCGCACACGCGTGTCGGGAACTTCCCCGAGCACCTGGTGGGTGCATATGCTCCAGGGACTCTACAGCAAGTCCGAGCCTAACTCGAGACTCCCAGCAACCCATCGTGTCATGCACCACCCTTGTGTGCCCTCACACGCGGATCAACCTGCGCGGTCAGGTCGCGGGCTTCAACCTGCCCGGTCAGGTCGCGGGGGTCAAGGGGGCAGCGCCCCTTGTGGGGGTTTCCAGGGGCGGAGCCCCCGGAAGAAAATTTCTTTTTATAACGGGGGCATTGGTGTCTTTCGATACTCTGACCCAGTCGAACCCGATCAAACCCAGTCGAACCCGGTCAAAGCCAGTCGAACCCGGTCAAACCTCTATCGAACCCGCGTAAACCCCTCCGGGGAGGGGTTTAGGCGGACCAGCCTTACCCCCAAGGCTGGTCTGCCTAAACCCCCATTAAACTAAAAAAAAGTTTTTTTATTGAAAAAGGCACCCAGCTAGTCCACCCAAACCCCCCCTGGGGGAGGGTTTAGGCGGACCAGCCTGCCCCCTCAGGTTGGTCCGCCTAAACCCCATCAAAACTAAAAAAAAGTTTTTTAACAAAAGAAAAACCCCTCCGTGAGGGGTTTAGGCGGACCAGACCAGCCCCTTGGGCTAGTCCGCCTAAACCCCACTTGGGGGAGGGGTTTAGGTAGACCAGACCAGCCCCTTGGGCTGGTCCGCCTAAACCCTCCCTCCCCCACTCCGTAACACAAAAAAAAAAGATTTTCAAGGGTTTACCCGGACCAAACCCAACCCTCAACTTGGTCCGGGTAAACCCCTTCCACCCCTTCATCTTCCCCTATAAAATCCCCCAAGGGGCTTAATGCAAGGGAAGGCAACAAGGAATGAAATGAAGAATGCAATGCAACACCCTCCGACCTAACTGTCGCGCCCTCGGACTCCCGAGGCCTTCGGCAATGGTCGGGGACGCGAGGAACTAAGTGCGCACGTGGTTGGCTTGTTGATCGGCTTATACACGCCGAGGGTATGTCATGTGTACTTCCCTCACTCGGCGTCTAGCCATCTCACACAAGTCCATGCCCGTCGCACGAAAGGCACTATGAAGATGGTGAATACACCCGCATCCCGGGTCCGCCCGCGTATGACAATCCACGGTGGCTACGCATACGCCATGATGCCGCACCTACTTTTGACATGGAACCGCGTGCCCACCGCCCGCTCTGAGCTAGCTGCCGATCGCTCGGACTGATGACTCGAGTTATTCGGACCCTTGCTCGGGAATAATATTCCCGGGGCCGGCCTCGACTCCCTAGCATGACGACATTCACCTTCCGGAGCTCGGACCCGACCGCTCACTTTGAGCCTCATCCAACCTCCGTCAGGCGCCATCCCACGACCGCCCCAGCCACCTAGGCAGTCGGGCTTGTCTCAATCTCCTCACGGGGAGCCTCTGTAAAACACGCGGATATCTATCATATCCCGCATTGACCCGGAGATCGACCCACGTGTCGGAATTGTCCCGTGGCTTGCGCCAGTTGTACTTTGGCCTCCTTGGCCCATTTATAAAGCCCACGTGGCTCTCATATAGCATGAAACCAGTTGAACACATGCACCTGTATTCGGGTCTCAGCCTCTTCACGATGCCTGCCTCCTTCAGTCACAACGGTGCCTCTGGCACCCGACTCCAGTCACATCGGGCCCCGAGCACGACCATCGAGGTCTCCCGACGCCCTCCTCCTTCAGTCACAACGGTGCCCCCGGCACCCGACTGTCAACAACTTCAGTCACAACGGTGCCTCCGGCACCCGACTCCAGTCACATCGGGCCCCAAGCACGAACATCGAGGTCTCCCGGAGCCCGCCTCCTTCAGTCACAATGGTGCCCCCGGCACCCGACTGTCAACAACTTCAGTCACAGCAGTGCCTCTAGCACCCGACTCCAGTCACATCGGGCCCCGAGCACGACCATCGAGGTCTCCTGGCACCCGCCTCCTTCAGTCACAACGGTGCCCCCGGCACCCGACTGTCAACAACTCCAGTAGCAACGGGGTCTCCGGCACCTGCCTCCAGTCACATCGGGCCCCGAGCACGACCATCGAGGTCTCCCGGTGCCCGCCTCCTTCAGTCACAACGGTGCCCCCGGCACCCGACTGTCAACAACTCCAGTCACAACGGTGCCTCCGACACCTGACTCCAGTCACATCGGGCCCCGAGTACGACCATCAAGGTCTCCCAGCGCCCGCCTCCTTCAGTCACAACATGTCAACAACTCCAGTCGCAACGGTGCCTCCGGCACCTCACATCGGGCCCCGAGCACGACCATCGAGGTCTCCCGACGCCCGCCTCCTTCAGTCACAATGGTGCCCCCGGCACCCGACTGTCAACAACTCCAGTCACAATGGTGCCTCTGATACCCGACTCCAGTCACATCGAGCCCCAAGCACGACCATCAAGGTCTCCCGGCGCCTGCCTCCTTCAGTCACAACGGTGCCCCCGGCACCCGACTGTCAACAACTCCAGTCACAACGGTGCCCCCGGCACCCGACTGCCAGCTACCCCGGTCACAACGGTGCCCCCGGCACCCGACTACCCAGCTACTTCAGTCACAACGGGGCCCCCGGCACCCGACTGCCAACAACTCCAGTCACAGCGGTGCCCCCGGCACCCGACTGCCAACAACTCCAGTCACAGCGGTGCCCCCGGCACCCGACTGCCAACAACTCCAGTCACAGCGGTGCCCCCGGCACCCGACTGCCAACAACTCCGGTCACAACGGTGCCCCCGGCACCCGACTGCCAACAACTCCAGTCACAACGGTGCCCCCGGCACCCGACTGCCAGTTACTCCAGTCACATCAGGGGCCGCGGCACCCGACCACTCAACTTCCCAAGCACAATGGTGCCTACGGCACCCCTACTGCCCCGACCTCGACACTGTCTCATGTCGGGAATACATTGTGACGCCCCTCGGGCGCCATCCTGCTCAGTCACAGGTCCTCTGACGGACACTACGTACAGATACAGAACTACCCATACAATAACGCGATGACCCGGGGACTGTCACAAATGATGGAATTGTCCCGTGGCTTGCGAGCAATTGCAATCGGGCTCTCACGCCCCCATATAAATGCCTTTCATGGCATATAAATCATGTAATCCAGTTAGGGAGTGGATCCCCCTCCACGCTGGAACCAGTCTCTCTGCCCCCGGTTATCCCTGTTGTGTTGCTATTGCCCTGTCGCTGTTGCACGGACTAAGCCCTCCCGACGTTGCGGCTCGCAGGGTCCCTAACTCTCTCTTTGGCAGAAAAAACAAAGGTATTCGGATTCAATCCGATGTAAAATAAACACCGGTTGCTTGCGGCCGGTGGGGAGAGACGTCCAGTACACGAATCCCCATAATCGCCTGCGCACTGGCACCCGTGGAACCCCATTTATCCACGTGTCGCCCGATCTCTCGAGCCACGTGTCACGTCCTGGCGACGCTTCCCCGGTCAATCCTTGGTTCCATAGCTGATTGTCGAGAAATCGACTGGCACGCCCGCATTCCACCCAACCATCCATGTCCCAATCTCCCAGAATGATGAACCATACGCTATCCCTTCCAGTGCGTTCCCATCCTTCTCTCTGCCTTCTTCTCAGTACCCCCGGAATCCCCGCGTGCCCAGTCAACCTATCTCGACCTTCCGTAAAAGGTGAGTCTACACCTCTGCCGCTAGGACAAAACGACAAGTGACTCCCCTGTGGTCGCAAACAATGATATAAGACCGAACACCCTGAAACCTTAACGGTTAACCATGAGACGCTGAACTAGAATCAGACGTCGTCGCACCGATTGGTGACCCGCTTGCATTGACCTAGGCCCAAGGTTAATGAAAAACACTAAAGGGGGATGAGGACATTGACCTACCAGAAATTCCAAGATTTCTTTGTAGCAACAGTTTTTTGTTCTTTTGGGGGAGACAACCATGTGGTTTGTTTTCGAAAGAGGCTTCATGCCATCAACAAAAATCCATCCCTCTGAGCTTCTATCAGACTCCAAGTCCACAAAAGGAAAAAAAGTGTAGTAACTCGATAAAATATGAGTATAAATTATATATATATAAGAAATTATTCTTCAATTATTTTTAGAATAAAATAGAGATAATTATATAAGTGTGTAAATAAATTAACCAAATTAAATTTAAAATTTGGATAAATCAAGGATAAGCTAATTAGGCTTAATTGAGAATTTATTAGGGCCTAATTGGATAAATAGTATTAGCAATAATGGGCCAAAAACCCTAAAATCGAACTAATTAGGGGAAACCCTAAATTGATAGGTGAAACCTAACTAATTGGGCCTATAATCTTAGGGAAACCCTAGCCCACTTAGAGTTGAACCTCATCCTTAGAAATCATGACCCAATTAGAGTCTTGGGAGAGAGATGGCGGTGCTAGATAAGGGAAAAGATTGAATTTTTTGAAGTAATTCGGAGAAGGATTCTATCCCTTGATTCAATTGAGTTTGGGAGGCTAAACCCTTATAAATAGGACCCAATCGAACCCTAGGCGACCCCTTAGTTCGTGCCAAGGCGTGGAGGCGAAGGAGAGGATCGGATTTGGGAGAAAGGAGGCGAGAATTGGAGGTGTTCGAGGAGCGGCCGGAGTTCATCGTCCCCTTCGTTAGACCGAGTCTAAGGTAGGTTTCCTCTCAAACACAAATCAATTAATAGTATAAATCATGTTCACGTGCATGTATGCAAGATTTAGAATGCTATTTGCACAATTTATATCAGGTATATTGCATGTATTTGATGATTTAGGGCTGGTTGATTCACCCCGTGCCGGAACGGAGTTCTGTTCTTGAACGCGACACAACGAGACACCGCGTTCTTAACGTAGCCCTACGATAGACTGCGACCTTCAATTTTTACTTAACTTATTTTTTCTATTTGTATTATTTTTAATATAAAAATTATTTAATTTTACTAAACATGGTTTTCTCCTAGATCGCGACCGTATTGATTATTTTATTAAACATGTTTTTTTCTCTCTATGAAAATTTTTATAAATAGTTATTTTTAATTGAACGCGGCCCCCATACTGACCGCGATCGGCTTGCGTCCCCAATATAGACTGCGTTCTATGATGAGTTATTTTGAGAACCCTAGTTTTCCTAGTTGATTTCATGGCACGTATAGGTTAATATCATGTTAGTTTCACTGTTTATGGCATTTGAACGCACCAAATATCTAGGCCATCATGCAATGAAGTAAATTCTTAAAGATAAAGGTCATGTTCTGTGTTCCTCATGTTCTCACTAAATCCCTTATCTCCATGTTGTCTTAATAAAGTAGATGTCACGCCCCGAACAAGGCGAAAATATCGGGACGTACAGTTAGGGACACGCTGGCATGAGAGAGAACTAATCTAAAATAATACACAAGTGCTACAAGATGGAAATACTAAATGATCATTAACAAACCACAACTGAAACAATAACCTCAAGTTCAACTTAATACAACTGGAATAATCAACCACTAAAACTCAAAGACATAACTGAAACTAAATGCTCTCCAAAACACAACTAGAACTGATACACTCAAGACATCACTCCTGCCCTTCCCCATCGGTAAGCGCGTCACCTGAAAAGCCTGGAAAGGGGGGAAAACACAACTATGAGATGACGCTCAGTAGGAAATAACAGACAGGTATAAGTGATTAACAGTTTAATTACATTTTAAAATGTCATGCTACGAATGATAAAACACTAAAAAGATAACGATGATAACACGAAACAAAATTCGAAGATCTTGCAAGGTCAAGAAATATAATGAATAGAATAGTAAGACAAGAATTTACTACAGGAGATAACGATAAGAAGTTGGCCATATCAAGTCAATTCAAGTCATGTCAAGCACGCATGTAATTTCATTTCCACGTCCAAGTAATAAGCCAGTAAAGTAACCACAAGTAGAGTATAGAACAGTGAAGAGTGGAAAGTGAAAAGTAGTAGAAAGTAATGTAGAGAGTAGTGGAGAGAGTAGTGGACAGTCCTAGATTTAACACATGTCATAGTACTGGTGCCAAATGCCACACCTAGTCATTCACCTCCCCGGGGGTACACGTAGTGTTCGGGCGCTCTTCCCAGGACCAGACCGAGCCCTTAATTGTTTGCCAGGCATTGATTTCTTTGGATCAAAGATCCCACGAATCTAGACTTCCACAGTTTATGGCCAGAATTCCAAGGTTTAAACTAAGTAGCAATAACAACTTCAAGTAGGAAAGAGATTCATTTCCAGAATTTCAAGGTAAGTATAATCATCAAGGAGATCGAAACCAAGTCATAACAAGAGTTAATCGTGCTGCGCTACTGTAAAACAGTAGCAATCAAACAAGCTAATCAACATATTAATCCTAATCACCAAGTTAAGATATCATGCTTAACCATTATCATTTGTATTAGCCAAAGTGCCAACAAGCTAGAACAAGTTATCAAGGTAAAGAACAAGCTCTCACAGGAGTGAAAAAGAATGCATTAACAGAGATTTAGTTACACCATTAATCATTAATTAAGTGAGTTTCTATTTAATCTTGTATGCATTGAAATGAAGATGGTAAACGGTGTGTTTTTACACTAAGTTTACATGTAGGAACCAATGCAAATTTGAAATCAAGAGGGGTACATGAATAGGTCAAAAGTTCTTCAAAAATATGATTTCAATGGGTCTAAGTTAAATGGGTTGATTCCCCATTGATTCGGATCCATCTTCGGTTTGAAAAATGAAGAAAACGGGTTTTCTAGTGTATGGGTCGACCCTTGGGGTCGACCCCTGCAAAACAGGGTTCTGGAAGCTGAATGGGTCGACCCCTGGGGTCGACCCTCGGGTTGGGCCGCATGGGTCAACCCCTGGGGTCGACCCTCGGGCCTGCCAGGGCACCCAGTAAACGGGTCGACCCCTGGGGTCGACCCCTGCAAGAACAGCAACGAATTGTTGCTTCCGGAAACCACATAACTCATCCAAAAAGGGTCCAAATGAGTTGAAATTAAAACCACATGCCATAGGAATCTTGCTAGACATATTAGGGTCATAAAACTACAATTTGGAAACACGAATTTCATCAGAAATTACAAGAATCACAACCTATTCTATGAAGAACACAAGTAGACCTAGTTTAGGACATACCTCCACTAAATCGTCGAATACTCTCGATATACAAAACCAAATTTGGGAATTTTGGTGTCAAAAGGAAGCTAACTCGATCATGAATCCAACCATATACTATATGCTACATTAAGATCAAGTTATATGACTCAAAATGAGCCCGTAATCAAGCTCTGGCTTAAAGGAAACTATATGAAACATGTTCTAGATATGTTTATACAAAACTTCGAAATTCATGATGCATGCTCAATAGAATTTGGGGATTTCTAAGTTAAATGAAAGATAATAATATGCTGATTACTTCATGTGAATTAATTAAAGTTTGGTTGTTAGATCCTACCTCAAATCGGAGAGAGAAAACTCAAAACCCTAGGATGAAGAACACTTGGACAGCACCTCACAAAAAGCTCGATTCCTCCACGGATACCTAATGAAAATTGGGGCTTTTGCCACCAATGGATAGAGCTCGATGAGAGGAACAATTTGATATACTCATGATCAAGATTTGGTTGAGAATTCCTACCTCAATCGATGGATCAAGAAGGATGAAGAGAAGCCAACGGCCTACTGACCCACCTCCACAAATTGAACTAGATCTCTCCAGATCCGAAATTTCAGCGATCCCCACAGCAGCCAAATGAAAGAAGACCCGTAGGGCTTCATTTTGATAGCTCATAGAGCTTCTGGAGCCTTCGAAATTGGGAGTATTTGCCACTGCAAGCCGCGTGTTTAGAAACGGCGCCGAAATCCTTGACTTGACCAAACTACGTCGGCAGCACGTTTTGGGGCTAAGTTTACCTCAAATTGATTGAGGGTAAATGTTCCTCACATTGTGGCCTTCCCTTTGCCCCTGATTTCAGATCATTTGGTTGAGTAATCAGGTCGAATTTCGTGTTTTAATCTAAGGGTTAGGTAAAGGTCAAAAAGTGTGCACTTTTGGGTTTAAATTCTAAATAGATCTTACCACGGATTTACCATGGCTTAAAGCCAGAAGGAAAAGTTGTTATCTACATCAATCTTAATCTATTTACTATTTTTACAGATTTTTCTGAGGTAGTCGAATTATTACTTATACTATTCCGTAATTAATTAAATGTTAAGTTCGGAAGACTAAGTTCACTAATTCGGCGTAATAAATGATTTTATTAGGCTTAAATGTAGAAGACAAAGTTGCTAAACAAAATTAGTTCTACAAGATGTGATTTTTGGGGATTTTTATAAAATAGTTGAAAAATGACTTATTCTATTAATTAATTAATTAATCTAATTAATTTGGATAAATCTCATTAATTCAAATAACTTCAAATAAATTCTAAATAATTACAAATAACTTTCTAAATAAATTTCTAAGGAATTTGGGGTCTTACACCCTCCCCTACTTAAAGGAATTTGGTCCTCCAAATTCACTGCACTAAAACTGAGAGTAGAAAAAGATCGCTCACCTAGAATAGATCGGGATACCGCTTTCGCATAGTCTCTTCAGACTCCCATGTAGCTTCTTCGGTCCCACGCCGACTCCACTGAATCTTGACCATCGGTATCGAACGATTCCGGAGTTGTTGTTGCTTCCGGTCCAGAATCTTGACAGGTCTTTCCTCATAGGTCAAATCTTCCTTCAGTTCAAAATCCACTTGCTGAATGATATGAGTGGAATCGTACACATATTTCCGTAACATAGACACATGGAAAATATTGTGTACGCCAGACAAATGCGGACCAATGTACCAATGTACCTCGGACTCAGCTTGCCCACAAATGCGGACCAACATGCCACCTCTCCCACTCTATCTAGAATCTCGAATGGACCAATGTACCTCGGACTCAGCTTGCCATGAATGCCAAATATTCGGATCCCTCTCGTCGGAGAGACCTTTAAGAACACATGTTCGCCAACCTGAAATTCCAATGCCCTTCTCCTGTTGTCGGCATAACTCTTCTGTCTTGACTGGGCTACTTGTAACCGGTCTCGGATAACACGGATGTTCTGTGATGATTCCGAAACAAGATCTGGTCCAAGCCACTGTTTCTCACCTACCTCGTCCCAACACAACGGGGAACGACAACTTCTACCATATAGTGCTTCAAAAGGAGCCATCTGTATACTAGACTGATAGCTGTTATTGTAGGCAAATTCAATTAATGCCAAATGCTCACTCCAAGTACCACCAAAGTCAATCATGCAAGCTCGCAACATATCTTCCACTATCTGATTGGTTCTTTCAGTCTGTCCATCTGTCTGTGGATGAAAAGCAGTACTGAAATTTAGACGAGTACCCAAAGACTCTTGCAGTCTCTTCCAGAAATGTGAAGTAAATCTGGGGTCTCGATCAGATACTATATTCACTGGAATACCATGCAATCTCACCACTTCCTTTATATACAAGGCAGCCAATACACCAATCATCCACTTGGACTTAATTGGTAAGAAATGAGCCGACTTTGTCAAACGATCGACAATCACCCATATCGCATCAAATCCACCACGAGTCCTAGGTAGACCCATAATGAAATCCATGCCAATGCTTTCCCACTTCCATTGGGGTATGTCGAGTGGTTTCAATTTCCCTGCTGGTCTGAAATGTTCGGCCTTAACTTGCTGACATACCAAACATCTGCTCACAAAATCTGCAACTTCTCTTTTCATATTTGGCCACCAAAAGGACCTTTTCAAATCTCGGTACATCTTAGTGCCACCAGGATGAATGGTATATCTGGATCTATGAGCTTCCTCAAGAATCTTGTTCTTTATTGTAGCCTCATCCGGAACACAAGTTCTGCCTTTAAATAATAATCTACCATCATCGGCCAACATGAAGTCAGGTCTGCTGCTCAAGTTTCCCTTGATCTCTACTAACTCGGGATCATTATCTTGCAAGGACTTGATCTCAATCAATAATTCAGGTTTAAGTTGAATCTGAGCAATCAAGATCCGATCGTTGTCAATATTGAGATCCAGACTAGATAATTGTTCCATCAATCTCCATTCTTGTAACATGAGACTTGACAGTCTAGCTACCGGCTTCCGGCTTAATGCATCTGCCACAACATTACCTTTGCCAGGATGATACTCAATCGAGAAGTCGAAGTCTTTCAAGTACTCCAACCATCTCCGCTGCCTCATGTTGAGTTCCTTTTGAGAAAATAAATACTTCAAACTCTTATGATCCGAAAACACTGTAAAGGTTTCTCCATACAAGTAATGCCTCCATATCTTCAAAGCAAACACGACTGCAGCAAGTTCCAAATCATGAACAGGATAATTATCTTCGTGCTTCCTCAACTGCCTAGAGGAATAGGCAATCACCTTCCCATGTTGCATGAGTACACAGCCTAAGCCAATACCTGAAGCATCAGTATAAACAACAAATCCTCCTTCACCAGAAGGTAAGGCCAAAATAGGTGCAGTAGTCAAACACTCCTTCAGAGTCTGAAAGCTTCGCTGACAATCATATGACCAATCAAACTTATTCTCCTTGCGGGTTAATCTTGTCATAGGTACTGCAATCTTAGAGAAGTCTTGAATAAATCTTCGATAATAACCTGCCAGGCCTAGAAAACTTCTAACTTCTGTCACACTGGTAGGCTGTTCCCAATTCTTCACTGCCACGACCTTCGAGGGATCAACAGAAATACCGTTCTTCGTAATAATATGTCCTAGAAAGGACACCTCTTGCAGCCAGAATTCACACTTACTGAACTTAGCATATAGTTGATGATCTCTCAACAATTGCAATGCCATTCTCAGATGTTCAGCATGTTCCTCCTCATTCTTAGAATAAATCAGGATGTCATCAATAAAGACCACGACCCATTGATCAAGATAGGGCCGAAATGCATCGTTCATCAACTGCATGAAAGCTGCTGGAGCATTCGTTAGACCGAAAGGCATAACGACAAATTCAAAATGACCATACCTGCTGCGGAAAGTCGTTTTATAAATATCCTCTTCCTTAATCCGCAACTGGTGATATCCAGATCGAAGATCGATCTTAGAAAAATATTGAGCTCCTGCTATCTGGTCAAATAACTCGTCAATCCTCGGCAATGGATATTTGTTCTTGACAGTCTGCTGGTTTATTTGCCGATAGTCAATGCACAACCTCATCGAATCATCTTTCTTCCTGACGAATAACACAGGGGCTCCCCACGGAGAAGTACTAGGACGAATAAAACCCTTCTCAAGTAATTCCATCAGTTGCTGCTTCAGTTCCCTCAGTTCCGCAGGAGACATACGATAAGGAGCCTTAGAAATAGGAGCTGTGCCAGGAATAAGATCAATAGAAAAGATAACTTCCTGCTCAGGCGGAAGTCCTGGTAGTTCTTCTGGAAAGACATCAGGAAAATCTCGGACAACAGGAATGTCCTTGATCTCCATCTGCTGCTCAGGAGTTGCACAAACAAAGGCTAGAAAAGCCTCACACCCATGCCTCAAAAGCTTATCAGCTCGAAGAGCCGAGATGAGCGGTACAGAGTTATGGTGCTTGACTCCCGTAAAAGATAAACCAGAATGTCCAGTAAAAGTCACTGAGCTAGAACTACAATGAACATTGGCCTCATACTTGGCCAACCAATCTGCTCCTAGGATTACATCATAATCCTTCATATCTATGCAGACTAAATCTGCTGGTAAGTTCTGTTCACCAATCATAACCTTACTCGAAGGATAGAAATATTGGATTGTTGATCTAGTGCCAATAGGGGTTGAAATCTCTAACGGAGTATTCATCAAAACAGGTTCCACAGCTAATAACTTAGCAAATCTCCGTGAAATAAAAGAATGTGTTGCACCAGTATCAAAGAGAGCAAATGCGGGCTTATCGATTATAGTAAGGGTACCTTCGACGAGTCCGCCATCATCAGAAATCCCAGTTTCCTCTGCATGTAAAGCTTGAAGCTTGCCTTGTGGTTTCTTGAAGACTAGAGGTTTTGCCGGTGTAGCTTGCTCCGATATGAGAGGACAATTGGGGATACGGTGCTCCTTGCTTCCACATCGCAAACATGCGCCTTGCTTGCGCCAGCACTCCTCTATCTTGTGACCCGGACGATCACAATAGTTACACACGCCCTTGAATGGAACAATAGGGCCAGGCTTCTTGTCTTCATGCCTCGGCATCTTGCCCTTCCATGATCCGGACCCGCTCCACGAACCAGGTCCACTAACAGGTCTCTTCTTGGTATACCCGGGTTTGACACTCCCGGAACCCGTAGGTAATTCTTTCTTGGTGCCTTTCCCACGGATTCTCTCCGTCATTTCAAGAGTATCCTCCAGAACTTGCGCTTTCCTTACCATCTCAAAATAAGTGGAAATCTCCATCGGTGCCAATTGGTTGATATAATGAAGCTTCAATCCATTGAGAAAGCGCTTCGCCTTCATCTTCTCGGTGGAAATGAGATGTGTAGCATATCGAGAAAGCCGTGCAAATTGAGCCTCATACTCTGCCACGGACAAACCTCGTTGTTTCAAGGCCGCGAACTCTGCCGCTTTCTTCTCTTGCACTCTATCAGAAAAATACTTGCTGTTGAAGAATTCCTCGAACTCTTCCCACATAACTTGCCGATCACCGAGAGTTGCCTTGATAGAATCCCACCAAGTACGTGCATCATGTTCCAGTTGAAATGTGGACAAAAGGACACGCTCCTGGTTGGTGCATTGCATAACTTCAAAGATTCTCCCCATCTTGTCTAGCCAGTGCTCGGCTTGGTCGGGGTCAGTCGAACCAGCGAATCTAGGCGGATTCATTCCGCGGAAGTTCCGGTATAGATCACCGGTGCCATGTGGTGCTGCTCCTGCCTGAGCTACTTGCTGAAGGGCCTGAGTAAGGCCTTGAACTGTACGCTGCAGGTTCCTCCATTCAGCACGATTAGCTGCCATCTACACGAGAAATAGATTACTTAGGTTTAATCAAGATAAATAATTACACGATTAAGAAACGAACTTAACCCAAGTTCTACCCAATCTCACAGGTCAGGTCTTAGACTTTACAAGGTTAGGGATCTAATGCACCTAGACACGACCAAAAACTCGGTACCTGGCGGAGGTAATCGGTCCGAAGACCACTCGCGCAAGTGTGCGACCTTCCCGATAGGCATAGCCTAACGTTCGGACAACACCTTTTGATATACCGATTATTGGGATGCAATGCAAGAAAACCTACAACTTAGGAAACCTAGGAATGTGAAACCTAGGCTCTGATACCAACTAAACTGTCACGCCCCGAACAAGGCGGAAATATCGGGACGTACAGTTAGGGACACGCTGGCATGAGAGAGAACTAATCTAAAATAATACACAAGTGCTACAAGATGGAAATACTAAATGATCATTAACAAACCACAACTGAAACAATAACCTCAAGTTAACTTAATACAACTGGAATAATCAACCACTAAAACTCAAAGACATAACTGAAACTAAATGCTCTCCAAAACACATCTAGAACTGATACACTCAAGACATCACTCCTGCCCTTCCCCATCGGTAAGCGCGTCACCTGAAAAGCCTGGAAAGGGGGAAAACACAACTATGAGATGACGCTCAGTAGGAAATAACAGACAGGTATAAGTGATTAACAGTTTAATTACATTTTAAAATGTCATGCTACGAATGATAAAACACTAAAAAGATAACGATGATAACACGAAACAAAATTCGAAGATCTTGCAAGGTCAAGAAATATAATGAATAGAATAGTAAGACAAGAATTTACTACAGGAGATAACGATAAGAAGTTGGCCATATCAAGTCAATTCAAGTCATGTCAAGCACGCATGTAATTTCATTTCCACGTCAAGAAATAAGCCAGTAAAGTAACCACAAGTAGAGTATAGAACAGTGAAGAGTGGAAAGTGAAAAGTAGTAGAAAGTAATGTAGAGAGTAGTGGAGAGAGTAGTGGACAGTCCTAGATTTAACACATGTCATAGTACTGGTGCCAAATGCCACACCTAGTCATTCACCTCCCCGGGGGTACACGTAGTGTTCGGGCGCTCTTCCCAGGACCAGACCGAGCCCTTAATTGTTTGCCAGGCATTGATTTCTTTGGATCAAAGATCCCACGAATCTAGACTTCCACAGTTTATGGCCAGAATTCCAAGGTTTAAACTAAGTAGCAATAACAACTTCAAGTAGGAAAGAGATTTATTTCCAGAATTTCAAGGTAAGTATAATCATCAAGGAGATCGAAATCAAGTCATAACAAGAGTTAATCGTGCTGCGCTACTGTAAAACAGCAGCAATCAAATAAGCTAATCAACATATTAATCCTAATCACCAAGTTAAGATATCATGCTTAACCATTATCATTTGTATTAGCCAAAGTGCCAACAAGCTAGAACAAGTTATCAAGGTAAAGAACAAGCTCTCACAGGAGTGAAAAAGAATGCATTAACAGAGATTTAGTTACACCATTAATCATTAATTAAGTGAGTTTCTATTTAATCTTGTATGCATTGAAATGAAGATGGTAAACGGTGTGTTTTTACACTAAGTTTACATGTAGGAACCAATGCAAATTTGAAATCAAGAGGGGTACATGAATAGGTCAAAAGTTCTTCAAAAATATGATTTCAATGGGTCTAAGTTAAATGGGTTGATTCCCCATTGATTCGGATCCATCTTCGGTTTGAAAAACGAAGAAAACGGGTTTTCTAGTGTATGGGTCGACCCTTGGGGTCGACCCCTGCAAAACAGGGTTCTGGAAGCTGAATGGGTCGACCCCTGGGGTCGACCCTCGGGCTTGGCCGCATGGGTCGACCCCTGGGGTCGACCCTCGGGCCTGCCAGGGCACCCAGTAAACGGGTCGACCCCTGGGGTCGACCCCTGCAAGAACAGCAACGAATTGTTGCTTCCGGAAACCACATAACTCATCCAAAAAGGGTCCAAATGAGTTGAAATTAAAACCACATGCCATAGGAATCTTGCTAGACATATTAGGGTCATAAAACTACAATTTGGAAACATGAATTTCATCAGAAATTACAAGAATCACAACCTATTCTATGAAGAACACAAGTAGACCTAGTTTAGGACATACCTCCACTAAATCGTCGAATACTCTCGATATACAAAACCAAATTTGGGGATTTTGATGTCAAAAGGAAGCTAACTCGATCATGAATCCAACCATATACTATATGCTACATTAAGATCAAGTTATATGACTCAAAATGAGCCCGTAATCAAGCTCTGGCTTAAAGGAAACTATATGAAACATGTTCTAGATATGTTTATACAAAACTTCGAAATTCATGATGCATGCTCAATAGAATTTGGGGATTTCTAAGTTAAATGAAAGATAATAACATGCTGATTACTTCATGTGAATTAATTAAAGTTTGGTTGTTAGATCCTACCTCAAATCGGAGAGAGAAAACTCAAAACCCTAGGATGAAGAACACTTGGACAGCACCTCACAAAAAGCTCGATTCCTCCACAGATACCTAATGAAAATTGGGGCTTTTGCCACCAATGGATAGAGCTCGATGAGAGGAACAATTTGCTATACTCATGATCAAGATTTGGTTGAGAATTCTTACCTCAATCGATGGATCAAGAAGGATGAAGAGAAGCCAACAGCCTACTGACCCACCACCACAAATCGAACTAGATCTCTCCAGATCCGAAATTTCAGCGATCCCCACAGCAGCCAAATGAAAGAAGACCCGTAGGGCTTCATTTTGATAGCTCATAGAGCTTCTGGAGCCTTCGAAATTGGGAGTATTTGCTACTGCAAGCCGCGTGTTTAGAAACGGCGCTGAAATCCTTGACTTGACCAAACTATGTCGGCAGCACGTTTTGGGGCTAAGTTTACCTCAAATTGATTGAGGGTAAATGTTCCTCACATTGTGGCCTTCCCTTTGCCCCTGATTTCAGATCATTTGGTTGAGTAATCAGGTCGAATTTCGTGTTTTAATCTAAGGGTTAGGTAAAGGTCAAAAAGTGTGCACTTTTGGGTTTGAATTCTAAATAGATCTTACCACGGATTTACCATGGCTTAAAGCCAGAAGGAAAAGTTGTTATCTACATCAATCTTAATCTATTTACTATTTTTATAGATTTTTCTGAGGTAGTCGAATTATTACTTATACTATTCCGTAATTAATTAAATGTTAAGTTCGGAAGACTAAGTTCACTAATTCGGCGTAATAAATGATTTTATTAGGCTTAAATGTAAAAGACAAAGTTGCTAAACAAAATTAGTTCTACAAGATGTGATTTTTGGAGATTTTTATAAAATAGTTGAAAAATGACTTATTCTATTAATTAATTAATTAATCTAATTAATTTGGATAAATCTCATTAATTCGAATAACTTCAAATAAATTCTAAATAATTACAAATAACTTTCTAAATAAATTTCTAAGGAATTTGGGGTCTTACACCCTCCCCTATTTAAAAGAATTTGGTCCTCCAAATTCACTGCACTAAAACTGAGAGTAGAAAAAGATCGCTCACCTAGAATAGATCGGGATACTGCTTTCGCATAGTCTCTTTAGACTCCCATGTAGCTTCTTTGGTCCCACGCCGACTCCACTGAATCTTGACCATCGGTATCGAACGATTCCGGAGTTACTGTTGCTTCCGGTCCAGAATCTTGACAGGTCTTTCCTCATAGGTCAGATCTTCCTTTAGTTCAAAATCCATCTGCTGAATGATATGAGTGGGATCGTACACATATTTCCGCAACATAGACACATGGAAAACATTGTGTACGCCAGACAAATGCGGTGGTAAAGCCAGTCTGTATGCCACCTCTCCCACTCTATCTAGAATCTCGAATGGACCAATGTACCTCGGACTCAGCTTGCCATGAATGCCAAATCTTCGGATCCCTCTCGTCGGAGAGACCTTTAAGAACACATGCTCGCCAACCTGAAATTCCAATGCTCTTCTCCTGTTGTTGGCATAACTCTTTTGTCTTGACTGGGCTACCTGTAACCGGTCTCGGATAACACGGATGTTCTGTGATGATTCCGAAACAAGATCTGGTCCAAGCCACTGTTTCTCACCTACCTCGTCCCAACACAACGGGGAACGACAACTTCTACCATATAATGCTTCAAAAGGAGCCATCTGTATACTAGACTGATAGCTGTTATTGTAGGCAAATTCAATTAATGCCAAATGCTCACTCCAAGTACCACCAAAGTCAATCATGCAAGCTCGCAACATATCTTCCACTATCTGATTGGTTCTTTCAGTCTGTCCATCTGTCTGTGGATGAAAAGCAGTACTGAAATTTAGACGAGTACCCAAAGACTCTTGCAGTCCCTTCCAGAAATGTGAAGTAAATCTGGGGTCTCGATCAGATACTATATTCACTGGAATACCATGCAATCTCACCACTTCCTTTATATACAAGGCAGCCAATACATCAATCGTCCACTTGGACTTAATTGGTAAGAAATGAGCCGACTTTGTCAAACGATCGACAATCACCCATATCGCATCAAATCCACCACGAGTCCTAGGTAGACCCATAATGAAATCCATGCCAATGCTTTCCCACTTCCATTGGGGTATGTCGAGTGGTTTCAATTTCCCTGCTGGTCTGAAATGTTCGGCCTTAACTTGCTGACATACCAAACATCTGCTCACAAAATCTGCAACTTCTCTTTTCATATTTGGCCACCAAAAGGACCTTTTCAAATCTCGGTACATCTTAGTGCCTCCAGGATGAATGGTATATCTGGATCTATGAGCTTCCTCAAGAATCTTGTTCTTTATTGTAGCCTCATCCGGAACACAAGTTCTGCCTTTAAATAATAATCTACCATCATCGGCCAACATGAAGTCAGGTCTGCTGCTCAAGTTTCCCTTGATCTCTACTAACTCGGGATCATTATCTTGCAAGGACTTGATCTCAATCAATAATTCAGGTTTAAGTTGAATCTGAGCAATCAAGATCCGATCGTTGTCAATATTGAGATCCAGACTAGATAATTGTTCCAACAATCTCCATTCTTGTAACATGAGACTTGACAGTCTAGCTACCGGCTTCCGGCTTAATGCATCTGCCACAACATTACCTTTGCCAGGATGATACTCAATCGAGAAGTCGAAGTCTTTCAAGTACTCCAACCATCTCCGCTGCCTCATGTTGAGTTCCTTTTGAGAAAATAAATACTTCAAACTCTTATGATCTGAAAACACTGTAAAGGTTTCTCCATACAAGTAATGCCTCCATATCTTCAAAGCAAACACGACTGCAGCAAGTTCCAAATCATGAACAGGATAATTATCTTCGTGCTTCCTCAACTGCCTAGAGGAATAGGCAATCACCTTCCCATGTTGCATGAGTACACAGCCTAAGCCAATACCTGAAGCATCAGTATAAACAACAAATCCTCCTTCACCAGAAGGTAAGGCCAAAACAGGTGCAGTAGTCAAACACTCCTTCAGAGTCTGAAAGCTTCGCTGACAATCATCTGACCAATCAAACTTATTCTCCTTGCGGGTTAATCTTGTCATAGGTACTGCAATCTTAGAGAAGTCTGAATAAATCTTCGATAATAGCCTGCCAGGCCTAGAAAACTTCTAACTTCAGTCACACTGGTAGGCTGTTCCCAATTCTTCACTGCCTCGACCTTCGAGGATCAACAGAAATACCGTTCTTCGTGATAATATGTCCTAGAAAGGACACCTCTTGCAGCCAGAATTCACACTTACTGAACTTAGCATATAGTTGATGATCTCTCAACAGTTGCAATGCCATTCTCAGATGTTCAGCATGTTCCTCCTCATTCTTAGAATAAATCAGGATGTCATCAATAAAGACCACGACCCACTGATCAAGATAGGGCCGAAATGCATCGTTCATCAACTGCATGAAAGCTGCTGGAGCATTCGTTAGACCGAAAGGCATAACGACAAATTCAAAATGACCATACCTGCTGCGGAAAGCTGTTTTATAAATATCCTCTTCCTTAATCCGCAACTGGTGATATCCAGATCGAAGATCGATCTTAGAGAAATATTGAGCTCCTGCTATCTGGTCAAATAACTCGTCAATCCTCGGCAAGGGATATTTGTTCTTGACAGTCTGCTGGTTTATTTGCCGATAGTCAATGCACAACCTCATCGAACCATCTTTCTTCCTGACGAATAACACAGGGGCTCCCCACGGAGAAGTACTAGGACGAATAAAACCCTTCTCAAGTAATTCCATCAGTTGCTGCTTCAGTTCCCTCAGTTCCGCAGGAGACATACGATAAGGAGCCTTAGAAATAGGAGCTGTGCCAGGAATAAGATCAATAGAAAAGATAACTTCCCGCTCAGGCGGAAGTCCTGGTAGTTCTTCTGGAAAGACATCAGGAAAATCTCGGACAACAGGAATGTCCTTGATCTCCATCTGCTGCTCAGGAGTTGCACAAACAAAGGCTAGAAAAGCCTCACACCCATGCCTCAAAAGCTTATCAGCTCGAAGAGCCGAGATGAGCGGTACAGAGTTATGGTGCTTGACTCCCGTAAAAGATAAACCAGAATGTCCAGTAAAAGTCACTGAGCTAGAACTACAGTGAACATTGGCCTCATACTTGGCCAACCAATCTGCTCCTAGGATTACATCATAATCCTTCATATCTATGCAGACTAAATCTGCTGGTAAGTTCTGTTCACCAATCATAACCTTACTAGAAGGATAGAAATACTGGATTGTTGATCTAGTGCCAATAGGGGTTGAAATCTCTAACGGAGTATTCATCAAAACAGGTTCCACAGCTAATAACTTAGCAAATCTCCGTGAAATAAAAGAATGTGTTGCACCAGTATCAAAGAGAGCAAATGCGGGCTTATCGATTATAGTAAGGGTACCTTCGACGAGTCCGCCATCATCAGAAATCCCAGTTTCTCTGCATGTAAAGCTTGAAGCTTGCCTTGTGGTTTCTTGAAGACTAGAGGTTTTGCCGGTGTAGCTTGCTCCGATATGAGAGGACAATTGGGGATACGGTGCTCCTTGCTTCCACATCGCAAACATGCGCCTTGCTTGCGCCAGCACTCCTCTATCTTGTGACCCGGACGATCACAATAGTTGCACACGCCCTTGAATGGAACAATAGGGCCAGGCTTCTTGTCTTCATGCCTCGGCATCTTGCCCTTCCATGATCCGGACCCGCTCCACGAACCAGGTCCACTAACAGGTCTCTTCTTGGTATACCCGGGTTTGACACTCCCGGAACCCGTAGGTAATTCTTTCTTGGTGCCTTTCCCACGGATTCTCTCCGTCATTTCAAGAGTATCCTCCAGAACTTGCGCTTTCCTTACCATCTCAGAATAAGTGGAAATCTCCATCGGTGCCAATTGGTTGATATAATGAAGCTTCAATCCATTGAGAAAGCGCTTCGCCTTCATCTTCTCGGTGGAAATGAGATGTGTAGCATATCGAGAAAGCCGTGCAAATTGAGCCTCATACTCTGCCACGGACAAACCTCGCTGTTTCAAGGCCGCGAACTCTGCCGCTTTCTTCTCTTGCACTCTATCAGAAAAATACTTGCTGTTGAAGAATTCCTCGAACTCTTCCCACATAACTTGCCGATCACCGAGAGTTGCCTTGATAGAATCCCACCAAGTACGTGCATCATGTTCTAGTTGAAATGTGGACAAAAGGACACGCTCCTGGTTGGTGCATTGCATAACTTCAAAGATTCTCCCCATCTCGTCTAGCCAGTGCTCGGCTTGGTCGGGGTCAGTCGAACCAGCGAATCTAGGCGGATTCATTCCGCGGAAGTTCCGGTATAGATCACCGGTGCCATGTGGTGCTGCTCCTGCCTGAGCTACTTGCTGAAGGGCCTGAGTAAGGCCTTGAACTGTACGCTGCAGGTTCCTCCATTCAGCACGATTAGCTGCCATCTACACGAGAAATAGATTACTTAGGTTTAATCAAGATAAATAATTACACGATTAAGAAACGAACTTAACCCAAGTTCTACCCAATCTCACAGGTCAGGTCTAGACTTTACAAGGTTAGGGATCTAATGCACCTAGACACGACCAAAAACTCGGTACTTGGCGGAGGTAATCGGTCCGAAGACCACTCGCGCAAGTGTGCGACCTTCCCGATAGGCATAGCCTAACGTTCGGACAACACCTTTTGATATACCGATTATTGGGATGCAATGCAAGAAAACCTACAACTTAGGAAACCTAGGAATGTGAAACCTAGGCTCTGATACCAACTAAACTGTCACGCCCCGAACAAGGCGGAAATATCGGGACGTACAGTTAGGGACACGCTGGCATGAGAGAGAACTAATCTAAAATAATACACAAGTGCTACAAGATGGAAATACTAAATGATCATTAACAAACCACAACTGAAACAATAACCTCAAGTTCAACTTAATACAACTGGAATAATCAACCACTAAAACTCAAAGACATAACTGAAACTAAATGCTCTCCAAAACACAACTAGAACTGATACACTCAAGACATCACTCCTGCCCTTCCCCATCGGTAAGCGCGTCACCTGAAAAGCTTGGAAAGGGGGGAAAACACAACTATGAGATGACGCTCAGTAGGAAATAACAGACAGGTATAAGTGATTAACAGTTTAATTACATTTTAAAATGTCATGCTACGAATGATAAAACACTAAAAAGATAACGATGATAACACGAAACAAAATTCGAAGATCTTGCAAGGTCAAGAAATATAATGAATAGAATAGTAAGACAAGAATTTACTACAGGAGATAACGATAAGAAGTTGGCCATATCAAGTCAATTCAAGTCATGTCAAGCACGCATGTAATTTCATTTCCACGTCCAAGTAATAAGCCAGTAAAGTAACCACAAGTAGAGTATAGAACAGTGAAGAGTGGAAAGTGAAAAGTAGTAGAAAGTAATGTAGAGAGTAGTGGAGAGAGTAGTGGACAGTCCTAGATTTAACACATGTCATAGTACTGGTGCCAAATGCCACACCTAGTCATTCACCTCCCCGGGGGTACACGTAGTGTTCGGGCGCTCTTCCCAGGACCAGACCGAGCCCTTAATTGTTTGCCAGGCATTGATTTCTTTGGATCAAAGATCCCACGAATCTAGACTTCCACAGTTTATGGCCAGAATTCCAAGGTTTAAACTAAGTAGCAATAACAACTTCAAGTAGGAAAGAGATTCATTTCCAGAATTTCAAGGTAAGTATAATCATCAAGGAGATCGAAACCAAGTCATAACAAGAGTTAATCATGCTGCGCTACTGTAAAACAGCAGCAATCAAATAAGCTAATCAACATATTAATCCTAATCACCAAGTTAAGATATCATGCTTAACCATTATCATTTGTATTAGCCAAAGTGCCAACAAGCTAGAACAAGTTATCAAGGTAAAGAACAAGCTCTCACAGGAGTGAAAAAGAATGCATTAACAGAGATTTAGTTACACCATTAATCATTAATTAAGTGAGTTTCTATTTAATCTTGTATGCATTGAAATGAAGATGGTAAACGGTGTGTTTTTACACTAAGTTTACATGTAGGAACCAATGCAAATTTGAAATCAAGAGGGGTACATGAATAGGTCAAAAGTTCTTCAAAAATATGATTTCAATGGGTCTAAGTTAAATGGGTTGATTCCCCATTGATTCGGATCCATCTTCGGTTTGAAAAACGAAGAAAACGGGTTTTCTAGTGTATGGGTCGACCCCTGCAAAACAGGGTTCTGGAAGCTGAGTCACCCTGGGTCGACCCTCGGCTGGCCGCATGGTCGACCCCTGGGGTCGACCCTCGGGCCTGCCAGGGCACCCATTAAACGGGTCGACCCCTGCAAGAACAGCAACGAATTGTTGCTTCCGGAAACCACATAACTCATCCAAAATAGGAATCTTGCTAGACATATTAGGGTCATAAAACTACAATTTGGAAACATGAATTTCATCAGAAATTACAAGAATCACAACCTATTCTATGAAGAACACAAGTAGACCTAGTTTAGGACATACCTCCACTAAATCGTCGAATACTCTCGATATACAAAACCAAATTTGGGGATTTTGGTGTCAAAAGGAAGCTAACTCGATCATGAATCCAACCATATACTATATGCTACATTAAGATCAAGTTATATGACTCAAAATGAGCCCGTAATCAAGCTCTGGCTTAAAGGAAACTATATGAAACATGTTCTAGATATGTTTATACAAAACTTCGAAATTCATGATGCATGCTCAATAGAATTTGGGGATTTCTAAGTTAAATGAAAGATAATAACATGCTGATTACTTCATGTGAATTAATTAAAGTTTGGTTGTTAGATCCTACCTCAAATCGGAGAGAGAAAACTCAAAACCCTAGGATGAAGAACACTTGGACAGCACCTCACAAAAAGCTCGATTCCTCCACGGATACCTAATGAAAATTGGGGCTTTTGCCACCAATGGATAGAGCTCGATGAGAGGAACAATTTGATATACTCATGATCAAGATTTGGTTGAGAATTCCTACCTCAATCGATGGATCAAGAAGGATGAAGAGAAGCCAACGGCCTACTGACCCACCTCCACAAATCGAACTAGATCTCTCCAGATCCGAAATTTCAGCGATCCCCACAGCAGCCAAATGAAAGAAGACCCGTAAGGCTTCATTTTGATAGCTCATAGAGCTTCTGGAGCCTTCGAAATTGGGAGTATTTGCTACTGCAAGCCGCGTGTTTAGAAACGGCGCCGAAATCCTTGACTTGACCAAACTATGTCGGCAGCACGTTTTGGGGCTAAGTTTACCTCAAATTGATTGAGGATAAATGTTCCTCACATTGTGGCCTTCCCTTTGCCCCTGATTTCAGATCATTTGGTTGAGTAATCAGGTCGAATTTCGTGTTTTAATCTAAGGGTTAGGTAAAGGTCAAAAAGTGTGCACTTTTGGGTTTGAATTCTAAATAGATCTTACCACGGATTTACCATGGCTTAAAGCCAGAAGGAAAAGTTGTTATCTACATCAATCTTAATCTATTTACTATTTTTACAGATTTTTCTGAGGTAGTCAAATTATTACTTATACTATTCCGTAATTAATTAAATGTTAAGTTCGGAAGACTAAGTTCACTAATTCGGCGTAATAAATGATTTTATTAGGCTTAAATGTAGAAGACAAAGTTGCTAAACAAAATTAGTTCTACAAGATGTGATTTTTGGGGATTTTTATAAAATAGTTGAAAAATGACTTATCCTATTAATTAATTAATTAATCTAATTAATTTGGATAAATCTCATTAATTCGAATAACTTCAAATAAATT
Source organism: Amorphophallus konjac (assembly GCA_022559845.1). Classification (NCBI taxonomy): domain Eukaryota; kingdom Viridiplantae; phylum Streptophyta; class Magnoliopsida; order Alismatales; family Araceae; genus Amorphophallus; species Amorphophallus konjac. Next base: position 148,607,121 of record CM040123.1, read on the forward strand.
CTAAATAATTACAAATAACTTTCTAAATAAATTTCTAAGGAATTTGGGGTCTTACAGTAGATGTAATCTGAAACCTGAAATTGATACATCTATAGCATGATCTTCTGTCTTTGCATATGTTATTGATTGGTAGTTATGATGGATCGCATATGATTTTGTTTGAAGGTTTTATCATCCCGGTGATATTAATCTACCACTTGCTATTGATTTCTGTAGTGTGATAGGAACACAATTCTTGGTGAGGTTAGGACCCTCCGCCGGATATTCCCTCCGTCGGACTAGAACTTTCTTCATCAATGCCTCTGTAAGTCTCAGCGAGTCTGGGACTCCCACTAGGACGCCGAGCAGGTAGTACCCTAAAAACCCTGAAAATCACTTGAATCCACATCTTACTGTGTAGGATAGGGTTCAACCGGCCATTGGAAGGATAGAACGAGGTTTTATCAGCGATCTAGTGAGTCTGTACTGAACACGGCCTCCATCCAAACCGCGTTAAGGTTCTATTTGAGAACGCACCTGATCAGAGACCGTGTTCTTTCAACCCCTGAGTCCATTGCGGCCGTCAGTCTGACCATGTTCTCCTCTGAAGGCGGTGCCCACAATGATCGCGTTCATCAGGAGGCGGCCTCTGACCGACTGCGTTTAACACAATGTCCCTAATGACCGAGTTTTTGCAATAATTGAATGTTTTGCATGTTCCTAAGTCCAAGGTTCATTATGCTTGGCATACTTCATTGTTTCCCTTGACCCATTGAGGGTATTATTGAGAGTCCTACACCTTATTGCTTGACCTTATTGAAATTCTCCATGAATTGATCTAAGTTATAACTTAGTTCATACTTCAATGAGATCGTAATGACTTATAGTTATTAATTCCTTTCATGTTACTGGAACATAACTTCTTTAGACTCATTGGCCACTAATGAATGAATGGAATTGTCTAGAAACTAATAGATTGTGACTAATAGTCTAATCAACCATAATGCCAGTGCGATAGAGCCCGGTCAGGTCCTAGGAGAAGCACCCAAATTACTCATTAACCGTGGGAGTATTGATCAAATGGGGTGTTGGCATTGCACCTACCCAATGCAAGATTAATGCTAGACATTTTTTGAGGAATGAATGATCGAATGAATGATCAACTTGAATTATTGTCCTTGACCTGGAAGGGGTAAATTGTTATTGAAATTCCAATGTTAATGGGTCAATTTTAATGTTATGTTCATCTTAATGTCTAGTCTATTGATGTGTTGTGATATCTTATCATTGAATTTTTTAGGGATCTATTTTTCTTATCATAGCTTATTCCTTGATATTATTTCGTACTCTAAAGTTCTTTCCTTATTGATCATATCATATGATTGTCCTTTAAATTATATGTGATTTCCATACCATGATATGTAGACATATTGTAAAAAATAATTAATTACTTATATTTGCCTGGTTAATGAGGAGTTAATCCCTACTGAGCTTTCGCTCACCTAGTATTTTTTAATGTTTTTCAGGTAGTTTTGAAGATGAAGAATCTCAATCGGATGGGCTGGGTTTGGAGAAGATTGCATCTTAAAGTCTGATGAAAGTGTCAATTGTAATAAGTCTTAGGGATTTTGGAATCTTCATTTTATAAAAAGTGTAATTCTGTGTTTTGGTGACTTTGGAGTATAAACGAGATATGTAACTTTGGAATTTCTTCTAGATTATTAATAAAGTTCATTTATTTGGTGGAATTATGGTGTCTTGCCCTTTGAATTTCTGATTTTACTCTAATTAAATGAATGATTATGACTGTCGCGCTCTGAGTTTTTGCATCAGGGCGTGACAATCTTTGTGGTGTTAGAGCCTAGGTTTATTTAAAACCCTAGGCTAGAAAGTCTCAGTCTATAGGATCTATAACTTAAGTCAACATGTATACCTCATCGGTGAGAATGGGTAGAGCCAAGGGCTAAGTGTTAAATAAGTTTAATAGGTTAAATAAACTTGTTGTTAAAATAAGATAACTTACTTTATTCTTGTTTTGAAGGTTGATCGATACCATGGCGGCCGAAAGAGCCCAGTGGCGTGAGATGCAATACACTATGCAAGGGATGGCTCGGGCTCTCCAGTAGATGGCGCAAGGAGCGGCGCACCATGGTGCATGAGATCTATATCAGAGTTTCCAAAGCTTAAATCCCCCTAGATTCCATGGGTCGACGGATTCGGACGAGGCCGAGCATTGGATCAAGGAATTAGAGCGTATTTTCCATGTGATGCAATGCACGGATCCGGAGAAGGTTCTTTTGGCGACATTCCAACTCATGAAGGATACTAGGGCCTGGTGGCGGTCTATTGAGGCCACTTGCCCGCAAGAGCCCGTATCATGGGACGAATTCTTGGAGTTCTTCAACGACAAGTATTTCTCAGGGAGAGTCCAAGAGAAGAAGGCTGTCGAGTTTACAATTTTAACACAATGAAATCTCAGCGTCGCGAAGTATGAAGCTTAGTTTGCCAAGTCGGAAATGTATGCTCCTCATCTTGTTTGCACGGAGAAGATGAAGGCAAAAAGGTTCATGAATGGCTTAAGGCCTAGTTTTATTCCCCACTTATCTATGCTGGACATTCAAACATATTCAGAGATGGTCAAGAAGGCCCAGTTATTAGAAGACGGGTTGTCCTTTGCTGATGGAGTTAGAGGAAGAACTGTGAAGAAGGAGCAAGCTAGTGGCTTTGGTGGTTTTAAACCCGCGACTGGAAAGAAGAGGCCTGGTGTAGGCCGTGATTTCTCCGAGGATAGGAAGAGATCGAAGGAAGGCAACAAGCAGATGGTACCCGTGCCCACTGTTCGATATTTTTTTTGGTCGGGTCAATCAACCAGTTAATTAATAAATAACCAACTGATTAGTTGATCGCGCATGCGTGCCAGTCACGTGAGTGACGAGTTTATTGTGCGTTCATTCTGACCCATGTGGGCGAGAGTGAGATTCGGGTCGGGACCAGCAGTCCGCCATACCATAAAGGCTGTGACGTTAATTACATCCCCATAAGGGAGAAAACCTTTGATTAATAGCCGAGATAGCGGGCCGTCCGAGGCCAAAGTAAAATGCAAGAGATGAATGCGATGAGGTCACATGGAATGCTTTTTGTCTATCATGCAAGAGAGGCATGGTTCGTCAAATTGGAGACCCTCGATACGTGGCGGAGGACATAGGTCTGAAGACCACCATCGCGCATGGCAAAGACTTCCGATCGGGAGTAACCCGGACATTCGGCAGTGCCATTTGATATACCGGAGGTGATCCATGCAGGCGTGCATGCATGATGCTCGTGATTACGCTAAGCATGGTAACAGAATTATGAAGATAGGCAGTGATCGATCGAATTTATTAATCTCCGCCAAGGGAGACGAAGGTGGTGACATAAGCATGATAACGATAGCAAGACGCTAACGGACATGATAGTAAAAGCATGATAATAAGATGGTTCAGACTTGAATAGCCCTCTCCTTATTGGGTTTATTATTGATTAGGGTTTGTTAATCCCAATCATGGGAGGCGGAGATCGCTCCGAAGACGAGTGAAGGATTAGGGCAGCATAATGATTCAAAACCGGCGCGACCGAGCGTAGGGATAGGTTTCCCTGGCGCGGTCAAGCGTAGGTAAAGGAGTTTAACTCGGCGCGGCCTTGACAATCGTTAATCTGGCGCGGTGGCCTTGGGGCGCGTCGGTTTAGGGCGCGCCGGGAACGAGCCAGTTGAAAACAAAATTTTATGAGTCTAATGCTATTCCGGCGCGGGGGGTACTGCGCCGTATTAGGGCACGTCGGATTAGGACTGCGCCGTTTTAGCTGATTTTTGATGAATTTTGAAACTATTTTGGTTTATTAAGATGTTGTTGAGAGTTTTGAGGTTAATTGGGTCAATTGCTTGTTTAATTGAAGTCCAGGGCCCTCCAGGAGTGAAGTTATGAGCTAGTGCGAGGTTCCTACTCGAGCACTAGAGTTTATTACTTGTAAACGCGTGCTTTATTAAGACCAATTCACTAGAGGTAACTTTATTGATTAAGAAACCTGACAGAATTTTGGCAGCATCTCTCCCGTCCTTGAAAGGTTGCAGGGGAGAAACGGGGTCATACTCACGTGTGGAGTGAGCCCCTAATTAGCCAGTCAGCACAATGGCAGCCAGCAAACCCCAATCAGATAGGAAACCCCAAGGACTAGCCTACGAGGGGCACCATGGCTCCGTGGGTTGAACAGGTAGATAAGGTAGCTAATGGAGGAAGCATCAACCCCGAGGGCTAGCCTACGAGGGGTGAGCAACCTATAGCCTGCACTGTTATCCAAGAGAGGGATGACCATTAGGACGAGAAGCCCCGAGGACTAGCCTACTAGGGGCATGCATCCCATAGTCACCACAGGGTCCCGGAGGGTTGTGGGTTGGAATTGTTGGGCTGAAGCCCATGTTGATGTTATCCCTATGGCCCGTAGGGAGCATCCATCATTCACAGGTGGAGCCCCTTTGACCAATTGGCGGTTCTATGAAGCAGTGGGGAATGTCCCCCTCCCCGGATTATTGGGACAAAGCCAACGGAGCTAGAGTAATTCAGCGGCTGCAAACCACAAACGAGAGGAAAGAAGACATTCGGCATTGACAGATTACCATTCACAGAGTTAAGGCATTGATGCTCACGAGATTGGGCTAACATTCATGGAGGAAAAGGTGATTAGCGGTCACAGAAAGGAGCAACTAGCATATAGATAGGATGATTCAACTACATATACATATGCTCGAGTGACTGGCATGCAGCAATCACAAGACGGATCTTATTATTCTAGAGGTGACCCCCACCTTCTCTGAGCAATAGAACAATGCAAAGAGGGAGGGAAGTGGAGATCAGACCTCGAAGCAGAGTGGGAAGAGGCACGTGCACAAGCACACCTCTATCCACGAAGGCTGAAGAAACCATCGAGTAAGCCACGGACACTGCGTCGATGGGAAGGACCCAGGGAGGGGCCATCTCTATAGCCCATGGTGTCCTAGGGCATATCCGTAGTCGGAGAAATCAGGTTCGGAAACCACGCGAAGAGGGAAACAGATAGACACACCGACTGAGATAGAAGTGGAAGAAAGAGGCACGGCACCGAGCATCTAATCTACCAGCACAATCATATATATATCATCACCCGTGAACGGGGGGCTAACGCATATATTACAAATCCGGCGCCGGCATCGTGGCACGGTCACCGTCTACTAATTGCAGAGAGATTTACAGAGGGAGAAAAAAGTGAAGAGATGACAAGGAAGGGGGGGAAGGTTGGCTCATATCATCGCCATCCCCCCCTCCTCGCTTACATGACGGCAGAAAGAGGAAAACAGAAGGGGGATCTTCGAGAAGCAATCTACAGAACTCACCTAAACTTCACCGGCAAAACCAGAGTATCGGACTCTCCTTCTCCGACTCCGGAGGGCTTCAGGCGGAGAGGAAGACGGCGGCGAGGGGGACGCTCAGTGAAAACCCTGCTTCTCCCTCAAGTAACCCTCTCTCCCTCGAACTTGATTGGCTCTCCGGCTCTCTCTCTCTCTCTCTCGAGCAATCGCCAGTAGAACTCTTTCTTAATTCGCCTCTTCTCTTCTTTTTTCTCACTCTCTCCTCTTTTCACTTAGTCGAACAGCAACAATATATATAGGAACATGTTAGAAGCTTAATCCGACGCCAAGAATGGCATGCCGGGGAATAGGCTTCTTCTATCTTTTTAGGTGCGCCAGATTTGAGGGCGCCGGTTTAAGTGGGCGCGCCGCATAAGGACGCACCGTATTAACATCTCCCGCTCATCGCGGGTTAGCCGGTGAGTCCGGGGATGGTTCCGGGAGTCGCCGTGACCGTTAATCTTGTCGTCGTTCTTCGAAACCTTGACAAGAAGCCTTGTCAAAGCTCTCAGGACGGCGTATGGCCCTTCTCGGAACCTCGAATATCTTTGGCTTGAACACGCGGGTTTTCTACTGACACGGCTTTCGGCACTATGATCTGTGTTGTTAGCTCGACCTGGCTTGTGTTCAAAGCTTCTCAAAGGGTAGAATAACACCCGGGATAGTTCCGCCTTGACTGGGCGATCATTCGGCCACTAACGGACCCAACTTGGCGAGAAGCCGTACCCGTGCCGGGTAATCGGGATCTTCTACCGACAGAGCCCTCGGTCTTCCATTCTGAAGAGCCAAGCGAGTTCTTTCATCTCAGGAGAGTCTTTCATGAGGTGGCGGGCCACCAGGTAGGCCGTCGCCCTTGGTCGGACAACGGGTGTAGTGTATGCGGCACGACAGAGTCGATACCAGTTCATTGGGCAGGCTTGGTCGCACTGCCGGTTGGTTGTAAATTCATCTCGATTCTCCTGAGGCGAAGTCCCCGGCGTTCATACAGGGTGACCTGAGGCTCTGGCAGCTTGAGAGGGCTTCAATATGTTGATATCTATCGGCTTCTGTGCTTCAGTGGGCCGTGTCATTCGTCTTTGAGGCTTGATCACCGTGAATCATATTTTGAGTGCCAACAAATGCCCCGCAACCGTGGGTGTTGCGAGCAAGGCATGAGTGTAGCAAGACTGATGGATGAGCTTCCCCCGGAGTGATCTCCTCTTTAATTGACGGAAGCTCGGAATGGCCCTTAATCTGACGCGGATGCTAATCCGACGTGACATTGAAGGGGTTAATATGGCGCGGGGTTTCATCCGGCGTGCCCCTGAGAGTTGGAAGTTAATCCGGTGCGCCCTTGGCATTGGAGTCTTAATCCGGTGCGCCCCTGGGTGCTTGGAAGGAAGTTAATTCGGTGTGCCTTAAAATGGCGCGCCTTTTGGCTTGGGAGGAGGTTAATTTGGCGCGCTAAATAGCGCGCCGGATTAACAGAGGAATCCCCCCCTATATAAGGTTTTCACCTTTCTTCCATTCTTCACCACTGCTCATTTGTGAGATTTCTTTCTCTCTCTTCCCTCTCTTCTCCTCCCGCGACGCCGAGTGAGCTGAGGGCGTGGGCGAGATTTCTTAGGGGTGAGTGGAGTGTTGCTTATTCGGGTTTTGAAACCCATTCTCTAGTCCCCGGGAGGCTTCTAGTAGGGCTTGCCCTCGGAGCTGCTCCCCCAGGTGTCCCGTTTGGCCTTGGCGTAATGCCGATGGCTACTTTTAGAGGCCATTCCCTTAGTGGACGTGTTCCCCCTTTTCTTTGGCAATCTCCCGTGCTGGGGAGACTCTGCCGAAATTTTGTCAGAAATTTGTCGTGATCAACTATTTTCTGACCTTGCTTATTCTTTGATGTGCCTTTCGTAGCTTAACATGGTGTATGGCTCTTCTTCTTCCGCCTCCCGTGCTGTGGTGACGTGGGAGAATGTTCATTCCCTTGATCGGGGGCATGATCAGCCTACCGTAGTTGCAGAGTCCTCAGATTCAGAAACCGACACTGTGGATACTAGCCGCCTCCTCATCCTCGAGGGTGATTCTTTTCAATATGACCAGGAAGGTGCTGTCAGGAAGGACCACCCCAAGGACAAACATCTGATGTACTTCCTCCGGCGCTTCAATCTTCAGGGGAAGAAGGATCTGTTCCTTATTCGCAAAGCCGAGCAAGCCTTGCTAGTGGAGAGGGACAATTTGACAGATTGTGTGGTGCGGGGAAGGCCTATTTATCTCCTCGGGGAAGTCAGGAAATGGAGCGCCGTGCTTGGACTGCAAGATCTGGCTCCAGAAGACGGGCTGCTGACTAGAGCCCCTGAATTTATGCCTGCTCGGTGGAATGATTCCGCAGGCCGTGTAGACCGTGAGAAGCTGATCTTTGGCTTGTTTCTTGCCCCGTTAAAATGGGGGTATAGAGAAGAGTCTTTTCTATTGGACTGCCTGGCAGTCCGTTTCAAGTATCAGATATCTGTGGGGTGGTTTGCCGAACTGAGGGCCATCGATGCCCATGCATTTAGACCCGGAGCAGTGGAATTCACATATTATGTAATGCAACACTACGCTCCCATATTGACCAGGACCGGCATATATCACAGCATGTACGCCTCAAGGTACCGCTACCCCATTTCCCGAGGCCTATGCTGCGGCATGATCGAAGTCTTCTATCCCGAGTACAACACTTTCTATACTTCAGAGGGAGAGACTTATTTAGAATTATGAAGCCTCTCGTAACTCAATGGCCTACCCATCGACGGAGAGCCGTACGAGGAGGTTTGCTGGCCAGACTGGCTAAAGGATCAGACCGACGGAGAAGGTCGGTACTTGGCAGGTTACGCCTATCGTTATCTGATGAAGGCGTATCGCACACTTTGTCGCTCGTCTTATGACACGAGGGAGGTCTGAAAGCCTGGCAAGAAGTGGCGAGTGTGGATGGGCACCTGGCTTCAACATTTCTTCGATGGGAAGAAGAAGTATGAGGACTTCCCCGCAGTAGCACTGATGGCTCCGAAGAGGAAGAAGAGGGTCCGGCAACAGGCCGTCGCGTCATCGTCTTCGAGAGGAGGGCAAAGGGAGGACCCGAACCCCACCGGTGTTGACGCAGTCACCCACTGTGCTGCGTATCTGACCTATTGGATTTGTTCTTTCACTCTCCCGCAAGGCGACGACAGCATGATCAGAGCGGAGGCCATCTACCCCGCCTGTCTGATGGCTTGGGGCACGAAGCTGTCCCTTTGCCCGGTGGCTCTGTGTCTTATCTTCAAGATGTTGGGAGATCTGCACAAGACGCGTCTCCCCAGGAGCTTGTGGACGGTTGGTCTATTACATTTCTTCAATGCTTGGGTCTGCACCCAGTTCCCGGAGGCTGCTCCTCGGGCGTTGCAATCGGTTCATCATATCTCGCGGATGATAGAGTTCGCTAGTGCTGAACCGGCGTCGATAGCGGAACAGCTCTTCGCCATTCGGGGCAAGCTAGCTCGGGTTCCCACGGATTCGCCCGGGGTTCTCCACTTCTGGAGCCTGGCTGCTCATTCAAGCCCGTTGGTGAACAGGACAAGGCAGTGCAAGCTTTTTGAGACAGAAGAATATATCCATCCGATTTCTGGGGCCAAGTGCACAAGGCCCATTCTGGAGTAGGAATTGGTTGACTGGGCGCTGGCTATTAGACCGAGCATCCTCGTATTCCAGAAGAGTGGCATTCTGTGGCTGGAGCCATATTATCCGTTCCACTTCAGCCAAAATTTTGGCTATGATCAGCACATTCCTTTTTCCTCTTCACAATTTGCATTGCCAAATAGGCATAGAGCTGGGCAAGTATCCAACAACGACGCCCGTATATGGTGGGACTACTTCCACCGCCGAGAGGATGTTTCATTCAGGGTGCCAACCCCTGCTCGTTTCCCCTGCGTCATCCCCAAATATATCAAGTGGTGGAATGCGTAGACGGCATTTTACAGGAGCTCCCGCCGAGAGTGCTGGGCCGTTGCGGAGCATAGATTTTTGGACTCCCAACTGGAGCCAGCCCTCGACATTGAGCCTTCTTACTTGAAGAAGCTGAAGTCCTGGACCAACACAGAGGTGAGGGCTTATCTGGAAGCCCGGAAAGCTGTGAAGAGCCGTTCGTCCAAAGTCGATCCGAAACTGCCTGCAATTGGCAGGGATGACTTTGTAAAGACACTTCGGGGATTATGCCGGGTAAGCAGCGAAAGGGTGGTTCTTCAGCAAATCCCTCTGCCAGTGAAGGAGCCTATCTCGGTCGTAGTCGACTGGCATCCCGAGGTTGATAGCTTGCATCCTTATCAGACTTTCGTCCGTAGGGAAGATAGACGGGATGCCTTGTATGACAACACCCCTTCGTTGTTTGCACTTCTTCGTTCCCATGGACTCTCAGTGGGTGGCCCAAGCAAAGCTATTCTGGACCGGCCCCTTCATATCTCATTCAAGTATGCTGACGGATGGGGACTGGACCATCTGAGCTTGTATTACCACCAGTCTTCTCGCGGCCACACAGACTTGGCGTTGCTGGCCGATGAGAGTAAGAAGATAGGAGACTTGTGTTGGCTTATTCGTGGGGCAGCTTCAAGAGACAAAGTGCCCTCGCTGTTCTATTGGCCCCTTTTCCCTTTCTATACGGGGCCAGCAAGTATGTTCTATTTCTTTATTTCGGCCCTTCGGCCAGCTTCTTTTCTTCATTGCAGCATATATCATTCTCATCTTCGTGCGTATGCAGTCCGACCCACTTTGGAGGAGACTCAGCACTTTAGGGAGCTAATAATAAAAGCTCAAAAGTTGACATATTTCGAGACTCCCGAGCCGGCCCCGACCACGACACCACTGCCTCCTAGTGACTCACGGAAGCGAACCAGATCTCAATTGAGCGAGGCTATTGGGAAGGCCAAAGCGGCAGTGCCCCAAGTGACACGAGCATGCCGAAAGAAGGCTGCAGAAAAGGAACCAGCAACCGTCCCTTCTCCGGTTGTAGCTTTTGAAGAGTTCGAGGCTTCTCGTGCGCAGGAGCCTGAAGCTGAAGGTAAGCGCTTCATTCTTTTGTAGTTCATTTGCTTATTCTAGCTGCTTCTGCTAATCCTTCTTTGCAGTTGCAGGCACGGTTGCTGCGGTCGTTGGACTGGAGGCAGCAGTAGGTGCCGTGACTGGAGAAGGGGTAGGGGAAGTCCCTGTAGCTCCTGTGGAGAGAGAACTACCTTCCCCGACGCCCAGGCAGGAAATGGAAGGTAATTTGCAATTTATCCGTGGGGACTCTAGAACCACCATGTCTTCAGTTGGCTTGACTGCTTCTTGCTTTAAATTTCAGTCGAGATGCAACCGACATTGCTTCCCAAAGCCAGGGCTGTGGAGGAAACTGCCGCTGGAGAGCAAGGCGAGCTTGTCCCCGAGATTCATTCAACTGACGCTCCCAATGTGGAGCCGATGAAGGAAGTCCCCACTGAGGGTGATATCCCTTCCAGCAAGGTGTCCGCTCCGATGGTGGAGTGCCAGGGATGAGCAGAGGACTCTTCTTCCTCTGAGCAAGTTGATTACGGTGGCGGTTCCAGTGACGAGGAGTTCCCACAGGTGGATACGGAGACCGAGGATGCCGGGGCATCTTCGGCTTACGAAAGTGATCATATAACCTTCAGCCCACCCCGGTTGGCATGGAGTGGTCCCGGGCCATCAGGATCACTTGTAAGTGAAGGGGCTGGAGCCGCAGAGACCGCTCTTGGAGGTCTGAGCTTAGTGCCAGTTGAGGTGAGGAGTCCCCTTACCCTTTGCACTTTATTGCTCTTCCCTTCTTTTCATACCAGCTGCTTGATGCATATATTTCTGGTGCAGACTGAGGTGGTACTGCCAACCATTACGGTGCAGATACCTCTCCCGGCTTTAAGCACCAGTCACCCAACCTTCCCGCCAGTCTTGCGGCCTATCGCTCTACGATATCCTAAAGACTATGCGGCAGCAGCGGGTCCGGAAGGACCTGGGGTGATTACGGGAACTGACGAATCGGCAGTAGTCGTGGAACCTCAGCCACTTGAAGCCGAATGACAACTGGCCCTAGAGAAAAGTGGCCCTCCTGAGATAGAAGCGGGAGAAATTGTTGAAGAAGAAACCGGGGCTTCCGGGGCCTTGGCTCTTATTACTGAAGCTGGCCACATGGAGGTCAGCCAGGCTGGGGGTGAGGAGCAGGTATCCTCGGCTATCGACGCTCCTGGCGCGACTCTACTCCGAGTGGCCGGCAAGGAGGTTGCTATTGTCGAGATTTTGCCTGTTGCATCAGCTGCTGGCGCTGGTTCTAGTGCAAGCGCCTTGCAGATCATGCCGTCGTCATCTTCTAAGATGAGCGACGATATCTGGGCCGCCATGGATAGCAGAGTGAACTTTGAGCTTCCCGAGACGTCACCACTTGGTCTTCAAACATCAAGCGACCTAGTGTGGCAATTCTTGGGGACCCTTCAGCAGACTATAGTGGCCAGCAGAGATTTGACTTATGTTCAGCTGCGGGGCTTGGTAGAGCACCTCTCCCGCTCACTGTTAGCTTTTGGCTGCCCCATGGATGACTGGACACCACGGGTACTACTGCTGTTGAAGTATGTGAACAGAAGGGAATTTCAAGGCCGAGAGGTCGCTGATCAACTGACGGCCATAACATTGGAACGGGCTGAATGCCGGACTGCTCTCGCCTCTTTGAGAGGGACTGCGGTGCAGATGAGATATGTCGTCAGTACTTCTTCACAGCGCCGAACTTTCCTTGTAGCCCGGATGGCAGAGCTGCAAGCTGAGCTTTCCAGGGCCGAGGCCGAGCTTCAAGAGACCGGGCGTCTGGAAGCCCAGTGTATAGAGGAAGCGGAGATGGCCGAAGGACGAGCCGCTTCTCTCGAAGAGAAGCTATCCCAACTGGAGGCCGTCGAGTCTCGACTGCAACAGCTGACCCGCCACCCTTCCTTGGGTATTTTAGAGCTAGAGGACATCTTCCGACGCCCGCTGCAGTAGTCTCTTCCATTTGCCTTTTTGTCTTGTTGGGCTTTATGTACCCCGGGGTATACCGCGAGTAACCTGTATCTTGCTGCTTCCTAGGAATGAAACATCTTTATTTTTCCGTGAAACCACGACTTCATTCTCCTTTACTTTGTACTCTTTTATTCGCATGTTAGCTTAGTCCGAGTATGCAAGTTACTAGGGCAGGAGAGCGCTCATGCCTTCAACGAAGGGGTGAGGCGTTCGCTCCACCGCGTCGTAACTATCCTCGGGGCCAAACTATGACTGATGTAGGCAGAAAGTCGGGAGGACAAGGGTATAGAGGCCTCTTAAGACCGGGGGATACGGTCAGAAGGCTTATCAGCCAGACTCGCCGATGGTGACGGGAACTAAGGGTAGGGTTTGCTCATCGGCATGGGTTGCATGCCGAAGCAAAGGCGGCTTGTTGGTTGATGAGGACAAAAAGTCCAGGTTAAAGGGGATGTCGGCCGGTCTTGCCGATGATGGCAAGGGTTAAAAGTAGGTCGACCGATCTTGCCAATGGTGACAAAGGTCGCAAGGAGGTTGATCAATCCCACCGATGACGACAAAGGTCAGAAGTAGGTTGACCGATCTTACCGATGGTGACGAGGGTCAGAAGTAAGTCAACCGGTCTCGCCGATGATGACAAGGGTCAGAAGTAAGTCGACCGGTCTTTTCGATGATGACAAGGGTCGAAAGGAAGTTGACCGATCTCGCCAATGGTGACAAGGGTCAAAAGGATATCGACCGGTCCTGCCGATGATGACATGGGTCAAAAGGAAGTTGACCGATCTTGCCTATGGTGACAAGGGTCAAAAGTAAGTTGACCGATCTCGCCGATGGTGATGAGGGTCGCAAGGATATCGGCTGGTCCTGCCGATGATGACAAGGGTCAAAAGGAAGTATGTCGACCGATCTTGTCGATGATGACAAGGGTCGAAAGGAAGTTGACCGATCTCGCCGATGGTGACAAGGGTCAAAAGGATATCGACCGGTCCTGCCGATGATGACAAGGGTCGAAAGGATATTGATCGGTCCTGCCGATGATAACATGGGTCGAAAGGAAGTATGTCGACCGATCTTGTCGATGATGACAAGGGTCGAAAAGAAGTTGACCGATCTCGCCGATGGTGACAAGGGTCAGAAGTAAGTTGACCGATCTTGTCGATGGTGACGAGGGTCGTAAGGATATCGACTGGTCCTGCCGATGGTGACGAGGGTCGTAAGGATATCGACTGGTCCTGCCGATGATGACAAGGGTCAGAAGTAAGTCGACCAGTCTTGCGATGATGACAAGGGTCGAAAGGAAGTTGATCGATCTCGCCGATGGTGACAAGGGTCAAAAGGATATCGACCGGTCCTGCTGATGATGACAAGGGTCGAAAGGATATTGACCGGTCCTGCCGATGATGACAGGGGTCGAAAGGAAGTATGTCGACCAATCTTGCTAATGATGACAAGGGTCAAAAGGAAGTCGAGAACTTTTAAAACGTCACTTTACTAACTTAAGCGCCCTTTCAGGTTTTCGCTGAAGCCAGCCCCCTCTTACTTTTGTGATGGGGACATCAACGACAGCCCGCTCACATTGTGTTTACATTTTCATCCTTTTATATTTGTATGTATACCCTTGTGATATATGGGTACACAATAGTAGGTCTTAGTGGGTTTATTTGAAAAGGGCCATTGGGTATTTTTGCAAAAGTGCATGTAGGCCCTGCAGGGGCCCCCTCCCTCCTCCTTATTGGTCCACTTGGACTCCCGGGCCCAAGGGGGCTGGTCCATGGTCCAACCTTGGACTTGGACCTAGATTTAATTAAAGAAGACAAATCAAATTTGTCCTCTTAAAGGGGGGGGCGAACCATATAGTTTATTAGGCTTTTATTGTGGTTGTTCAAACCACATCCCAGCCCTTCATTCATCAACCCTTGATCCAAGGGTCTAGAATTAGTTAGAGACCTAGCCTATATAATGTTGTATTTTCATGAGAAATTCAATGGAAAAAATCAGAATTTTATGTGTAAGCCTTGGAGCTTGGTGCGCCCCTTGCCTCTCCCCTGCTGTTCTTCCTTCCCGAACCCCAGATCTAGAGTGTATCCCTCTTCTATCATCCCCTCTCAACCTCTGGTGATCGTATGTGCCGCCGCCGCAGCCGTTCGTGCCGCCTTCGAGCCGCCGTGGAAACGCCATCAAGTTTCTGTCCTGTTGGACAGAGGTGTAGTTCGAGAATTCCTGAAGCCAGCCACGAGTTCTGATCGATTTGAAATTTTGAGGGTTGGTTCCTATCTTCTAGCCCCTTCTCCACAAAAACATTGAGGTTCAAAATCCACCGTTTCATATCCTTACCATTTCGTTCAACTCTCAATCTTAGATCTGTTCTGTCACTGTCTACAGTGACAGTAGCCTTGAGTTTCATGTCTTAGGTCCACTTTTTGATTTATTTTGGTTTGCCCAATTTTACTGGAGGTTACACCCATCCACCCCTTCATCCACAATTTTCCCAATTTTTGGTTCGTCCATTTCATATTTTCTAAAAATCGTTCTCACTCCCAGCTACAGTTCTGTCCCCCTGATCCCAGATCCGACCTTCGTCCACTAAACAAATCACAGAAAATCATAGATACATCCAAACGGGTCCAAACTAATTTTTATGTCTTGAAAGCTCAAATTCCAACAACTTTGCTGAAGAACACAACCCCTGATTCAAACGTCTCCCTCGCGGTCAAAGGCAATCCACAGGGAAGTTCTCTGCTGACCTGTGATTTCAGGAACTGTACAATAGAAGATTGAAAATTCCATAAGTCAAGATATGAGCAGATCCAGGCCAGATCTTTAGTCCTAGGTTGAAGAACTTTAAGCTAGCTTTCCAACGGCACCAGTCTCGTGTCGATCCGACGTCGGGGCTGATCGCAGCGTCCATTCTCGCCGGAGCGCGCGCTGCAAAATAGCAACCACCAGTCCGTGGACAGCAAACCCGACGGGTGCCGATCGGAACCACCCGACCCCCGGGTGACGTTCCGGTGTGCCGCCAGCCCAGGGAACACTTCCCTAAGTGTCCACACTACAGCGGCGCCACCGGGTCCCACACGACCCCTCCAGACAGCACGTGGGCCCCACGGTCGTGATCACGCGTGTAGCCGAATCAACACACGAAGCTGCCCGTCATCCCGAATTCGGTCCTCCCGGGCCCCTGGTGTCACCCTTTACCTCCCTGCGTGGAGTGGGCATATTTCCATTGCTGTAATATTCATGTATTAACTGTCCCGGGAGCACGAGTTCGGCCGGGCCCGTCGTCCCCACGCCGAGCGCGTGGAGGTATCGCATTCGCTCCCTTACTTGGCATTTTGCTTAATTTTCATCTATACTTGCCTATGCCACTGCTACAGAGCTTGATAGGGTAATTAGCTCGCTTTCTATTTATATCACCGCTGCTGTGAGAGAGAGCGTTACCGTCCCGTGACCCGATCCGGGCACAAGTGAGAGCTGACCACCCTAGCTCACAGCCGGTTTCTCAACCGCGCACATCCGACGCTTCCCTCGTTAAGGGGCAGTCACGAGCTTGTCGTGTCCGTGGTCTCGTCCCGCATCATTTTGCCCACGCTCCCTTTCGGGTTTTCATGTGACGGGGTATCCGATTTTACCTGCGACACCCTTTCGGGTTCTCGCCACAGCCGGATTATAGCCATTTTTGCCCTTGTCCTGATGTAGGAACAAGTCCGGCAAGGCACCTCTATTTTAAGCCTCATTTTTTTCTTCTTCTTTTTTTTCTTCTTTCTTTTTTTGATTCACGGAACGAATCCGGGATGAACGTGGGCTTGTTTGTTAGTAACGGACGAGGAGGTCCGAGCTAACTGGACGCCGATTAGCCTCACCGAGGATGGCGAGGGCCGATCACAGGTTTGTTCATCGACACTGGTTTGAATGTCGAAGCTAAAGTAGATTCATTAACAAGGACGGAAGGTCCAAGTTAAGAAAATACCGATCGGTCTTATCGATGATGGCAGGGGCCGAGAGGGGTTCATCCATTGGCATTGGACGAATGCCGTAGCAAAGGATAGGCTTATTAACGAGGACGTAAGGTCCAGGTTAAGGAAAAAAAATGTTAACCGGTCTGATGTGACACCACCTTGGGTGGTAATCACAAGGCCAATACACCTTGGACCTATGACTCGCAAGCAAGCAACTTTTGATGATGAAACTACTCGGGCGAGCTCACTCGCTTAGCGGACACTATTGCCCGTGGGCAAATTAGCAATGGTGGGGAGGGTCCAAAGTGGGACCTTGAAGTTCTGAGGCTAGGCTTCGCTTTGGTTGACCCCCTAAGGGGCTGGGATACCCAATTTTGTGGGCGGCCAGCATGCCAAAGGCATGGGTTGTAGGGTCGCTCTCACCTCACTCCGCGGTGGCCACTCAATTGGAGGGAAATTTGGATCAAGCACTCACTTACCGTCCGACAGAGCTAAAGACAATACTAAATAAGCATGAATAAACCAGCGAGGGATGTGTCCCGTAACTCACCTGATTGGTGTGAGAACACCGATCCCGGTCGATAGACGAGGGCGAGCGGGGAGGCATGGATACGCACCCGCACGCCGCGCCGATGCCGCTTGACCCTGTTTAAGTGCTTACAACACTACGCCTCTCGCAGGAGGGGGATCTTGGGGTGGGGGTTAACTGTGAATACATCCAAAACTACCTCCACACAGGGAGGGGCCTTCAGCCAGCCAAGCAAAAAGAGGAAAAATCGGGCTAGAAACAAAGAATGGTGGCCGATGTCGATTATGTCCACTCTCTGCGATTCAGGATAGGCAGTTGGTTCTCTAGATGCTGCAGCCACTCCCGAATTTTTCCGATGACGAAACCAGTTGGAGATTTCTTGTAGCTGGGCCGGGATGATGCCTGAATTTTGGTAATTTCGTCGGGCGCATGCGCTGGTCGAAGTAGGAGCTTGAACAGGAGAATAGGTTGACAGTTCTGACTACTTCAGGAACTCAGCAGCAGGAAGCAGAAGATGCCACGACCGCTCCTAAACTCAGAATGAGGCGCCGCCAGAGTCGAAGGAACCGTATGTGAGTCCTCTTCGTAACAAGATTGGCGAGGATGCCGTTCGTTGTCGGAGCAGACCGGTAGGCTTGGAACACTGAGGAGGGGTTGGTGCAGACTGAGTGGAGGCAGAACCGCGCACCCAGGGAGTAAAAATGATAACTCTCAGGTCCGGTCGCCAAACTGGGCTCTGCTTCTTGGGGATGATAGAAGACTCGTAGTAGAAGATTTTTTTAGAGGAACTCTTGATCAGATTCCTAACAGGTTCGTCATAGTCGAGCTTCCACTCCGGCTCTGGTCTCCTGCCAGGGAGGCTTTGCGCAGTCGATGAAGAAAGGGCCTCCCGATCAGCACGGTGCTCGGATGAGGACGAAACCACCTCGCTTGGAAAGCTCTCTAGATGACCTTTCCAGAGATATATGGTACACCTCCTGAAGCCTCACTATGATGCCGTGGAACTCTCTGCAATCTGCGGGTGGTCTGCTGCTTGCGAACCAGAATAGGGCCCGGTAGGGAGTGGAGGTAAGAGAGGGGAGAATGGGGAAGGAGGGCTGATGGTTGGCTGTGGGTGCGCCCCAGGTGGTGGGGGGTGATGGGGAGGGGAGGGGAGCAGTTAGAAAGGGGAGGGAAATTCAAATTTGGCCTAGGGTTTGAGCCCCTTCAGCCTTGGGGAGATGGAAGGGTGCTTAGGAAAGGGTAGTGGGTGGTTGGGGGTTGGAGGGTGGCTTAGAGATTGGTGGGTTCTATCTTGGGGGTTGGGGGGACTTGAATGAGGGTATGGGGAAAGGGGGAATATTAATGAAGAGTGAATGGGATGAGAGAGAAGAAATTTCAAAATTTGGGGGTAGGGAAGAGAGAGAGAGCGGGGGGACCCCTTAGAGAGAGAGTGAGAGTGAGAGAGAGGGGAATCCACCCCTTAGAGAGAGAGAGGGAGAGAGAGATGGAGAATCCACTCCAATTGCACTAGAACACTCAATTTTTGATTGACCAACAGATTACATATGAGGGAGTGGGGTGGCCTATTTATAGGCACTCATATTTTCCTAGGACTAAAATGACCCTGACTAAATAACTAATGACCAAAGTAGTCCAAGGGAGGGTGCCCCTGGGCCAAGCCCACTAGTTGGGCCCAAATGACTATCAAACTAACCCATTAACCTATTAACTGACTCAAATAAAAAAGATTACACATCTATGACTCAAATAAGATGAAAATTACATGCTACTACTCAAAATTAAGTGATGGAGATGATGATGCACCAATGGCGAGTAACCGGAGTCTCGAAAAAGATGGAATGACTGGGGATGTCCCCATCACGGTCTTGCCGATGATGGCAAGGGTCAAGCACAAGTTTATTCATCGACATTGGTTAAATGTCGAAGCAAGAATAGGTTCATCGACAAGGACGGAGGGTCCAAGTTAAAAAGTTGATCGGTCTCGTTGATGATGGCAAGGGTCGCAAGGATGGGGACCGATCTTGCCGATGATGACAAGGGTCAAATAGTGTTGAGGAAAAGGGTCTCCGGTGGGACTTATGGTGCTCATCCCTTCTGGAGTTTCATTGAGATAAGGGTGAAGAGGCACTTTGAATTACCACATTACTAGCTTAAGTGCCCTTTCGGGTTTTCACCGAAGCCAGCCCCCTCTTGCTTTTACCCACACGCCCTTTCGGGTTTTCATGTGGCGGGGTACCCGATTTTGCCTGTGGCGCCCTTTCGGGTTTTCGCCACAGCTGAGTTATAGCCATTTTTGCCCTCGTCCTAACGTAGGAACAAGGCCGGCGGGGCACCTCTATTTTAAGCTCCATTTTTCTTTCTCTTTTTTTTTGACTCATATAACGGGAGGACGCTAAGAGGGTCGTCCAGGACACGAGGCCTTGTGCCGAGAAAAAAGGTGGGGTTTATTCGTCAGCAAGGAGGCAATGCTAACGCAAGAGATAGATTCGTGCCGATTCGGGCGTAGGGCCCGTAATGGCAATGTTGTAAAAGAGTTGGCTAGGACACGAAGTTTTACGCCGGAACAGGGGTTTATTCGTCAGCAAGAAGGCAATGCTAACGCAAAGGATAGATCTATGTCGATTCGGGCGTAAGGCCGGTAATGGCAATGTTGTAAAAGAGTCGGCTAGGACACGAAGTCTTGCGCCAAAAAAAGGGGGGTTTATTCGTTAGCGAGAAGGTAATGCTAACGTAAAGGATAGATCTATGCCGATTCGGGTGTAAGGCCCGTAATGGCAATATTGTAGAAGAGTTGGCTAGGACTCAAAGTCTTGCACCAAAAATGGAGTTTATTCGTTAGCAAGAAGGAAATGCTAACGCAAAGGATAGATTTTATGCCGATTTGGGCGTAAGGCCCGCAATGGCAATGTTGTATTGTATGCTATTATTTATATATATATACATGTATATCCTTGGGAGCTCGGCCAGGGTGGAGTGTCACTAGACCAAGGTGGGAAGAGCTCGGCCAGGGCGGAGTGCCACTAGGCTAAGGTGGGTAGAACTTAGCTAGGGCGGAGTGCCACTAGACTAAGGTAGGAAGAGCTCGGCCAGGGCGGAATGCCACTAGACCAAGGTAGGTAGAACTTAGCTAGGGCGGAGTGCCACTAGACTAAGGCAGGGAGGAACTTAGCTAGGGCGGAGTGCCACTAGACTAAGGTAGGAAGAGCTCAGCCAAGGCGGAATGCCACTAGACCAAGGTAGGTAGAATTTAGCTAGGGCGGAGTGCCGCTAGATTAAGGCAGGGAGAGCTCAGCCAGGGCGGAGTGCCACTAGACCAAGGTATGTAGAACTTAGCTAGGGCGGAGTGCCACTAGACTACGGTAGGGAGAGCTCGGCCAGGGTGGAGTGCCACTAGACCAAGGTAGGTAGAACTTAGCTAGGGCAGAGTGCCACTAGACTAAGGTAGGGAGGAACTTAGCTAGGGCGGAGTGCCACTAGACTAAGGTAGGAAGAGCTCGGCCAGAGCAGAATGCCACTAGACCAAGGTAGGTAGAATTTAGCTTAGGGCGGAGTGCCGCTAGACTAAGGTAGGTAGAACTTGGCTAGGGTGGAGTGCCACTAGACCAAGGTAGGTAGAACTTAGTCAGGGCGGAGTGCCGCTAGACTAAGGCAGGTAGGACTTAGCTAGGGCGGAGTGCCACTAGACTAAGGCAGGGAAGAACTTAGCTAGGGCGGAGTGCCACTAGACTAAGGTAGGAAGAGCTCGGCCAGGGTGGAATGCCACTAGACCAAGGTAGGTAGAACTTAGCTAGGGCGGAGTGCCACTAGACTAAGACAGGGAGAGCTCGGCCAGGGCGGAGTGCCACTGGACCAAGGTAGGTAGAACTTAGCTAGGGCAGAGTGCCATTAGACTAAGGCAGGGAGAGCTCGGCCAAGGCGGAGTGCCACTAGACCAAGGTAGGTAGAACTTAGTCAGGGCGGAGTGTCGCTTGACTAAGGTAGGTAGAACTTAGCTAAGGTGGAGTGCCACTAGACTAAGGTAGGAAAGAACTTAGCTAGGGCGGAGTGCCACTAGACTAAGGTAGGAAGAGCTCGGCCAGGGCGGAATGCTACTAGACCAAGGTAGGTCTTGGTCATTCTGAGAAGGCCGGTTGAGCTGCGTGATACAACTTCAAGTGTTTTCCATTAAGGGGAGAGAACTGTATGACTCCTTTGTGATCTACAAGGACGTACGCACCCCCTTCATATACTCGGTGGACGACATATGCTCCAACCCAGTTTTTAACCAATTTCCCTTTGGGGTTGGAGGCCATCACTTCTCTTCTTTTAACCATCACTACGTCACCCTTCTTGAACTCTCGACCCTTGACCAGCTTGTCAAAAGCACGGGCCATGCGAGCTTGGTAGAGTTGAATATTTTGTTGCGCGCGAAGACGCTTTCCTTCGAGCTCGGCAAGCTCCTCCAGTCTTCTTTCTATATTAGTATGTTCGCCGCTAACCAAACTATGCTGGATGGCAACTCGCAGCGAGGGGACCTCCAATTCAATCGGCACCACAGCCTCCGACCCATATACGAGGGAGAATGGCGAACAGCCGGTTGGTGTTTTATAGACTGTACGATAGGCCCAAAGCGCTTCGTACATATTTTCTTCCCAGTCCTTTTTATTAGACTTGACAGTCTTTGCTAGCAATGTGCATAGTGTTTTATTGAAGGCTTCTGCAAGTCCATTGGCTTGAGGGTTGTAGGGGACGAAGTCCTCCAGTCAATCCTGTATTTATCAGCCAGCCGATAAACCTTCTGGTTCCTGAAATGGCTGCCATTATCAGACATAATTCGGCTGGGAACCCCGAACCGGAATATTATATTTTGCTGGAAGAATCTTGTGACCAATTCTCCCGTTACATCTCTTAGCGCAACTGCTTCTGCCCATCTGGAGAAGTAATCTGTGGCTGCTAAGATATATCTGCACCCTGACGAAGATGCTGGTGGTGGCCCTACCACGTCCGTGCCCCATTGGGCGAACGGCCAACTTGGTAGGGTGGGGTGTAGCGGCACCGGCGGTCTCCTGGACACGTTGGCGTGCTCTTGACACTTTTGGCAAGCTTTAGCAAACTTGCAGCAATCATCAAACATGGAGGGCCAATAATAGCCCAATTTCTTTATTTCAACCTTCATCTTCGGCCCGGCCTGGTGTGCTCCAGCTGACCCGGCATGGACTTATTGCATTACCTGCCCAGCTTCTGCTAGAGACAAGCACCGGAGCATGACTTTTCTTCGGGCATCGGCCATTATTCGGAACAAGGTTCCACTTCTCATCTCATAAGAGTCTTTGATCCTTAGGAGGTTCATTCTTTGTTCTTTTTCTTTCGGAAGCTGTTGGTGCTAGAACCAACGCAGAAGGTGCTCCCGCCAATCGGGCTGCTGAACTTCTTCTACAGCTGCTGCTTCATTTTCTTGTTCATCAGCTAGAACCTCCGTCATGCTGGGGACCTGCCGACGGTTGATTACGGCTATATTCAGGCTTGTGTCTGGCGGGATTGCCAAAGAACTAGCCAACTTTGCGAGGGCATCCGCCTAAGCATTCTGTCCTCGGTTGATATGCTTGATTTTGATGAAATAGAACCGCGCCATCAAGCGGAGGGCCAGCTGGTAGTAAGGGAGGAGTTCTTGCTTCCACACATCGAACTCTCCCTCCAGTTGTTTTATGACTAGCATGGAATCTCTGAATGCTTCCAACATCTGGATCTCCATAGACAGGGCAATCTGCAACCCGATTATGAGGGCTTCATATTCTGGTTCATTATTTGTGCATGGCTTGTTTATTGAGCAAGATGTATATATGACTTCTCCCTCGAAAGACTTCAGGACTATGCCTGCCTCCGCTCTAACTCTGGCTGACCCAGTAGTTGAGGTGTCAATTCTGGAAGCGCCGTCAAAATACAGCTGCCATAGAGAGAGCTGCACCTGGCCGACCTCTAGGGTTTCATCTTCAGGAAGCTCTGGTTCCAGCGGGCAGTCTTTAGGTACTGATGCTCAACAAAGAAGTCTGTGATGGCTTGGCCTTTGACGGCCTTTTGTGGCACGTAGGAGATATCAAACTCCATAAGGATCACTGCCCATTTGCCCAAGCGACCCTTAAGTGTCGGTTGGGACATGATGTATTTTAGCGGATCCGCCTTGGAGATCAGCTTAACTTCATGTGACAGCATATAGTGTCGGAGTTTTTTGAAGGCGAAGACCAGTGCCAAGCAGATCTTCTCAATGTGGGTGTATTTCTCCTCAGTTCTGACTAATCTTCGACTGAGGTAGTAGAGGACTTGTTCTTTCCCTTCTTCATTATTCTGGGCTAGCATCGCCCCCAGGGAGTTATATGTGGCTGCGATGTACAAAACCAGCGGCCGTCCTTTCACCGGTGCGCCCAGCACTGGAGGAGTCTTCAGATAGTCTTTGAGATTGTCGAAGGCTGTCTGGCAATCTTCGTCCCAGTAAAAGGGAACATCTTTCATCATTAGCTTGTGAAAGGGCTGGCATCACCCCGACAAGTTGGATATGAACCGCCGGATGTAAGCCAAGCGGCCTTGAAGAGATCTTAGCTCGGAGAGGTTCCTTGGTGAAGGTAACTCCTGGATTGCCTTGATCTTTGCAGGGTCTATTTCAATTCCCCGATATCTAACAATGAAGCCCAAGAACTTTCCGCTCGATACTCCGAACGCACACTTCATAGGGTTCATTTTCAATTCATACTGCCTTAGCCTCTGAAAGACTACTCGGAGGTCCTGCAGATGGTCTTCTTTCTTTCTGGTTTTGACTACTAGGCCATCTATGTAGCACTCGACCTTATGGTAGAGCAGCTCATCAAATATTCTAGTCATTGCCCGCTGATAGGTGGCGCTGGCGTTCTTCAATCCAAACGGCATCCTCTTGTAGTGGTAAATGCCCTTGGGAGTTCAGAAGGCAGTGTGGATACGGTCGTGTTCCGCGATCCATATCTGGTTATAGCCGGACGACCCATCCACGAATGATAGGGCCATGTGGCCGGTTGTTGCATCTATCATGACCTTCGTTATTGGCACTGGAAAGTCATCTTTAGGGTAGGCTTTATTCAGATCTCGGAAGTCAACACATATCCAGATCTGTCCATTCTTCTTCTTCATGGGCACAATGTTGGCCAGCCACGTGGTATATTGATTTTCTTCGACGAAGCCCACATCAATGAGCTTGTCCACTTCTTTGCATATTTGAGTAATGAGCTCTGGCCTCATGCGCCGCGGCGGTTGCTTCACCGGTTCGGCTTCGGGGCTGATTGCTAGCTCATGTCGTGAGACTGCAGGGCTCAATCCTGGCATTTCCTTGTAGGTCCAGGTAAAGCAATCTTGGTATTCTTGCAGTAGCTAGATGTACAGCTTCTGTTCTTCAGCAGATAGCTGGGCGTTGAGGAAGGTCGGCCTATGGTCATCCTCATCTCCCAGGTTGATTTCTATCAGCTCATCGACTGTGGCTTGGCCTCCATCTTCTATTTCCAGGGGGTGCCGGCTGAAGGTCGATGAAGTCTGGAATATCATCTTCGAGGTCAAAGACCTCGATCTCTTCATTTGGCTCTATTTGAATTTCAGCAAGGATTTTCGCCTCGCTAAGGAGCGGATGTGTAGGTTGTTCCCTCAGCGGATCCATTGCCGCTGTAGCTTCGAGGGGTGAGTTAACAGTCTCATCTCTCTTTTGGGTCAATGTGCCCTCAGCAGGGGTGGCGCTTTTCTTTTTAGCAGCATGCACCTCCTGCTCGGCTTTGACGGAAGTCTCTCTGACCGGCACGAGAGGTGTTGGAATCATCATTAGCAGAGATCCGCCAGAGGGAGATGTCCCTATTTCTTCAACATCTTCGGCTTCGCTACTGATGGCCGTGTCAAATCTGACTTGAAGGGCCACATCTTCAGGATAGGCTTGCTCCTAGCATCGGCAAAAAGCCATGGCCTCTGTTTCCGGGTCTCTTGATCGAGCCGGTTCAGCATATTCAGCTTCTGCTGGGTATTCATCAAAAGTTACCCCCAACGGGTTGTTTTCAGCAGGATAGAAAGCGGTGATGGTGTCCACCTCATAGCGCCCACTGTAATAATATTCTTCAAGGGTGAAGTCCAACCCTGGATGCTGAGAAACACGTCTCATTTCTTTGTCCAGACTTGCGGGATACCACATCTTCTGGAATGCATCTTTGTCTTTGTGCGGCTGGTTGGAGGGGATGTGTTGCTTCTAGAACATCCTGGCCATCCGACTCGTCGTGAATGCCAGACCCTGAACGGGAGCTAGCGGATTCTCTATGTCTTCGGGTAGGTGACAATCAGTGTCTTATCGGGTAGGGTGCTCCTCAGTAGTATAGAACAAGCTGCTGGGGCCATCTATCTGCGTCACCTCCCAAGCTTTGAAAGGCTCGACAGTTGCATTATCGAGGCCGGGGATTGGCTTGGTAAGGCCTTCCGGGACCCTTATGTGGTTGTGCTGCTGATCGACCTCGACTTCATTGGCTTTGGGGTATATGGCGGGAGGTGCTAGCCTGCCCACGTCTCCAGTGACGGTAATATGAGAGACCGCCTTGGGCTTGACATATCCGCACGGCGGGGGTGGAAACCACTTGTCGCCGGAGGTGCTTTTTGGTGCCCCTGCAGGGGTCTTGGCTTCAAAGGTCCCTTGGGACCGTTCTGCATAGAGATGAGCGTCTGCCAGGTGACACTCTGACACTTTGAATGGGTGGAGATCAGCAAATATCCTCTCCTCCTTCCCTTCGAGGCTGTATTTGATGCACTGGTGGAGCGTGGACGGCACCACCATATTTTCATGCAGCCAGGGGGGGCCAAGCAGTGCCTTGTACGAGGTGCGGGAGTCGATGACATGAAACTACACTTTTGTAGTAAAATCTGCCAGAGTGAGTGTGAATTCTACTACTCCCAGCGATACTTCACACTTTTGGTTGAAGCCGGCGATACGCATCTCTCCGGTTTTATCGAGGCGTACATTAAAGTGGTGCCTCTGGTATATTCTGTACGGCAGAATGTTGACAGCTGTGATAGGTTCGGTGCAAGTATTCAGAGGGGGGGTGAATGAATATAGCCCGTTTGATCAACCTTCACCCAATTAAAAACCTAGAATAAAACAAGACAGATTCGACAATCTGAAACTCAATTGGAATTTCGCTCTCTTGACAGATTAAGATATTCTAAGAAGACCAATCAACACTTCTGCTCAAACAGAAGCCAAACGCTTAGAGCTCCCCTATGCAATCATCTAGCGGAAGCAAAAGCAGATAAACCAAACCACAATGCACAAGGGGTTTTTTAGGTGGTTCGGTCCTTCAGACCTACATCCACCCCACACTCAACCCGAGTGTGGCTTCCACTAGCTCACGCTAGAAACAGCAGACTCAGTCTGCAACAAATGCTGCCAAACAGCTTGACCAGGGAAACAGCCTCCCCTCTTCCTCCCAATCGGAGGGAACCACTAGTGACACCAATCACTAGCAAACCAGAGACACACGGTCTCTCTTCCTCCAGACCTGGAGGGAACCCCTGGACTTGAATCCACAAGCCCAGAACCGGAGACAAGTCTCCCTTCCTCCAAACCGGAGGGAACCCACAAGTAGCTCCCAGCTACTTGCAACCGAAGATCAGATCTCCCTTCTCCTGATCCACAGGAGGAACCCCGACCTCTCTACAGAGTATCGGAAAGCACAGCAAGCCAGAAAACAAAGGAAAGAACAATAAACAAAAAATGACTTCAGCAAAACAGAAAGCTGAAAAACGAAATGCACAATGTGGCTCTCAACGGAGCTGACTGGCCTGGACTTGATCCACGGTCCAGTAGACGGATCTTCAGGTAAGATCTTCCTTCTTCTCCACGAGCTCTCTCGCTTACTCTCTATCTTTCTTTCTCTTTCTTCTGCTCTTCTCTCACTCTCTGCTTCTTCTTCTCTTCACACTCTTCTCGAGCTCTCTACCTCTCTTCTTCTCCTTCTGCTCTTCTTCTTTCTCTTTTCTTTTTCTATCTGGATCGTGGCTCTCTGTATGAGATTTTCTTCTCGCCAACTCGATCACCTTCATCTGTGGACGAAGGTCTCATATATATAGCAGCAGCAGCAGCAGCAGCATCAGTCACGATGTGTGACCTCCACATTTTCAGCCCTAATTATTCGGACCACGTGGCAGTCTCTCAGCAGGCTTCATTCCAGCCTCGGATCACGTGCTGCCTTAAGCTTCACGATCAAGGCACCTGTAAAACAGAGTATCGGATAAGTCATCAATTTAGAGAGCAACTCTGTATAGATTATCAGAAGAACAGCACTTTAGAAGAAACCTGAACGAGGTTAAAACGAAACAACACGAAGTAACAAATAGCAACGATTCGGAGACAACACGAGGACACAATAGAGAAAACGACACGAAGTCAGTAAAGACTCGATGTACAACAGTAAGTAACACGAAGTAAAACCATACAGACATAAACGATAACACGAGATGCAACTTGTGACAGAGATAACACTACAAAGAGAACTACACGCAGAAGATGAAAACAATAACCGACGCGAGGTGAAAAACAACACGAGGACAACACGGGCTGACAGCAGAAACCGACACGAAGTGGTTGCAAACAAGTAAGACACAAGGTCTTCGTAAAGCAACACGAAGTGTGGTCAAAGCGAGAACGACACGAGGTCTAATGAGAAAGACCAGCACGAAGACGGTGAAAACAGCACGAAGTGAAGAACAACGACACGAAGTATAGTGGTGACAAAAACACACATTACACAGAGAATGACACAAAGACGAAAACAACACTTAAGGCGAAGTTGACAGGGAGTGAAAACGACACGAAGTCTGGGAGACACGACTCAAAGTCACAAGAATGACAGTAACCAACACGAAGTGTGGTTACGAAACATGAACGACATGAAGTGTGGAAATCATGACACGAAAACGACACAAGGTCTGGAAACATGACACGAAGTCACAGAAACAACAGTAACCAACACGAAGTGTGGTTACGAAACATGACACGAAGTCACAGAAACAACAGTACGAAGTTATGAGAGGAAAAACGATACGAGGTCATGAAAACACAAGACAAAGACAAAAGATGAAATCGACACGGAGTGTAGGAACAACACGAAGACAGAACAAAATGTCAAGAAATGAAACGACACGAAGTCTAGAACAGTAATTGACACGGGGTAACACGACGACGTAGACACTAAAACAACACGAAGATGAAGACAAGGGAAACGACACGAAGTCTAACCTCATACAAGCTTTCCTGTTACGCATGGAAATCAACACGATGTGTTGTAAGCTCATACGACACGAGATCTTTTCGTGTTAGTGAGGGGAAACAACACGAAAACTCAAGTACAGAAACAGCACGAAGAAGATGTACAGTCTGATGTACAGACTTTGAAGAGTAGTCCAAAGTATAGACTTCACGCTGTACAGACTTGGAAGACCAGTGTTGAATGTGTAGACTTGTAGTTTATCATGAAAGAAGGCCAGTGTACAGACTTGCTGTCCTCACAGCAGACGATGTAAACACTTAGCCTATGCAGACCAATGTACAGACTTTGGCAAAGCAAAAGGCTGTATAGACTTGGAGACCCAAAGCCATTGTATAGACTTTGTCTAAGACAAGGCATGAGCTGACGTTGTATATACTTAGCCAATGCAAACCAGTCCGATGTATAGACTTAGACGAATGATGCATGAGACGCTCAATGTATCGACTTTGAGCTTGCTGTGCAGTGAATAGACTTAAGGCATAAACCCCACGAAGCACTGTATAGACTATGCACATAACATAAGTCCAACATAAACAATATATCAGTTGTACCAGTCACAGTCATGATGCAATCATCAAGGCACAATGTCATGAAAACACTATATCATTGCTATCATCAAAATACAATATCAATCATCAAAACCACAGCAATGAATGAATGCTTTATGCATCAGTTTAACATGTAACAAGACTGAACATCAAATATGTTAATCTAAACTGAGCAGCAAGATGACTGAACATTTGATAAACTCACATCAACAACCAATCATCAAAACCATCATCAAAACCACAGGGGCACAACAATCTCCCCCTTTTTGATGATGGCAACACTTTCATTACATTTAGTCATTTCAATACATTGAGTCATTCTGATGATGTGAGGCATTCTGAAGAATCAAATTATTCTCCCCCTTTGACTTCATCAAAAAGAATATAATTTGAGAAGTTAAAGCATGCATAAAAGTTCAGACAAATTCTCCCCTTTGCAATACTCCCCCTGAGTATATGAATGCAAGGTCACAAATGATATGAGCCTGATTCAGCATGACAAGGAATGCTCCCCCTGAAGAGATGCCAATTGATATGCAAGTGATGCATGACATGGAAGCTCCCCCTCAATAAGTGGACTCTTATGAGAAGGAGACCACAGGGGCAAACAAGAAGAGGTTCAGGTTAATGAGTCAATACCATGAGCAGAAGAGTTTCAATTAACAGATTTTTCAAGGATGTTCCAAACACAAGAAGTTCAGCCTGATTTTCAAAGAGATATCAATCTCATAAATCTAAAGCATAAGTTTTCAAAGTCTTCTATCATAAGGGCTTATGAATGACATTTATTGAACATCATGGTTTAAACGTGATGTATGCAGAGTTTATCAATAAAATTCTGTAATGATATCTAAAACCATGGTTTAATAAAAATGAACCAAGCCCTCATATTTATCTTGATTATCCTCCCTTTGTCTTACACAATCAAATCTATTGACTTCTTTCAGAATTACATGTACTAGTATTGAAATCAAGCAATTATGAAGTCATATGATTTTGTCTAGGGTGGTAGCAAAATGATTTTAGCATTAATATTCAGATATTTCAATTTGTTCAACAATTTTCCATGCTACAAATTTTACGAGCACTCTAGTTCAGTTCACACCTTGTAACTAGAGGATATACCTTGATCAGAGGCCAATATCCCAAAACACTTAGTGTGACTGACTGTCATGCTATATATATATGAACAGAGATAGCATTTACACATCATGACACACTTGAAATCATTTCTGGATGAGTGAGTTGTATTTCTCAGTGTGCATGCCATTGCTCTGTCTGATTTTCAATGAATTCTCATTTTACAGAGTTAACTAAGGCACCTCATGACACAGTCCTTTGGACTTGTGTTTCTCAGTGACCAATGTCATTGCTCTGACAGATATTACCCTTTAGACATTTCAGAAACATTCATTTGCTTCAAAACAATATTAATCTCATGTACTTAACCAATTAAAGTTATGTATTCAAAAGTGCAGATTTCAGGAGTTTTCACAAGACATCGCATGAAACAGATGGTTAAGGTTTATTAAACATGCTTCAGATATTTTTTAAGAGATTTTAAAGCCAAACTCATTGAATACATTAAACTTAAACCACATGAGTTATTTCAGTCATTCATAAAAACGTATAATAGAAGATTTCTAGTTCAAGATTTTCAGATTTATGATCGAGATAGCCCATTGAAATCTTCATGAAAGACTGATAGAATTCTGAAGCCAAATGATACCAATTGATAGGAGAATTACCAATTGTTAAGAGAGATTTTGAAGCATAAAGTTTTCAGAATATGATCAAGGTTTGTCAACAAAATCAATAAGAATGGATATGCTATGAAATCTGACAAATGTATGCATTTGACAACCTATATGCAATGCATTGACTCCCCCTTACAATATGCATTTAAACATACATGCAAATCACATATATGCACTTCAGATGAGTAGAGTTCAGAGGTATCAATTCAGACAATGCTGATGAGGAATGATTATGCAAACACAGAATTAACTTGCTATGCAACATACTGTCCTACATGCAGACTATGCACCAAGGATACATTAAACAAGTATGCAATCAATTCAGGTTTATGCATCCAATTCATGAGCATTTTTATCCTTTTTCAGATTTTTCAACATATGATGCAGTTCACTGTTTTACATGAAGACTAGACCCATGGTACTAGGCGGAGGACTTGGTCCAAGGATCACTTCACACATGTCAGTAGCATCCAGACATACTCCATATGCCCTTCAACTTGTTCCATTTAATATACCATGATGATCATGTATGACAATGCAACATAAAGCAGTCCTTCATGCATTGAATCAGCATCATTGACACATGTAATGACAATCAGTCTATACACAATCAGTCCAAGTGTGCATTCAATAACAAGCATGCAATGCATTAACACAAAACACATGCATGGACGCAGAGTCTGTATAGTGCATCAACCGTATATACTAAAGAAGCATTCAAATTCAGTTCAACATATAGTACGAGAAGAGCATCAGATATGCAGAGTTGAATTCAATAGCTGAGTCTGGAATGCAGACTGATCAACTAGACAAGAGAAGATCATACAACAAACAAGTAAATCAGCATGGAATTCTCATTTTTCATACTCACAAATTCAGATAATGAATTTAAAACAGATTTCAGAACTGACCTGAATTGAATCATGGGGTTTTCTTTTTGAGTGCCTTGGTTAACCCCTTTTATTTCTCCTTCCAAGGCCCTACCTGCAGCAAGTCAATCAATATGATCTTGCAGGGACCCAAGCAGTCTTGGGTCCTGCACTACCCCTATCAGGTGTTCTAAACAGTTTCTTAGCAACATGGTCATCAGATTTCATCAGAAAATAATTATCCATAGAGTGACCAAGTTTATCACAGTATCTACATGAAACAGCAGATTTTCTGGTCCTGTGATGCATATCAACAGCAGCATGAGACCTATGATAATTAGCATGAATTTTTGATTTATCATTACCTGCCCACCAGCATTCAGAAGCTCGGTGGCCAGGTTTTCCACATTCATAACAAGCAAGAGTCTTTTCTTTAAGACTAGTTTTATTTCTGACCAAGAGATTTTTGTTTGGAGGGAATCTTACAAATTTGGAATTAAAATGATTTCCCTGAACAAACCAGCAGTCCTTGACTACATGCCCATACTTACCACATTCAATGCACCTAGAATGCTTACCTCTTGAGCCAGTAAATCCCCATGAAGGCCTAAACCAACACTCAACAGCTTTATGACCACGTCTGTTACAATTGTAACAAATGATATGTTGGTTTGAGGAAGACATGTTTCTTTTGGGGTGGTGATGGTTATTTGGAAGAGTTTTATCATGCATCATATCATCCCTTATCATTACTCTGCAGTCATCCATATAATGACCATGCCTACCACAGTAGTAACAATAGGCATCAGATTTCCTAGGAACATGGTTTCTATCATGTGAGTTCCTAGGTGTATGTGAACGAGTACAATAAGCATGAGCATTATGTATTGGCCCATCAGATTCAGCAGAACTAGCAAATTTCAGAGTACAACCAGAAGTATTCTTAGCCTTCTTTGTTTGACTCTTTCTTTTCAATTTCTGATTATTCTCAATAGATTTTGTTTGCTTTTCAATTTTCTGGGCTTTAAACTGAAAGACAGATTTTGAAGGTGACTTCTGATTTTCATTTTGTTTTGGGGATTGCCTTGAAGTACCAGCTACATTAGTGCTTTGGACAAAGGTTGTATATAGCTGGTTTTTAGTGATTTTCTTAACATCAGAACAGCAATTTGTTCCCCCTTCAGAGTTATCATCCTTCTTCTTCTCAACAGTTTTCATTTTTCCTTTAATCTTGGCAGACTCAATAGCTGAATTTTCCAGATTATGAATTTTATCTTCCAAGTTAGCAATGTGAAGTTCATAACTGGCTATTTCCTGTTCACTGCAATTTACACATTCGCTTAGAACTTGGTTTGCAGTTTTATACTTCTCAATTTCTTGTTCTAGACTGTTCAAACTTTTTGAATTTTCATCATAAACAGCTTTTCCTTTTTCAATTGACAGCCATTTCTCAGAGAATACAGTATTAAGAACCATTAGCCTTTTATTTTGATCCTTTAAGTAGACATTTTCTTCTTTTAGAGATTTTATTTGTTCTTTTTGAAGAATGTCATCAGACTCAAACTCATTAATTATGTCTTCGAGAATGGCACAACCTTTACAAGAATTATCTTCTCTAATGTGCTCCTTTTCAGATTTCAAAGTTTTCACTTCTTTTCTCAATTTCTTGTTTTCAGATTTTAATTTCTTGGATACTTTGAACAGATCTTTATACATTACTATCAATTCATCAAAAGTGTATCCATCTGATTCGGAGCTTACCTGAGATGAAGTTTCCTCACCATCACTTCCCCGGTTGGCCATTAAGCATATGGACTTTCTTCCTTCTCTATCAATGTCCGAGGTGTTCCCTTTGAGTTTCAATACCTCTGGACAATCATCCTTTGTGTGGCCAGCCTTCCTGCATTTGTAGCAAACATTAGTGTCAGCAATCTTGGCAGGATTAGAGTTATACCTTGTTTGCTGTTTGCTACCGTCAAGCTTTCCTTCTCTTTTTCTCAGAAATTTCCTGAAGTTACTAATCATCATTCCAATGTGGTCTTCATCAATTTCAGACCGCGAGAGGCTACTTTTCTTGCTTGATGATCCACTGTGGCTGGATCTGTTTGCTTTGCTGGAGCTAGCCTTCAGCACGATTGGCTCCATTGCAAACAATCTGAAAGCTCAGAACAAACTGAAGCACCTAAACCAAATAAGCAAGACAAAGCACTAAGACGGAGAATCAAAGCTACGAACACAGAAAGCACACTCTGAAAAACACCAAACAAACCAGCAGGATCCTCTGCAGGTTGTTAGATCAGATAGATCAGAGACCTGCTCTGATACCAATTGATAGGTTCGGTGCAAGTATTCAGAGGGGGGGTGAATGAATATAGCCCGTTTGATCAACCTTCACCCAATTAAAAACCTAGAATAAAACAAGACAGATTCGACAATCTGAAACTCAATTGGAATTTCGCTCTCTTGACAGATTAAGATATTCTAAGAAGACCAATCAACACTTCTGCTCAAACAGAAGCCAAACGCTTAGAGCTCCCCTATGCAATCATCTAGCGGAAGCAAAAGCAGATAAACCAAACCACAATGCACAAGGGGTTTTTTAGGTGGTTCGGTCCTTCAGACCTACATCCACCCCACACTCAACCCGAGTGTGGCTTCCACTAGCTCACGCTAGAAACAGCAGACTCAGTCTGCAACAAATGCTGCCAAACAGCTTGACCAGGGGAACAGCCTCCCCTCTTCCTCCCAACCGGAGGGAACCACTAGTGACACCAATCACTAGCAAACCAGAGACACACGGTCTCTCTTCCTCCAGACCTGGAGGGAACCCCTGGACTTGAATCCACAAGCCCAGAACCGGAGACAAGTCTCCCTTCCTCCAAACCGGAGGGAACCCACAAGTAGCTCCCAGCTACTTGCAACCGGAGATCAGATCTCCCTTCTCCTGATCCACAGGAGGAACCCCGACCTCTCTACAGAGTATCGGAAAGCACAGCAAGCCAGAAAACAAAGGAAAGAACAATAAACGAAAAATGACTTCAGCAAAACAGAAAGCTGAAAAATGAAATGCACAATGTGGCTCTCAACGGAGCTGACTGGCCTGGATTTGATCCACGGTCCAGTAGACAGATCTTCAGGTAAGATCTTCCTTCTTCTCCACGAGCTCTCTCGCTCACTCTCTATCTTTCTTTCTCTTTCTTCTGCTCTTCTCTCACTCTCTGCTTCTTCTTCTCTTCACACTCTTCTCGAGCTCTCTACCTCTCTTCTTCTCCTTCTGCTCTTCTTCTTTCTCTTTTCTTTTTCTATCTGGATCGTGGCTCTCTGTATGAGATTTTCTTCTCGCCAACTCGATCACCTTCATCTGTGGATGAAGGTCTCATATATATAGCAGCAGCAGCAGCAGCAGCATCAGTCACGACGTGTGACCTCCACATTTCCAGCCCTAATTATTCGGACCACGTGGCAGTCTCTCAGCAGGCTTCATTCCAGCCTCGGATCACGTGCTGCCTTAAGCTTCACGATCAAGGCACCTGTAAAACAGAGTATCGGATAAGTCATCAATTTAGAGAGCAACTCTGTATAGATTATCAGAAGAACAGCACTTTAGAAGAAACCTGAACGAGGTTAAAACGAAACAACACGAAGTAACAAATAGCAACGATTCGGAGACAACACGAGGACACAATAGAGAAAATGACACGAAGTCAGTAAAGACTCGATGTACAACAGTAAGTAACACGAAGTAAAACCATACAGACATAAACGATAACACGAGATGCAACTTGTGACAGAGATAACACTACAAAGAGAACTACACGCAGAAGATGAAAACAATAACCGACGCGAGGTGAAAAACAACACGAGGACAACACGGGCTGACAGCAGAAACCGACACGAAGTGGTTGCAAACAAGTAAGACACAAGGTCTTCGTAAAGCAACACGAAGTGTGGTCAAAGCGAGAACGACACGAGGTCTAATGAGAAAGACCAGCACGAAGACGGTGAAAACAGCACGAAGTGAAGAACAACGACACGAAGTATAGTGGTGACAAAAACACA
Source organism: Amorphophallus konjac (assembly GCA_022559845.1). Lineage (NCBI taxonomy): Eukaryota > Viridiplantae > Streptophyta > Magnoliopsida > Alismatales > Araceae > Amorphophallus > Amorphophallus konjac. Next base: position 148,642,536 of record CM040123.1, read on the forward strand.
CATTACACAGAGAACGACACAAAGACGAAAACAACACTTAAGGCGAAGTTGACAGGGAGTGAAAACGACACGAAGTCTGGGAGACACGACTCAAAGTCACAAGAACGACAGTAACCAACACGAAGTGTGGTTACGAAACATGAACGACACGAAGTGTGGAAATCATGACACGAAAACGACACAAGGTCTGGAAACATGACACGAAGTCACAGAAACAACAGTAACCAACACGAAGTGTGGTTACGAAACATGACACGAAGTCACAGAAACAACAGTACGAAGTTATGAGAGGAAAAACGATACGAGGTCATGAAAACACAAGACAAAGACAAAAGATGAAATCGACACGGAGTGTAGGAACAACACGAAGACAGAACAGTGATTTGACACGAAGTCAAAATGTCAAGAAATGAAACGACACGAAGTCTAGAACAGTAATTGACACGGGGTAACACGACGACGTAGACACTAAAACAACACGAAGATGAAGACAAGGGAAACGACACGAAGTCTAACCTCATACAAGCTTTCCTGTTACGCATGGAAATCAACACGAGGTGTTGTAAGCTCATACGACACGAGATCTTTTCGTGTTAGTGAGGGGAAACAACACGAAAACTCAAGTACAGAAACAGCACGAAGAAGATGTACAGTCTGATGTACAGACTTTGAAGAGTAGTCCAAAGTATAGACTTCACGCTGTACAGACTTGGAAGACCAGTGTTGAATGTGTAGACTTGTAGTTTATCATGAAAGAAGGCCAGTGTACAGACTTGCTGTCCTCACAGCAGACGATGTAAACACTTAGCCTATGCAGACCAATGTACAGACTTTGGCAAAGCAAAAGGCTGTATAGACTTGGAGACCCAAAGCCATTGTATAGACTTTGTCTAAGACAAGGCATGAGCTGACGTTGTATATACTTAGCCAATGCAAACCAGTCCGATGTATAGACTTAGACGAATGATGCATGAGACGCTCAATGTATCGACTTTGAGCTTGCTGTGCAGTGAATAGACTTAAGGCATAAACCCCACGAAGCACTGTATAGACTATGCACATAACATAAGTCCAACATAAACAATATATCAGTTGTACCAGTCACAGTCATGATGCAATCATCAAGGCACAATGTCATGAAAACACTATATCATTGCTATCATCAAAATACAATATCAATCATCAAAACCACAGCAATGAATGAATGCTTTATGCATCAGTTTAACATGTAACAAGACTGAACATCAAATATGTTAATCTAAACTGAGCAGCAAGATGACTGAACATTTGATAAACTCACATCAACAACCAATCATCAAAACCATCATCAAAACCACAGGGGCACAACAAGCTGCGCCTGGGTCAACCAGGATCTTGTTCAGCTCCTGTCCATTTAAGTGCCCCCTCATATAGAGTGGCCTATTGTGGCTGATAGTAGGGAGCAAGATGTCTTCGTGAGTGAAGGTCATGCTGGCCTCTAGTAGTGCTTCAGCCAAGCAGGCTTCATATTGAGCAGGCGTCTGCAAAGCAGTGATAATCGCCTGTCGGGTCTCTTCACTAAGAGAGAGAATTTCCCAAATAGTGAATCTTGCTGGAAGCTTTTTCAACAATTTGACTACACGGCTTCCTGCTCGGACATTTGACAGCTTCATCTCATCTGCCCACCTGGGCTTGGAGGAGTCTTGGATTGCGGTCCTTGATGGCCCTGCCTCATTGGGTTCAGATTCTGCATCCCTCTGCTCGGTGCAATCTTCTTATTGCCCTTCATCGGCCACCGCCGGGCGAGCTTCGTCTGCACCTGAAGCTCCGAAGACTGCTGGGGCTGTGGGTAGGTATCCCCGGTTGCAAGATCGGCATCCTGACATGGCTGCTTTCCCTTGGACATCTTCAGAAATTCCAGGAAGGAAGGGGTAGTAGTACTGCCCCCACTCTGGTTATAAAGGCCTGACGGAGGAGGGATCTGGACCCCTTTGACCTCCGGGGGAGGTATCTTGTAGGGTTGCTCTCCCCTGAATATGATATTATGATTAGCGGGCGGCTGACGCCCCCATTTCTGGCCTGACAGGGTTGCATGTGCTGCAAAGGTTGCTTCGGCCTGGCTTGCCCCTGCGGCGGGTGTAAAGCATATTTCTTCCTCGCCCTCTTCACCATGCAGGTTGAAGAGAGCCGAGAGAGTATTGCAAGACACAATCTGCTTTTTGTTGACCTTGGCGGTCTTTCTTTTCTTCCTTTGTTTCTTTTTCTTCTTTTCTTCAGCTGGTGCCTACCCCCAGAATAGGCTGCCATCTTTATCAGACGCTGCATCAGCTTGTTGCTCCTGCTTGAGTGAAAGCTGCTCCAGTTCTTGCCACGGAACATGATCCCGTACCATTAGGGGTTCCAATTCGGGCTGTACATATTCATCCAGCCCATTAATGTATTCTTGCAGCTGCCGGGCTTTCAGACTGATCTCTTTTACCATTGGCAGTGGAGTCTCTCTCCTTCGATTGTGTGTAGGTATCCTGATGACTGCAGGTGGGTTGGTCCACACAGGTGCTGCCACCGGAGGGGGTCATGGTGTGATGCCACGAATATGTGCCCCCACTCTCGGGCGGGGCGCCGTCTTCTTCTTGTTTTTCGCAGGGACTTGTAGCCATCCTTGTTGTTCTTCCATGGGCGCCAGGAAATAGAGTTCATAAGTGCGCCGAGTGCTGGCTTCAGAGATCTCCTCAGGCAGTGCCTGGTACACAGAGGCCATATTGGCTATGGCCCTCCTCAGAGGAGCCTCATGAGGTTGTGGGAGATCGACCCTGTATTCTCCCAGGTCGATTTCATCTTTCTTTACCATGCCTTCAATAATATCTTTAAAGACATAGCAGTCTTCAATTGGGTGCCCTAGCATCTGGTGATAGGGGTAAAATCTTGTACTGTCCTTTCTCTTCAGGTCTTCTGGCCTCTTTGGCTCAGGTAAGGTGACCTTATCATATTGGGTTACTCAATCAAATAGAATTCTGGTCTTATCCTTTGGAAAAGAATAGGCCTTCTTCATTTTATCCCTTAGTGAGGAACCTTCTTTGCCATCTCTGGCTTTAACAGGCTGTGGGGCATCCGCCTTCTTGCCTTTATCCTTCTGTTGTTCAAATGCTTTAATGTCAAGGGCATTTGCTTCTTTAGGCGCCTGACGCCGTTCTACTACCTTGCTTTTTTGTGTAGCAGCAGCGGTTGATGCAGGGGCAGGTCGGGACAGGAAAGCCTCGACCTCGGCCACAATGTTGTTCAATCGGTCGAACGACCGGATCTCCATTCCTATCATCTTTTCCAGATCTCTCTCCTGAGATTTTGTTTGCAGATTTGTACAGCGTCCTCCTAATGCGGGGGCCGCTTGCATCTCATTCCGAGGTTCCCCACCTCTTGATATAATCAAGGGTTGTTTCATCTGCCCTCTGCCTTGTTGAATAGAGTTCGGCCACTGTGACTTCCCTCTCTATAACATGGAATCTTTCTCTGAACTTCCTCTGCATGTCCGACCAGTCGTTGATCGACCCTGTCGGGAGGCTGGAGTACCATTCAAAAGCGAGCCCCGTCAGCGAGGACCCAAAAAATTTCAGCATATATGACTCGTCGGTGGCCAGATCACCCATGACGGTCATGTAGTAGGCGACATGTTCCTTCGGGGATCCCTTCCCGTTGAACTTGTCAAATTTTGGTGGCTTGCTAACCCCAGGAGGGAGCCGCTTGGCAGCATGATGCGGCGGGTATGGAACCCTATATGCATCAAATGCGACGTAGTCGCCTTCAGTTCTTTCGGCGAGCTTCAGCTCGATCATTCTCTCTACCATCATTTTGCTCATGACGGTTGGATCAACCGGTTCCGGATAGAAGTGTGTCGGATGCATGTAGGGGGTGACCAAGGTGGTCGCCTGCAGAAAAGGACACAGCAATGAAGGTGTCTGGTGCACCTGTGGTAGCACCGGCGACATCAGTGGCTGTGGTGGGTGCTGCTGAGTTGTTGCCAAGCTTGGTTCTGCCGACTGGGGTGCGGCATAATGTGGATAGGGGTTGACGGCTCCCCGCGATGATTCGCCCTGCATCTCGGGCTGCTTAGAGGCTGAAGACTGCTATGTCTTCTCCATCAGTTGCTTCTTCAGTAGCTCTATCTCCTGGTGATACCTTTGAAGTATCATTACTACTGTCGGGTCCATAACTGCAGTACTGGGGATAGCTTCTGTTGTCTCCCCGGATGCACCCTCAGGCAGGATGTCGAGTAGAGCATCTTCTTCTTCTTTCGTTGTCACCACATTGGCGGTCAGGACAGTAGGTTCATTACATTGTTGGGCATGGGCTGGGGCTTGCTTCCCTCTAGCTGCTGCCAGCAGTTCTCTTGCAGCTTCTACTCTCCGAGTATTCGACCCTGGCCTACCGGTCAATTGAGCCAGCTCATGAGGATCTTCCGGAAGCCTCCCATATTGGCCGGATATGCCAGCCATGTTACAGGTGAAGATCTGTATTCTTCTCCTTTGTCTATGAACCTTCCTTCTTACATGCTCCGGGAAGGTTAATCTTTCAAATACAGATATTCTCTTGCTTTCTTTCTGCTAAGGGGCGGTCTGATCAGCTTCAGCATCGAGGCCATCTTCATAACCATTGTCGTCGACTGACGACGTCATCCTTCTTTCTTCTTCTTCTTCAACTGCCGTTGGCGGGCAGTAGTCTTCTTCGTCCACGGCTGCTTATAGTAGCCGTTGTTGGCCCAGCGAGGGGTTGCCCATCCCCCTGAAGTAATTCCTGACCATGTTGGTCATTTCTTCTTGCCTCAGTCCCTGATGTAGGACTGGGGGTAATTGTCGACCTCCAACAGGAGGGGTATAAGCAAGCCGGGCTCGTCCGGTAAGTTGCCGGAATCTTCTTCCTACTGTAGGGATGTTGGCTTGCCGGGCACAGGCCTTGAAGCCTTCACGGCGTGGAAAGTCTACAACCGTCTCTTCATCCCTTGGGGCCGGGCCCCTTTCCTTCTTCATTCTCATTCTGTCACGTACAGGGTGGTGACGGGTTGGTGTGACCTGGTTGGCGGGCTGGGTCTTTTTAGGGATCCAAACATGCTTGAATTTCTTCGGCCTAGGGCCAGCTTCTCACGGCCATGGTGGCCGGCTTTTTCTTTCTCAGCTCTCCTTCCAGAGAGGGCTTGATAGGAGTTGTGAACTGGTATGGTGGGGACGACCCAATCTGGGACCACCTGGGCGTCGCATCCGTCTAGGAAGACATGAACTCCACCAATTAGCATGGACTTGCCGGATATAGAGAGACATCCGGTGACAGGAGCAGTGCTCTGTCGGAAGCCTCGGCGCTGACGTCCTCCGACTTTCTTGGCAGGAATGGGGTGGGCTGCATAGGTGACGTGGTGCACCAGGCAGTTGGCGACCGAAATCAGACTCTTGGTCGAGCCCGCAGAGCATCGAGCCTTCAAGGCCTCGACCTTCTTTGCAGTCTCCTCGGTAGGCTCCGAGGACTCCACTTGCAACATGTCAACAAAGGCCAACCCCAAGAAGTTGGGGAAGCCTACAGCAGCAGGGAATGATCCCAGGACAGCGGGCACCGCCAGGTACCCATGCTCAGCGTGGCCGGCGACGATCGCAGGGCCGAAGGTAATGCCAGTTAGTCCAGTTGATGCCATTGTTTGCCTGCAAACACAAGACAAGCAACGATCTGCAGTCTTTAGGAAGGCCTTGGGACCCATATATCTCGGTAAAGAGATGAAAGGTGACACCGGTCCCACCAGGCGTGCCAGACTTGTTCAATATTTTTTTTTTGGTCGGGTCAATCAACCAGTTAATTAATAAATAACCAACTGATTAGTTGATCGCGCAGGCGTGCCAGTCACGTGAGTGACGAGTTTATTGTGTGCTCATTCTGACCCATGTGGGCGAGAGTGAGATTCGGGTCGGGACCAGTAGTCCGCAATACCATAAAGGCTATGACGTTAATTACATCTCCCATAAGGGAGAAAACCTTTGATTAATTGTCGAGATAGCGGGCCGTTCGAGGCCGAAGTAAAATGCAAGAGATGAATGTGATGAGGTCACATGGAATGCTTTTTGTCTATCATGCAAGAGAGGCATGGTTCGTCAAATTGGAGACCCTCGATACATGGCGGAGGACATAGGTCCGAAGACCACCATCGCGCATGGCAAAGACTTCCGATCGGGAGTAACCCAGACATTCGTCAGTGCCATTTGATATACCGGAGGGGATCCATGCAGGCGTGCATGCATGATGCTCGTGATTATGCTAAGCATGGTAACAGAATTATGAAGATAAGTAGTGATCGATCGAATTTATTAATCTCCGCCAAGGGAGATGAAGGTGGTGACATAAGCATGATAACGATAGCAAGACGCTAACGGACATGATAGTAAAAGCATGATAATAAGATGGTTCAGACTTGAATAGCCCTCTCCTTATTGGGTTTATTATTGATTAGGGTTTGTTAATCCCAATCATGGGAGGCGGAGATCACTCCGAAGACGAGTGAAGGATTAGGGCAGCATAATGATTCAAAATCGGCACGACCGAGCGTAGGGATAGGTTTCCCCGGTGCGGCCAAGCGTAGGTAAAGGAGTTTAACCCGGCGCGGCCTTGACAATCGTTAATCCGACGTGGTGGGCTTGGGGCGCGTCGGTTTAGGGCGCGCCGGGAACGAGCCAGTTGAAAACAAAATTTTATGAGTCTAATGCTATTCCGGAGCGGGGGGGTACCGCGCCGTATTAGGGCACGCCAAATTAGGACAGCGCCATTTTAGCTAATTTTTGATGAATTTTGAAACTATTTTGGTTTATTAAGATGTTGTTGAGAGTTTTGAGGTTAATTGGGCTGATTGCTTGTTTAATTGAAGTTTAAGGCCCTCCAGGAGAGAAGTTATGAGCTAGTGCGAGGCTCCTACTTGAGCACTAGAGTTTATTACTTGTAAACGCGTGCTTTATTAAGACCAATTCACTGGAGGTAACTTTATTGATTAAGAAACCTGACAGAATTTTGGCAGCATCTCCCCCGTCCCTGAAAGGTTGCAGGGGAGAAACGGGGTCATACTCACGTGTGGAGTAAGCCCCTAATCAGCTGGTCAGCACAATGGGAGCCAGCAAACCCCAATCGGATAGAAAACCCCGAGGACTAGCCTACGAGGGGCACCATGGCTCTGTGGGTTGAACAGGTAGATAAGGCAGCTAATGGAGGAAGCATCAACCCCGAGGGCTAGCCTACGAGGGGCGAGCAACCTATAGCCTGCACTGTTATCCAAGAGAGGGACGACCATTAGGACGAGAAGCCCCGAGGACTAGCCTACTAGGGGCATGCATCCCATAGTCACCACAGGGTCCCGGAGGGTTGTGGGTTTGAATTGTTGGGCTGAAGCCCCTGTTGATGTTAGCCCTATGGCCCGTAGGGAGCATCCATCATTCACAGGTTGAGCCCCTTTAACCAATTGGCGGTTCTATGAAGCAGTGGGGAATGTCCCCCTCCCCGGATTATTGGGACAAAGCCAACGGAGCTAGAGTAATTCAGCGGCTGCAAACCACAAACAAGAGGAAAGAAGACATTCGGCATTGACAGATTACCATTCACAGAGTTAAGGCATTGATGCTCACGAGATTGGGCTAACATTCATGGGAGAAAAGGTGATTAGCGGTCACAGAAAGGAGCAACTAGCATGTAGATAGGATAACTCAACTACATATATGTTGACACCCATTTTTAGCCCGCAAGTTGCGTCATTTCTCTTATTCATCATTTCTGATGTCCCAAATTAACCATTATTTTGGAGCATTCCTTGGATAGATTTTGAGTCCATTTCATTGTTCCATTCCCATTGAGCCTTGGATATCATTATTTCTTAGAGCCCTGGAGCCTATTTTATCACCCTCCGGCTTTCCAAGTCGACTTACGGCCCATTTAGGTCGACTTCCCTCAAGTATTCGGCCCCTTTCGCTGCGTAGTCTTAAAAAATGGTCCTTTTTCATCATCTTCCATTCTTCTATTCATTAAGTGTCCTTCACCAAAGTTATTCCATTTTTAAAGCCCTACATTTTCTTCTTCTACGCCATTATCCATTTCTACACCGTTTCCAAGTCTCAGTGTTTTTCTTTATTCTCACCCCCTTTTTCTCTCTCTTCTGATCATATTTTCATCTTGATCTCTTCACGACAATTGTTTATCGATCAGTTATCTACAATTTCTTCTTCTAACACTTTTGCTAGTTCTTCACCGTTTGGGAGATATGATCCGATTTCCAAAGTCGTGCGAGCTTGACAGTAAAACGGTCAACAGTTGACCGTTTATGAACAGTAACGTTTTTTAACTTTTTTATTTTTTATTTTATTTTTATTATTTTTAAAATGTCATAAAGCGGTCTTCTTAGGACCACCTCATTCAAAAAATGGTCTGTGGATGACCGTTTAGTCAGTTTTTGTGCCAAAAGTCTCCCAGTCGCCCCAAGTCTGAGCGGTCTACTGCTAGACCGCTCAATTCAATAAATGGGCGCGCGATAGACAGTCCATATAATAAAGAGTCCAAAAATTCCTGAACTCTATCTTCTTCGCCGTCGGATTCTAAGGTCAAACCAATGCAACGGGGCCTCCTTGTTAGGGCTCTATCTTCTAGAATACTCCACGAAATTGAGCCCCGTTTGTTTCTGTGTCTTCCGCTTTGTATTATCTTGGATTTGGTATATGGAGCATGATTTTTAATTGACCATATCTTCTGGAATCTTGGCCGCAATATCAGGTTTTATGCATTTTCATGCACCACAAACTCTTCCATATTAGGCTCCGGGCCCTTCTTGCGGCGGGAATATCTTCTAGATCCTTCCACCAGAAAGAGTCCAGTTTGTTCCTAGCTCTTATCCTATCTATTATCTCGAGATTGATCCATAGATCTTGAGATATGGTGGTCTCTATCCTTGGGAATCGTGGGAGAAAGTTGGGGGTTTCACAACTTTTCTATAAATAAGTGCCCAGTTCGCCTGCGCGACGGGGGGCTCTTCTTCGACTCGGGGCGAAGCCATGCCGAATCGTCGACTCACACCTTTGACCCCACTGCGAAGAGGGAAGTATCAGCTTTAATTTTCATCTCTTTGGGCTCAGTTTCATTGCTCCAATCCTTAGTTCTCATCTCCTACTTTTTCAAAATCACCACAAATCGCACTGCTTCTGCACGTTTCTGTATTTTTCTCCGTTTTGCACAGCACTTTTCTCTCTACTCTCTTCATCATTTCTTGTGATTTCAAATCCTATGCTTGCGCAACACTCCCACCTTCCTTTTGCACCCGTTTATAGGGGTTAAAAACCCTCCCCCAGTGCGTTCTCCCCCTTTCTTTCATGCTACTTTATCATTTCGTGATATATGCTACACTTCACATTCTAATGGGTTTTCTCTCTTTTTTGTGGCTTTGTTTTACATGAGACTATTGATAGAACGTGAGGCCCTTACTTTCTAGCCGGCTAGGAGGTGAGGAGGTGCACCCACGATCGATTCCCCGCATCCTTTCAAGCGCGATCTCACGTGGTAGCGGCTTCCCTTCGGGCCGCATCTTCTTCCTCATTTCCCAAGGTACGCGGTAGATTTCCATTCATTATAGCATCTATTTCCTACTGCTATTCCTTGGGTGGCGATCACGGTTCATTTCTTTTTCTTCGTCTCCCCTTTGCTTCCCATTGTTTTACATATGCATGTTTATGTTTACATAGTTTAAGGGCGGAGTAGATTAATCTATTTACAGTTTTTTGGCGATCACGGTGGGACTCCTAGTGCCCATCACGTTGTATTTTTAGTCTCTTGCATGTTGGGAAGGCATTCACGCATGTTTGGGTAGTCTCCTCCACGTTTTTCCATCATTCTGTCCATTTCTGGGTCTGTCAGGGTTACACGGTCTATCGTAGGGCCGCCTAGACCATTAAACGGCCTTTCCAGGACCGCCCAAAGTCTCTGGTGTTATAAACGGTCTTCACTGGACTGTCCAGCACTTGGGCGGTCATCCAGGAGACCACTTAGAGAATATAAACGGTCATTCAGAGACCTTTTAGTGGTTCTGGCCAGGCATGATTTCTGTTCACAGGGGCCTTATTCATTTGGGCATAACTTTGTCTCCCGACGTCGGATTGGGCTGATTCTTTTTGAGTTGTGTTGTCCTTTGTATTATCTTTCCATACATATAAAGTTTGCATCATTTAGGAATCATTTTTATATTTAAAAGATGTCTCCATTTTTGCATTTTCTACATTTAGTCTGCATGCGATCTGCGCACATGTTTATGGGGGCATCTTTCTTGGATGATTTGAGTGGCCTCCCGAGGTCGGATTACCCTGTTCTTGGGCCCATTGCGTAGACTTTTGTATTATCTTTCTAGCCATTGGTCATTTGCATCATTTGGACATCATTTGCATATTTAAAAATGTTGCATCTCTATAGTTTTGATGATGACTAACACTATGAATCAAATTATTTATATGATAATCATCTTGATGCTCCTAAATGAATGATAAAGATCCTGAATTGTCTAAATATTCTCAGGATCTAATGTTGTTGTCTTGCATGCACATCTATGGATCAAATGCTTTTTCATCATGCTTTTCTGTTTTGATGCTCCTCTATCATGTACACCCATGAGCTCATACTTGTCTTGATTATATGGGATCTGTACATTTAGTGCGTTGACGCACTTGGCTGGGTGCGTAGACGCATTAGTGCGTCTTTCGCTTGCTATTTTGTCCACTGCGTCGATGCTGCACGATGGAAGCGTAGACGCATTGGCTTGGTGCCAAGGGCTTGAGCGTCTCGCATATGAAGCTGAGTCAACGTTGCACGATGGAAGCGTTGATGCATTGGCTTAGTACCAAGGGCTTGAGCGTCTCGCCTATCGAGCTGAGTCGACGCTGTCACCTGAAGCGTTGACGCAGTGGCTTAGTGCCAAGGGCTTGAGCGTCTCGCCTATGAAGCTGAGTCGACGCTGTCACCTGAAGCGTTGACGCATTGGGTTGTTACCAAGATATTGTGCGTCTCGTCTAAGGAGCTGAGGCGACGCTACACAATGGAAGGGTCGACGCCTTGAGTATTTTGACCAAAGGTTCTTTTGATCAACCACCCAGCAGAAGCGTCAACGCTGTCAACTGATGCGTTGACGCATTAGTGTGTTTTGTCAAGGCACCTGTTCTCCTTATATCCATTGCGTTAACGTCTTGGCTTTAGTGCGTTGACGCGTTCTTCTGTCCTTTCATAAGTCCCGTGCAATCTGTGTGAACAATTTATGACTTGAATATTTCTGAGATTGACTGAATGTTCTCTGAAACCTTACAGGGACTTAAAGACAAATTGGAACTTTATTCCAATTATGTGAGCACGTGATCCGAGGGAATAATCGTCTAACACGTGGCTCGGTTCATCTGGAAGCATGTCTTCGCGTGTGTCTCCCAAACCCTCACTCTCTCGTGAGGTTGGATATATATATATGAAGGTTTCTGCTCCTGTAAAGCTGCCGAAGCCATAAGAAAAAGGGTGAGGCCAGAGCGAGAGGAAGGAGAGGAGAAGCCATCCTGATCCATTCGTTGAGCGTACCTGGAAGAGAGAGAGTGATGAAGGAGAGGATGGTTTTCTGCTATGTTTCGTCTATGCTTCTTTAAGAAGCTACATTGTTTCTCCGTTCGATTGTCTTCGATATTTCTTTATGTTTTCAGTTGTTTGTTCTTAAATTCCGATACTCTGTTTTATCGTTCCCTCTAGGTGTAGAGAAAGAGAGGTGGATCCTCTGGGTTGCATTGTGATTCCCTCTGAATCAGATCAGAGGAAGGGAGGTGGTCTCCAGGGGTTGCTGTGTTTAGATAGTGAGGAGGCTATCTGGGTTGTTCCCTCCGGCTGTGGAGGAAGAGAGACAGTGTCTCTGAATTGCAGTGAGGGTGAGTCACTGTTGGGCTCCCTCTTGTCTAAGAGGAAGGGAGAGTTATCTCCGGGTCAGGTCTTGGGGTGTGAGACCTGGGTGCAAGCTGTGTGTTCAGCTTCTGTAGGGATTTCGATCCCCAAGCTGTGGATCAGCGTGTTGTAGGCAGACTGAGTCTGAGGTTCTTTCTTGTGAAAGGAAGCCTCACTCGGCCTTGAGTGAGGGATGGACGTAAGTCTACAGGTTGTAGACTGAACCATCTAAATCTCCTGTTCTCCGTGGTATGGTTGTGCGCATCTATCTTCCTTATGATTTTGTCTGGCTTCATTAAGTAAATGTGAATGTTGATGATTGAAATATTGGTCTGACTGCTCGATAGGTGGTTGTGCATATGTGCTGATGACATTTTGAGTCATTTATGTTCTGCGCTCGTGAATTACGTTATATTGGTTAAGGGTCCTGCCTCGACTCAGTCAAATATTTTTTAAAACGGTGATCTATTCATCCCCTCCCCTTCTAGCTCACCGTCCTCATGTGTAACAGTTGGTATCAGAGCAGGTTTACCCGAGATGTGGTCCAACGACCAGGGTAATCCTGGAACCAGTGGTCATCGCAGCTACATAGCTGAAGGACAGTCAATCTCCCGTCCCCCATATTTTGATGGCTCTAATTATTTCTTTTGGAAAAACAGGATGGAAGTTTTCATCCGATCTCAGAGCCACAAGCTGTGGAGAGTCATTACAACTAGACCTTATGATTTACCTCCGAATGAGGAGATGTGGTCTGAAGAACAAGTCAAATTATCCGGACTGAACTGGTCTGCGCTCAACATCATCCAGTGCGCAGTTCACCCTGAAGAATATGCCCGAATTTCGGCGTGCAAGACAGCTAAGAAGATGTGGGATGAACTAGCGCTGATTTATGAGGGTACCTCTCAGGTCAGAGCTACCAAGGTAAACTACCTAACCTCTGAGTATGAATTATTTAAGATGAAGTCAGAGGAGAGCGCGACTGATATGTACGCTAGGCTGTCACTGATCACAAACAGCCTCAAGGGGTTTGGAAAGGAAATATCTGAAGGGGATATAGTCAGGAAGATCTTGAGATCTTTGACTCCAGCGTGGCACACAGAGGTCACTGTGATAGAGGAATCGAAGGATTTAACAACCATGACTGTCACTGAACTCATAGGGTCTCTTATGACCTATGAGATGAATCTCAAGAAAACAGGAGAAGGAAGTGACAGAAAGGGCAAGAATGTTGCTCTTAAAGTTGAACGACATAGTAGTAGCAGCAGCAGCAGCAGCAGTGGAGACTCTGATGAAATTCCAGACCTTGACAGGAGTGAAAAAGCTCTGCTCACACGTCAGTTCAGGAAATTTCTGAAACTGAAGGGAAAATCATATGGGAGAAGAAGAAATTACTCATCAGGTAAATATCCAAACAATGGCAATGACAAGGATAGGAATGCTAAAAGTGTGATGTGTTATCATTGCAGGAACCTTGGGCACATGAAGCAAGATTGCCCTGAGCTTCAGAAGAAGACACTGGATTACCATAAGAAAGGCTCCAAAGTGTACAAGAAAAAGCCAAAAGCTATGGTATGCACTTGGAGCGATGAAGAAGAAGACTCAGAGACTAACTCCTCAGGAAAGGAGACTGAAGGAGTATGTCTGATGGCCGACGAGGAAACTGAGGTAATCAATCCCTTTGTGACTTACTCTATTGATGACTGGGAAGATAAGTATGGTGAACTGCTAGATATGTACAATGCCTTAGCTAAAGAACATAGAGTCACCAAACGCAAACTCAATGTGGTTAATGAAGAACAAGAACTCATCAAGACAGAAAATTCCAAACTAATAGCTGAATTAGATCAAATGGAAAATATAAGAAATGAGAACAATCTTGTTAAAAAGGAGCTTGAAAAACTAAGAAAACAGATTGATGAAACCAATCAACATACTGAAGAAAACCTGAGACAAAATGACTTACTCAGGGAAGGGTATGAAGCTGTTAAAAGGGTCAATGATGAATTGCTGGAAAACAATATATGTCTGCGGAAGGAGTTGGAAGATAAGAAGAAAACCCTTGAGAGGTTTGTTTTGGGAGAGAGTAATTTGAATGCCTTGTTAGGCACCAAAGTAAACTTTAACAGAGAGGGGTTGGGTTTCAACCCAAGTAAGAAGGAAGCATTTGGGGTAAAAACCACTACCTTCTGCACTGAGAAAGGAAAAGAGAAACTGGACATTCCATCCAGTTCCAAAACCACTGAACAACAAAAGAACATCCATAGACAACAGGCTGAGATTGAAAAAAATATCTTCAAGAAATTCAACAAGCCCACGCACCAGAAGCAAGGTGTCTGTCAATTCAACAACTATGACTCTAATAAAAGAATGGGCTATTTTAAAAGAAACATGGGAACGTCTAACTATACACAGAATACTGTCAATAAAATGCCTTCATCTAGACAGGTTAAAAATTATGGTCTGGCTGGGACCCAAACCTTTATCAACAGAAACTGGACACACCTTGAGAAACAAAAGGAAACAAATAAAATGCACACCAATAACAAAACTGTCAACTCTCAGCACAGAAAGAAAAAGGGGTTAAAACAGATCTGGATTCCCAAGACTGTGCTTAATGAATTGAACGGTATTTTTGGACCCAACTTACCTTGGGTTCCAAAGCACACAACTTAAATTGTTATTGTGCAGGTGGGCCTAGCAGCCGAGAACAACAAGTGGTATCTCGACACTGGCTGCTCGAGGCACATGACAGGGGATCAAAGAAAGTTCAGCAAGCTTGAATTGAAAGCAGGAGGGTCAGTTAAGTTTGGAGGTAAAAACAAAGGCCAAATCATTGGGACCGGAACCATTGGTAAGAAAACCTCCAACTCTGTTGAGAAAGTCTTGTTGGTTGAAGGTCTGCAACACAATTTATTGAGTATTAGTCAGTTGTGTGACAAGGGTCACAAGGTTCTTTTTGATGAGCATGTCTGCAAAATTTTAGAACCAAACTCCGATAAAATAAAGTTCATTGCAAATAGAGTCAATAATGTCTATATTATGGATCTTGATGTTGAGTCTGAGTCTAATCTGTGTCTCACTGCTGATTCAGAGAATAACATGTTTGACTGGCATAGGCGACTAGGCCATGCTAGCTTTAACACCTTGCATAAATTAGCTAAATTTGATTTAGTTAGAGACATGCCTAGCTTAAAGTTCAAATCAGTTTCGAAGAATTGCGAGGCCTGTGCTTTAGGCAAGCAAACTCGAGCTTCTTTTAAAATTAGGCCTGAGAGCTTGTCTACAAAGATCATGGAACACTTGCACATGGATCTCTTTGGTCCTACTAGAACCCAGAGTCTAAATGGTAAGAGATTTGGTTTTGTCATTGTCAATGACTACTCTAGATTTGCATGGTTGTTTTTCTTGGCAAATAAGAGTGATGCTTTTCAAAAATTTGAACATTTTTTCAATAAGCAAAAATATATAGGGCACAAGATCACTGTTATCCAATCAGATCATGGAGGAGAGTTTGAGAACTCCTCATTTTCTAGCTTCTGTGACAAGGAGGGACTGACTCACAAATTTTCTTCTCCCAGGACTCCAGAGCAAAATGGAATTGTGGAGAGAAGGAATCGAACAATAGTGGAAATGGCAAGAACACTACTAATGGAGAGTCAGCTACCTAAGAGCTTTTGGGCAAAAGCGGCAAACACAGCCTGCTACATACTTAATAGAGCTTTGGTAATGTCACGCCCCGACGCGGAATATCGGGACGTACAGTCAGAAACACGCTAGCACTAGAATTATGTTCTAAAACTGCACAATGGGATAGGAAGGGTTCTAATTCTCTTATTACAATAATCAACTGATTTAAACATAACTTCCAAACTCATTAATACAACAACTGGTCTAATACAGAACTAGAACACTAATATAACACCAAAAGTAATAACTGGAAATACTACTGTGCCAACACGGCAACCTAGATAGAGGCACACTCTAGTAGCACTCAAATCACTCCCCGTCCGAGTGAATGTCACCACCTGAATAACCTGGAAAGGGGGAAAACAATACTATGAGCCAACGCTCAGTAGGTAATAACAGGCAAGTGTACGTGATTAATGCTTTGATTACATGTTATATGCAATGATAAACAAGGAAATGGATGTCAAGAGCAAGAATAATGTAATAAGATCTTGCAAAGTCAAGAATCAAGAGATAACAATTTATGCAAGAACAAGAACTTCAATATGAACAAGTAATAACAAGTAGGAACAAGTAAGAACAAGTACGAGTACAAGTGTAGTTATAATTTGGCCAATCAAGCAAGTATATCACGCATGTAACATTTCCACTTTCAAGTAATAGCAAGTAGAGTAACCACAAGTAAATCATAGAACAAGAAAAAGTGGAAAGTGTAAACTAGTAGAGAGTAGTGGACAGCCCCTAGATTAATCACATGTCAAGTACTGGTGCCAATGCCACACCTAGTCAACCACCTCCATGGGGATACAAGTAGTGTTCGGGTGCTCCTCCCAGGACTAGACCAAGCCCTTATTTGTTTGCCAGACATTGATTTATTTGGATCACAAGATCCCACGAATCTAGACTTCCACATTTCATGGCCAATAAATTTCAAAGAACAAGCTATCAAGTAATAAGCACAGATCTGATTGAATATCGAAATAACAAGAAGTATAGAGAATTCAACTTTGGCATAATGTTTAACGACATATCGAGTCGTGGAAACCAAGAATGAAAGGGTAAGTAGGAAAATGCAATAATTAGATCATTCTTAGTTCCATGGTTAAACATTTTATTCTGTTGGTTAACAAGTTTTTAGGCTGTTAAGAATTCAAGCTAAATTTAACCTGATTACATTTTCATAAACTCAAATGTTTAACATGATAATTATACGTTCAAGTTCAATTGCATGATTACACTTATAACAAAACCAATTACATGCTGTGGGTAGCTAACCAATTGATAAAAACACTAAGGATTCCAACAAGGACTCAGTACGTGGCGGAGATAACCGATCCGAAGATCACTCGCGCAAGTATGCGACCTTTTCGATAGGCGTAGCCTAACGTTCGGACGATACCTTTTGATATACTGGAGCCTTGAGGGATAAAAATTAACTTACTGCATTCAGAAATAAGAATATACAATAATCTGATAGAAATAAGATAGCTAACGGCTCAAAATGAAATTCTGTGTATGAACACGCTATAGACAGGTAGCGCGTTTATCAAGAACGCGCTGGGGAAGTATGGCGCGTCCAAGACAGGGCCAGAAATCCAATTTAGTTTGAAAACTGGATAAACACAGGGGTTCTACAAGTTAATATACGTATAACTTAACTTATAAGTAACTGCAGGGACTTAATATAGTTTGAAAAATATGTTAGAAACGTTCTGTTTTAACCCCTGGAAGATCGGGGTCATCTGGCAGAAGGCGCTATATGTCCCTAGCGCGACATGAAGAACGCGCTAGGTGAACATAGCGCGATAAGGACCAGGAAACTAAGTTTATAAAATTTGAAATCTAGATTAACAGGTGGGGTACTAACTATTAGTACTACTCAATTAACATCTTAACTACGTAAAAATATTATAAGTATATTGTGAAAACATTCAGAAGCTAATCATCATAATTCTGGAATCAAAGATTTAAAATTCTGGAATCAAAGAATATCGGGAACTAAAAAGAACATGAAAACCCTTTTGATTAATTTGAAAACTGGACAAAGATGTTTTCTAACTAAACATATGTCTTATATAGCATCTTATAGAAACCATATAACATCTTACAGAATTATAATTGCATCAGAGGGCTTACGACTCGACCCCTCAAGCGATTGGGGTATGAAGCATGTCGCGCCATAGGGCCATAGCGCCTTAATGAAGAACGCGCTAGGTAAAGCTAGCGCGATCCCAAAAATCTGAATATATTAAATTTATAAGGTTTGAACGTGTTCTGTCAGGGCTGGGGGTCTACAAGATTGCGCTATATCGGGCTAGCGCGTTAAAGATCGCGCCCCTGGTACATAGCGCCTTAACGAGCAGAGAACGGGATTCAAGATCCTTTGATTAGAATCAACATAACTCCTCTGTTTCTTCATGGAATTAAGCAAACGAGATATCAATGGAAAGACAGGAAAGAGATAAACAAGATGCCATGCTTAATTTCATGTTTAGCCTGTGATTAGTCACGGGGATTCAAGCTTAGACTAAAAGGGCTCACTTAAACCTAACAAGAACATAAGCTTGCTAAAACGAGAAATTAACCTAGCATGGTTGATAAAAATTAGGGCTTTCTACGTAGGAAGGAAGCTAACAAGATGAGGGTTCCATTCATATATAACAATAAGGTTTAGGTCTGTTAAAACCTACCTCAATTGAAGATCTAAACTTCAGCAAATAAGAAAACCCACGAACTAGAAGAATATCCTCCAAAGATCGCTTGATATCTCCCTCAATACTCTATAAAATTTAGGGCTTTCAGTCCCAAACGATAGATCTCGTCAAGCAGATCAAGATACTATATTTACATGCTTCATTTGGTGAAGGGTACCTACCTTAATCAAGGATCAAAGAGTTGGATGAAGAAGAACCAAGAACGAAGAACACCTTCCACTAAATCGCCGAATACTCCCAGATCTGTACTCCTCGTCGATTGACCCAGCTACCAAATGAAACTAGACTCTTTAAGCTTTCTTTTAATACCTAATACACCTTCTGGATCCTTCCAGGAAGGGTGAATTTCGAGCTAGAAGAGACGTGTAACTTACGCCGCCGAAATGCTTGACCTCGATCAAACTCATCTAATCACTTCTATCCTGGTTAATTTTACACGAAATTGGTTAAGGGTTATTAAACTACCAATCAATACCTTTCATTTGCCTCTAACCTCATCGAATTTAATTAAGGAATGAGTTCTAATTTCATGTTTTAAGGTGTAGGTTACTATAGAAGTTACTATTGGGGGTTGGTGGATTCTAATCCCAATTAAACTCTAGATTTGACCAGGTTAACTATTTTATTAGGGTTAATCATAGAAGAAAAGTTTGTTAAGCAAATGATCAGCTACCCAATTACCATTTTTCGAGATTTTAATACGGTCAACTAAATTCCACTTCACTATTCATTTATTAATAAAATATTAAATTCGAAATTCAAATTCCAAATTCCCTCTTTTAATTTCATTTTCATTCCAAATCAATTGCATTTATGTTTTATTTCATTCATACCTTATTTTAATTTGGATCACATTTCATTTTCAGTTCAATTTAAATTTTTAATGGTTTATTTCCATTTCTATTCATTTATTAATTCAACCTAATTCAAATAAATTCTTAAAAATTCCAATTTGAACAGGAAATATTAATAAAAATTACTAATTAAATACGGGGTATTACAGGTAAGACCCATACATAAGAAAACACCATATGAACTCCTGAAAGGTAAGAGGCCTAATGTCTCATATTTCAAAATTTTTGGTTCAAAATGCTTTATTCATAATAACAACAAGAGAGACTTAGATAAATTTGATGCTAGAAGTATTCCAGAATATTCCTAGGATACTCTGAAACATCTAGGGCCTTCAGGGTCTTTAATAAAACTGATAGAACTGTAGAGGAAACCCCTCATGTTATTTTTGATGAAACAAAAATCTCTAACAGTCTAAATGATGATAACAGGTCTACAAGTCATGATGGAGAGTTCCTGAATCAAATGCAAGAGGAGGAAGTACAACCGGCTGAAGAACCTACTGATCTGAACCCAGTAAGTACAGCCGAACAAGGTGAGTCCTCAACAAATGTCAGAGTTTTAAAAGACCACCCTGTAACCAATATTATTGGTAGTCTTAATGATCCCCCTAGGACAAGATCTCATTTCAGAAATGTTCAGAATCAGGACTTAATTGCTTTAGTTTCTCAAATTGAGCCTAAGACCATTGAAGAAGCCTTAAGTGATGAGAATTTGGTAATTGCCATGTGTGAAGAACTAGGGCAATTTGATAGAAACAATGTCTGGGAACTTGTACCTAGACCTGAAAATTTCAATGTAATAGGAACAAAATGGGTTTTTAAGAACAAACTGAATGAAGAAGGTGTCATCTCTAGGAATAAAGCTAGACTTGTAGCTAAAGACTACAGTCAGGAGTATGGAGTGGACTTTGATGAATCCTTTGCTCCAGTAGCTAGAATGGAGGCTATCAGAATTCTATTAGCATTTGCTTGTTCAAGCAACATAAAACTTCAACAAATGGATGTTAAGAGTGCCTTCTTGAATGGAATTCTAAAAGAAGAAGTTTATGTTGAACAACCTCCTGGATTTCAGTTCTCGACTAAACCTGATCAAGTTTTCAGGTTAAACAAAGCTCTTTATGGACTAAAGCAGGCTCCTCGGGCCTGGTATGAAAGACTGACCAGTTTCTTACTGAATAAAGGATATAACAGAGGTAAAGTTGACCAAACCTTATTCACTAAGAATTCAAGACAAGATCTCATCATAGTTCAGGTATATGTAGACGACATCATTTTTGGATCAACAAATCCTGAACTGTGTAAAGAATTTTCATAGCTTATGTCAGCTGAATTTGAGATGAGCTTAGTTGGAGAACTGACTTATTTCCTTGGCTTGCAGATAAATCAAATGTCAGATGGCTGCTTCTTCCACCAAACCAAGTATACGTTGGATATCCTAAAAAGGTTTGGAATGACTAACCTGAAGTAAATATCCACCCCAATGAGCACAAGCATGACCCTTAATGCAGATGAGTCAGGTAAACAAGTGGATGAAAAACTCTACAGAGGTATGATCGGATCCCTCTTGTACTTAACTGCCTCTAGGCCAGACATACAATTCAGTGTTGATTTATGTGCAAGATATCAGTCTAGGCCTACTGAACTACATTTGTCTGCTGTAAAAAGAATCTTTAGATATCTGTCTGCCTCACATACATTAGGCTTATGGTATCCTGCTTCACGCACATTAGATTTAGTTGCATACACTGATGCAGACTTTGCTGGATGCAAACTAGATAGGAAGAGCACCAATGGCCACTGCCAATTCTTAGGAGGATGCCTAGTTTCTTAGAGTTCAAAGAAACAACATTCAGTGGCTCTTTCCACTGCTGAGGCTGAATACGTGGCTGCAAGCAGCTGTGGCACTCAGGTTATCTGGATCAAGCATCAACTTCAGGATTACCAAGTAGAGACAGGTTGCACTCCCATCTTTTGTGATAACACTAGTGCCATAAACATTGCAAAGAATCCTGTTTTACACTCACGAACAAAACACATTGAAATCAGGCACCACTTTATCAGAAATGAAATTGCAAATAAAACATTTGAATTAATTCATGTTGGGACTGCAGATCAAATTGCTGATATTTTTACAAAACCTCTAGATACTGAAAAATTCACTTCCTTGAGAAGAGAACTTGGTATTTACAAACTCTGACTGATTTGAGGCAATGGATTCTGGTTCATGTATCTCCATAAAGTTAGTGTTAGTTTTGTCTTATTTTTTCTGGTGGGGGTCCCTATGTGAGGGGGAGCGGGTGTGTGCCTTGAGTATAGTCAATTCTGCTTCTCTGCTATTTTCTGGGTAGAATGGGAGATAGAGCTACTAGAGAGGGGGAGCTTGACTAATTAGAAACGCTTGAAAGATGGGTGTTATTGCTGGATTAAATGTTAGAATTGATCTTGAATATTCCTCTTAATAGAACCTCATTCATTTCCTACATTCTTAAGTTTGTGCAATTAAAGTCCAGCTAGAATCCTCTTCTAGTAAGTCTTAAGAGGCTAAGATTAACCTTCAAGTATATCCTCTTACTTTGTTGCATGACTCATGAACAAGCTAGACTTGTAAGAAATGGTTTCTGTTTATGAGCTTCTCTTTGGACATCTTGATAAGACCTCCAATATTTGCCCTAGGCTTTGTCTTCAAACAACCCCTTGTTGAGCTAGTTAAACTTATCTGTGCTTAAAACTGCATACTGAGAAACTAGGAATCCCATTAATGAAATGAGAATTTCCTATGTCATGAGGTATCAGTTCTCATAAACAAAATCAAAAGAAAGAAATACAATTCAAAATTATGCTTGGCAGAGCAATGATGACAAAATGGTGAGTACCTGGGGATTCTGGCCTCTGATCAAGGTGTCTCCTCATGAAACAACCAATGGTCACTATCTCTGTTCTCTAATTGAGAAGTGATGAGGCTCTTACACTGAGTAACTGAGGATGCTGGCCTCTGACCAAGGTGCATACTTAATGTCAAAAGTGTAACTGGCCAAATACACTCTATAACTATGCTTTCTCTGCCTGGACTGTTTGTCCTCAATGCCTACAGGCTGTCTTAGTGATTCAAACTCTTGTTGTCTCTTTGACAAGCCTTAACAGCTACCTCAGTCATACTTGTTGCCACTTGCTCTTCTCTCATAATCATAGTAAGTTGATAAACTTCAAGTTTATTCTGAATCTCCTTCTCTTACCAGAACTCCAAGATTCTTCACTGGACCTTACAGACCCACTTAAGCATCTAAGATTTGACAATGAGTGTCTACTGTTGGAATCCTCTCCATCTTTTCTCATCAGTCCAGCGTCAACATCTCTCTTTCTCCTTGTTTTGATGATGTCAAAGGGGGAGAAGGTTGAAGAGTCTGAAAAAGGAAGAAGGGTGAAAGGGGGAGTAACAGTTGAAAAGTCTGACAAGGGGAGAAGGTTGAAAGGGGTTGCTGCCCTTATTGAGAATGTTTTAAGTTGGTATTTCTCCTTTCACTAAATTTGACTCATGGTGTTGCCATCATCAAAAAGGGGGAGATTGTTGCATCTCTGTAGTTTTGATGATGACTAACACTATGAATCAAATTATTTATATGATAATCATCTTGATGCTCCTAAATGAATGATAAAGATCCTGAATTGTCTAAATATTCTCAGGATCTAATGTTGTTGTCTTGCATGCACATCTATGGATCAAATACTTTTTCATCATGCTTTTCTATTTTGATGCTCCTCTATCATGTACACCCATGAGCTCATACTTGTCTTGATTATATGGGATCTGTACATTTAGTGCGTTGACGCACTTGGCTGGGTGCGTAGACGCATTAGTGCGTCTTTCGCTTGCTGTTTTGTCCACTGCATCGACGCTGCACGATGGAAGCGTAGACGCATTGGCTTGGTGCCAAGGGCTTGAGCGTCTCGCATATGAAGCTGAGTCGACGCTGCACGATGGAAGCGTTGACGCATTGGCTTAGTACCAAGGGCTTGAGCGTCTCGCCTATCGAGCTGAGTCGACGCTGTCACCTGAAGCGTTGACGCATTGGCTTAGTGCCAAGGGCTTGAGCGTCTCGCCTATGAAGTTGAGTCGACGCTGTCACCTGAAGCATTGACGCATTGGGTTGTTACCAAGATATTGTGCGTCTCGTCCAAGGAGCTGAGGCGACGCTACACAATGGAAGCGTCGACGCCTTGAGTTTCTTGACCAAAGGTTCTTTTGATCAACCACCCAGCAGAAGCGTCAACGCTGTCAACTGATGCGTTGACGCATTAGTGTGTTTTGTCAAGGCACATGTTCTCCTTATATCCATTGCGTTAACGTCTTGGCTTTAGTGCGTTGACGCGTTCTTCTGTCCTTTTATAAGTCCCGTGCAATCTGTGTGAACAATTTATGACTTGAATATTTCTGAGATTGACTGAATGTTCTCTGAAACCTTACAGGGACTTAAAGACAAATTGAAACTTTATTCCAATTATGTGAGCACGTGATCCGAGGGAATAATCGTCTAACATGTGGCTCGGTTCATCTGGAAGCATGTCTTCGCACGTGTCTCCCAAACCCTCACTCTCTCGTGAGGTTGGATATATATATATATATATATGAAGGTTTCTGCTCCTGTAAAGCTGCCGAAGCCACAAGGAAAAGGGTGAGGCCAGAGCGAGAGGAAGGAGAGGAGAAGCCATCCTGATCCATTCGTTGAGTGTACCTGGAAGAGAGAGAGTGATGAAGGAGAGGATGGTTTTCTGCTATGTTTTGTCTATGCTTCTTTAAGAAGCTACATTATTTCTCCGTTCGATTGTCTTTGATATTTCTTTATGTTTTCAGTTGTTTGTTCTTAAATTCCGATACTCTGTTTTATCGTTCCCTCTAGGTGTAGAGGAAGAGAGGTGGATCCTCTGGGTTGCATTGTGATTCCCTCTGAATCAGATCAGAGGAAGGGAGGTGGTCTCCAGGGGTTGCTGTGTTCAGATAGTGAGGAGGCTATCTGGGTTGTTCCCTCCGGCTGTGGAGGAAGAGAGACAGTGTCTCTGAATTGCAGTGAGGGTGAGTCACTGCTGGGTTCCCTCTTGTCTAAGAGGAAGGGAGAGTTATCTCCGGGTCAGGTCTTGGGGTGTGAGACCTGGGTGCAAGCTGTGTGTTCAGCTTCTGTAGGGATTTCGATCCCCAAGCTGTGGATCAGCGTGTTGTAGGCAGACTGAGTCTGCGGTTCTTTCTTGTGAAAGGAAGCCTCACTCGGCCTTGAGTGAGGGATGGACGTAAGTCTGCATGTTGTAGACTGAACCATCTAAATCTCCTGTTCTCCGTGGTATGGTTGTGCGCATCTATCTTCCTTATGATTTTGTCTGGCTTCATTAAGTAAATGTGAATGTTGATGATTGAAATCTTGGTCTGACTGCTCGATAGGTGGTTGTGCATATGTGCTGATGATATTTTGAGTCATTTATGTTCTGCGCTCGTGAATTACGTTATATTGGTTAAGGGTCCTGCCTCGACTCAGTCAAATATTTTTTAAAACGGTGATCTATTCATTCCCTCCCCTTCTAGCTCACCGTCCTCCTGTGTAATAAAAAATTGCCTCTATTTTTGCATTTTTGCATCTAGTTTATGGGCAGATTCGGGACAAATTCACAGGGGCGTTTTGCTTGCTGATTCAAATTGCCTTCCAGGGTCTGTATTGGCTATTTTTTTGTTCCATTGGGTAGTCTTTTGTATTATCTTCACATCTATATATTATTTGCATGCATTGGACTTCATTTGCCTACTTAAATGTTGCCTTTATTTTTACATTTTATGCATAAAACTCACTTGTAGGACCGGGGGCAAACACAAAGGTACGTTGTCCTTTGATGATTTTTCTTATCTTTTAGTGCCTAGTTGTCCCTATTTTAGGCCTTGCATCATTGTTATTTATATTATTTTACGTATTTCTTGTATTTTTGTGATGTTGGCATGATTTCATGATTGTCTTGATTTGCTAGACTTAGGCTAGAAATTACATGCACTCCGGTACACATAGGGTCATGCATTGCATATATTAGTTGTATTTCCTACCTTGGTAAGTGATCCTCTCGCCTCCATATTCCTTGGAGTCGACTAGGTGATCTTATCCGGGACCTCCATAAGTCCCCGTGAGCCATGGATTCCCACACGGAATATGGAGACATGGATTTCCACCCCTTAGGCTTGCATTTGCATAAGTGTGAGGGAGTTAATCTTAGTCAACCCAAAGTTTGGACCTTATTCCCATATGATTTTTATCTTGAGGGAATTATTATTAATTCAAATCATTAAAAGGTCTATTAAAACCCCTAAAATATTTTTCATCATATCAACTTGTGTGACTTGGGTGAAAACTCTCACATCGTTTGTGTTGTTTGGGCTTGTCCAAGCCCATTAGTGGTTTTTGTGTTGCATTCTTTCATCATCCACATGTTTTGTTGTTGTTAGGCCCACTTAAGTCAGTCCATTTGTGTGTCTATTGTCTAGTCCATTGTCCCGTGGTCCGTTGTCCATTGGTCTTTGCATTAGTGGGTCAGTCCCCTCTTGTCCTCAAGCACATTAAGCCATTGCTTCCCCACTTGTATTTTCCTTGATATCCCTGTATAAAGTCTCCATTTGCCCTCATGGAGCGCCATTTTTCTCCTGTATATTACCCTTCTTCTTCCCCATCTTCCTATTCCCGCGTGGATTCCTCTTCCCACGCGGGCCCATCTCCTCGTGGCCCTTCCAACCCGCAAGCAAATCTCATGGCCCACTCATCACCTATTATTGGCCAAATGGACCCGGTCCAGGCCCAAAAAGTCATTGCTAATCATCTTAATGGGTCTCATTCTCATAATGGGCCTCATTCATCTAATGTGCCTCGCTCTTTTAATGGGCCGTCTTTCTTGAGTGACCCATCTTCCCTTACTGGGTCCCAGTCTCTTAGTGGGCCTTATTCCTTCAATGGGCCTCGCTCTCTTAATGGGCCCCCTTCCTTTAGCGGGTCTTCTTATTCCCTTAATAGGCCTACTTCTCTTAATAGGCCCGCTCCTTCTACCCATGTTGCTGCTGGCCCAATCAGTTCTTATTCCCACATTCATGATCCTTCCAAGCCCACATATCCTTCCACTCCTGGAATCGGCTTTCCTTTTTCTCAGTCCGGATCTCTTTATCCGGCCCAATATCATAACCCTGGTCCAAATCCACAATCACTTGCTCAGGCTGGCTTGCATTCTTCCCGATCTCTCCCCATTGAGGAGATGATTGCTCAACCCCAACGTCAGCTTGAAGAACTTCAACGTCGAATTGATCCCCAATCTTGTTTGAGTGTCCCGTTTGCATTCCAAGGTCTTCAGCTTCCACCGCGTTCATAAATTCCTAGTTATCATCGCTATGGTGGAGTTGGTAACCCCTATGTGCACTTGAAGGAGTTCATTTATGAGTCGGCCCAATTCCGACATGACCAACGCTTGATGTCCTATTTATTCGGTCTGTCGTTGGAAGGCCCGGCTCAGGATTGGTTCTTTTCTCTTCTGCAAGAGCAAGTTGTGGATTTTCAAGCCATTCAAGAGAAGTTTATTCAGCAGTTTCAAAACCAAGTTGGGCCCAGGTATTCCATGGTTGATCTGGCCCATAAGAAGATGAAGCCCGACGAGGAGTTCTCTACCTTCGCTGACCGCTGGCGTCGCCTGGCCGCGCAAGTCCCGGGGCATATTCCAGAGGGAGAACAAATCAAAATGATCATTTCTAATGCAACACCCGAGTACCGCTTTATCTTAGCCTTGAATGATATCACTTCCTGGCAACAGCTTTATAGCCGAGCCCGCTTCATCTGCCAACAACTTCTAGGTTCCCTTGACCCTGAGTCTCCTCCACCTTCTATGCCCACATACGCCTCCTATCCATCGCCTTCCATGAGTCAGCCATCTACCGCATATTCTTCTGCCAGTCAGCCTTCCGCTCCCACATACCCATATGCCTCCACGTGTCAACCCTCCATGAGTTAACCTGCCGTCATCCACAGTCAGCCCTCCACCCCCACATATGTGTCTCCACCGGTGTCTTCCCCTCCGGTCAAGGGAACATCACACCCCGAGCAAGTAGATGCCATCCACATACCTCCCACCTCCCTTTCCACTCCACATATGCCTCCACCGAGTCATTCCACTAGTTGCCATGTGCCTTTGCCTTCGCAACCCCCGCATCCTTCTCCACTTCCATCTCCATTACCTTTCCATACCCCTCGTCCTCCATTATCGGAGTGTTTTTCAGATATTTTTAGGGCTTTGATGGCTACTCATGCGTTGTCGCCCCCTCCAGTTGTGCCATGTCGACCCGCGGTCGGGGATATGCTTCAATTTTGTGATTACCATCGCCAGCAGGGGCATTTGGTTGAGGACTGTCCCGAATTCCGAGAGTATGTTTATGGCCTGGAAGATAATAAGAGGATCGATTGGGCCGCCATGCATGAAGCATTTCTAAATCTCCACATCAAGTAGCAGCAGCAACCGTCGCCCAAGCAGCTGTCTCTACTACAAGACCAGGGGCACCCCTGCGATCCCTCATCTAGCGATGCACCTGCTCCGTCACATGTTCCGTTATCTATACCACCTTCTCCATCTCCTACCCCATCTCCACAAACTCCGCCTACCCTGTCCCTTGCTCAGGCTAGTGCCTCCACTTCCGCCACTTCCACCGCCACTACTCCTACCTCCAATGCCGCTCGGCGTGTCGTGTCAATACGTTGACGTTGGGTCCCACAGCCTTCCATTTCCCCTTTACCTCCTTCCTCACCCTCTCCATATCCACCTCCATTACCTTCATTGCCCCCATCACCATCTCCACTACCCCTACCGCCATCACCACCGCCTTCATCGCCTCCTCCCCTGAAGACTCCTATTCCATCACTTCCACCATCTCCACCGCCTTTGCCATCCCCTTCGCCATTGTTGCCCGAGCCTGAGCAAGCTATACCTACACCTTCGCCTTTACCCCCTCCTACGCCTCCACTGTAGAAACCCGATACTTTAAAATGAGAAATATTTTTTCAAATAAATTATACAATTAAAATTTTTATGAAATGATTAAATTATATTTTTCTAAACTAGATTAGTGAAGATAGTGAATTTACTTGAATTTAGTTAAGGTAAATCGAAAATAAATGCTTTAACCCTTAGATAAATCATTACAAGCCCAATTAAAGTCCATATGATGGATTAGGATTACAACTTACCCATTGGATAATCCAAAATGGGCTGGATTAATGGATTAACGGATTTATTAAAGGATAATTAACCTTAAATTCGTAACATGTGTTTAATATGGCATTTAAGGGATTAAAATAACCCTATTTCTAGAAGGTTGACACAAAAATCAACCCATACCTAACAGTCCACCTTGGACCAGTCGTTTTTACATTGATTTTACACCAAATGGAGGCTAGATTAAGAGGAGAAGTTGGAATTTTCTTCTAATTCGGAGTTGGAAAGTTTGGCATTGTAGGCAAGGAATCTTGACAAATTTGGCCAAGTTTTGGTTATAAATAGAACCACATTCGACCCTCAAATCATCCCTGGAAGCCAAGGCTATGCTGCTGCGGAGATTGAAGGAGATTTGAAGGAGGATTGGGAGAAATCAAAGGGTTTCATATTATTTAGACATTTTTCTTACCTCTTATTAGATCTGCTGAAAGGTAGGTGTCTCTCAGGCTAAACTCTAATTAAAGTATGCCATCTTATTCGTTTTTCTGTCATCTTTCCATTGATAGCTCATTTATTCAATTCCGTTATGAAATGAGAAAGTTATGGTCATTTTAGTGAAGGGGTATTCCCTATTTTTCAAAAACTGAGTTCTGTCAATGATCGCGCTATCCAAGAGGGGCGCGTTCTGATCGCGCTGCCCCGACATAGCGCGTTCATTTAGACCCTATTTCTCCCGTCTAGTTTTCAAAATATATATATATATATATCTATTTAAGATCGCGCTAGCCTTGGATAGCGCGTTCTTCAGGACGCGCTAGCGAGAGCCAGCGCCTTCTAAAATAATCCAGAATTCAAAAAATATATATATATGAATATATGTCCAGATCGCGCTAGCACTGGCCAGTGCGATCTTCAGATCGCGCTAGTCAGAGCTAGCGCGTTCAAGAAAATTTTCCCAGAATGCCCGGGCTTCAAAATAAATTATTTGGGTATATAAGTATATATAATTTATGAACGTGTAGTAAGATAATTAGATGATTTCTTCAGGAAACCAACTCGGCTCGGCTCGGCTCGGCTCAGCTCGGCTCGGCTCAAACAAATAAATAAATATATATATATATATATATATATATATATTACTAGTCGGCTCGGCTCGGCTCGGCTCAAACATATATATATATATATATATATATATATATATATATATATTACTAGTTCTGTACTATATCCACACACAACTCGAGTCCACATTCTATGTCCCTTGGGTCTTGACCCAAGGGTGAGCTCTCCAACATATAAAGCCATGAAAGTTTTTCTAACTTCCAATATGGGACTAAACTTTAGCCACCATACAATGGGATCATAGTACTTGGAATCCATCTTAATTGTAAAGCATTAGCATGTTAAAATTACTTTCAGCATCTTAAATAATAAATTCAGCATGTTAAATTTTTTTTTTACAGAATAAAAGTATTTTTAGTGTGTTAAATACTATTTACAACATGATAAGTCTATATTACTAGAAAATTTAGGTATAAAACTCATTTGAAGCATGTAAAAGTATGCTTATAAGTAAATTGATGTTTCAAAAATTATTATCAGCATGATAACATTTATTTTTGTCATATCATCAAAAATTGAGTTATGAAAATTACTTTTAGCATGATTAAACCTATTTTTCTTATCGAATAAGTAGGAAATTAATGCATGAAAAATATTTATAGCATGTTAAAAATACTGCCAGCATGATAAAATTAATTCCAACATGTTAGAATTATTTTTAGCTTGTTAGGACTATTTTTCATCATATTAAAGTTATTTAAAACTATTTTTCAGCATGTACAAATTTATTTTTATCATGTTATTAGTAAAGTAATGTATAAAAATTAGTTTCAGCATGTTAAAAATTATTTCTAGTATGATAAATTTACCTCCTGCATATTGAGATAGGAGATTATTTTTCAGCATGATAAGTTTATTTAAAATTAATTTTTGCATATTTTCCTATCAAGAAATTAGTAACTAAATGTATAAAAATTTATTTTCAGCATGCTAAAAATTACTTTCAAAAAGATAAAATTATTTACAGTATGTCAGGATTATATTAGCATGTTAGAATTAATTTCAGCATGCTAAAGCTATTTAAAAATTATTTTCAGCATGATAAACCTATCTTCTCAACAAATAATTAGCAAATAAATATAGAAAAATTATTTTTTCAGCATGAAAATTTTATTTTGTTATCAGGAAATTTAAGAAACTAGCATGGTAAACTTATGTTTATCACCTCATCAGTAAATTAGTATACGAGGATTATTTAGCATATTAAGTATTCATATTAATATGTTAAATAAAAAAAATTTAGCATGATAAAAAGTTAATTCCAACATGAAAAGTCTATCTTATCATTTCAGCTGTAAAGTGACACATGAAAATTATTTCCAGCAAGTAAAACTTATTTTTAGTACATAAGCTCTATTTTCTTATCAAATAACTAGTACATTGATGAATAAATAGTAAATACCAAAAATCAGGATTTTAAAATTCGGAAATTATACTTCCTACCTAAAACACTTAATTATGAAAAATACACATCAGATTACACTATGAAATTTAAAATAATTCTATTTACTTGACTTCCTTCCTAGTTTACCGTCATCTTTGAATTCTACGACTTAATGTCGTTAAACATGATGCCTAAAATGAATTTTCCACTCTCCTTTGTAATTATCATAATTTTTGCTAGATCTGTACTTGTTTACAAATGAGCTTGTTCTTGAAATTCTTTGGCCATATTGTTGAATTATATAGAAAAATGTCAGGGGCTATGGGTCCCAATGAAATGACATTTAAATGCTAGTGTATAAAGGGGTTCTGATCTGATCCCACGGCGAGGCAAAGTCCAAATATAAACCGGTATAATAATGATCAAGTGCTGGCATTCACCAATACAGGGTCTATTACAGTTAGGGGTAATCATACTATCGTGAGAACCCCTAAGTGTGTAGCCAAATAGTGATATTCCATGAGGGGCTGTCATATCGTCGTGATCTCCCCTTAGTGCTTTGGCCAATCCTATTGAGTGTTGGTAGAAGTGATTGCTCTACTTCTATATTGTTATTCCTTAAAGATTCATCATAAATATCCGTGTAGAAGCGATTGTTCTACTTCTATATTGTTTAAAGTTCAAGTGATTGCTCTACTTTGATATTGCTTAAAAGTTCATCATGAAAGTTCTTGAATTATCTTAATGATAGTACACATCGTCTCATCATGAAAGTTCTTGATATATTTCTGGAAATGACCACCATCTTGTCTACTATCATGATCTTGAAATTACTTGGAAATTACTTATACAAAATTTCATACTTGAAATTCATGATCAACTACTTCTTGACACAAATTGTTTAAAGTGTTAAATACTTAAAGATTGCCTGGCTTTAGAGATATAAAATCTTACTGAGCTTTTTGCTCACCCTACGTTTTGGTTAATTGTTGCAGGAAATGACAATGAACAGGGGAATGGACAAGAGTGAATGAGTGTTTTTCTTTTCCCTAGGATTTATGTAGATCAATAGTTACTCTTACAAGAATTATGAAATTTGAAAAAATTGTATCATGCCTTTTTAAGGCTTATGAATGATTATGTAAACCTTTATTTTGATGGAATAAAATTATCAATTTCTGCTTATCTCTTGTCTTAGAATTAAATTTGTACATACTCTGATCGACACGAGTGCCTCGTAACTGCTCGCGCCCTCGATTTTCTGCGTCGGGGCATGACATCCACCTTTGCCCTTACCTCTACTTGAGCCTATCATTGCCGCTATCCCTCCACCACTCGCATTGCCCTTACCCCCACTTACGCCTTCTAAACCTTCACCTCCGCCTTCCAAACCTATTACTTCCATTTCTTCCCCATCCATTTCCACCCCACGGAGCGGGTGTGCGCTACCTTTGGTGCCCCTCGGGTTTGGTCCCCAGGGAAATGACAAGCCAAGTCAGGACAGTTCAGTGCCGGTTCTGCACTATAAGATTCAAGATTTCATTTGTCGCATGCTAGTCCAAGTTCTGGTCCCCGATCATCTTTGGGATAATGAGCCTGCATTTCCTATGGAGACGGTTGCTAAGAAGAGCTCCATTGCACTAGTGCCAGTTTCTTCACAAGCGAGGCCGGTGGCAATCTCATTGCTTGTCAGAGGTTCGATTATTAATGTTGTTATTACCTCTCGCTCGATTGCCATTCAGATTACTAGTCAGGAAGGGTTCTCTACTCAGATTTCGCTAACTCATATGGCTGCCAAGAGCTTGATGTATTCTCTATTCAAGGGGCAATTCGCTGTATCTTCTACATTTTCTAAGAACATTCTGCACTTGTTATGCAATCTCCCTTGGTTTATTGGTAAGTCGGCCACGTCAATGACGCGCATTACTCTCCCTCAGTTTTGTCCTGCTCTTATGGTAAGGGAGTTACCCTTCATGCCCGATTGTCGAGTGGAGTTGTCAAATCTCATGCTACTAGTGCCAAGTGACAAAACTCCATGATTTTTTGATATTCAATCATTTGAGGAGTTGTCTGTTCAAGAATGTCCGCCTATTGTTAGCACCGGGTGTCTAGGGGCAACCGCCCCAATGAGACTTCATGCTCATGACCGGGCCAGGCCATCTGCCAGATGGGCTCGTTATTTAAGAAGACATTACAGATCAAGAAGGTCGAAGGTCCAAGTCCGCACCAGGCAGGTTCGGGTTCAAAAAGTTTCTGCTAAGAAGTGGCGACAGCGCAAGTACAAAAGCCGTGTGTTGTGCACTCGAGGGGCCACTTCTCCATCTTCCCCTCCTCTCCAATCATCCTTTTTTTCTACTCAGCTCCCACCCCTGTGTGGTGTACCTCCCTTCCTCTAATCCAGTTTCTATGATCTTCTCCTCTCTTTTCGGGTCTGCAAACCCCCATTCTTCTTTCTTCACTCATCCGGAGTCTCCAGATCCTCCGTTCTCTCATGATTTTAGGCCTCGGCCTATGTCATCCTTTCATCCCACTTTCGGGACTTCTTATGATTCTTCTCTTCTGGTATCCCCGGGCTCTACTTCTGATCCTTCCCCGACCATGTCGGGTGAGTACCCTTTTCTTTCCCCGACCCTGTTGGGTGACCATCATTCTTCTTCCCCAACCCTATCGGGTGTCTAACATTTTCTTTCCCCATCGTTGGCGGGTGATATTCTCCTTCCCCGACCCTATCGGGTGATTCTAATTCCTTTTCTCCGACCACGTCGGATGATCACTCCTCTTCCCCCTTATCTTTGTCGTAATCTTCTTATGGTTCGTCTATTCTTTCTGTCTCACCCTTTCGGGGTCATTACCCTTTTTCATGCTATTTTCGAGACTTTAGTCCGCCTTGATCTTAGTTAATCTCTGTTCATTCTGTATTCGGTTCCTTGTTATCAGGGCCTCTGTGCCTTAACGAGGGAGTTCTAGCCCTCGTCTCTCTTCCTTTTATTCTTCGTCGTCTAGTTTGGTGTTTGCCTCTCCTCCATCTAGAGGAATCTTCAAGTCCTTGTTATACTCTGATCCCTTATACCCTGACAAGCGAGGAATACAAAGCTCGTGCTGATCAAAGCTTGATGATCAAGATCGCTTCAGGACACCGCTTTTCCGTTCCATGGATTCGCAAGGTATCTTTATTTTGTGCAAGAACATACTATTATTACTATCATTTTTATTTCTCCTGCGCATGGTTATAATGTGGTTTCCTCAACACGTTTTGAGCGGCTTTAGTTCATTAAGTTTGGTTAGTTCAAGTCGAGTTGCTTCTGCAGCATCCTTAGGCTGGTGATAACTCCGTGTTAGGAGTCTAGTTTCTTTCCCTGATTGTTGAGGGTGACCTTTGAGTATGGATTTTTCACACACTACACGGCGAGCCATACCCTATCTCTCTAAGACACACCGTTGCTGCTTTGGCCATACTTTGGGTATGCACGAAGGCCTTTTCTCTTCTCTGCTCTGCCAAGTGCAGGGGCAAGAGTTTGATGGATAAGATGACTAACCTAGGCGCTCCCTAATACGAGAGAGGTCTCAAATAGGGGCAGTCTTGACCCTCAAAAGTGAGCTTTCATGCTATATCTGGCCAATAAGGGCTAGCAAAATGAGAAAATGAATCAATGCAAAATTATGAATCAAAGGCATGGCAAGAGTGGCAGTACAGTTCCCCGCGGGACATCATGAGCCCGGACGCATGCGTGCCTGATAAATATGGGTCTAAAAATCAAAGACACAAAGCCCCGGCGCAACAAGCTATCTCTTTGAGGGGTAGTGCCCTAGAAGGAATTCGAGCCTTGATATCTCCCATCATGCACGAAGCTTGTCTCCAATTTTTCTTTTACTTCTCCCTCTTAGGCTGGGTTGTATCCCGGGTATGGCCTTAGTAGGGGCACCGTTCTTTAGAAGTGGTTGGTTGTGGTAAGCCACCCTCACACGCACGCCCTGCTTAAGAGAAGCCTTTAATGAAAGGGGTAGGAACGACGATCCCTGGCCAGTAGTTTGAGCCCGTCTTTAGGTACTGCGGATTGCTATGTCAAAATCCACAAAAAAATCAAATATTACCAAAAGTCTAAAAAATTAAATACTTCAAAAAAATCCAAAAAATCAAATATTATCAAAAATTCAAAAAAATCAAATACTTCAAAATTTCAAAAAAAATCAAATATTTCAAAAACCTAAAAAATCAAATACTTCAAAAAATCCAGAAAAATGAAATACTATTGAAAATCTAAAAAAATCTAAAAAATGTGTCTTTTTCATGCATTTGCATTTGTTTTAAGGACAGATACGTAATCTGTTTACTAAGTGTGCAGGTTGCACGTACTCAGGCATTCCTTGTTATATCTTTATGCTCTGCCTCATGTCCACATCTTTGATCTGTTCTTTCCTTCTTCGATCCACTCTCGATATGTTCTGAAGCTCATGTCCTTCTCAGCTTTTGTTTGCAATGATCATATCTTTATGAGAGTGCTTTGCCTCACGATTATGAACCTGGCGGTTCTGTTTCATTTTGATCTTGGGTTTTGATTGAATCGCGTATTTGTTTATGTCTTTTATCCCGCCGTGTCCTTGTCACGTGTTTATGTCTCACCGTGTTGTCCCACACATGTTATTTTATCCCTCACCGAGTGTTGTTAGTTATCTTGCACATGTTGTTAGTCACCCCTTTATGTCCCATGTTCTTGTCCCAACCGTGTGGTCATCCATCATGTTCTTGTCCCAACCGTGTGTTGTCCAACCGCGTTGTTATCTTGTCACACTGTGTTCATGCATGCATGTTGTCTGTTCATGCCATTGCATATGTGCTCGTTTGCCTTTGTTATGTTATGTTGCACTGTCTCCCATTTCATTTGATCGTTATGTTATGTCGTGTTGTTTGTCATTCAGTTAATCGTTATGTTATCTATGCTATGTTTATACTTGCTTGTTTATCATATTTGTCTTATACATGAAAATCCCTAAAAATCAGAAAATGAAAATCAAAAAATGTCATTTCGCCTGCGCAGGTAAGTCAGGTATGGCTCCCTATCCCTAATCGTTGTTGCATTACTATGTGATATCTATATTGTTATATTATCTCGAGAACCGGCTGGTCATTCATCTGTTCCAGGATCTGACGTTCCCCTCTAACAAAAATGATGATGATCTAGGTGCACATATTTAATCATCGGATAGGCCGTTAGGTTGAGAAAATTAGGAAACGATGGTTCTATCACGCACGCCGTGGTTGCGGATAGTGTCTTGACCCTGATTGTTCCGGTCTAGCAATACTATTCTCGAGTACTTTCTATTTTAGCTTTCTTTGCATTCGTTTTGATGATTTCTTTATTTTAGCCCAGCATGCATGATGTCATTTTGAGCACTCACATCTCGTGATCCGTTCAAGGTTGTTCCTCAGTAATGGTTAATTACACTACAGTCCTCTTGGATAAGAGATCCCCATTCCACTCTGAGTTTGAACGATTTCTCTGATCTTCCCGCTTGGTCTAATTGGCCAGCGTGATTCCTATCTCGAGCTTAGTCTGCCTCCTTTTATTTTCGTTACTGCTTATTCCAATCTCCTCATTGGTCCGAGGGATTGTGTCCCCCATGAGGTTGATCATGTGTATTCCTTTTCATTTAGTTTAGTTCTCCAAACATGTCTCATCCGCGTCAGCCATTCTGGGTGGGTAGTTCGGCGATTTCGGGAGAATTCCTGACGCTTGTTGGTTAAAACAGGTGTCTTTTGCCTTGATGCCCGCTTTTCAGTTCTGTCTGCTTCATCTCCGCATCATCTCCATTTCACGTCACTGTCGCTTTCGCTCCATCTCCTTTCCATTTCACCTCCGTGACGCTTTCGCCCGTTCCCTTGCAAAGCGGACATCAAGGAGGGGCATCTATTGACACCTATTTTTAGCCCGCAAGTTGTGTCATTTATCTTATTCATCATTTCTGAACGCCCTGAGCCTTTATGACAGCGGAAGACTCGCTCGAGAAATATGAACAGCCGGCATGGTAAGCCTCTTGTAAGCAAGAATGATCAGAGCGCGAGACAATCACACACATAAATGCAATTGCACGTGATTTTAATCAAACTCCAACTTATTTCATTGATAATGAGTATTCAAAATACAATAACTTTCAACTTCTTTCAATCTATCAGACTCAAGAAATAGAAAAATTACATAGACTCGATCTAAACAATATAGACTTTCCTAAGTCTTTACTCTCATCTTGACAACACTTTCATTCGCTCTCGGACCCGCTACTTATATAACCTGAATCCGAATTCGAATCACTTTCATTTCCTGAAAAAGATTAGAAATAGGTAATGAGCACACTTGCCCAGTAGGTATCTTCGCATCAACATGAATAGCACTATTAAAGTAATTAACACTTTTACTCTAGGGAATAAGGTAAAATCATGCGAATGCGATAAGTCATGCGATCAAATCAAAGTAACAAGACGATCATGTAAGATAGGATGAGAGCAAGTATGAACTAGCAAGAATGTAACAAGTATGATCAAGAATATAGCATGGCCTTTCACGAACAAGAATGTAACGAGAATGCACTTTCACTTTTCACTTTCATAACCATAAAGGTTACGCACGAGAACGTCAATCATGTAGCAATTCACTAGATTTTCACGAGTGCTCATGGATTTCACTTATTTATAAAGAAAGTACTCCCAGCGCAATGCGATGCCAGTAGCATCATACCCCATGGTTTATAATAGTATGTTTCCGGCAATCAGCCGAGAGGACTAGCATAGAGCCCTTAGACATAATCAGTGCCCGAACTGTATCTTCACGTATAAATCAAGCTACTTCCATGAGTGTAACAATAAAGTATGGCCAAGAATGTAATAAGTTCAATCAATAAGCTCACGATAACAATTATCAAAGAACGAATGCTTCTATTAAGAATATGAGAGATCAAGAATGAATTAAGACAATGTTATGCTTATGGAAATAAATTGATAGCATAACGGTACATTTCTTTAACTTCCATTCATTATATTAAGTTTCTTGAGGAATATGATAAGTCCTAGACCATTATCAAGCCATCTAGAAACTTTAGAATATCAACCCTTGGGTCAAACCTCGGGTTAACTAGCTCAAGCATTGTGACGGTCAAGTACTGGGCCGTTACATTCATGTGACGCTCCAGTGTTGGGCCGTTACATTAGTCTGAGTCCAGAAACAGTAAAATAGACTCAGTTCAATGTGACGGTTGTATATTGGGCCGTTACATGGGCCTGACGGTCCAATATAGGTCCGTTACACTGCTAGAACCAGAAAATATCGATAGTGCTTTCTAATCAATTGGGTTTTAATGGTACAACCAACTCGGTGTCCTAGTGGGAATCCCAGGCTCGCAGAGAATTACGGAGGCCTTGAAACAAGATTTCCTAGTCCATTGGAGGGAATATTCAATAGAGAGGTCCTCAAGTTCAAGATAATGTTCCTATAGTGCAAAGTGTGAACTAATGGACAACATACCGGAATATGTGCCATGTACTTAAAGAAATGACTCTATAGATAGAGAGAGAATGTGTAACAACGTGAAACCAAGATAAAACTCCGTCAATACATTATTTAAAAATCATGATTTAGATACAAAACTATAGAATTTTGGCACATAAAATTAACATAACTTAAAATAACTTAAGATACCTTAATCATGCAATTTCTATTATGAATCAGTAACTACACTTAAAGTCATAATAACAGGTCCAAACTTAGATAATTAGGCTTATTTATAAGTAAACTTAACTGGTTATCATTCTGCCTCGGGCTGACAGAACACAGTGTCTGACGGTCTAGGATAGGCGCGTTACAGTCTTGTGACGGTTTATCGAGGGGCTGTTACAGTAGTGTAACGCTCTTGTTAAGGTGCGTCAGAGATAACAAAGTAATTAAGATGCAGTAGAGGGTGTGACGGCTTATCGTAAGGCCGTTAGATTATTGTGACGGTCTTACCTTGATGCGTCAGATCGTCTGCTGGCTGAAAAAGATATAAAAATCTAAGGTTTCAACTTACATCATGTCTAGAAATCATATCTAACCTACCACATGATAGAATGAAGGCTAACCTACTAGTATGCATGGGCTTTCTGTTAATTTGACAAGAGAGTTCCTTTTTAACTTAGCTAGGGTCAAGAGTATACATATATGCATGACCTACTAAAACATGAAATTCATGATCTATAATATATGAAATCAAGCACAATCAGGGGACTTTTATCTCTAACAAGATGTTTTTTCCAATCATGAGATAACCTACCTCTTATCTAGGCTTTAAGCTTCAAATTAGAGTCTGAAAACCGTGCCCTAGTTCTCCTTTTCCAGTGAGTTTCCAACAACTTCACGCTGCTCTAACTCCTCAGTCGCTTGACCTAAGGACGTGAAATTTTGAGGGTAAGAAGCTGAAACTAAGGTGAACAAAAAGTTCTAAAGGATTGAGCCATAATTACCTCGTTTAGACGTCCTAATCTCTTGATCTTTAGGGGTCTCGCGTTCAGTTTCCTGGGTTATTATGGTCGAACCAGCAACTTTGGAAGCTTCAATCTCCTTAGTTGCTTGATCTCCTAGCATAAAATTTGGAGAACTATTAGTCTAAAGTATACTAAACAAAATCTTCTAAAGAACTTACTCAAAATTATGACTCCTTACCTTGATTCCACGCGAGTCAAAAGTAAGGGTTGCTCAGTTCAGAACTATATCCTATTTATAGGGTTTTGGCTAGGGTTTGAAGATTAGATCGATTTTAGAGTCCTTAATTTGTCAG
This sequence comes from Amorphophallus konjac, assembly GCA_022559845.1. Taxonomy (NCBI): domain Eukaryota; kingdom Viridiplantae; phylum Streptophyta; class Magnoliopsida; order Alismatales; family Araceae; genus Amorphophallus; species Amorphophallus konjac. Next base: position 148,682,234 of record CM040123.1, read on the forward strand.
AACCTAATCCCTAAGAGTCCTTTGTAATGTTATAAGCTCTCCCAAGTTGATCTCCTGCAGATAGGATCCCAAAGTTCCAATCTTTCTACTCGTTCTTCCATTCACGGAACTATCAGGGTGTAACGCATCAGTCTAGGTGCGTTACGTGGCTGTGGCGGTCGCACGATAGACCGCTACATCTAACGGGCACAGAATTCAACACAAATCAAACTCTTTTGTTAATTATCCATATTATTATCCATAAAAATAGTATTTATCCTTAAAATACGTAAATATGCTAAATAACCTTCTAGAATATGGGCCAAACTTAATGGGCTTGGTCCTTAACCCTTTTGGATTTTATTTAAATATGCTAGGTTAATTATTTAACACAATTGGGCCTTATAATGACTTATAAATTCAACATTTATTTATTAATCCATTTTGGGTCTTTAAAATTCCCAGAAAATAATTAAATATACCAAAAATACTTTTTAAAAAAAATTCTGGGGTCTTACACCCTCTCCCACTTAAGAGAATTTGGTCCCCAAATTCAATATATGAGTTTTTATGGAGAGTGTACATATTTTAATGTATTAAGAATTAATGTAAGGCGAATGGGTTAAGAGAGTACCTTTTATCATCTCACCTCCCTCGTCTAGAATGGCATTTAATCGACCTCGCTTCCCGCGTCCGTTGTTATCCCTTGATGATTGTCCGTTGATGAAAGGACATAGGGACAAGTGATGTTCCCGGCTTCCACATTTGAGACAAGCATCGAGACGCTTCTAACATTGTTCTGCCGAGTGCCCAAACTTTTCACAAAATGAGCAAGGTGCCACGGCTTGCTCCTTCTCTTCTTTAACTTTCTCGTTCTTTCCATTTCCATTTCCATTTCTTTTTCCATTACTGTTCCTATTACGGAACCTCTTAATGTGACGATTTTCATCCTCATCCACTTCTTTCTCTTCTTGCCTATCATGTTTTCGGCTTGACCTCTCTCCTCGGAGCCTCTCCACCTTCTCCATGGTTCTTTCACATAGATGCGCTCTTTGTACCATCTCGGTATAGGTGCGGATATTCTGGGTTCCAAGTTGTTGGATAAATCCAGTCCTTAAACCATCCATAAATCGGTTGGCTTTCAATAAATCTGTGCTTACCAAGTGAGGAGCATAAGGTGCTAGTCGAGAGAATTGTAATTCATATTCTGCCACGGACATCGCGCCTTGTTTTAAGGAGACAAATTCCATAGCCTTTCTCTCCTTTACATGCTCGAAAAAGTACTTGGCACGGAATAGGGTAAGAAAACCCTCCCATGTATGAGGTGCGTCTGCAGGTGGCGTTGGAATGGATTTCCACCATGTACGAGCATCCTTGTTGAGTTGGAACGTGGCAAGTCAAACCTTCTCCTAGTCGGTGCATTGCATGACATCGAATATTCGATTCATTTCGTCGATCCAATTTTTCGCTTCATCCGGGTTAGAAGATCCAGAGAATTGTGGAGGATTTAAACTTCAAAAATTACCGTGCAAGTTACCCGCGCCAGCCCTTCCACCGACTTGAGCCACTGTTTGTAGGGCTTGAGTAAGTCCCGCAACAATTTGCTGCATCTCGTCCGAGTTTATACGATGAGCCATTGAGAATCAAGGTACCTGAGAATCATGGACATTTTAGTTATTTAAAGTCAGGAAGATTTATCCTAAGATAATTTTTATATAACTATCTCATCCCGGGCTCTACCCAATTCTCACATTGGTATGGAAATTTCTTCCTTAGTTCATATGTATGGGTCCTTAAACCTTAGATTTATCTTATGACATGACTCTTCTTCCTAAGTCCTGAGATTTAGGCTCTGATACCAACTTAAATGTCACGTCCCGAGCCTTTATGACAGCGGAAGACTCGCTCGAGAAACGTGAACAGCCGGCATGGTAAGCCTCTTGTAAGCAAGAATGATCAGAGCGCGAGACAATCACACACATAAATGCAATTGCACGTGATTTTAATCAAACTCCAACTTATTTCATTGATAATCAGTATTCAAAATACAATAACTTTCAACTTCTTTCAATCTATCAGACTCAAGAAATAGGAAAATTACATAGACTCGATCTAAACAATATAGACTTTCCTAAGTCTTCACTCTCATCTTGACAACACTTTCTTTCGCTCTCGGACCCGCTACTTGTATAATCTGAATCCGAATTCGAATCACTTTCATTTCCTGAAAAAGATTGGAAATAGGTAATGAGCACACTTGCCCAGTAGGTATCTTCGCATCAACATGAATAGCACTATTAAAGTAATTAACATTTTTGCTCTAGGGAATAAGGTAAAATCATGCGAATGCGATATGTCATGCGATCAAATCAAAGTAACAAGACGATCATGTAAGATAGGATGAGAGCAAGTATAAACTAGCAAGAATGTAACAAGTATGATCAAGAATATAGCATGGCCTTTCACGAACAAGAATGTAACGAGAATGCACTTTCACTTTTCACTTTCATAACCATAAAGGTTACGCACGAGAACGTCAATCATGTAGCAATTCACTAGATTTTCACGAGTGCTCATGGATTTCACTTATTTATAAAGAAAGTACTCCTAGCGCAATGCGACGCCAGTAGCATCATACCCCATGGTTTATAATAGTATGTTTCCGGTAATCAGCCGAGGGGACTAGCATAGAGCCCTTGGACACAATCAGCGCCCGAACTGCATCTTCACGTATAAATCAAGCTACTTCCATGAGTGTAACAATAAAGTATGGCCAAGAATGTAATAAGTTCAATCAATAAGCTCACGATAATAATTATCAAAGAACGAATGCTTCTATTAAGAATATGAGAGATCAAGAATGAATTAAGACAATGTTATGCTTATGGAAATAAATCGGCAGCATAACGGTACATTTCTTTAACTTCCATTCATTATATTAAGTTTCTTGATCAATATGATAAGTCCTAGACCATTATCAAGCCATCTAGGAACTTTAGAATATCAACCCTTGGGTCAAACCTCGGGTTAACTAGCTCAAGCATTGTGACGGTCAAGTACTGGGCCGTTACATTCATGTGACGCTCCAGTGTTGGGCTGTTACATTAGTCTGAGTCCAAAAATAGTAAAATAGACTCAGTTCAATGTGACGGTTGTATATTAGGCCGTTACATGGGCCTGATGGTCCAATATAGGTCGTTACACTGCTAGAACCAGAAAACATCGATAGTGCTTTCTAATCAATTGGGTTTTAATGGTACAATCAACTCGGCGTTCTAGTGAGAATCTCATGCTCGCAGAGAATTACGGAGGCCTTGAAAAAAGATTTCCTAGTCCATTGGAGGGAATATCCAATAGAGAGGTCCTCAAGTTCAAGATAATGTTCCTATAGTGCAAAGTGTGAACTAATGGACAACATATCGGAATATGTGCCATGTACTTAAAGAAATGACTCTATAGATAGAGAGAGAATGTGTAACAACGTGAAACCAAGATAAAACTCTGTCAATACATCATTTAAAAATCATGATTTAGATACAAAACTATAGAATTTTGGCACATGAAATTAACATAACTTAAAATAACTTAAGATACCGTAATCATGTAATTTCTATTATGAATCAGTAACTACACTTAAAGTCATGATAACAGGTCCAAACTTAGATAACTAGGCTTATTTATAAGTAAACTTAACTGGTTATCATTCTGCCTCGGGCTGACAGAACACAGTGTCTGACGGTCTAGGATAGGCACGTTACAGTCTTGTGACGGTTTATCGAGGGGCTGTTACAGTAGTGTAACGCTCCTGTTAAGGTGCGTCAGAGACAACAGAGTAATTAAGATGCAGTAGAGGGTGTGACGGCTTATCGTAAGGCCGTTAGATTATTGTGACGGTCTTACCTTGATGCGTCAGATCGTCTGCTGGCTGAAAAAGATATAAAAATCTAAGGTTTCAACTTACATCATGTCTGGAAATCATATATAACCTACCACATGATAGAATGAAGGCTAACCTACTAGTATGCATGGGCTTTCTGTTAATTTGACAAGAGAGTTCCTTTTTAACTTAGTTAGGGTCAAGAGTATACATATATGCATGACCTACTAAAACATGAAATTCATGATCTATAATACATGAAATCAAGCACAATCAGATGGCTTTTATCCCTAACAAGATATTTTTTCCAATCATGAGATAACCTACCTCTTATCTAGGCTTTAAGCTTCTAATTAGAGTCTGAAAACCGTGCCCTAGTTCTCCTTTTCCAGTGAGTTTCCAACAACTTCACGCTGCTCTAACTCCTCAGCCGCTTGACCTAAAGACGTGAAATTTTGACGGTAAGAAGCTGAAACTAAGGTGAACAAAAAGTTCTAAAGGATTAAGCCATAATTACCTCGTTTAGACGTCCTAATCTCTTGATCTTCAGGGGTCTCGCGTTCAGTTTCCTGGGTTATTATGGTCGAACCAGCAACTTTGGAAGCTTCAATCTCCTTGGTTGTTTGATCTCCTAGCACGAAATTTGGAGAACTATTAGTCTAAAGTATACTAAACAAAATCTTCTAAAGAACTTACCCGAAATTATGACTCCTTACCTTAATTCCACGCGAGCCAAAAGTAAGGGTTGCTCAGTTCAGAATTAGGTCCTATTTATAGGGTTTTGGCTAGGGTTTTAAGATTAGATTGATTTTAGAGTCCTTAATTTGTCAGAACCTAATCCCTAAGAGTCGTTAGTAATGTTATAAGCTCTCCCAAGTTGATCTCCTGTAGATAGGATCTCAAAGTTCTAATCTTTCTACTCGTTCTTCCATTCACGGAACTATCAGGGTGTAACGCATCAGTCTAGGTGCGTTACGTGGCTGTGGCGGTCGCATGATAGACCGCTACATCCAACGTGTACAGAATTCAACATAAATCAAACTCTTTTGGTAATTGTCCATATTATTATCCATAAAATGGTATTTATCCTTAAAATACGTAAATAAGCTAAATAACCTTTTAGAATATGAGCCAAACTTAATGGGCTTGGTCCTTAACCCTTTTGGGTTTTATTTAAATAGGCTAGGTTAATTATTTAAAATAATTGGGCCTTATAATGACTTATAAATTCAACATTTATTTATTAATCCATTTTGGGTCTTTAAAATTCCCAGAAAATAATTAAATATACCAAAAATATTTTAAAAAAATTCTGGGGTCTTACAGTTTTCCTTTTCATTTAGTTTAGTTCTTCAGACATGTCTCATCCACGTCAGCAATTCCGGGTGGGTAGTTCGGCGATTTCGGGAGAATTCTTGTCGCTTGTTGGTTAAAACGGGTGTCTTTTACATTGATGCCCGCTTTTCAGTTCTCTCCGCTTCATCTCCGCATCATCTCCATTTCACGTCACTGTCGCTTTCGCTCCATCTCCTTTCCATTTCACCTCCGCGTGACTTTCGCTCGTTCCCTTGCAAAGCGGACATCAAGGAGGGGCATCTGTTGACACCCGTTTTTAGCCCGCAAGTTACGTCATTTATCTTATTCATCATTTCTGATGTCCCAAATTAACCATTGTTTTGGAGCGTTCCTTGCATGGATTTCAAGCCCATTTCATTGTTCAATTCCCGTTGACCCTTGGAGATCATTATTTCTTAGAGCCCTGGAGCTTATTTTATCACCTTCCGACTTTTCAAGTCGACTTACGGCCCATTTAGGTCGACTTCCCTCAGGTATTCGGCCCCTTTCGCTGTGTAGTCTTGAAAAATGGTCTTTTTTTATCCTCTTTCATTCCTCTATTCATTAAGTGTCCTTCACCAAAACTATTCCATTTTTAAAGCCCTACATTTTCTTCTTCTACGTCATTATCCAGTTCTACACCGTTTTCAAGTCTTAGTGTTTTTATCTATTCTTACAACATTTTCTCTCTCTTCTGATCGTCTTTTCATCTTGATCTATTCATAAAAGTTGTTTATCCTTCAGTTATCTACAATATCTTCTTCTATCACTTTTCCTAGTTCTTCACCGTTTGAGAGATATGATACGATTTCCAAAGTCGCACGAGCCTGGCAGCAAAACGGTCAACAGTTGACCGTCTAATGAATAAACGGTCACAAGATGACCGCCCCATGAATAAAATGGTCAACAGTTGACCGTTTATGAACCGTAACTTTTTTTAATTTTTTATTTTTATTTTATTTTTATTATATTTAAAATGTCATAAAACTGTCTTCTTAAGACCGCCTCATTCAAAAAACGGTCTGTGGATGACCTGTTTAGTCAGTTTTTGTGCCAAAAGTCTCCTGGTCGCCCTAGGTCTGAGCGGTCTACTGCTAGACCGCCCCATTCAATAAACGGTCGCACGATAGACCATCCATATAATAAAGAGTCGAAAAGTTCCTGAACTCCGTCTTCTTCGCCGCCGGATTCTAAGGTCGAACCAATGCAACGGGGCCTCCTTGTTAGGGCTCTATCTTCTAGAATACTCCACGAAATTTAGCCACGTTTGTTTCTGTGTCTTCCCCTTTGTATTATCTTGGATTTGGTATATGGAGCATGATTTTTAATTGACCATATCTCCTGGAATCTTGGCCGCAATATCAGGTTTTATGTATTTTCGTGCACCAAAAACTCTTCCAGATTAGGCTCCGGGCCCTTCTTGCGGCGGGAATATCTTCTAGATCCTTCCACCAGAAAGAGTCTCGTTTGTTCCTAACTCTTATCCTATCTATTATCTCGAGATTGATCCATAGATCTCAATATATGGTGGTCTCTATCCTTGGGAATCGTGGGAGAAAGTTGGGGGTTTCACAACTTTTCTATAAATAAGTGCCCAGTTCGCCAGCGCGACGGGGGGCTCTTCTTCGACTCGGGGCGAAGCCATGTCGGATCGTCGACTCACACCTTCGACCCCACTGCGAAGAGGGGAGTATCAGCTTTAATTTCCATCTCTTTGGGCTCAGTTTCATTGCTCCAATCCTTAGTTCTCATCTCCTACTTTTTCACAATCACCACAAATCGCACTGCTTCTGCAAGTTTCTGTATTTTTCTCAGTTTTGCACAGCACTTTTCTCTCTACTCTCTTCATCATTTCTCATGATTTCAAATCCTATGCATGCACAACACTCCCACCTTCCTTTTGCACCCTTTTATAGGGGTTAAAAACCCTCCCCGGTGCGTTCTCCCCCTTTCTTTCATGCTACTTTATCATTTCGGGACATATGCTACACTTCACATTCTAATGCGTTTTCTCTCTTTTTTGTGGCTTTGTTTTGCAGGAGACTATTGGTAGAACGTGAGGCCCTTGCTTTCTAGCCGGCTAGGAGGTGAGGAGGTACACCCACGATCGATTCCCCGCATCCTTTCAAGCGCGATCTCACGTGGTAGCGGCTTCCCTTCGGGCCGCATCTTCTTCCTCATTTCTCAAGGTACGCGGTAGATTTCCATTCATTATAGCATCTACTTCCTACTGCTATTCCTTGGGTGGCGATCACGATTCATTTCTTTTTCTTCATCGCCCCTTTGCTTCCCATTATTTTACATATGCATGTTTATGTTTACATAGTTTGAGGGCGGAGTAGATTAATCTATTTACAATATACATATGCTCGAGTGACTGGCATGCAGCAATCACAAGATGGATCTTACTATTCTGGAGGTGACCCCCACCTTCTCTGAGCAATAGAACAATGCAAAGAGGGAGGGAAGTGAAGATCAGACCTCGAAGTAGAGCGGGAAGAGGCACATGCACAAGCACACCTCTATCCACGAAGCCTGCAGAAACCATCGAGTAAGCCACGGACACTGCATTGATGGGAAGGACCCGGGGAGGGGGCATCTCTATAGCCCATGGTGTCCCAAGGCATATCCGTAGTCGGAGAAATCGGGTTCGGAAACCACGCGAAGAGGGAAACAAATAGACACACTGACTGTGACGACCCAGAGCTCCGGATACCGATATACCGATAACATCGATACACCGATACCAAGAACTGGGGAAGCCACCCAAGAGGCTGATGAGGCCCCTGAAGGGTTAAAGGAGTTTGCTGAGGAGTTGCATAACGAATTGGGACCGCATGTGCGCAATATTAATTAGGACAGTAATTAGTAAATAAGTGCGGAAGTAATCTAAAATATCAGAGTGGTAAAATATATACAATAGTCCAGATTTACAGAGAAAAAGAGGTCCACTGCACAACTACACGGGACATACCCCGGCTCAAAAGAATAAAAAGACAAACCGACAACAGCTGGCACTCTAACGACGATCGGCACAACCACGAGAAGGACCAGTAGACGAATGGGGCGGCTCACCTGAAAGAGGAAGGGGTGAGTCACAGCCAGACTCAGTAGGGGTCACGCGGATCCCTACCTCACACTAAACAGGCAAGCAGGCAAATATAAAAGCAATTAGAGCATGCATTTAAACAATAAATAGGCAGATGCACAATTTAATAAATAAATAATTAACAACAGGAGTTAGCGTCAGAAACTAAATCTACCAATAGAATAAACCACTGCTAACCAAGTGAAGTGAGAGACGGAACAACCCACTAGAAGAACAAGACCAGATGCATCCACCGACGACTTACACTGCGTCTCGGTAACTCACCATTCTGGAACGCGACAAATGAGAGGCGTAACAGGACCAAAACAAGTACTAGTCAGAGCGACACTCGTCAGTGCCAGTCCAAGTCTCCGACCACGTGTACACACACTGACTCCTGCCTAGAGCCAGGCCTCTAGCTAGTTCCCCCCCCCCCCCCCCCGTTGGACGCAACAGTAACCGCAGGGGCCCACGGTAACTAGCTTACAAACCGTTCATTGGGAACACCCCTCCACCTCTCCCAGGTGGGACGACACGCTCGGTCGCTGGGCTACGACTAGTGTTTCCATCACAAGGAAAGAGAAAGCAATTCCATCGAGATGTAAAATAATGCCACATTTTATAAAATACTTTAAACATGGCGAATAATTGCATGAATTAACTAAATATGCTAAAATTAATCACAACAGGAGTTGGGCGGTTGACACCAGACCGCTCGAGGATGGACGGTCATACGATAGACCGCGAAAAGGGATAAGCGGTTCCCCACCGGCCGCTCTACTACGAACCGACTTAAGACACGCGGCTGGGGCTAAGCCGCTCAACTAGATAGGCGGTTAGGGTCTGGCCACTCAAAACGGTTTGGGCGGTCTAAGCTGGGCCGTTCTAATGTGTCTTCCTATGGTCCCAAGGATAAACGGCTAGAGTATAGCCGCACTAGGGCTTAAACGGTCCTGCTATAGGCCGCACAACCGGGGATAAACGGTTTGGTCTCGACCGCTCATGTGATGAACGATCCAAGGACGACCGCATAAACGGCGTCAGGGCGGGCAACAACCACACCAGGTCGGAAATCCGCCCGGGGGGCTACAAACGAACGAAAAAAAAAAAGGAAAAGCTAACCTGCCAAGCCCACATAACAATTCTACAACTAAGCATGCCATTAAAATTGAAAGCGAAGCCTATAACAATTGATTTCACGAAATTAAGCATAAATAGGCTAACATGGGGTTTTGCATGGAAAACGAGGAAAACGGCTGTGCATGTGCGTGCATGTGGCGTCAAAATGATCATAGCGAGGTAAAGAGTCCATCCCCCTACCTCGATCGCGACGAAGACGGCGATTCGGTGCCGAACGGACGAAGGGATGCCGCGGCTACTCTCGGCCCCACACGCCTCCACGTACCGCGGATCGAGACAAAGCTGCCATCCACGCGATCCTCGCATCGAGCCCGTCCCGTCGGTACCTCCCGTGCCTCGATCGGGGCCCGTCCGGACTGAAACCGAGAGAGAGGGAGAGGAGAGATCGTGACAGGGAGAGAGGGAAAGAGAGAGAGAGATCGAGAGATCGAGAGAGTGAGTGGAGAGAGAGAGTTCGATGGGGGAGAGAGAGAGTGATAAAATTTTTATAAAAATAATTTTTTTTGAAAATTTAACTCAAATTACATTTTAACCCCCAAAGAACCGAAATCATGAATATGCCCAATCAATTCTTAATAAATCTTTAAATAATTCAATTAATTACCAGAAAATAGCCTAAAAATCCGTAAAAATAGCCTAAATTCACAGAATAAAATCTAGATTCGAACCACTAAGAATCCGTTTAAGACACGGGTCTTACAGTCCCTCCCCCCTAAAAGTAATTTCGTCCCCGAAATTAAACGGAAGGACAAGGAGGAAACTGGAAGAAGATTACACCTAACGGCAGGAATAAATAAACGAAAGGAACAGAAACGGATACCTTGGAAATAGAATGATGGTTTTCCTCGGTGCATAAAATAGACTCGCTTGTATCTGCAGTCAACCACGGCACCATACAATTCCAGCCAGTCCATGCCTAGAATAGCGTCATACTCGGCCAATTGCAATGCATAAAGCTTCACTGGCATCTGCCGATTACTGACGAAAATAGGGGATCTTCCAGGCACACCGGAGTGCACATGAAATCTCCAGAGGGTAACTCAACGAGCAACTCATAGGACACTTCAGTCATTGGCTCCTCAATGCAAGCAATAAAATCCTCGGACACAAAAGAATGAGTAGCGCCAGAATCGAAAAGAACATGAGCTGGACGACCGAAAATCGAAACCGTACCTTCCACCAGATTAGCTGCCACAGCTTCTACACGAGTGATGTGAGTGACCCTGCCTCTCGGAGGACGGCCGGCTGCAGAAGACTACTGGGAAGGAACTAGAGCAAGCAGATAAGACGGCTGAGGTTGAGGCGGCGGAGGAAGATGAAACTGGGGCTGCTGCGGCTGGGTAACTTTCGAGAACTGCACCGATTTCGGCCTCAGCGGATAGTCTCGAACTACGTGACCCGACTGATCACGGCGGAAACAGACGATCGGCAAAGAACACGACACGCCTGGATGACTGCCACCACACCTCGGACACGGACGGTGCTGACTGCCGGAAAAATCTTGGCGCGATCGAACAGAAGGAACGGACAGCTGACTTGAATCGGAAGGCGCCGAATGCTCAAACTTCCTCTTCGACTTCTTATTCTTGAATTGCCAGAAATGGGAGTCAGGAGAAGAAGAAACACCACTAACATCAGGAACGGCAGAAGGAACTCCTGGGACAGACGGCTGGTAAGTCGGCTGAAACTGCACAGTCGGCTGCACCATTCTTGCCTGAGAAAGCCCTCGAGTCCTCGCCATTTCCATCTCCACTGCAACAGCTGCCTGGTACGCTGAATCCAACTCAGACACTCGGGTAGCGAACAACGGCAGGCTCAATTCCGCTTTCAGTCCGCGCAGAAACTGTTGAGTCTTCATAGCTTCATCAGTAAAAATATGGGGCGAGTACCTGCCCAATTCGATGAACTTATCTCGGTACTGCAACACAATCATGTCACCTTGCGTCAGCTCCAGAAACTGATACATCTTCGCTAACTTAAGGCAGGCTGGAGTGTAAGCACGCTCGAAAGCAGCAACGAACTCTGCCCAGGTGATTTGCCGAAGCGGACGGGAACGGAAGGTAACCTCCCACTCTGTAGTCCACCACGTGCGTGCGGTACCTTGAAGATGATAAGTAGCCAACATAACTCGCTCATCCTCCGCGCACTCCATCGATTGGAATGCGCACTCAGTGGCATCAAGCCACAACCTAGCTGCCTCCGGATCTGATTGACCCTCGAAAGTCGGTGGGTGGAACAGCAGGAATTCCTTTAACTCTCTACCACGGCCATCGGGCACTTCTTCACGCGGAGCAGGGTTGACAGAAGCTGGCACAGCTGGGGCAGAGGAAGTACCACTCTCCTCCCGAGGAGCCCGAGCCTTCTTCCATCCACGAGGCAACATCTTGCATCTAGGAAACACACGATAACGAAAAACCATCAATAATCACGAAAAACATCCTAAGCCAGCAATGGACGACTCAGTGGACTTGTTCTGGACCAGCACAAGTTCCAATTCCTAATACAAATCCCCAACACAGCTCTGATACCAACTGTGACGACCCAGAGCTCCGGATACCGATATACCGATAACATCGATACACCGATACCAAGAACTGAGAAAGCCACCCAAGAGGCTGATGAGGCCCCTGAAGGGTTAAAGGAGTTTGCTGACGAGTTGCATAACGAATTGGGACCGCAGGCGCGCAATATTAATTAGGACAGCAATTAGTAAATAAGTGCGGAAGCAATCTAAAATATCAGAGTGGTAAAATATATACAATAGTCCAGATTTACAGAGAAAAAGAGGTCCACTGCACAACTACACGGGGCATACCCCGGCTCAAAAGAACAAAAAGACAAATCGACAACAGCTGGCACTCTAACGACGGTCGGCACAACCACGAGAAGGACCAGCAGACGACTGGGGCAGCTCACCTGAAAGAGAAAGAGGTGAGTCATAGCCAGACTCAGTAGGGGTCACGCGGATCCCTACCTCACACTAAATAGGCAAGCAGGCAAATATAAAAGCAATTAGAGCATGCATTTAAACAATAAACAGGCAGATGCACAATTTAATAAATAAATAATTAACAACAGGAATTAGCGTCAGGAACTAAATCTACCAATAGAATAAACCACTGCTAACCAAGTGAAGTGAGAGACGGAACAACCCACTAGAAGAACAAGACCAGATGCATCCACCGACGACTTACACTGCGTCTCGGCAACTCTCAAGTCTGGAACGCGACAAACGAGAGACGTAACAGGACCAAACCAAGTACTAGTCAGAGCGACACTCGTCAGTGCCAGTCCAAGTCTCCGACCACGTGTGCACACACTGACTCCTGCCTAGAGCCAGGCCTCTAGCTAGTTCTCCTCCCCCCCCCCCCCCCCGTTGGACGCAACGGTAACCCCAGGGGCCCACGGTAACTAGCTTACAAACTGTTCATTGGGAACACCCCTCCACCTCTCCCGGGTGGGACGACACGCTCGGTCGCTGGGCTACGACTAGTGGTTGCATCACAAGGAAAGAGAAAATAATTCCATCGGGATGTAAAATAATGCCACATTTTATAAAATACTTTAAACATGGCGAATAACTGCATGAATTAACTAAATATGCTAAAATTAATCACAACAGGAGTTGGGCGGTTGACACCAGACCGCTCGAGGATGGACGGTCATACGATAGACCGCGAAAAGGGATAAGTGGTTCCCCACCGGTCGCTCTACTACGAACCGACTTAAGACACGCGGCTGGGGCTAAGCCGCTCAACTAGATAGGCAGTTAGGGTCTGGCCGCTCAAAAGGGTTTGGGCGGTCTAAGTTGGGCCGTTCTAATGTGTCTTCCTATGGTCCCAAGGATAAACGGCTAGAGTATAGCCGCACTAGGGCTTAAACGGTCCTGCTATAGGCCGCACAACCGGGGATAAACGGTTTGGTCTCGACCGCTCATGTGATGAACGGTCCAAGGACGACCGCATAAACGGCGTCACGGCGGGCAACAACCACACCGGGTCAGAAATCCGCCCGGAGGGCTACAAACGAACGAAAAAAAAAGAAAAGCTAACCTGCCAAGCCCACAGAATGATTCTACAACTAAGCATGCCATTAAAATTGAAAGCGAAGCCTATAACAATTGATTTCATGAAATTAAACATAAATAGGCTAACATGGGGTTTTGCATGGAAAACGAGGAAAACGGCCGTGCATGTGCATGCATGTGGCGTCAAAATGATCCTAGCGAGGTAAGGAGTCCATCTCCCTACCTCGATCGCGACGAAGACGGTGATTCGGTGCCGAACAGACGAAGGGACGCCACGGCTACTCTCGGCCCCACACGCCTCCATGTACTGCGGATCGAGACAAAGCTGCCGTCCACACGATCCTCGCATCGAGCCCGTCCCGTCGGTACCTCCCGTGCCTCAATCGGGGCCCGTCCGGACCGAAACCGAGAGAGAGGGAGAGGAGAGATCGTGAGAGGGAGAGAGGGAAAGAGAGAGAGATCGAGAGAGTGAGTGGAGAGAGAGAGTTCGATGGGGGAGAGAGAGAGTGATAAAATTTTTATAAAAATAATTTTTTTTTTGAAAATTTAACTCAAATTAGATTTTAACCCCCAAAGAACCGAAATCGTGAATATGCCCAATCAATTCTTAATAAATCTTTAATTAATTCCATTAATTACCCGAAAATAGCCTAAAAATCCGTAAAAATAGCCTAAATTCACAGAATAAAATCTAGATCCAAACCATTAAGAATCCGTTTAAGACACGGGCTTACACCGACTGAGATAGAAGTGGAAGAAAGAGGCACGGCACAGAGTATCTAATCTACCAGCACATTCATATATATATCATCACCCGTGAACGGGCTAACGCATATATTACAAATCCGACGCCGGCATCGTGGCACGGTCACCGTCTACTAATTGCAGAGAGATTTACAGAGGAAGAACAAAGCGAAGAGATGACGAGGAAGGGGGGGGAGGTTGGCTCATATCATCGCCATCCCCCCCCCCTTCTCTCTTACATGACGTCAGAAAGAGGAAAACATAAGGGGGATCTTCGAGAAGCAATCTACAGAACCCACCTAAACTTCACCGGCAAAACCAGAGTATCGGACTCTCCTTCTCCGACTCCGGAGGGCTTCAGGCGGAGAGGAAGACGGCGGCGAGGGGGACGCTTAGTGAGAACCCTGCTTCTCCCTCAAGGAACCCTCTCTCCCTCGAACTTGATTGGCTCTCCGGCTCTCTCTCTCTCTCTCTTGAGAAATCGCCAGTAGAACTCTTTCTTATATCGCCTCTTCTCTTTTTTTTCTCACTCTCTCCTCTTTTCACTTAGTCGAACAGTAGCAATATATATATGAACAGGTTAGAAGCTTAATCCGGCGCCAAGAATGGTGCGCCAGGGAATAGGCTTCTTCTATCTTTTTAGGTGCGCCGGATTTGAGGGCGCCGGTTTAAGGGGGCGTGTCGGATAAGGACACGCCGTATTAACATCTTTCGCTCATCGCGGGTTAGCCGGTGAGTCCGGAGATGGTTCCGGGAGTCGCTGTGACCGTTCATCTTGCCGTCATTCTTCAAAACCTTGACAGGAAGCCTTGTCGAAGCTCTCAGGACGGCGTATGGCCCTTCTCGGAACCTCGAATATCTTTGGTTTGAACACGCGGGTTTTCCGCTGACACGGCTTTCGGCACTATGATCCGTGCTACTAGCTCAGCCAGGCTTGTGAGTTCTTTCATATCAGGAGAGTCTTTCATGAGGTGGCGGGCCACCGGGTAGGTCGTCGCCCTTGGTTGGACAACGGGTGTAGTGTATGCGGCACGACGGAGTCGATACCGGTTCATTGGGCAGGCTTGGTCGCACTGCCGATTGATTGTGAATTCATCTCGATTCTCCTGAGGCGAAGTCCCCGGCGTTCATACAGGGTGACCTCAGGCTCTGGCAGCTTGAGAGGGCTTCAATATGTTGATATCTATCGGCTTTTGTGCTTCAGTGGGCCGTGTCATTCGTCTTTGAGGCTTGATTACCGTGAATCATATTTTGAGTGCCAGCACCCACTCAAAAATGATGCAAGCATTGTAACAAGGGAAATCATCGATCTAACGAGTGTTAGAGGCTCCTCGGGAATTATCTTCGTTGTGGGAGCTAGGAACACAAGATTTCTGAATGTCCGTTGATGAAGGAACGAGCTCAACAAGAGTGGGCGCAAGGAGGTTCAAGGTGCCAAGGGCGTTTGCATGCTTTAATGGAAGCGGAGCCCTCTGAGGAAGGCGGAGTGATGGAAGGTATTTTTGTTGTTAATTCTATACCTGCCTTTATTCTATTCGACATTGGTGCAACTCATTCTTTCGTATCGGAAAAGTTTGCTACTACTTTATCTTTGGAGCCTGCTTTGTTAAAATTTGATTTGGTTATCACTACACCATTAGGAGCGGGTACTAAGCTTAATTTATTTTATCCTGCGAGTGAGGTTTTAATTGGTAATTGTAATCTACCTGTTGATCTGATACGTATGGATATGGAGGGTTATGATGCGATTTTATGAGCTGATGGGCTATCTAAGGCGCATGGAGTTTGTATGAGGTATAAGGAAGGGTTAGTAACCTTTGAGAGGCACCCTCAACTTGTTTTCTAAGGTGCTAGGCATTCTAAGTCTCCGTATCTTATATCTGCTCTTCGAGCTTTTAGATTGTTGAAGAAGGGTTATGCGGCTTTCCTAGCCTCTGTTATTATTAAGAAGAAGGAGTCTGTTATTGAAAATATTCTAGTGGTTAGAGATTATCCTGATGTTTTTCCTGAGGAATTACCTGGTCTACCACCCGAGAGAGAGGTTCAATTCTCTATTGATTTGATCCCTAGGGCTACCCCGGTGTCCAAGGCACAACAGAGTTGGAGGAACTGAAGGAGCAGTTGATGGAACTATTAGCGAAAGGATTCATTAGGCCAAGCACGTCTCCTTGGGGAGCGCATGTTTTATTCTTAAGAAATAAGGATGGATCACTGAGGTTATGTATTGATTATTAGCAATTGAATCAGCTAACTATTAAGAATAAATATCCCCTGCCTCGAATTGATGAGTTGTTTGATCAATTATCTGGCGTGAAATATTTTTCCAAGATTGACCTATGATCTGACTATCATCAACTGAGAATTAAGGAGGAGGATATTCATAAAATGGCTTTCAGAAGCAGGTATGGCCATTACAAATTTGTCGTTATGCCTTTCGGATTGACTAGCGTGCCTACAACTTTTATGCAATTGATGAATGACGTGTTTAGAGAGCATCTTGATAAATTTGTGGTGGTATTCATCGGTGATATTTTGATATACTCGAGGACTAAGAAAGAGCACGAAGATCATCTAAGGACGGCGTTGCAAATATTGAGGGTTAATAAACTTTGTGCAAAGTTGAGCAATGTGAATTCTAGCTTGAGGAGGTATCATTCCTTGGTCATGTGATTTCAAATAAGGGAGTTGCTGTTGACCCTTCGAAGGTGGAAGCCGTTAAGAACTGGGAGAGACCCAGCAATGTTACCGAGGTTTGGAGCTTTCTAGGTTTGGCTAGTTATTATCGAAGGTTTATTAAAGATATCTCCAAAGTTGTTGTACCCTTGAAGAGGTTAACTCAGAAGGAGAACCCGTATGTGTGGTCGAAGGATTGTAAGAAGAGTTTAAATCTTACAGGAATGTTTAACTACCGCCCCTATTCTTACCCTACCCGTGGGTAGTGGAGGATTCGAAGTCTATGCAGATGCTTCAGGTATTGGTTTGGATTGTATATTGATGCAGCACAAGAAGGTCATTGCTTATGCCTCTTGACAACTTAAGGGCCATGAAGAGAATTATCATGTGCATGATTTGGAGTTAACAGTTATTATTTTTGCCCTCAAGATCTAGAGACATTATTTATATGGTGAGCAGTCCCATTGTTTACACCGATCACAAGAGTTTGAAATATTTATTTTATCAGGAGTTGAATATGAGGCAGCGAAGGTGGCTTCAGTATTTAAAGGATTTTGATTTTTCTATCCAGTATCACCCTGGGAAAGGTAATGTGGTGACGGATGCTCTTAGTCGTAAGCATATGGTTTCTCTATCTTGTTTAATGATTAAGGAATGGAATCCGCTAAAGCAATTTGCTGATCTAAAGTTGGATGTGGAAGCTCAAGGTCATCTTTTGATTTCCAATATTAGTGTGCAGCCCGGCATATTGACTGAGATTAAGTAACTTCATGATGTTGATCCGTTCTTGGTAGAAGTTAGGGGAAGCTTGGACAAGAGACAGGAATTTGATGTTTTGAGTGATGGAAGGCTTTTGTTTCAAGGAAGAATTAGTGTCCCTGATCACATTGGTATTAAGGAGAAGCTCATGAAAGAAGCGCATCGTTCCAAGTATACTATCCATCCGGGAGCTACCAAGATGTACCAAGATATAAAGAAGACTTATTGGTGGCCCGAACATGAAGAGAGAGATTGCCGACTATGTGAGTCGTTGCTCAACATGTCAGCAAGTCAAGGCAGAGCATTTAAGGCCGGCTGGTAAACTTAGACCATTGGAAATACCCATGTGGAAGTGGGAGAGTATTCGCATGGATTTCATAGTGGGTCTACCAAGAACTCGTAGTGGATTTAATGCAATATGGGTCATTGTGGACCAATTAACGAAGTCAGCTCATATGTTGCCTATTAAGAATAAGTGGACGGTGGATGTGTTAGCAGCTTTGTACATCAAAGAAGTGGCAAGGTTGTATGGCATTCCAGTATCTATTGTTTTAGATCGAGATCCTCGTTTCACGACGCACTTTTGGAAAGGTTTGTAAGCTTCTTTGGGAACTAAGTTGAATTTTAGCACAACTTTTTATCCACAGACAGACGGTCAGGCGGAGAGAACTAACCAGATTATTGAAGACATGCTCAGGGCTTGTATCATAGACTTTGGTGGCTGTTGACACGAGCATTTACCATCGATAGAATTTGTATATAATAATAATTATCAGTCCGACATTCAAATGGCTCCGTTTGAAGCCTTGTATGGTCGAAATTGTAGATCACATATTTGTTGGGAAGAGATTGGTGAGAGACAGTTGATTGATCATGATATTGTTCAAGAGACTACCAAAAACATCCAGATTATTCGAGATCGACTAAAGATTGCGCAATCTAGACAATAGAGCTACGCAGATAATAGAAGGAGAGACTTGGAGTTTCAAGTAGGAGATCATATTTTCTTAAAAGTCTCGCCAACATGAGGTATTCAAAGGTTTAGAGTTAAGGGTAAATTGAGTCGAAGATTTATTAGTCCATTTGAAATTCTGGAGAGAGTTGGAGAAGTAGCTTATAGGCTAGCTTTGCTCCTGCATCTGGCTAGAGTGCACGATGTGTTTCATGTATCTATGCTCAGAAAATATATGTATGACCCCTCTCATATGATTCGTCATGATGACTTGATATTACGGAAGGATCTATCTTATGAAGAGAAGCCTATAAAGGTTATGGATCGGAAGCTTCAACAATTGAGGAATAAAATGATACTTATGATCAAGATCTAGTGGAGCAGACGTGGTCAAGAAGAAGCGACATGAAAATTAGAGGAAGTTATCAAGAAGTACCTAGAATTATTTGCAGGTAAGTTCTGTTACCCAATCATTTCATATCATATGAATTTGAGGACCAAATTCTTTTTAAGAGAGGGAGGGTGTAGTAACATGATAAAATATAAGTATAAATTATATATATATAAGGAATTGTTCTTCAATTGTTTTCACAATAAAATAAAGATAATTATATAAGTGTGTAAATAAATTAACTAAATTAAATTTAAAATTTGGATAAATCAAGGATAAGCTAATTGAGCTTAATTAAGAATTTATTAGGGCCTAATTCGATAAATAGTATTAGCAATAATGGGCCAAAAACCCTAAAATCAGACTAATTGGGGGAAACCCTAAATTGATAGGTGAAACCTAACTAATTGGGCCTAAAATCTTAGGGAAACCCTAGCCCACTTAGAGTTGAACCTCATCCTTCAAAATCCTAACCTAATTAGGGTTTTGGGAGAGAGATGGCGGCGCTAGATAAGGAAAAAGATCAAATTTTTTGAAGTAATTCGGAGAAGGATTCTATCCCTTAATTCAATCGAGTTTGGGAGGCTAAACCCTGATAAATAGGACTCAATCGAACCCTAGGCGACCCCTTAGTTTGTGCCAAGGCATGGAGGCGAAGGAGAGGATCGGATTTGGGAGAAAGTCGGCGAGAATTGGAGGTGTTCGAGGAGTGACCAGAGTTCATCGTCCCCATCGTTAGATCGAGTCTAAGGTAGGTTTCCTCTCAGGTACAAATCAACTAATAGTCTAAATCATGTTCACATGCATGTATACAAGATTTAGAATGCTATCTGCCAAATTTATATCATGTATATTACATGTATTTGATGGTTTAAGGCTAGTTGCTTCGCCCCGTGCTGGAACGGAGTTCTATTCCTGAATGTGGCACAACCAGACACCGCGTTCTTAACGCGGCCCTATGATAGACCGCGACCTTCAGTTTTTAAACTTAACTTATGTTTTCTGTTTGTGTTTTTTTAATATAAAAATATTTAATTTTATTAAATGTGGCTTTCTCTTAGACCACGACCGTATGGATTATTTTATTAAACATGTTTTTCTCTCTCTATGAAATTTTTTATAAATAGTTATTTTTAATTGAACATGGCCCCCATACTGATCGTGATTGGCTCGTAACCCTAGTATAGACCGCGTTCTGTGACGAGTTATTTTTGAGAGCGAGCCCTAGTTTTCCTAGTTGATTTCATGGCATGTATAGGTTAATATCATGTTAGTTTCATTGTTCATGGCATCTGAACGCACCAAATATCTAGGCAATCATGCAAGGAAGTAAATTCTTAAAGATAAAGGTTATGTTCTATGTTCCTCATGTTCTCACTAAATATCTTATCTCCATGTTATCTTAAGAAAGTATATGTAATTTGAAACCTGAAATTGATACATCTATAGCATGATCTTCTGTCTTTGCATATGTTATTGATCGGCGGTTATGATGGATCGCATATGGTTTTATTTGAAGGTTTTATCATCCCAGTGATATTAATCTACCGCTTGCTATTGATTTCTGTAGTATGATAGGAACACAATTCTTAGTGAGGTTAGGACCCTCCACCGGATATTCCTTCCGTCAGACTGGAACTTTCTTCATCGAGGCCTTCATAAGTCTCCGCGAGCCTAGGATTCACACTAGGACACCGAGTAGGTTGTACCCTAAAAACCCTGAAAACCACTGGAATCTACATCTTACTATGTAGGATAGGGTTCAACCGGCCATTGGAAGGATAGAACAAGGTTCTATCAGCGATCTAGTGAGTCTGTACTGAACGTAGCCTCCATCCAAACCGCGTTAAGGTTCTGTTTGAGAACACACCTGATCAGAGACTGCGTTCTTTCAACCCCTAAGTGCATCGTGACCGTTAGTCTGACCGCGTTCTTCTCTGAAGGTGATGCCCACTGTGACCGCGTTCATCAAGAGGCGGCCTCTGACCGACCGCGTTTAACCCAATGTCCCTAATGACCGAGTTTTTACAATAATTGAATGTTTTGCATGTTCCTAAGTCCAAGGTTCATTATGCTTGGCATACTTCATTGTTTCCCTTGACCCATTGAGGGTATTATTGAGAGTCCTACACCTTATTGCTTGACCTTATTGAAATTCTCCATGAATTTATCAAAGTTCTAACTTAGTTCATACTTCAATGAGATCGTAATGACCTATAGTTATTGATTCCTTTCATGTTATTGGAACATAACTTCTTTGGACTCATTAGCCACTAATGAATGAATGAAATTGTCTAGAAACTAATGGATTGTGACTAATAGTCCAATCAACCATAATGCCAGTGCGATATGGCCCGATCAGGTCTTGGGAGGAGCACCCAAATTACTTATTAACCGCGAGAGTATTGATCAAATGGGGTGTTGGCATTGCACCTATCCAATGCAAGATTAATGCTAGACATTTTTTGAGGAATGAATGATCGAATGAATGATCAACTTGAATTATTGTCCTTGATCCGGAAGGGGTAAATTGTTATTGAGATTCCAATGTTAATGGGCCAATTTTAATGTTATGTTCATCCTAATGTCTAGTCCATTGATGTGTTGTGATAGCTTATCACTGAATTTCTTAGTGATCTATTTTTCTTATCATGGCTTATTCCTTGATATTGTTTCATACTCTAAAGTTCTTTCCTTATTGATCATGTCATATGATTGTCCTTTAAATTACGTGTGATTTTCATATCATGATATGTAGACATATTGCATAAAATAATTAATTACTTATATTTGTCTGGTTAATGAGGAGTAATCCCTACTAAACTTTCACACACCTAGTGTTTTTCAATATTTTTCAGGTAATTCTGAAGATGAAGAATCTCAATCAGACAAACTAGGGTTGGAGTGATCCTGAGCGACTATCTAGAAGATTGCGTCTTAAGGTCTGATGAAAGTGTCAATTGTAATAAGTCTTAGGAATTTTGGAATCTTCATTTTATAAAAAAATGTAATTCCGTGTTTTGGTGAATTTAGAGTATAAACGAGATATGTAACTTTGGAATTTCTTCTGGATTATTAATAAAGTTCATTTCTTTGGTGGAATTACGATGTCTTGCCCTTTGATTTTTTGATTTTGCTCTAATTGAATGAATGATTATGACTACCGCGCTCTGAGTTCCCGCATTGAGACGTGACAAAAAGAAAATAGGGGATAAACCTCACAAGAGGATCGATAAAACAGTTAAAACGATGAGCTGTGAGTGAGCCTAATAACTCTACTCTTTCGATGATTTCGGACTACCTTCGGAATGTTCACTTATTGTATTGCCCCTATAAATTTGGGTCTGGAATTTATAGGGCTTTTATTTTATTTTTTTGACCAGGCACGGTCATGACCAAAATTTTTTTGTTTGTTTTCCCTATTGGGAACTTTTTTTGACTCCTCCTTTTGGGGGGGATTCAGGATTTTGTTTCCCTTTTTGACTTTTGTTTGCCTGCGGGGATACTACCCTCTTCATGTGCTCTGCTCTCACTTGTAAGAAGGTGAGTCCTACTTTCACTTGAGAGTATCGTGTTTCAGTAACTCTGGTCAACGCCTTAAGGGCACTGACTGTCTTGATCAGTCAAATAGGGAGGAAAAAGAGGATTTGGAATCTTTAAGAAATCTTTGGGATAGACATCCATTTTGGGTCGTCGCCATATTTTGAATTCATGTGAGTGTGTGCATATTATCTACCCTTCAGAGCATCAATTCCTTAGCCCAGACAGAATTCTCTCCAGTTTTGGTAGATCAAGGCCCTAGCCCACCGAAGCTTTAATGTGACCTAACCTCATCATGCATGATGGATATAGATTAAAATATATGGCAGCTGTCAGACTGTTGGTTCTTTTTTATTTTTATTTTTTATTTTGATTTTTGTTGATTTTTAATTTTTAATTTTTTTTAATTTATTAATTTTTAATGTTTTTTTATTTTGAGTTTTTGACTATGCACACGAGTTCCTACAGATCTTGACGACATATGTCTAGGTATTATGCGGGCCATTGGATGAAGTGTTGTCCTCCTCCTTGCAATGCTAGAAACAAGGTTCGAGAGGTTTGTGAGCAAGTACATGCACGGCCATGGACACGGCCCCTATACCTACTGGCATAAGTGGGTTCTCTCACTCAAGTGAGTTTGGCCTTAAATGGTTTGTTAGATTCCTTCTTATCTTAATGGATTTTATTGGATAGAATTCTTGGACTTGATTGGGCTGGTTACACTCTTCAGCTAGACCTAACATGAGTTGCTAAAGAACTTGTCTACCCATAGCCTTCCCGTGTGAAGTAGCCAAAAGCTTGGGTTATTCTAAGCCTAGTTCTACTCTACTATGTACAAAGAAGATGCCCCCTGGCAAGGCCATATATCATAGTTGTTTGGTTAGTGATGAATGAAGATCCCTAAGCTAGAGAACCATGATTTGAAAATTCTACCCCCATAGTGGGCTTCTCGATTAAAACTTTATGCTTCCCTCTTAAGAATTTATTGGCCTTGAAGATGGAACCACACTTGAACGATGTGAGTAGGAGGAATAGAAAGGAGAGAAGTACTAATAGAGTCGATTCCCTTTTTACTACAAAGACTTTTTCTTAGGCTATTGAAGGAGACAATGATTCATCCGAAAATAGGGCCGACAAGACCAAGTCTTCCATGTCCACTTCTTTCGGTTCTTCTTTTTTCTTTGGATCCACATATTCACTCTCATGGTTGGCTTCTAAGTTGGTGATCCTCTCTTCTAATTGATGGGATCCCTTCACAAAATGATCATGCAATTTTCACCTTGTTGATTCATCTTTGCCCATCTTAGTTGGTTGACACCCCAAATAAATATCTCAATTGTGCCATTCTCCTTAATCAGCTCTTTAATTCCTCGTTCTTCTTTGCCAAACTCTGTGCCGGGTGAGTATCCCATTATTGACATAAGTTGCCACCCTATTTCCTACGGTTTCTTCTTAGACATGGATGACTCTACGAATTGAGAGGATGGAGCTAGTTGATGGGCATCTAGAGTTGAGATGATGAGCTCCTTGCCTTCAAGTGAAGTGATCGTGGCCGGGTATAACACCATTGAGATATCAGCCAATATTTCTAAGGTAGAAGCAATTTGAGAGTTACGGATATGTTGGGAGCCTGATGATTGAGTGGTTGGATTAGCATTTTGGTTCTGGAGAGTGGCCCTAACATTTGGTTCATCAAAAGGAGTTGGTTCGGATTGCAAGGGCCGATTCAAAGCTGGCTTGATCAGAGTAAGGGATGTCAGTGACTCATTTAATGGGACATCATCAAAAGAAGCTAGTTCGGATTAAATTGATAGTAAAGTTGGGACTAGATCTGGTTTTATTAGAGTGAGGGATGCCAGTAATTCTTCCAGTGAGGTATCTTGATGAGGATCATATAGGGTTGATTGATCTTTTGTCATAAATGGCGAGGAGACACCTTGATCCTGGTGCTGACTAGATGATTCACCCTTAGGTAGGATTAGAACCAAGGGTCTTGCCCCTTTGGGTGGAATTTGGGTAGAAGAAGATGGGACGTCCCGGCTTTGAAGTTGACAAAATGGTTCACACTTGGGTTGGATTAAAACCAAATATCTTACCCCTTCCCTTTGGGGAATCATGTTCCATGTATCTGAGTACTCTTCTACAGATGAATCTGCTATTGGTCACTCATTCATGACTTCTTCCTTCTCATATTGCCAGGATTGCTCTCTCTCCATTTCCCTAGACTCTTGGTTGTCCTTGACCATCCTAACCTCTCCCGAGTGTAAGGTGGATCATGAGGTGATTGATGGAAAGGAAAGGGGTTTTGCACATTTCTCAGCCCTCTTGCAGGTGCCCTATGGTTTGCAAAGCATTGATGTGTTCATTAAAAATTGCCCCTCCAAGGTCGGGACATCATGATCATCAAAGAAAAATGAAAAGGAGGGATCCCTAAGTTGGGTTTGGACAATGCGAGCTCTATTGTAAAGCTGAGCGAAGGTGTGAATTTTGCTAAGCATAAAGATGGCACGGAGCTGAGGAGTTGTATTATTGACCAGCACAGTGTATCTTGAGATTCTGGGAAGGCAATTCCAATCCTGTAGGCCATGGCTCTCCACCTATTTGTAAACTAAATGAAGTTCTCATCGGGCTTCATCTTTTCCATCATAAGGTTTGAAAAGAGTGAGAGATATGCTAGTCATGTGGTTGAATTGAGTGATAAAGCGCTAGGACACAATGTCAAAATTGATAAGATCGATGGTCGAGAGTGAGGAGAACCACATGAGGGCCTCACCTTCAAGTGACTTTTGAAATAGATGCACTAAGAAGACCCGATCGTAAAGCCCTTGGTGAGAGTCCATTAAGAAGCAAGAGAGATGTTATTGTGGATATGTGGAGCCATCATACTTCTGATATTTGGGGGATTTGAAACCCGGGGGCAAATAAACATTCAAAAGTTTGCAGTAGTTAGTTAGAGAATGAGGTTGAGATGTGGGGAGATTTTTGGCAACCATTTGCTGAACATATCTGAAGAGGGGCGATCTCGCGCTGGTCCTGAGCTGGGGAGATGATCACCGATCAGTGAACTGCAAGGAAGGGAAACGGATCAGGGGCCCCAGGGGTGGTTCCCTGGGGTAAACCCTCCGATGCCTAAGTCAGTAGAGCAGTGGTGGAAGTTATGAGAGGAGGAGTGGGGAGATGCATGAGATCCCTCTCCACCAAGGTGGTGAAGTGGTTCCTGCTCAGGGAGTTTTAGGTGGGTGTAGGCCCTTACCTTTCGCTAGAGGGAGTCCCAGGTTTAAATAGTGCGCTAGCCTCATGAGTCCCGTAAGCTGAGGAGTTCCAGGCAGAAGTTACGTCCTCAACGTGGGCTCTTTACGTCCTCATCGTGGGATCTTTATAGCCTTGAGGGGTCGTGGGTCCCTTATCCTTGTGAACTCCTACTCATAAAGGGCTCTCAACGGCAACGGGGATAAGTAATCGTCGGTCGGCCCAAGCATGAAGAGTGACAGCCCTTTCCGGGTGATAAGCATAGCTCGGATGAGGCTCAGTCGGAGTGGGCGTGGGGCGCTAGCCTTTATCCCGGTGAGGGGAATAACTCGGGCTTGGGTCTTCCTCCAACCGGACCAACGCTCGAGCCTTCCAAGCCTAATGGCCACCGAGGAAGGGCTTGATCCCGAGTGATTTTTTTGGGCTTTGATGCTATGTGGACCCTGCGGGGCTGTCACTTAGATGAGCTGGGCCTCGTTTGGTCCTGATGGACCTAGTTCGGCCGCTCTTAGATGGGCTACAGAAATCCCCCTCTCCACTCATCCCCCTCCTACTCCCGAGCTTTGGTAAGCTCGGAAGAGTAGCCGTTAGGGTTTTGAACCAGCATGGCTCGGGTGGGTGGAGATCTGGCGGTGTTAAGAAGCCACGTGTCGTGATCACCTAGGCCCGTAATAATGATGATCCTGACGGATCTGAACTGAAGGGGCCCCCTTTTCTCGGAGGTCGAAACGACGCGCCGCCTTCCGCGTGGGAATATAGGTGTTGTGCGCTTGTCGTCGCTCCAGACTCCCTTCATTTTTAAGGTTTGGCTCTCCTTCGTGCTTACTTTTAGGGTTCTTTGATGCGTCGTGAGGACACGACGGAAGAGCAGAGGCTTGTAGCGGCGTTCGCAGAGTTGGCGGAGATAACCGCGGAGGCGGTACGATAGCTTCCTCTTCCTCCGGAGTCTTCAGAATCTCAAGAGTATTCCTCTTCAAGTTCCTCTCCAGAATCCATGGCAGATCAGCGTTTGGAGGTCGAAGAGTGGGAGGGCGAGCCTGCGGCGAGGGCGACGGTGATACCGCCGGCTCCAAACTGCAGCGAGCTGGGGGAGGCAGAGGTGAAAAGGCTGGAGCACCAGTTTCGCCTGCCCTATAAATTCTACTTCATTACGGCTGCCCCGCACGAGACGAGTTTGGATTCTCGTACGGGCCATATCTGCACCTTTCTTCTGGCGTGGAAGGGTGGGTTGCGCCTTCCCTTAGAGCCCTTTATTCTTAAGCTTCTCAATTTCTTTCGGTTGGCGCCTGTACAGTTGGTAGCCAACTCTTATCTTCTTCTTTCCGCCTTTCGCATCCTATGTCGCCAATGCGGGGTTCCTCCTTCCTTGGACCTCTTCCATTATTTTTTCGAGTTGAAGGTGCACCCCTCGGCCGGGAAGGGCTTCTATTTCATCCAGGCGAGGTGGAATAGGAGCTGTGTTTCCTTGGCCGTGAAGGATTCTTCGCACGAGGGATGGAAAACTCAATTCTTCTGGGTGGGGATTTCTTCGATGGAGGAGACGTGGAGGTGTCCCGTAATCCCCAATTTCCATCCGAACATCCCTCCGAGGCAGGACGAGTTTTCTTCGGATGTGGAGGAGTATGCGGTCATTTTGCTGAAGCATCGCCAGTCCACGGAGGAGCTGATTACCCCGGAGAACATCGAGCGGTGCTTTCTCACGCGGCTACATCCGACAGGTTCAGATGCTACAAATCAGCTTCTTTATCGGATGACGAGACCAATTTCTTTTCCTGATCACATCTTCTTCTGTGCAGACGTCAGATGGTCGGCTGTGGAGGATGAGCCTGCGGCTGAGCGGGCAGTGATCGATCTCGGCGATGATTCGGCTGTCGAAGAGCCGATCGCTCATGCGGGTCGCTACCGAGCCCGAGATAAGGGCAAGGGGGAGGCTCAGGGTGAATCTTTCGGACCAAGCGCAAGGATCCCATGGAGGGCATGATCCGGGACATCGTGAAGGCCAGGAAGCGGGCCAAGAAGGCCGGGCCGTCCCCGCAGTCGAAGGCGACTCTAGCTCGGCTCACCCCTCTACCGAGCATGAGGGGGCCGACCCAATTGGGCGGGCTCTCCCATCCGCCGAGTAAGAGGGGGCCGAGGAGGTCAGGGCAGCTTCTGCGGTCCGCGGTGATGTTGGCTCGGCTCTCCCCTTGGCAGGAGTCGAGGGGGCCGGGGACGAGACGGATGTCTCCAGTGCTGCGGCAGAGGTTGGAGCGTCGATCGAGGTAGGCGGCACTCCAGGCGATGGCGTAGGGGCCGAGTCGGTCCAGGTCGGGGGGTCGCGAGAAGAGGCGACACAGCCCCAACCAACCGAGGCGAGAGGGACGGATGAAGCAGCGGCTTGATCCGGGCCGACCGGCGGGACGTCGCTCGGAGGGGAGGTCCCTCTTTCGATGGCCCTGGAGAGGCTGGGTATACAGGGTCCTCTATATCAGGTATGCCATGGCATAGCTGCAATGGTGAAGGGAGGAGACAGGCAATACTCCCCACCCGCGGCCCTCGAGATGATTATGGAGGGCGGCTTGGTCCTGGCCCAGATGGGGGCCACTCTGGCTGAAGCTTACGCCCGGTCGGAGTCGGAGCCGTCGAACCTTGCCTGGACCCTTGGTGGGTCTGACAGGAAGATGACTCGGCTCTCCGAGGAGCGTGATGGGCTTCGGCGGGAGCCCTCTTCAGTCAGGGAGCAGGCGCGGGCGAGCCAGATGGAGGCTCGGACACTATCCGAGCATCTGGCTCGGGCCTGCGGGTTGCTCGAGACGAAGAACAGGCTTCTGGAGGCAGAGCGTGCAGCCCGCGTAGAGCTGGATGGCCGGTGGGAGGCTGAGCGCATCGAGCTGGTGGACCGAGTCGAGGAAGCCGTGCGTCTGCGAATGGAGGCCGAGGCAGATCGGGCCGAGGTGGAGAAGCAGATGGTCGAGGCTGAGCGGAGGTTAGCCGAGGTGGAACGGGAGAAGGCTGAACTCGCCGGTAGGATGGAATCGGCCAGGGCGGAGGCACTCGAGCAATACAAACACTCGGAGGCCTACCGGGTTGATCTTAAGGAGGCTGCCCTCCCCTACTATGAGTCAGCACTTCGCCGGGGCATCCGCAAGGGATTCAAACAAGGCTATGACCGGGCTATCTCTTACGCGGAGGAGCAGGCGTCCGAGACAATCAATTTTCCGTCTGGGCAATGCTATGACTCGGATTTATCATCCTCCGATTCTTCTGGTTCGGCGTCGGAGGAAAAAGACCAAGTGGACTCTTCGTCCGAGGGGTCGCCAACTCCGGATGCCTCGGGAGGGCGCGCAACCGTGGCAGTTCCCACGCCGGTGGGGTCAGTGCCAGGGTCGGCCGTCGCTGAGGGTGCCGGGGGCAGACCGTCCGAGCCTCCCACTTCCGAGTCTCAGGATGGGCCAGGGGCCTAATGTATCTGTTTGGCTTTTTCTCCTTGTATGTTTTCCTTTTTTCGAAGAAGAGCTTCTTCTTTTTGTGTAAAGAACGTAAGGCAGTAGCGTTATGATAAAGACTTAACTCTTTTGTACCGCCATTGCCATAGTTTGGCCTGCGTATCCGCAGTAGTTGGAAAGTACCGATACTTTCTGTGAGGATCCCGCACGATGAATGGACGGGTGTCTGACAGGGTGTCTTTCCGTTTTCTCATGCTTTGAATACTTGGCCGCTTCGTGTGTCCCGCTGGGGCGGAGCCGAGGAGTCTGAGGTGACCGTCCGTAAGGAGAAGTCCCTTTAGCCTATTTTCGAGGGGAGAATCATTTAAGGCAAATAACCTCCCTTCGCCGATAAAAGGTCTGAAGGGCGTCTCTCCCTCTCCATCGTTTAAGGTCTT
Organism: Amorphophallus konjac; assembly: GCA_022559845.1. Classification (NCBI taxonomy): domain Eukaryota; kingdom Viridiplantae; phylum Streptophyta; class Magnoliopsida; order Alismatales; family Araceae; genus Amorphophallus; species Amorphophallus konjac. The sequence goes on from CM040123.1 coordinate 148,711,850, forward strand.
CTTGACAGTCTTCCCTCTCTCTTTCTTCACGAAGCGTTGTGCCATTGAATTTGAAGCATGGAAGATGCTCCGGAAGACGAAGCTACCGATGATGGAGTGCAGAGAGTCCTTGCTGCTTCGGATCTGAAGGGAGTTCGACGGTCGGCGGGCGGATTTGAAGGGGGTTCGACGTGTGGAAGCACGTCACCCTCTTTTATCAACTCCAGCCGGTGCTTGCGGGGAGGGGCGTAACGGTGAGCGGATGGGGGGATCATGCACCCCTTTCTCTCGTCCTTCCCCGCTCACTCTCTTGAGGGGATATCCCTCAAGATTCCTCTCCACTTCCTGCTTCTCCTTCTTTCTCCTGCAGCCTCTTTCTCCCTCTTCTGCCCCTCACATCATTTCTTTCACTCTTCGGAGGGTGCCTGCACTCTCTTCCTTCCAAAGAGTTGGCAGAGAGGAGGCCTTCATTCGTATTCCCTCTTCCCCTTCCTCTATCTCTGCCAACTTGGAAGGTAGCCTTCTTCTTCCTAATCCCTCTGTCACCTTTTTTCCGAGTTACCCGAGCCAACGGGGTCGACTACCCTTTATCCGAGCCAGTTTCTGCACGAGACAGAGTCAGTGGCTGGACGCGGGAAGGCTAACCGAGTCAGCCGCGCGATGGGCTCGTACGGCGGCGCCAGATGGATTTTTGCCTTTTTTGACATGTATTGTCTTGGCTTCGCCCTTTCCAATGTACAAGCAAATTGTTTAAATAAAAGAGGAAAGAAAACTTTTGTTTATTTTCATACTGGTTATACAATACTCGGCGTTCAGAAGTAGAACTTGCGTAGTTCGCGTTCCACGTCCGAGGGATGGGTTCTCCTTCCATAGTAGATAGTCGGTACGCTCCTTTCCCGAGCGTCTCGACCACTCGGTAGGGGCCTTCCCAATTAGGGGATAACTTGCCCGCCGTCTCAAGTGGTCGAGAGGCTTCGGCTTTCCTGAGGACGAAGTCTCCCGGTTGGAAGTGTCTATCTTGAACTTTGGCGTTGTAGTATCGAGTGAGGCGGCGTTGATATTCCGTTGCTCGGATGCTGGCAATCTCTCGGAGTTCATCCGCTAGGTCGAGGTTTTCGATCAGCTTCTGGTCGTTTGCCTCGGGCGAGAAACAGATGACTCGGAGAGAGGGATTGAAGCGGGACGGACACGGGAACCGACTCTAAGTGATGCGGACCTCGGACTCTAAATGCGAACATGACCAGCAACATACAACAATGGAGACACTTTGGCCAGATACTAAAAGTTCCTATGGGCTATACGTCGGTAACAGAAACGCAAGCTCACTCGTCGTCCCAAGCGAGGGGAAACGCGGATCCGCGCGGTTGAGAAACCGGCAGAGTCAAGGGTGGTCGACTCACTTCCGTGCTCGGATCGAGCCACGGGACGGGTCACTCTCTCGCTCACAGCGATAACATGGACTCACGAGCTAGGTTCCTATCACACTCAGCAGCGGCACGCGACCATATACTAGCTAAGCAAGTAATTTCCAAGAAGTTGAGATCGTTACCTCCACGCTCCCGGCGTGGGGAAGACAACCCTGGCGAAATCCGGACTCCCGGTTAACAAAGTTTTTCTGCGGTACAAAAATTTGACCCACTCCACGTAGGGAGGTAATAGGTCACATGTGGGGCCTGGGAGTCACGGGAATTGGGTTGACGGGCAGCATCTTGATGTCGCTCCGGCGGTGCCGAAACCCGCGTTTAGTGCTATCCGGACGGTGCGATCTACGGGTTCGTGGGGCCCACGGACCGCTCTATCCTCCGGGCGTGATGGGGTGGGTCTCGCTGCGATGGAGACCCCTGGTGGCGCGCCTCCCTGGAAGGCGGTCGGGCGGGAACACCGGTCGAAGGTCGGGCGGCTCCGATCTTCAAGACTTGGAGTTGCTGCCCACAGGTCTGCTGCTTCTATTTTTAGGCGCGCGACTCGGCGAGATTCGCCGCTGTGATCAGCACCGATGTCAGATCGACACGAAACTAGTGCCGTTGGAACGCTGACTGGAAATCCTTCGATCCTATGGGACTCAAAAAAACTCACCGGAGCCGTGCTTCTGATGGGCGATTTTAGAACCGGCATGTTCTCAGTTTCAGATCTGGCTGGGTAGAATTGAAGTTTCCTGAGAGTTGGCATTGATCGTAGGTTAGACATCTGATTCAGACCTTGAGCTGTTCATCAAAGTTGTAGAGGGGAGAGAGAGGAAAACGGAAATAATTCTTATAACCGATTTGGTGGAGGTTTAGATGGGGAAAGCTATTTTTTACTGGTGAGTGGTCGGATCTGGACAGAGACAGATAGAACTGTGGAGGGATCGGAAAGTGATTTTTAGAAAATAGGTAAAGGTCTTTTGAAATTCCACGAAAATTCTTGGTTGGAAGGGGTGTTGGATAGAACCTCCAGTAAAATTGGGGGCTCTAGGAAAAATCAAAAGGTGGGTCGAAGATGGGAAGTTCAGGGTTACTGTCACAGTAGATAGAAACCTGACAGATCTGGAAGGAAATGAAGAACGAAAATGAAAAAATGGAAAATAAAAACTAGAGGCCAAACCAATTTTTCTGGAATGTGGAGGGAACATCTCGAACACATCCTGAAAGTTAGGGCTCCAAAAGATCTCGTGGAAGGGAGCAGAAATTCGTGGAAGGGGGGTCTATCATGAGTGGATAGAACTCCGACGAACACGACGGTGGTGCGATGGCGGCACGATGGCGGTGGCGGCGGCGGTGACGATCTCCGGAACCGATTGAGGAGGCTTCAGATCTCAGAATCACAGCCTTCCCAGTTGCTGAAGGGGGAGAGAGGAGAGAGAGAGGGGGGGACAAGTGGTTAGCAAAGTCCAAGAAGAGGCCTTCTTGGTCAAGGGGGCGCCCCCCCCCCCCCCCATTAGAATATATTCTATAGATTTTTGTATATTTTATTTTATTTGGTCCACAACACATGGGATAATTAAATGTGAACTTCCCCTTTTATCCCTCCCCAAACCTAGATCTAGGGATAGTTGATGTCTTTTTGTATTTCATATATATTGCTTGTATTTTCCATTTGATTGGCATTAATGAGAAGAAAATCTTAGAATTTTCTCCATGAGCAAGGGCCTCCCCCTCTCTCTCTCCTCTCTCCCCCTTCAGCAGTTGGGAAGGCTATGATTCTGAGGTGTTAAGCCTCCTCTATCGGTTCCGGAGATCGTCGTCGTCGCCGCCGCCGCCATCGTGCCGCCATCGCACCACCGTCGTGTTCACCGGAGTTCTGTCCACTCAGGATAGACCCCCCTTCCACGGATTTCTGCTCCTTTCCACGAGATCTTCTGGAGCCCTAACTTCCAGGGTGTGTTCCATAGGTTCCCTCCACATTCCATAAAAATTGGTTTGGCCTCAAGTTTTTATTTTCCATTTTTTTATTTTCGTTCTTCATTTCCTTCCAGATCTGTCAGGTTTCTATCTACTGTGACAGCAACCCTGAACTTCCCATCTTCGACCCATCTTTTGATTTTTCCTCGAGCCCCCAATTTTACTGGAGGTTCTGTCGAACACCCCTTCCAACCAAGAATTTTTTTGGAATTTCAAAAGACCTTTACCTATTTTCTAAAAATCACTTTCAGATCCCTCCATAGTTATGTCTGTCTCTATCCAGATCCGACCACCCACCAGTATAAAATAGCTTTCCCCATCCAAACATCCACCAAATCGGTCATGAGAATTATTTCCATTTTCCTATCTCTCCCCTCTACAACTTTGATGAAGAGCTCGAGGTCTGAATTAGAGGTCTACCCTATAGTCAATGCCAACTCTCAGGAAACCTCTGTTCTGCCCAGCCAGATCTGAAACTGAGAACAGGCCGGTTCTAAAATCGCCCATCAGAAGCACGGCTCCGGTGAATTTTTTTGAGTCCAAAAGGGTCGAAGGATTTCTAGTCCGCGTTCCAACGGCGCTAGTTTCGTGCTGATCCGACATTGGTACTGATCACAGCGGCGATTCTCGCCGAGTCATGCGCCCAAAAATAGAAGCAGCAGACCCGTGGGCAGCAACTCCAAGTCTTGAAGATCGGAGCCGCCCGGCCTCCGACCGGTGTTCCCGCCCGACCGCCTTCCAGGGAGGCGCACCACCAGGGGTCTTCATCACAGCGGGACCCACCCCATCAGGCCCGGAGGATAGAGCGATCCGTGGGCCCCACGAACCCGTAGATCGCGCCGTCCGGACAGCACTAAACGCGGGTTTCGGCACCGCCGAAGCGACATCAAGATGCTGCCCGTCAACCCAATTTTCGTGACTCCCAGGCCCCACTTGTGACCTATTACCTCCCTGCGTGGAGTGGGTCAAATTTTTGTACCGCAGAAAAACTTTGTTAACCGGGAGTCCGGATTTGGCCGGGGTTGTCTTCCCCACGCCGGGAGCGTGGAGGTAACGATCTCGACTTCTTGGCAATTACTTGCTTAGCTAGTATATGGTCGCGTGCCGCTGCTGAGTGCGATAGGAACCTAGCCCGTGAGTCCATGTTACCGCTGTGAGCGAGAGAGTGACCCGTCCCATGGCTCGATCCGAGCACGAAAGTGAGTCGACCACCCTTGACTCTGCCGGTTTCTCAACCGCGCGGATCCGCGTTTCCCCTCGCTTGGGACGACGAGTGAGCTTGCATTTCTGTTAGCGACGTATAGCCCATAGAAACTCTTAGTGTCGGGTCAAAGTGTCTCCATTGTTGTATGTTGTTGGTCGTGTCCGCATTTAGAGTCCGAGGTCCGCATCACTTAGAGTCGGTTCCAATGTCCGTCCCGCATCAGTTTGGTATCAGAGCGAGTCGAGTCTAGGGTAGCCGTTGCATAAGTCTTGCCCGGTCTAAGTCGAGTCTAGGATCATCATTATTTTCAAAATAAAAAAAGTGTTTTTAAATTGCATTTCATCCCGATAATTTGGTATTTTAAAATGTGTTATCCGAACGTTAGGCTACGCCTATCGGGAAGGCCTCACACTTGCGCGAGTGATCTTCAGATCGATTAACTCCGCCACGTACCGGATATTGGTTTAGGTCTAGGTGCATTAGTCGGTGTTTGCATTAGTCTGTGTCTCCTAGTCCGTGTGTCTTTGCATGCCCACCGGTCGAGGCACCCAATACTCGCCACCACCACCTATGGCGGATTCCCGAGCCCGTAGCTCCGATGAGCCTTCGACGGCCGAGATGTTCCAAGCCCTCATGGATCGTCTCGATATGCATATGAATGGCCTTAGTACGCGTCTAGATGGCGTAGGAACGCGTCTAGAAGGGACGATGAAAGCCCTCGAGGATCGGGTCGAAACTTCAGACCAGTCCATCCAGGGTCTTGTAGGGAGGATTACCGTCCTCGAGAGGGCCCCAGCGGCGGCGCAACCCGCGCCGACCAATGGTCAACAGGAGCCGGCTCGACAACCTGCTGCGCCAAGAGCTCAAGCGGTAGATGTTGGGAGGCAACAGGTGCATGTGGTGGATGATTATGCATCTGATAATGAGCAAGGGGGTTACGGTCGTCGGAATCAACGACGGAATCGTGATGACGATGATGACGACCGTATTCTTAGGGGCGTGCGTGCGGACCCTCCCCTTTTTAGCGGGTCCTTGGACCCGAAGGTCTATTTAGATTGGGAGGCCGGCATGGACTGATACTTTGAGTGGTTTGAGATGACGGACCACCGGAGAGTTTGATACGCGAAGATGAAGCTGCATGGGCAGACCCAAACTTATTGGACCAATGTGGAGAGCCTGCTAAATCAGCGACGTCAACCCCCGATCGGCACTTGGGATGACATGAAATTGAAATTGAGGGAGAAGTACCTTCATGCCTCAGATCGCCAACGTCTCATAGATAAATGACAAAGTCTCTCCCAAGGGAATCAATCCATGACCGAGTACACCGCCGAGTTTGATGAGTATTATTTGCGGTGTGGAGTTACGGAAGAGAGCACCATGACCATATCACGCTTTCGGAGAGGTCTGCGGCCAAACTATCAATACGAACTTTTTCACCGCAATGCAACCACTTTGGAACAAGCGTATTAGGTTGCTCTCAAATTGGAGCAATTCGAGGCCGAGTTCGAGTCTCCCCATCGGTTGGGCTCCTTCCCCCTTCGTAGTGTCGAGCCCCGTGGCTCTTCTGGCACGTATTCGAGGGCCCCCATGGCCCAACCTCAGGAGCCCACTCGTCCCGAGCCTTTCGCTCCTAGGCCTCGCCCTCCACCCCCGAGGGACCTTCCTCGTCCCCAACATCTTACGGCACCCACAGCCCGTCCACCGACACCCGCACCTCATGCCCATCCTTTGTTGCCTTCACCTCCTATCCATCGAGAGGATAAGGGGAAAGGACCCATGATTGGGGAGCCTAGTGGATCACGGCAGCAGTGTTATCACTGCAATGGGTTTGGCCATTTTGCCAACCAGTGTCCCACCCGCCAGTCTCTTGTCATTGGGGACACACAGGCCGAGGATACCACCCCTACGGACCTCGAGTTAGTCAGCTATGAAGCAGATCCGGAGCTAGCTGACGAGTACTATGAGGCCGAAGGTAATGGCCAGGATGCCCAGCATCCGGACGATACCCACTTGGGCGTCGTCAGGTGTATTCTCATCCAGCCATAGGCCAGTGATGACTGGCAACGGACCACTATCTTTCATACATTCTGTCGGCAGGGCAAGCAAGTTTGTAAGGTGATTATCGATAATGGGAGTTGCATCAATGCAATCTCCATGGGCACTGTCTCCAGTCTTGGTCTTACACCAGTGGATCATCCTTGCCCCTATCGAGTATCGTGGGTGGATTCCACCTCCATTCCGATCAGGCTGCGGTGTCTGGTCCCACTGCAGTTTTGTGCCTACCGTGACGATATCTGGTGTGATGTCCTCCCCATGAAGGTGGGCAGCATTATTCTTGGTAGGTCGTGGTTATTTGATCGGGATGCCACTCTACATGGCCGGTCGAACACATGTACCTTCGACCATGCTGGCCAACGGATTACCCTCCAACCCTCTCAGCCCAAGAAGCCTTCAGTTAGGGGTCCTATTGGCCCTAGTACTCTAGAGCCTTCCATCCCCGGGCCCAGTACCCCACCCCCAGCTTGGGCTATGACCGTTACATCTGGCCCAGGCGAGCCCTCGACTAGGAGATTGATGATGATTAGCTCCCGAGAAATGGAGCGGGAGGCTAGTAGGGGCCGCCCTGTGTTTGCTATTAGGGTCCGAGAGGTGGAGCTGAAGTCCGAGGGTGAACTCCCACCCGATGTCATTCCTATTCTGCAGGAGTTCGCTGATATTTTTCCCGAGGAGCTTCTCGAGGGACTCCCACCCATGCGGGATATTCAGCATGCTATCGACCTGATTCCGGGCTCCTCATTGCCCAATCTTCCCCATTATCGCATGAGTCCCACGGAACATGCCGAGCTAAAACGGCAGGTCGATGAGTTGATGCAGAGAGGGTCTGTTCGAGACAGCATGAGTCCGTGTGATGTTCCCACATTACTCGCCCCAAAGAAGGATGGCACGTGGAGAATGTGCATTGATAGTTGTGCCATCAACAAAATCACCGTGAAGTACATGTTTCCTATTCCTCGCCTAGTTGATATGCTAGACATGATGGCCGGTGCCACTATCTTCTCGAAGATCGATCTTAAGAGTGGCTACCACCAGGTGAGGATTAGGCCAGGTGATGAGTGGAAGACCACATTCAAGACCAAGGATGGTCTATATGAGTGGTTGGTTATGCCCTTTGGGTTGACCAATGCCCCTAGCACCTTCATGCGACTCATGACTCCGGTCCTTCGACCATTCATTGGAGTCTTTGTGGTTGTGTATTTTGATGATATCCTTATATATAGTCGCACTAAAGGGGACCACTTGGACCATCTATGGCAGGTCTATCTGCTTTTGAGGCGAGAGCAGTTGTATGCAAACCCACAGAAGTGTGCCTTCATGACACCTCAGCTTACCTTCTTGGGTTTTATTGTGTCAAGTACTAGGGTCTCCGCCGATCTGGAGAAGGTCCGGGCCATTGTTTAGTGGCCGGAACCCCGTACCATCCATGATGTCCGCAGCTTCCATGGCCTTGCGACGTTCTATCGTCGTTTCATCCGCGGATTCAGCTCCGTCACTACCCCGATCACGAACTGTATTCGGAAGGGCACATTTGTATGGACGAAGGCCGCAGCTGCTGCCTTCAAGGACATCAAGGAGCGCATGACCCAGACACCTATCCTTCGATTGCCAGATTTCTTCAAGGTGTTTGAGGTCTCTTGTGATGCGTCGGGTGTTGGGATAAGAGGAGTGTTGAGTCAGGAGGCCCACCCGATCGCATATTTCAGTGAGAAGCTGAATGACACAAAATTGCGATACTCCACTTATGATAAAGAATTCTACGCAGTTGTTCAGGCTCTTAGACATTGGAGGCACAGTTTGTCTTGTACTCCGATCACGAGACTTTGAGGTACCTTCATTCCCAAAAGAAGCTTAATGCGCGTCACAGCCGATGGGTTGAGTATCTCCAACAGTACATATTTGTGGTTAAACATAAGGCTGGAGTGGAGAACAAGGTGGCCGATGCCTTGAGTCGGCGTGCTTGTCTGCTGACCACCATGAGTGTCGAGGTCATAGGGTTAGAAAAGATGAGAGAGGCCTATGTTGACTGTCCTGACCTCGGTCAAATCTATACCACTCTCCAGGCCGGACCCTCGAGAGACCATGATGATTATGTACTTCAGGAGGGTTACCTCTTTCGAGGAGGCAGGCTTTGTGTTCCCCGAACTTCGGTTCGCGACTTCTTAGTCTGGGAGCTACATGCGGGAGGTCTAGCCGGCCACTTTGGTCGGAATAAGACTATTGAGGCTGTTGAGCACTGATTTTATTGGCCGAGTCTGAAGAGAGATGTTGCTCATATTGTGGCCCAGTGCCGTACATGTGTTACGGTCAAGATGAAGAAGCAAAGCTCGGGCCTTTATACGCCTCTCCCCGTGCCTGATGCTCCGTGGCATGATGTTAGCATGGACTTTATTTTGGGATTGCCACGTACCTCTAGGAAGCATGATTCGATCTATGTGATGGTTGACCGATTCTCGAAGATGGCCCTTTTTATTCCCTGCTCGAAGACTTCGGATGCTTCGAGTGTAGCCCGCCTTTTTCTTACTCATGTGGTGTGCAAGTTCGGATTGCCTCGTACCATAGTGTCTGACCGTGATGTTAGGTTCACCAGCTATTTCTGGAAGACACTGTGGCATATGTTAGGTACTCACCTCAAGTTTTCCACTGCATATCATCCCCAGACAGATGGTCAGACCGAGGTGGTCAATAGGAGTCTGGGTGACCTTTTGAGGTGTCTTGTCAGAGATCATGTAGGGGATTGGGATCTCATATTACCACTGGCAGAATTAGCATATGATGATTCGGTTAACAGGTCTACCGGTATGAGTCCATTCGAGATTGTCACAGGTCGTAGGCCTAGGAAGCCAGTGGATCTTGTTCCCATGCCCATTCATACACGAGCGTCTGAGTCTACCGAGTCTTTTGCTAGGCATGTTAGGAGTTTGCATGACGACATCCGTCGTCACATTGAGGCCAGCAATGCACGGTATAAGGAGTTAGCCGATGCCCATCGACACCACCGAGAGTTCCAATAGGGTGAATATGTCATGATCAAGGTAAGACCTGAACGGTTTCCCTCTGGAACCGTAAAGAAATTGCAAGCTCGCGGAGCCGGTCCATTTAGAGTGTTGAAACGCGTTGGATCCAATGCGTATGTTGTAGACCTGCCCGAGGAATATGGTATAAGCTCAACTTTCAATGTGTTGGATCTAGTTGCATATAAGGACCCAGCGGTGATCCCTAGTTAGCCTTTTGAGCCATCTCCTCCCATTGAGAGTGATCCCACACCTGAGTGTCCACCACCAGCCACATTTTTCACGGCAGCGAGAGCATATCGATCATATACTGGATGAGCAGGTGACAATTACCAGGAGTGGATCCTACCCGCGCTACCTAGTGCGATGGAGAGGGCGACCCGCCACCGAGGATACTTGGACTACCCGTGGAGAGTTGCAGCGGATAGATCCGGACCTATTGGAGCGCTACCAGAGCGATGATGACCCTTACTCGACAGGGTCGAGTTTCTCCCACCCGGGGAGAATTGGTGCGGACACCAGAGTGAGCGAGAAGCACGAACAGGCGAGCCATCGGTACCGTAAGCGGAGCACCACCCGGGCTACAGCGGCTTCTATCTGGCTCGGAGACAGCCTGGAGACTCCCCCTTGAGTCTTAGTATTTATCATATTTTTGGGGGACTTTATTTGTGTGCAATGTGTGTTTATTTAGTTTTATTTGGATTGTAATTCGGACTGTACTAAGGGCTGATTTGTAATTTGGGGCCACCTGGGTCCCGCGGGCCCCCCTACCTCTTCCCCATTGATCCACCTTATCTCTAGGGCCCATGTGAGGCCAGTCAACCTTCCAATAGTGGGTTTCTAGAAGAGTGGGCCAAGGGGGGGACAAGTGGTTAGCAAAGTCCAAGAAGAAGGCTTCTTGGTCAAGGGGGCGCCCCCCCATTAGAATATATTCTATAGATTTTTGTATATTTTATTTTATTTGGTCCACAACACCCACAACACGTGGGATAATTAAATGTGGACTTCCCCTTTTATCCCTCCCAAACCTAGATCTAGGGATAGTTGATGTCTTTTTGTATTTCATATATATTGCTTGTATTTTCCATTTGATTGGCATTAATGAGAAAAAAATCTTGGAATTTCCTCCATGAGCAAGGGCCTCCCCCTCTCTCTCTCCTCTCTCCCCCTTCAATAGCTGGGAAGGCTGTGATTCTGAGGTGTGAAGCCTCCTCTATCGGTTCCGGAGATCATCGCCGCCGCCGCCACCGCCATCGTGCCGCCATCGCACCACCGTCATGTTCGCCGGAGTTCTGTCCACTCAGGATAGACCCCCCTTCCACGAATTTCTGCTCCCTTCCACGAGATCTTCTGGAGCCCTAACTTTCAGAGTGTGTTCCAGAGGTTCCCTCCACATTCCAGGAAAATTGGTTTGGCCTCTAGTTTTTATTTTCCATTTTTTCATTTACGTTCTTCATTTCCTTCCAGATCTGTCAGGTTTCTGTCAACTGTGACAGCAACCCTGAACTTCCCATCTTCGACCTACCTTTTGATTTTTCCTAGAGCCCCCAATTTTACTGGAGGTTCTGTCCAACACCCCTTCCAATCACGAATTTTCGTGGAATTTCAAAAGACCTTTACCTATTTTCTAAAAATCACTTTCAGATCCCTCCACAGTTCTATCTGTCTCTTTCTAGATCCGACCACCCACCAGTATAAAATACCTTTCCCCATCCAAACCTCCCCCAAATTGGTCATAATAATTATTTCCGTTTTTCTATCTCTCCCCTCTACAACTTTGATGAAGATCTCGAGGTCTGAATCAGAGGTCTACTTATGGTCAACGCCAACTCTCAGGAAACTTCAGTTCTACCCGGCCAGATCTAAAACTGAGAACAGGCCGGTTCTAAAATCGCCCATCAGAAGCATGGCTCCGGTGAATTTTTTGGACTCCTATAGGGTTGAAGGATTTCCAGTCAGCATTCCAACGGCGCTGGTTTCATGCCGATCCGACATCGGTGCTGATCACAGCGGTGATTCTTGCCGAGTTGCGCGCCCAAAAATAGAAGCAGCAGACTCGTGGGCAGCAACTCCAAGTCTTGAAGATCGGAGCCGCCCGGCCTCCGACCGGTGTTCCCGCCCGACCGCCTTCCAGGGAGGCGCGCCACCAGGGGTCTCCATCACAGCGGGACCCACCCCATCAGGCCCGGAGGATAGAGCGGTCCGTGGGCCCCACGAACCCATAGATCGCGTCGTCCGGACAGCACTAAACGCGGGTTTCGGCACCGCCGGAGCGACATCAAGATGCTGCCTGTCAACCCAATTCTCGTGACTCCCAGGCCCCACATGTGACCTATTATCTCCCTGCGTGGAGTGGGTCAAATTTTTGTACCGTAGAAAAACTTTGTTAACCGGGAGTCCGGATTTGGCCGGGGTTATCTTCCCCACGCCGGGAGCGTGGAGGTAACAATCTTGACTTCTTGGCAATTACTTGCTTAGCTAGTATATGGTCCCGTGCCGCTGCTGAGTGCGATAGGAACCTAGCCCGTGAGTCCATGTTACCGCTGTGAGCGAGAGAGTGACTCGTCCCGTGGCTCGATCCGAGCACGGAAGTGAGTCGACCACCCTTGACTCTGCCGGTTTCTCAACCGCGCGGATCCGCGTTTCCCCTCGCTTGGGACGACGAGTGAGCTTACGTTTCTGTTAGCGACGTATAGCCCATAGGAACTCTTAGTGTCGGGCCAATGTGTCTCCATTGTTGTATGTTGCTGGTCGTGTCCGCATTTAGAGTCCGAGGTCCGCATCACTTAGAGTCGGTTCCCGTGTCCGTCCCGCATCAGGGATTGGCAATCTCCAGCGGGATCACGGCCTCGGTGCCGTACGCCAGCTGAAAGGGACTTTCACCGGTTGCCATTCTGGGAGCCGTTCTGTGTGACCAAAGTACGTTCGGCAATTCCTCAAGCCAGCTGCCCTTGACTTTTCCGAGCCTAGTCTTGATGCCTTTTAAGATAGTTTTATTGGCATTTTTTACCAGCCCGTTAGCCTGAGGGTGGGTGACCGAGGTGAAGTGATTAAGAATGTTCAGGTCGACGCATCTATCTCGGAAATAACGAGAATCAAATTGCTGGCCGTTATCGCTCACTATCACTCGGGGGATGCCGTAGCGACAGATGATCGACTTCCAGACGAAACTCTAGACGACTGTCTCGGTGATCCTAGCTGTGGCTTCGGCCTCGATCCACTTGGTGAAGTAATCGATGGCGACGATGACGAACTTCTTTTGGGCCTGAACTGTAGGGAACGGCCCGAGGATGTCGATTCCCCACCGAGCGAAAGGATAAGGCTCGGCTAGGGTGACGAGCTTCATCGCCGACTGATGAACCAAGTGGTCAAATCGCTGGCATCGGTCACAGTGTTATACGTAGGTCGAGCAATCGCGCTGCAGAGTGGGCCACCAGTAACCTTACCGTAGCAAGATCCTGGCGAGCGACCTTCCTCCTAAATGCGCTCCGCATAGGCCTTCGTGAATCTCTTGAATCGCTCGGTTGGCTTCATCGGTACTGAGGCACTTCAGGAGAGGACCGAAGAAAGATCTTCGGTATAAAGTGCCGTCCATAATGACGAATCGCTGAGCTTGGTACTTCAATCTCTGGTCTTCCCGGGGGTCGGGAGGCTCTTGAGAGTCTTGGAGCCACGACAGGTTGGGGGTATGCCAGTGGCTTGGGTGGGCCGAGTCAACAGCCAGGAGCTCCGAATCAATGCTCGGTTGCTCTAGCTCTTCGAGAAGGACCGATCGAGTACCCTCGGGGTCAAGAGAGGAGGCTAGCCGAGAGAGGGCATCCGCTCAGGAGTTTTCTTCTTGAGCTATTCGGACTACGTCAAAACTCTCGAACTGTTGTGCCACGGCTCTGACCAGCTGGAGGTATTTGACTATCGGTGCTTCTCGAGCTTCGTAATCGTCGTTGACCTGGCTAGCGACCAGTTGGGAGTCAGTGTGAATTCTGACTCGCTCAGCCCCCAGCCGTCGGGCCATGCGGGCTCCCGAGATAAGGGCTTCATACTCGGAGGCGTTGTTGGATGCTTGGAAGTTGAACTTCAAGGCGTATTGCAGTTCTGCTCCCTCAGGGGACTTCAGGAGGATCCCAGCGCCGCTCCCGGTCGAGTTGGAGGATCCGTCGACTAATAATTCCCAGGTTGGCCCGGGTGCAGACGGAGATTTTTCTTCGGTCGGGATGGTGCTCTCGACGATGAAGTCGGCGAGCGCCTGTCCTTTGATAGCCGAGCGAGGTCGATACGATATATCATAGGCCCCGAGCATGATGGCCCACTTGACGAGGCGTCTCGAGGCTTCAGGGTGAGCAAGGATCCTCTTCAGTGGTTCGCCAGTCAACACGATGATGGAGTACCCTTGGAAATAGTGTAACGACCCGAGAATCCGATTACCGGGAAGGCCTGATAACCCGAGACTCGAACCACCGCCCACGAGCCGGGAGGGCTCGGAAGGGCTAAAAGGAGTGTGGAGGCAAAAAGAAATAGGAAATAAAGCAGGACAATAATTAACAGAAATAAATAAACAACTACAGCTATAACAGAGTCCAGTCCAACAGAAAGTACAGTCTAAAGCATTAAAGCGTACCACATGCCGAGTGAACACTCGGCCCGGCGAGCTGGCAACTGAGAACCTCCGCTCCGCACCCTCGAACCTCGAGGAAGAACCGCCACACCTGAAAAGCAGGGAATGAGTCTCCAAAACAGTGACTCAGCAGGGATCCCGCGGAACCCCAACCGGAAACAACGGCGGTACCGAAAAGGAAGGCTGCGAGAGCAACTGCAACAGCAGGAACGGCAAACCCGGTGGCCGGTCGAAACACGGCACTACAACTACTCCTACTATACCAGAAACACACCCTGACCTCGCGGTCGAGGCTATCAAACTACACTAGTACCGCTTACCGAAGTAAAAACACACGGCAACCAAGCCGTAGAGGCCTGTCCCCCGGACAGAGCCGACCTGGACACGCTGTCCAAGGTGCAACCCCGACCATCCGATCGCGGGTACCGCACAACAAGACGCAACCTCGGTAAAGCCCCTAGCACTAGTCTCACGGTGCAAAAACCGACACACGCGCCACGGTGAGACAACCGAACTCAACGGTCAACACGACCGAAAACCCGAAGGTCAAAGTCACGGAAACTAACAGTCTGGCACTTCCAACTCGACAGGAGTACCTCCCACTAGAAGCACAGCCGGTAGCGTCCCCTGACGTCTTACACCGCGCCGCAGGTGAACCCCTGGCGTGGTAGCTCCTACCAAAGGCGCGAACACCGTACAAGTAACCACAAACAAGTGACTAGCTGGGGTCACACCCGTCGACGTGGGTCCAACCGCCCCCAACCACGTGTGCACACACAGACCATGCGTCCCAGATCTGGCCTCTAACTGGTTTTCCCCTCAGCCGGACTCTGGCTGCAAGACGTGGGGCCCGACGGAAACCAGTCTAAAAACTGTCTCTAAGGTTAGCCTCTCCACCACTCCCTGGTGAGACCACTCTCGTGTAAGCAGGCTACGACTAGTGGAGGGTCACTGAGAGAGTAGACTCTCAAGACAACAGAAAATAACATCCGAACCCGACGAAGTACAGGGACCACCCCGCATACCGGCACCGTCGCACGGCGACCACAGTCGGAGAAGAAACAGGACTCGCAATCCACGGCCACGCACGCACCCTGCGCGAGAGTCGAGAAAACTCAAGTGGCACTAAGCCACTAGACTCTGGGCAGTCCTCTAGACGCACTACACCCAACGGTTCTTGAGTCACAAGACTGGGGGTCAAGACCGTTGTACGCAACAGCACAAGGCCGTCAATCTAGTCCAATCTCTAGGTCTAAAACCACGGTAGCACGAGTACCGAGACAACTCACGAGCCGCCAAGACCACTCCCTCGGAAAGGGAACACAAGGGACTAAAGCCACCCACACGGGCCACACGGAAAACACAGAAGCACGATTCCCAAGGCAACACACAAGCCGCCATGTCGATCTCCCATCCCAGGGCAAGCGGGAAACCTCCAGCCGCAGGCCGGATAACTGGACTTGCAGTCCAAGGCCAAACACATGGCCCACATGGGAATCGCCTTCCAAAGAAACCCATGACATGCGGGGGAGACCCCACCGCAAACACACCGATACACGGTGACTCGATCAAGCGTAACACGAAAGCCCGGAACACGTGAGGTCACCCGGACCCACCACACCTATGGGCACGCTAATCGAGGTAACACCGAATCTCCGGACACCCAAAGACACGGTCACGGAACTCCACATGGTGTCCGGGACACTCACAAGACCTAAAGTCAACCACTGGGTCACGACCGGGTCGACCGGAGGTCAAAACAACGCAAACGGGAACCGCAACGTAGTCACGGTCACCTGGGGACCGCGACCACACAGTAGTGGTCGACCGAGGACCGCGACTACGCAGTCACGGTCACCTCACGACCGCAACTAGCCACGCGTAAACCCGATGGTAGTGGTCGCCCAAGGACCGCGACCACACAATCACGGTCGCCTCATGACCGCGACTAGACTAAAGCGGTCTATCGCACGACCGCGACGCTTGCCGATGCTCTTGGGCAAACACGGTTCTCCCAAGACCACAACCAATGAAAGCGGTTACTGGTAGACCGCGACCATTTCGGAAAATCGAGAACGGCGGGAAAACGCCCAAAAATCCGATCCACGCCCCGATCACCCCCGGGTGATGGGGAAACAAAGGGGAATCCATCCCCAAGCCCCTAGGTAAGCATCTAAACCCCTGGATCGGCCAAAAATGCCGTAAAACGAGAGATCCGGCTCACTCCCCAAAAACATGTATTTTTCCCCAAATCGCCCTGATTAGCCCGCTCGGCTCACCACGGCCTACAAAACTCACGGGGAAGGAAGTGCACGAGCTGGGGGTCCATCTCCCTACCTCCACCGAAGATTTCGCGCACCGTGGACGCCGATCCACGAAGAAATTGTTATGTTAGATGGACGCAGTCTATCTCCACAAAGTGTGGATCTAGAGGGGGGTGAATAGATCTATTGCCTAATTTAAAATCAATATAAGACTCAAATGCGGAATATAGGCAAATCTGCTAAATCACTATCTCGAGTACTAGATTTGAACATAAGTGAATCAAACTGTGAAGATGAGTAGGAAATCCAATCGAACACAGTTCATAGACAAACACACAAACACCTGTTGAATGATAGAAATAACACTATGAAAAGTGTCGACACAAGCAACCACACGGCAGATCACAAGCAATCTCACAAACACAAGGCACCCAAGATTTTTAGGTGGTTCGGTCAGAGACCTACGTCCACCCCACACTCAACCGAGTATGGCTTACTGCTGCACTATACAGCTTGCGTCTGCTGGGCACTACAGCTTGGCCTACAAACCGCTGAGCAACACAGCTTGCTGTCCGAGACAAGTCTCGTCTGCTGAGGATTACAGCTTCACATGTCCAGTGGAATCTTCCACTGCAACTGCTGGGGTTTACAGCTTACCCGACGAGAGGCAGCACCTCTGCTAACAGCTGACTCACAGCTTGAAGAAACAAGAGTTCGGAAAGTAAAGACAGAAGCAAATGAAAATAGAAAACCCAAATGGGAATGTAGCTCGAATGAGCAAAGCTCAGTTCTGGTATCTGAACCAAGAATCTGAGATACAACCTCTCAATCAAAACTCTCACAATCTCACTCTCTCAATCTCACTCTCTCAACTCACTCTCTCAACACATCTCTTCTCTCTTTTTCTTCTTCTCTGTTTTTCTTCTTCTATGGATCGGTGGCTCTCTGCTGCTTCAGGCTTCTACCTCTCTGTATAGACTTTGCCACTTGATGATCGATCAGCCTTCATCTGAAGACGAAGACTCATATATATACAGCAGCAGATTGGATAAGGGCGTGTGGCTTCCACATTTCCCGCCCAATGCTTTTTCCAGGTTCTAGGAGCTTCGACCACCTGGCAGCATCCTGACTGAGCTGCTTCCACGTGTCACCATCTGGGCACCTCGTCCTTCCTTGTATCACAAGCCAGGTCATCAATCCTAGTAAAGAATCCATGTCAGACAGTCGAAATAGAATCATCAGTTTAAGTATAAACCTCTGTACAGACTTTGCAGGATTGAATGCATTGTATAGACTTCTCTGTATGGACTTTGTGAACTCGAATGCAATGTACAGACTCTGCAGAACATTCAGTAGCCAACGTATAGACTTAGGCAATGTAACAACTTGGACAGACAACTGACGATGTATGGACTTCAACTCAAAGGTGCACAATGTACAGACTTGAATTCATATGATGCATAATGTGCAGACTTGAATGTTGTGCGATGTACAGACTTCATGTTATGCATTAGACTCTAAGGAAGACAGACTATGTATAGACTTAGCCAGCCTTCAGCTTGATGTACATACTTCAAGAACGATGCATGCAATGCACTGGACAATGTATGGACTTAGCCGATGCAGACTAGTCTGATGTACAGACTTGCTCGTTGTTCAGACATCATGAACAATGTACATGCTTGCCAAAGGAAACGACGGTAAAGCTATCAGTGTATAGACTTCGAGTGCAACGTCGGTAAAGCTACCAATGTATAGACTTGCAAGATCACTGATGGATGTATAGACTTGGAAGTTCACTGATGGATGTACAGACTTGGAAGTTCACTGATGGATGTACAGACTTCACCTCGAGCAATCTACAGTGCAGTGTATGGACTTGAAGAACAATGCATGACGCTGTACAGACTTCACTGATGCATGCTACAGTCCAATGTATGGACTTAGCTTCGTGCATGCTACAGTCCAATGTGTGGACTTTGAATGTTGATGCATGAACAGTCCGATGTACATACTTCCAATGTATAGACTTCCAATGAGACGGACGATGTACACACTTAGCCAATGCAATGCAATGTATGGACTTCAAATAAGACGGACGATGTACACACTTAGCCAATGCAATGCAATGTATGGGCTTCAAATAAGACGCTGCATGAGACGCTGAAACAATGTATAGACTTGGGCTCGCCATGCAGTGTATATACTTAGAGCACAAACACCATGATGCAATGTATAGACATGCTAGTTATATGAGCTGCAATGTATGGACTCTGCTATGCATGAAGACGAGTGTATAGACTTGAAAATCTGGGGGCGTCGACGCATGATGCATGAGACACACTTACTGCGTTGACGCTACAGACTTAGCCAATGCAATGTACACACTTACTGCGTTGACGCTGCAGACTTAGCCAATGCAATGTACACACTTACTGCGTTGATGCTGCATGACTTAGCCAATGCAATGTACACACTTACTACGTTGACGCTGCATGAGACACTAAATAAGATGGACTGTTGTATAGACTTGGATATCTAGGGGGAGTCGACCCATCAAATAAGGGGGTCGACCCATGATGCATGAATGTATAGACATGTTCTAAGCGATGCACAAATACAACACAAAGCAGTGTATAGACTCTACGTGCAATGTGTAGACTTTGAGTGTGTGTGCAGTGTGTGAACCTGTAAAATGCATGGAACACACATACAATCTGATAAGAAAAAATTCATCAAAGCATAAACAGTTACCAATCAATCAAAACAAGGTGTTGCTAATGAAGTAAAATATATTGTCAACATCATCAACACAGAGGAGTCACAACAGAAACGCCTCCGAAAACCCCGCCGGTGCCTCCACGCCCGCGAACCGGCTCGCCACGCCCCACCGCCTCATTCCTCGACCCGTCCTCACCGTCCCTCGTCCCACGGGCCTCGCCACCTCGCCCCCATCCGCCTCCGTCGGCCGTCGGAGAAGAGAGGGAGAGAAGAGAGAGCGTGAGAAGGGAGAGAGTGAGGAAGAGAGAATGAGGGGAAGAGAGAGAGTGAGGGGTTTATATAGGAAAATCTGAAAAATCGAAAAAATCCCAAAAAATCGAAAATCACACCCTCGCGATCCTCGGAACGCACCGATCGCAACGATACCACACTCACCTAGGTGAACGGCCCGGTTCACCCATAATGAGGTTCCGAAAGAATTACCGAAACACACACCGGGAATCGGAAAACACACGCGGAAAAAGTCGTGGAACTCTTCCGGGCCTCCGAAACAACTCCGGATCGCGCCGATCCGAACACGAAAGATGTCCGAAACGAAATTTCAGACACAACGGAGTCAGACACTTCAAGAAACTAGATCTGGGACCCACAAAGACGGATCCGAAAAACCCGGGGCATTACAGCCCTCCCCCCTTAAAGGAATTTCGTCCTCGAAATTCAGGACCTAGCACGAAGTCACAGGGGAAGAACACTGAATCAACTGACACGCTGTCAGAGCCCCAGTACAAAAAACCTCGATTCTCATGAAAACACCGATCCTGAGGGACACAGCCAGACTTACAATCACAAGTAACACCTCGCTCCTCGCGCCGAGCACACTGGCCAACAGAGCAGGCATATACCAAAGGACACAGTCTGGCATCACCTCAGATAACGCGAGAATCCACCATGGCGCCGCAGCCACAATCTCGCTCACCGAGGAAATACACCCTCGACACGAGAAACAACTACCGATCCATCCAATGGTCGGCAGATAAATTGCACATCAGCTTCGCAGCCAGCTGACAGGTCGCACACCCTCCTCAAGGGAGCAACCAAAACAGAGCCTCCACCAGCTCAAGCAATCCTCTCAGCAGACCGCAACCAGAACATCGGCTCAGCACGAAGAAACATCTCACACATGGCAAGCCGAAAGCCGGACATACCACTGTGCCAACTCCGCCAGAGCCCAGAAGACAAACTTCGACAGAGCCTAAATCCCATCCGGAAAGGCACATCACAGAAACGACCGCCAAAGGTCTCGCTGGCACACGGCTCTCGCCACGCTCGAGTTCCGACAACCAGCACCTCCTGCCTGTGAAAAGACCATGCGCCGACGATCACCAATCGCTCGCCCAGGTTCTTCCTTCTTTCCTGGTCCTTCACCGGGTCCAAAGGAAACATTCCAAATCTCGGCAAGCCATCCGTCGACTCCCACACAGACCGATGCCACAACTTGAGCCACGCTCCTCTCGAACTCCACATCCGATCTCGATCATCGCACCAACTCGACCCTCTCGGGAAGCACGACGAAACCAATTGATAGGATCCTGGTGTCTTCAGTCATCACCTCACTTGACTAAGACTCACAGGGGAACCATCCCATGCTGGTCACCAAACCAGGGATAACCATCGCGACACCGACGTCCCATCATAGACCACCAAACCGACGCCATTCTCACAAAAAGGCCTCCGCCCAAAGGCGTCACTCTTCCATCTGGTCTCATCAAATCCTTCGCTCAATCCAAGTGGACATCTGCCAATCCCGATTCCGCCCTTACCACATAGCCACGGGACACCATCTGAACAGTGCTCACGGGTCCCCAAAGCAACAAACATCTCACCGCAGTTGGCTACGAGACTAGCCTTACCAGTCACTCGCAACTACCAACAGGAACCCACAGCCTGCCAGAGATCACTTATCCAAAAATGATATCATTCGAGGACACGACTGGGAACACAAGTCAGGCACCAAGCCACCGACTCTGACCAACACATCCTCGACCTCCGTCAGGCGACATCCTCAACAACCCCCTCTAGGTCCAACACCGACACCTGACACGGGCTTCCATTACAGGAATAGGGCACAACTTCTCACAGGTAATCACCTTGCCAAGACAAGGAGCACATCTCACACAGACTTCATGGCACACAAGGCCAACCAATCCGAACACACAATGCAAGACGACGAACCTTAGCCCAACACAATCTCCCCAGCCAAAGGAGGAACCAACACACTTCCGACCAACGGAAGAACTCCACGCTCGACCTGACCTTAAACCTCGCGCATGCTGGAAACAGCACCATCCAGCACCAAGGAAAACCATCGCTTCCATCAGGTCAGCGCCTCCGACACACTCGGCGAGTGTCACGTCGGACCACAATCACAGCATCTCTCGACGCACCACTGCTGCAATTCCTCAAACTGCAACACACCACACCAAGAGCCGCAACACGAGCCATAACGACAACCGCCGATGCTCATCCTCGAGTCCCGAACTCGCCGTGGAGCCTTCACAGCTCAAACCAACTCCAGGGCAACACAACACATCCACTGACAGAAACGTAGGAGCAAAGACCTACCGGGACATCTCTGCCAAATCATGCCTCGAAATCCGCAGAACAATCGGGACCGACACGTCATTTCTGACGCAATAGAGCACGACAAGGACATCAGGCTCGACGAAACAGCAGCTCACCGAGAAGATCCTCCGCTCACCCGAGCACACTTCTCGATCAGAACACCTCAGGAGCTGGACAAACCTCAAGCTGGAGTGGCCAAAACCGACAGCAGCTCCCTCAGAGCACGCTCACGGCCACCTAACCACGAACAATCTTCTCCAGCCACCTGACCACGTTGCAGATTCCTCGAATGCAGCACTGCGAGCTCACGCCTGCCAGCAACCTCTGCCCAACGCAGCACACCCAGGGGCACCACCGATGAGGGAGAAGGCTCTCAACCTCAATCCTTAGACCCCATGCTGGCACGAAAGCCGCGAACAGCAACCACCTTCACAGCGCTGCACAACGCACTCAAGCTCTCAAGCGAGAAACTAGGCGGAAAGCGAACACAAAACCCTAAGCCAGCTGTCGACTGTACTGGACCTTATGGACTCTGATCACTGCAATATCTCGAATTCCTATGTACGTCCACAACCACCGCTCTGATACCAGCTGTAATGACCCGAGAATCCGATTACCGGGAAGGCCCGATAACCCGAGACTCGAACCGCCGCCCACGAGCCGGGAGAGCTCGGAAGGGCTAAAAGGAGTGTGGAGGCACAAAGAAATAGGAAATAAAGTAGGATAACAATTAACAGAAATAAATAAATAACTACAGCTATAACAGAGTCCAGTCCAACAGAAAGTACAGTCTAAAGCATTAAAGCGTACCACATGCCGAGTGAACACTCGGCCCGGCGAGCTGGTAACTGAGAACCTCCGCTCCGCACCCTCGAATCTCGAGGAAGAACCGCCACACCTGAAAAGGAGGGAATGAGTCTCCAAAATAGAGACTCAGCAGGGATCCCGCGGAACCCCAATCGGAAACAACGGCGGTACCGAAAAGGAAGGCTGCGAGAGCAACCGCAACAGCAGGAACAGCAAACCCGGTGGCCGGTCGAAACACGGCACTACAACTACTCCTACTGTACCAGAAACACACCCTGACCTCGCGGTCGAGGCTATCGAACTACACTAGTACCGCTTACCGAAGTAAAAACACATGACAACCACGCCGTAGAGGCCTGTCCCCCGGACAGAGCTGACCTGGACACGCTGTCCAAGGTGCAACCCCGACCATCCGATCGCGGGTACCGCACAACAAGACGCAACCTCGGTAAAGCCCCTAGCACTAGTCTCACGGCGCGAAAATTGACACACGCGCCACGGTGAGACAACCGAACTCAACGGTCAACACGACCGAAAACCCGAAGGTCAAAGTCACGGAAACAAACAGTCTGTCACTCCCAACTCGACAGGAGTACCTCCCACTAGAAGCACAGCCGGTAGCGTCCCCTGACGTCTTACACCGCGCCGCAGGTGAACCCCCTGGCGTGGTAGCTCCTACCAAAGGCGCGAACACCGTACAAGTAACCACAAACAAGTGACTAGCTGGGGTCACGCCCGTCGACGTGGGTCCAACCGCCCCCAACCACGTGTGCACACACAGACCATGCGTCCCAGAACTGGCCTCTAACTGGTTTTCCCCTCAGCCGGACTCTGGCTGCAAGACGTGGGGCCCGACGGAAACCAGTCTAAAAATCGTCTCTAAGGGTAGCCTCTCCACCACTCCCTGGTGGGACCACTCGCGTGTAAGCAGGCTACGACTAGTGGAGGGTCACTGAGAGAGTAGACTCTCAAGACAACAGAAAACAACGTCCGAACCCGACGAAGTACGGGGACCACCCCGCGTATCGGCACCGTCGCACGGCGACCACAGTCGGAGAAGAAACAGGACTCGCAGTCCACGGCCACGCACGCACCCTGTGCGAGAGTCGAGAAAACTCAAGTGGCGCTAAGCCACTAGACTCTGGGCAGTCCTCTAGACACACTACACCCAACAGTCCTTGAGTCACAAGACTGGGGGTCAAGACCATTGTACGCAACAGCACAAGGCCGTCAATCTAGTCCAATCTCTAGGTCTAAAACCACGGTAGCACGAGTACCGAGACAACTCACGAGCTGCCAAGACCACTCCTCGGGAAGGGAACGCCAGGGACTAAAGCTACCCACACGGGCCACACGGAAAACATAGAAGCACGATTCCCAAGGTAGCACACAAGCTGCCATGTCGATCTCCCATCCCAGGGCAAGCGGTAAACCTCCAGCCCCAGGTCGGATAACTGGACTTGCAGTCCAAGGCCAAACACATGGCCCACATGGGAATCGCCTTCCAAAGAAACCCACGACATGCGGGGGAGACCCCACCGCACACACACCGATACACGGTGACTCGATCAAGCGTAACACGAAAGCCCGGAACACGTGAGGTCACCCGGACCCACCACACCTATGGGCATGCTAATCGAGGTAACACGGAATCTCCGGACACCCAAAGACACGGTCACGGAACTCCACATGGTGGCCGGGACACTCACAAGACCTAAAGTCAACCACTGGGTCACGACCGGGTCGACCGGAGGTCAAAACAACGCAAACGGGAACCGCAACGTAGTCACGGTCACCTGGGGACCGCGACCACAGTCACGGTTGACTGGGGACCGCGACCACACAGTAGTGGTCGACCGAGGACCGCGACTAGGCAGTCACGGTCACCTCACGACCGCAACTAGCCACGCGCAAACCCGATGGTAGCGGTCGCCCAAGGACCGCGACCACACACTCACGGTCACCTCATGACCGCGACTAGACTAAAGCGGTCTATCGCACGACCGCGACGCTTGCCGACGCTCTTGGGCAAACGCGGTTCTCCCAAGACCGCAACCAATGAAAGCGGTTACTGGTAGACCGCGACCATTTCGAAAAACCGAGAACGGCGAAAAAATGCCCAAAAATTCGATCCACTCCCCGATCACCCCTGGGTGATGGGGAAACAAAGGGGAATCCATCCCCAAGCCCCTAGGCATGCATCTAAACCCCTGGATCGGCCAAAAACGCCATAAAACGAGAGATCCTGCTAACTCCCCAAAAACATGCATTTTTCCCTAAATCGCCCCGATTAGCCCGCTCGGCTCACCACGGCCTACAAAACTCACGGGGAAGGAAGTGCACGAGCTGGGGGTCCATCTCCCTACCTCCACCGAAGATTTCGCGTACCGTGGACGCCGATCCACGAAGAAACGCCTCCGAAAACCCCGCCGGTGCCTCCACGCCCGCGAACCGGCTCGCCACGCCCCACCGCCTCGTTCCTCGACCCGTCCTCGCCGTCCCTCATCCCACGGGCCTCGCCACCTCGCCCCCATCCGCCTCCGTCGGCCACCGGAGAAGAGAGGGAGAGAAGATAGAGCGTGAGAAGGGAGAGAGTGAGGAAGAGAGAGTGAGGGGAAGAGAGAGAGTGAGGGGCTTATATAGGAAAATCTGAAAAATCGAAAAAATCCCGAAAAATAGAAAATCACACCCTCGCGATCCTCGAAACGCACCAATCGCAACGGTACCACACTCGCCTAGGTGAACGACCCGGTTCACCCACAACGAGGTTCCGAAAGAATTACCGAAACACACACCGGGAATCGGAAAACACACGCGGAAAAAGTAGCGGAACTCTTCCGGGCCTCCGAAACAACTCCAGATCGCGCCGATCCGAACACGAAAGATGTCCGAAATAAAATTTCAGACACAACAGAGTCGGACACTTCAAGAAACTAGATCCGAGACCCACAAAGAGGGATCTGAAAAACCCGGAGCATTATAAATAGGGTTGGAGGCGCTTGGCTGAGGTGACCAACGCTAGCACGAGTTTCTCGATTGCGGGGTACCTTCTTTCAGCCTCGTTGAGCACCTTGCTGGTGTAGTAGATCGGTCTTTCGACTCCCGAGTCATTTCTAACCAGGACCGAGCTAACTGTGGATGGAGTTGCCGAGAGATAGAGATGCAAGGCTTCACCTGGGACAGGCTTGGAGAGCACCGAGGGTGAAGCCAGGAACTCCTTAAGCTCGGCAAAAGCTCTTTGGCATTCCTCGTCCCATGCGAACGTAGCAGATGTCATTTTGGGTCCCCTCAACAGTTTGAAGAAGGGTAGACATCGTTCGGCCGCACGGGACAGGAATCTACTGAGCACGGCAATGCGCCCGGTAAGGTGTTGACATCCTTGATGCAGGTGGGTGGGCACATGTCCAGGATGGCCTGGTCTTTGTCGGGGTTGGCCTCGATCCCACGCTGGGTCACCAAGAAGCCCAGGAATTTCTCGGATCTTACTCCGAAGGCACACTTGGTGGGGTTGAGCTTCATGTTGTACCTCAGGAGGGTGTCGAAGGTTTCAGCTAGGTCGGTGAAGTGGTCTTCGGCCTTGGGGGTCTTGACGAGCATGTCGTCAGTATCGGCCTCGACGTTCCGGCCGAGCTGTCCCTCGAACATATGATTGACCAGTCTCTGGTATGTGGCTCCAGCGTTCTTCAACCCGAAAGGCATCCGGGTGTAGCAGTATATGCCGAAGTTAGTGATGAAGGCGGTCTTCTCGATGTCTTCTGGATCCATTCTGATCTGGTGGTAACCTGAATAGGCGTCCAGGAAGCTGGGTATCTCATTGCCCGAGGTTGAATCAACCAGTTGGTCGATGCTCGGTAATGGATAGTAGTCCTTTGGTGTGGCTTTGTTTAAGTCGGTGAAGTCCACGCACATTCGCCACTTTCCTGAAGCTTTTGGCACCAGGACGACGTTAGCCAGCCACGTCGGGTACAGGACCGATCTAAAAAGACCAGTCTTTTACCCCCTGGTGACTTGCTCCTTGATGATCGCCTGCTTCTCTGGCGCGTGCTTCCTTCTGCATTATTGTACGGGCTTCATGGTCGGGTCGAGGTTGAGTTTATGCATTACCGTCTCTCCTGGTATTCCAGAGAGTTGGTCATCAGACCATGCAAAGACTCGGATGTACCCGGAAAGAAAATCTTTGTATTGTTTTTAAACCTCAGATGGTAGGTCGGCTCCAATCTTTACTCCTAGGGTCGGGTTGTCATTTTAGCAGCTCGCCTCCAGGCTCGGAGGTTGCGGGTTTTTTCTCGACTTCCCGGGGGCCCTTATTTTTTCGTCCGGCCTTCTGGCTTCAACCGAGATATTATAGCACCTTCTGGCCATCGCCTGGTTGCCCCGGACTTCCCCCACCCCATTTTTAGTGGGGAACTTCATCTTTTGGTGATAGGTAGAGGGCACCGCTTTCGTTCGGCTAAGGATTCCTCGGCTGAAGATCGCGTTGTACGCTATCATACCCTTGATCACTATGAAGTTCACCATAACCGTAACGGTTTTGGGTGGGGTGCCGAGAGTAACCGGCAGGCTTAGGGCTCCCTCGGGATAAGTGGCCTGGCCATTGAACCCGCAAAGGGGGGTTCGGATCGGGCAGAGTTTAGACGGATTCTCCCCCATCTTAAGGAAACATTCGTAAGACAGTACATCAGGGGCACTTCCATTGTCGACTAGAATCCTGTCTACGTTACAATGGTTTATCGTGGCCGATATGACTAGGGTGTCGTCATGCGGGGTGGTCAGCCCTTCCAGGTCTTGGTCGGAGAAGACTATGACCTGTGGCTCACTTGGCGGGGCCTTGGGGGGCTCGATGGCTCGGCTCGCCCGCTCAGCATGACGCTTCCTTCCTCGGCCACTGTCTCCTCCTGATGCAGCTCCTCCAGCGATGACGTTGATGTGGAGACCGCGAGGGGCGTTGTCGATTTCCTCTGGGGCGCCTCGGTCTTCCTTATGCCCGGCCACGAACCAGGATAGGTGTCCCTGGCGGACGAGGCGCTCGATCTCATCCTGGAGCTGGTCGCAATCGCCGGTGTGGTGCCCGTGGTCGCTGTGGAATAGGCAATGTTTGCTGCGGTTGCGACTTTTTGACCTCATTGGCTCGGGTTGGCGGAGGGGGCCCGAGCCTTTGATGTCTTCATATATCTCGTACACCGGAGTGGTTAAGGGAGTGTACCGCTCATATTTCTGGGATGGTTCTTTGTGCTCCCCATCTCGGTTCCACCTCTTTCCTTGGCCCGAGCTTGACTCCGGTGCTCGCTTCTTGTCCCCCTCCCGACCCGAGCTGGTTGCGCCTCGACATGCGCTAAGAACTTCTTCGCACTCAGCGTGGCGTAAGGCCAGAGTCACTAGCTCGGCAAGGGTCGAGGGAGGGTGGAGGATAAGTTCGCGGCAGAGGTTCTCGTCCCGGGTGCCTCCGGTCAGCGCGGTTATGGCCGAGGCTACATCCAGGCGGGGGATTCTCAGGGCTTCCGATTTGAATCGGTTGAAGTAAGCGCGGAGTCTCTCCCCTTGCGCCTATTTGAGAGCCAATAGCCCCGCTACCGACCTTGGGTGGCTACTGCCGGTGAAACTCTCCTTCAATACTCGCCCAAACTGCTTGAAGTCTCGAATGGATCCGGGGGCGAGGGCCCGGAACCATGCTTGGGCACCTTGGACCAAGGTGGTCACGAAGGCTCGGCATTTGATGGCGTCAGACGCCCCGTGGAGGGTCATCAGGGCGTCGAAGCTGTCGAAGTGGTCGACCGGGTCGCCCTGGCCGTCGTAAGGCTTGACAGTCAGAATGGAGATTCTGGGAGATACCTCTGCCTTCAAGATATAGTCAGAGAACGGGGATCTCTCCTCATCCTCTAGTGGGGAGGTCTTCTGCAAGGCGCGTAAGGCGCGCTCCTGCTCTGTGAAGCGCCTCTCAAACTCTTGCAGACGGAGGGATAACTCCGGCTGCCGTTGTGCTGTGGGGCTAGGGGGACGCGATGGCAGGCTGTCCTGGCGCTCCCTGGGGACTTCAGTCTCCGGGTGCGGACGGCGTGCCCCAGGTTTCCTCCGTTTCGGTGTGGAGGAGGCCTCTTGCTCCGGAGGGGGGGCTTGGGAAGGTCCTCCTGACCTGTTGCGAATAAGCTGCCGCCCTCGGAGGATGAAGCGACCTCCGGCAGTGTGTTGGGACGCGTCTTCGTAGGGAGGGCTTTCCGGAGGGGCGCGTGACCTCCCTTCCCTGGCCGCCTGGGTCCTCATGAGTTCCACGAGGACATCCAGTTTTGCGTTGAGGGCTTGGAAAGCGTCAGCGCCCTCGTTAGATGGTTGCCCCACTGCCGCGGGCGGAGGTAGTTCGTCGGCTGGGGTGCTGGTGTTGGAGGGGGGGTCTTGCGCGGCCTGAGAGGGACCTTCACCCCCCACTACCATGGCCTTCCCCCTATCGCCGGCGGATCTCCTCCCTGTACTTCTTCGCACCATGCTGGCTCTTTGATCGTTTCCCACAGACGGTGCCAGATGAAGAGGGGCGATCTCGCGCTGGTCCTGAGCTGGGGAGATGATCACCGATCAGTGAACTGTAAGGAAGGGAAACGGATCAGGGGGCCCAGGGGTGGTTCCCTGGGGCAAACCCTCCGATGCCTAAGTCAGTGGAGCAGTGGTGGATGTTATGAGAGGAGGAGTGGGGAGATGCATGAGATTCCTCTCCACCAAGGTGGTGAAGTGGTTCCTGCTCAGGGAGTTTTAGGCGGGTGTAGGCCCTTACCTTTCACTAGAGGGAGTCCCAGGTTTAAATAGTGCGCTAGCCTCATGAGTCCCGTAAGCTGAGGAGTTCCAGGCGGAAGTTACGTCCTCAACATGGGCTCTTTACATCCTCATCGTGGGATCTTTATAGCCTTGAGGGGTCGTGGGTCCCTTATCCTTGTGAACTCCTGCTCATAAAGGGCTCTCAACGGTAGCGGGGATAAGTAATCGTCGGTCGTCCCAAGCATGAAGAGTGCCAGCCCTTTCCGGGTGATAAGCATAGCTCGGATGAGGCTCGGTCGGAGTGGGCGCGGGACGCTAGCCTTTATCCCGGTGAGGGGAATAACTGGGCTTGGGTCTTCCTCCAACCGGACCGACGCTCGGGCCTTCCGAGCCTAATGGCCGCCGAGGAAGGGCTTGATCCCGAGTGATTTTATTGGGCTTTGATGCTAAGTGAGCCATGCGGGGCTGTCACTTAGATGAGCTGGGCCTCGTTTGGTCATGATGGACCTAGTTCGGCCGCTCTTAGATGGGCTACAGAAATCCCCCTCTCCAATATCTTTTCACCTCTTGTTTGGACATGTATTCAGACTATTTGAGGGGTGCATTAATCGTAGGAATAACATGAATTACTTGAAATGAAGCAACCCCTTGATGATTAAGAGGTGGCTGGATTGATGGGCAATATGGTATGGAGTCCTATTGGATGATCTTGGCATCGAAATTTCCATGGAGTGGGTTTAGGATTGAGAAGGGTCTTTCCTCGAGAAGTTAGAGCAATTAGATCATTTTGGGAATAACGGGACAAAACACTAATTAACTCATGGTCTTCCTTTGGAGCGACTGATCGGGGTTTGACATTGCTTTGTTCTTCTTCACTTTAAGAGGATGGTTCATCACTATTCATTTTCTCCTTTTCATTATGTTGTGAATTTTGACACATCCCAACGAAGGCATTGGGTGTATCTTCCTCCACATAAAACATGGTTTCCGCATCATAAAATTCAAGCTCATCATCCTCAATATGCATGCTAGAATAACAATGATCCATTTCTATTCAACCTAATCAATTTTAATAATTCAAGTGAAATCTTAAAAGCCAATTAGGTTCAAATGATGGTGTCTAACAGTGAACAAGTTTTTCAAACCAATCGCCCCTAATTCTTAATTAAGTTAATCCCGTGTTTAGTCTAGTTTGAGCTTGTTCCCTCTAGATAAGAATGGAAATTTTCTAAGAGAAATTAAGGCTTAGCTCCGAGATAATCCTAAGAGAGATCTCACTCAGCCCCTTGAGAAATCTAACAGGACTATCAATGGTACAACTTGCTCAGCGATCATGTGGGAATTCACAGTTTGCGATAACTTATGGAGGTTCCTAATTAGAAAGAACTAGTTGCACCCGAGTGGGAATCCCCAAGTGAAGAGTCCAATCCAATGGGAGGATTTTCCTAATCAGTGTGATGCCGGCTGCCCTCCCCAGACTCAGTTTGCATTGTCAGAACAAGTTCAATATAAGAATATACACAAACAGAAATAAAATTGTGGGCTGGAAAGTAAACGAAAACAGAATTGTGACCTAGAAAGTAAACAGAAGATGGCTAGATCAACGATCATTTATAAGGGATAGGCGATCAGGATCCTGGTCGCCTTGGAACATGGGCGGCCAGGTCACTAGCCGCCTACAGTGGTTGGGCGGCCAAGTCTTTGGCCACCTTGGATCTGGGTGGGCAAAAACCTGGCTGCCTCTTGTTCTTGTTCCGCAGGTGGAATAAAGACCCAGCATGCGTGATGGGCGACAAAAAATGAAATATAAAAACAAGCTACTGAAAGAATTTAAGCAACTTCAATTGGAATAGACTCACTGTGAGTAGGAGGGTCCCATCACGATCGCCAGAGGGTTGTAAGTGTCGGATTTGGCTAGCACGAACTTTCCGAGTTAGGAATGCGTAAGAGCTGCAACTTCAGAGTTAGATCCTATGCTACAGTGCAAAGATGTTAGTGTAAATGAAATATGGTGATCGCCAAGGACTTTACTTGAGATTCTACCTTTCCTCGTTCTCGGCCAGCCAAGAACGGGAGCTCATTATCTGTTAGTCCACTCCGAAATCCATGTGAACTAGTAAGTAGCCAAGCAAACAAAACCCATTAGAATTGTGAAAGTGCAGTAAATGCTCAATGATTAAAGAACGTAAACACAATCGGGATTGTGCTCACTAGGAAGGGGGGTGGGAAGAAAGGATGGTCCAGACTTTCGACCACCACCTTCCTTATGTTTTAGGGGTTAAAACCTCTTTAAAACAAGGATCTAGAAATATACTATCATGCATGTAGTGCGATAGAAACAGAGAAAAATGCAATGGAATAAACTAAGGGCAGTAGAGAATGAAATAGAGGGTAGAAAGACGGGGCTGCCCATCGATCGACAAGAGATAGTTGGATTCGTGGCCATTTAGGGGTCATGGGTGGCCAGGTCGATGGCCGCCCTCTGTGGGTGCCGTCTCCTCTAACAGCGGACGTCGAGTCTCCTCCTGCTGCTTCTTCAACTTCGACTCGCATTTGGGATGGTAGGACGGAAGAGGGAGGAGCTTTTGAAGGCCTATGAGAACTCCAACACTCAGATCGTGGCTGGATTGGGCATTCGAAACGTAACCCTAGCCTCCCTCCAACAGGTCGTCCAACCTACTATCCAACTCTGGGCGTGGAGCCCTAGAGACATGTTTTACACGCAGAGGGGTTTCCCTCCCTCGAAGATGATTCAAAATTATGCTTGGATCCATGTGAAGGGGTTTTGGACCATTCCTGGAATGAGTACGTGCGTGCTTGCACGCACAATGACTCCCCATAGTAGGAGGTGTCGTGGAGGGCACTCCTGGAGTGGGAGGAATCGTGGGACATGGGGTTTGACGGGCGGTTACTAGAAGGTGGCCAGCTTACTAGTTGTTTAGAGTGATCTAGGTGCCCAGGTATCTTGCCCTTTAGTCTCTTGGGTGGCCAGCTTTGTGGCCTTCTATAGGATAGTGGGCGGCCATCGATTTGGCTACCCAGGTCATAGACTTAGCCTAATTTGTTGATGGTTTTCGGCCTGATTGGGTTATTGGGTTTGAAATGGGCGCTCAAGGGTTCAATCATGAAGGGATAAAGTCACTTTTATGATGACTAAATCGTGGTCCGTGATATGTCCAAAATTAGGCGTCTACACTTACCACCCACAAATAGATGGTCAGGCAGGGGCCCTCAATAAGTGTTTGAAAACCTGCTTGAGGTGTTTTTGCTTCTAGCAACAACATGCTTGGATTACATGGTTGCATTGGGCGGAGTATTGGTATAATACTTCGGTGCATTCTTCGTTTGGCATTACACCATTCGAGGCAGTATGTGGCATTCCACCTTCTGCTCTTATTTTCTATATACCAAGCACTTCCCAAGTTCAGGAAGTTGGTAACTCTTTGGCTCATAGAGATCAAATTCTTAAAGAGCTCAAACTGTATTTGATCAAAGCTCAAGAGTGCATCAAGCGGTTGGCAGATAGAAATCACACTGATACAGAGTTTTCAATAGGCAATTGGGTTTACTCGAGTTACAACCATACTGTCGGAACTCGTTTGCACAGAAATATAATTACAAGCTCAGTGCAAAGTTTTATGGGACATGACACATTCTACAACAAATTGATAAGGCTGCTTATAAATTGCATCTTCCAGACAATTGTAAATTGCATCACGTCTTTCATATTTCCCAGCTCAAATTTAAGCACTGGAGCACACCTGTTGCTACTTTGGATTTGCTTAATATCGTGCCTTCGATTGATAAGATGCCAGAATTTCTATTGGGGCATAGCATTGTAAAGAGACACAATAAAGTAGCACCTCAATTGTTAATTCAATGGAAAAATCAGCCTCCAGAAGATGTGACTTGGGAGGACTATCATTCATTTAGTACAAGGTTACCCCAGTTTTGACCTTGAGGACAAGGTCTATTCCAAGGGGAAGAGGATTTGTCATGAGCAGCAAAAGGCAGCCGGACAGTTTGTAGCCATCGCTTTACTGTAGCAATGACAATTATAGCTATTGTAAGTAGTTGAAGTCGAAATGTCTGGTTTTCGTTGGTTTGAGGGGAGCGATAGCTATGGTTGTGGGAATTGAATTAGTAGTTGTTGTACCAGAGTTAAGTTAGCCAGTGGGTGTTAGGATTAGAGTCTTTATATGGTTCTTGGGATGACATGTCGAGGACATGTGATAGAGCTCCCCCAATTCTTGTAGTAAGGTTCATATGAATAGAAGTGAGCAGCGGGGAGGTGACTCACAGAACCTTTCCCAATTGCATGCGTCTTCCCCTATTCTCCTCACCTTCCTCGACTCTTCTTTTCTTTTTCTTCTCTTTAATGTAGATTCGTGGTAGTTCTTCAATCTTCCGTTACGGAGGAGCTCGCCCAAAAATGTTCTTTCGATCTGTGCCGAATATTTATAGGAGATCGCATAATAAGGTGTTGGAATTCACTTGACTCAACATCTAGGTTTTGAGAGATGTGAACTCGAGTTTTGTTAATTTTTTTTTTTTAAAATGCATATGAGTGGGTCAGGGATTTGCATCTAGGTCTCTCAGATTTTGTGGAGACTCCATTGGCACACACAGTATCTAGGTCTCTCACATTTTGTGTAGACTCTAGTATCAGTGTTAGGTTGGGTTTCTCGTAGTAAAAAAAAAAGGGTCAAATTTGAGTTCCGCTGAAACTCTTTTCAAATTCGCTTGTGTAGCACATCAGTCAAATTTTGAATTTAATTCGTGTCCTATTCGTAGGTCTAGACCAGGCTTTCATTTTTTTTGATTATATAGTTGGTTTTGAAAAGTATTCGAATTAATTTCTATTATGAAAATCCTGTTTAATACGTTTTTAAGTTTTACCTTCATCTTTTCCATTTAAGTCTATCTTTTATCTTTCCTTGGGTTTTTTAAGTTAATTATGTATCCAAAATTTCTCTGTTTTTCTTTGGGGTATGCAGTATCAAAAGTTTCATAATCGAATTTCGAGGGTTAAATTATTATATATATCTATAACATATCCTATAAGAGAATTGGTGGGTTTTTTTCGCCGATTTACTTTTTCTCTGGTTCGATCAGTTTGATTTTTCGCCGATTCACTTTTTTCCGATCGATTCACATTTTATCGTCCACTGGTTCACATTTTTGTCACGTGATCCTGTCGTTGGTTCCGTGAGGATGTTGTGTAGTGGACAGCGGATCTAGAGGGGAGGGGTGAATAGATCTGCCCCTCTTTTCGCAATGGAACCCTCCAAACAGCTAGATAGAACAAATCGCAGCGGAATATAACTAGCTAAACGAAGGACACAACGATTTGCTTAGCAAGATGATTACTAATATATCGATTCGAACCTAAGCATGCATCTAGAACGAAACAATCACACAAACAAACCACAACACACGAGATTTTAAGGTGGTTCAGACTGAATCCCCAGTCCTACGTCCACCCCTCACCAAATCCGGTGAGGCTCCACTAGTGTCACGCACTGAACCGTAAATCGGAAAGACCACCGATTACCTTTCTACTAACCACCGGTAGGGACGTCAACACTGCAGATCGGACAACTTCCGATTGCCTTCCTACTAACCACCGGTAGAGACGATCTTCGGTTTTGATTGTTCGAATGAAATGAAGAAGAAAGAACAAATATCAAGCTATTCAAACAAGATATGAAATAAGCTCAAGAAGAAAAATCTTGTCTGAGATTGCTGGATCTTGAATCGGATTCTTCGATGGATGTAGATCACCAATAGAGGCTTCTATCTTCTTCACAAAGCTCTCTTCTTGATTCAACAGCAATGGCTTCTTCTTCCTTGTGAGTTGTGCTTCCTTGAATCTGCTTGAGTTGATGAAGAGGTGTATGGATGTAGCTTTGATCACCTTTGAGAACCTTGAGTGCTTCTAGCTTCCCTGGAGGTTGCTTGCTTCAGATCTCACCTTGAAACACCTTGGAATGGATGAAGAACTCCTGCCTGAAACACTATTTACGGAGGTGCTACAGTGCCCGCGAATGGCCTCCCTTGATCTCTCTTGAAGCATTGAAGCATTAGGATTTCTAACCCCTCATGTGTTGGTTTTATAACCCTTGGAATGGTCCTTGGACACCCCCCAGACCAGATCCACAAATCATGGGAGATTAGGTGAGTTTTGATTAAACAAATCCATGGAAAGGGGCTGGCCACGAGGTGGATTTCGAAGTCAAACATGGCTGCATCGGGGCTGGCGGTCGACCTGCAACTTATGGCGGTCGACCGCTACTGAGAATCGCTGTAGAGGATTAGTCCCTGGAATTTCCGGTCGACTGCTACGGGCTGGCGGTCGACCGCCAGCTGAAACTTGTGCAGACTGGCAATCCCTGGCTGGGGCGGTCGACCGCCCCTGTGTTGGCGGTCGACCGCCAGCTGGGCAGACCCCGGTCTAGCCCGGGTCGGTCCGTTAGCCGCTTTAACTCCGTCGCTTGTGTCCATTAGCAGCCTGTTCATGTCTGTAACTTCATCCTTGTTGGTCTAGAAAGTACCAACTGAATCTTTGTCTTTTGACTCTCATCTTGTGCAGTGGCCTTGGCTATTTGAATGAAGCTTGTAGTTGTTGTATAGACTTTGCATCAAGGCTTGGACGTGTAGACTTTGTGTGCATGTATGAACTCTGTACAGACTTTGCACCTTGAGCATGCATGAGCCTGTACAGACTTACTTCATGAACGTACTGACTTGGTAACTTGATGCACGAACACAACAGAACGCAATGTATAGACTTTGCGTGTGAAGTAGCCGGCCAATGTATAGACTTGTGTTGCAGCCATCAACCAACGTACAGACTTGGAGTTGTGCTAGCAGCCAACGTACAGACTTTGTCTTGTGCAACGTACAGACTTTGTTTTGTGCATGCAGCCAATGTATAGACTTCATCTGCAGCAACGTACATACTTCATCTGCCGCAATGTACAAACTTCGTGTTGTGCAACGTACATACTTTGAGTTGTGCATGCAGCCAACGTACAGACTTCATCTGCAGCAACGTATAGACTTCATCTGCCGCAACGTATAGACTTTGTCCAATGTATAGACTTGGAATGCAGTGCACATGCCCGCAACCTGTTCGATGAAATGACAAACTGCTTAAACAGATACACAATGACATCAGATGCAAACACACTGTGACTTATAGTAGTTGCTATCATCAAAACTATAATAGTAATCATGGTGCACATGTGTTCAACATTCTCCCCCTTTTTGATGATGGCAACACTGTGAGTCATTATATGGCAGAAATAGCCAAGATGACAAAGTGTATGATATATGTAACATATGCAACTCAAGATCCTTGATAGTAATAGCATGTGAATGCAATTATGAATGCAGATATGAATGCTATGCATTGGATACACAAATGAGATGCACAAAGTGAATCTCCCCCGTACATCATTCACTCATCCATAGCTCTTACAAAGGACTCACACAAAGAATTCTCCCCCTTTGCCAGTAGCAAAAAGGAAGGATAAAGTAGAGTAGGTGACAAAGGTCGGTGAGACCAGAGGTGAAGGAGAGGGAAGAGCAAGCCATAATATGCAAACCTGAAACATATCGCGAGCAACATGTACGGGTCAAAGCTAATGAAATCCGATATCATCAACAGAGTTCGAAGAGCATCTACATCGAAGATTTAATAGAAATGAACCAAAGGTGCATATCATTGCAATGTTTAACCTTCCCTTGTCTTATATATCCATATTCAATAACTGCTAAGGGAATAACACAAAAACTAGTATTGAGACTAAACAGACATGAGTAGAGCATGGAATGTTATGATCGCAGCAAATGTAATTTTTAGTATTTTTTACATTTGAAGGCACAAGACTCATATTTTATGAGCAATCAAGTCTAGTACATGCCTCCTAGCCATAAGAATACACGTTGTTTAGACGTCAGTATTCCTAGGTATTTGGTAAGACTGACTATGATGCTTCAAAATGAACAGAGATAGCAAAGTCACGTCATGACATATCCAAACTCATTTCTGTGATGAGAAGATATGTTTCTCAGTGATTATGACATTGTTCTGCCTAGAGGCCAAATGTATTAAGACAGAGATAACAGGGGCACATCATGACATGTCATTCGTCACTTGATTTGATGACGGGACATATTTCTCCGTGCAACAATATCATTGCTCTGTCAAATTTATTTTTCAAGAATTCCAGCTCATCAAGATGTTTAACATCAATACTAAGCTCTAGAGTATCACCAAGATTGTCATGAAAGTTGGATTTTCAGATAGCATGATAGTCATTCAAAGCATAATATGCAGTCTCTAGTTAAGGTCTATTAAAACCAAGAACATAGATGATTTTAGAACCAATATTTCAGAACTTCAAGGAAATCATTAAATCTGAACCGATTTCATTGAATGGATAATCATCAGGGCACATAATAGAAAGCTCTTACTCCATATGTCCGTCTGTCTCATGAATGGTATTGTCAAACTGGAAGCCAGTGAAGTTCAGATTGCAAGAGATAGGAAAAGCAACAAAACTCCCCCTAAAGATATGCAGAGAATGCACTCAAGGAGTTATGTTTGCAAGCAAATGTAAGGACAAACGTCAAGGAGTGAGAGAGTAGAACCATGCAGGGGTTGACCTGATCAAACATGAATTTGACAGGCATGAAATGCATGACCCAACACATGGTTGTACATTTATTAAATGCAACAGAATGAAAATGAAACATATGCATGAATGCTGCAAAGTGACAACTCCCCCTTACTATATGGTCTATATGCGATAATGACTCATGGTACTTGGCGGAGGTGAAATCTCACGCATATTGAGTGTGTCTAGGCAAGCATAACCTACCTTTCCATACATCAACATTTGATATACCATGGCCATGTAAGAATGATGCTACATAAACCATGCAATACGACACATATGCAAAATGACACATTGACATATAAACAATGCATGAACACACCAATCTGCAAAAACACATAACTAAATTGAACATGATCATCATTTCAATTTTTAGTGGCCTGAGGTCGGCAAAGACCAAGCTCCCTTCTGAGTGTTAAAAACCTGTCATTACACAAGGGCTTGGTGAAAATATCAGCAATTTGATTTAGAGTATCAACAAAATGCAGTTCAAAATTTTTCTTACTGACCTCGTCTCTAATGAAGTGATGCCTAATCTCAATATGCTTAGTCCTAGAGTGCTGGACTGGATTTTTTGCAAGGTTGATAGCACTAGTGTTATCACACAGAATCGGGACACAACCAAGATCCACCAAGTAGTCTTGGAGTTGGTGTTTAATCTACAACACTTGGGTGCTACAGCTCCCCGCAGCAACATATTCTGCCTCCGCGGTTGAGAGGGAACCCGAGTGTTGTTTCTTGGAGGCCCAAGAAACTAAACACCCGCCTAGAAACTGGCAATAGCCACTAGTACTCTTACGATTCAGCTTGCATCCAGCGTAATCCGCATCAGAATAAGATATAAGAGATAAATCACATGATGACGGATACCACAATCTCAAATCTTGAGTGCCGACAAGATATCGAAGGATACGTTTGACGGCAGTCAAATGAGATTCTCTAGGACTAGCTTGAAATCTAGCACAAAGACATACACTAAACTGGATATCTGGTCAGGATGCAGTCAAATAAAGCAAAGAACCAATCATACCTCTATAGACCTTTGCATCCACTAATTTACCATTTTCATCCGAATCCAGTGATGTTGTGGTGCTCATAGGAGTTGCAATGATTTTGATGTTTGCCATGTCAAATCTTTTCAGCAGCTCCTTGATGTATTTGGATTGATTTATGAAGCACCCATCTTCTCCTTGGTTGACCTGCAAACCGAGAAAGAATTGTAGTTCTCCCATTAGGCTCATCTCAAATTCGCTAGTCATGAGGTTAGAAAATTCCTCACACATTTCAGATTTTGTAGAACCAAACACAATGTCATCAACATAAATTTGAACAATCAAGATGTTCTTACCTTACTTCTTGGTGAAAAGTGTTTGATCTACCTTACCTCGTGTGTACCCTTTTTTAATGAGGAACGAGCTTAGTCTCTCATACCAAGCTCTTGGTGCTTGCTTAAGTCCATACAGCGCCCTGTCTAGCTTGTATACAAAATCTGCATTGTTAGAATTCTCAAAGCCAAGGGGCTGCTCAACATAGACTTCTTCTTTGATCAAGCAATTCAAGAAAGCACTTTTGACATCCATTTGATACAGCTTTATTCTAAGGGAGCATGCAAAGGCAAGTAAAATTCTGATGGCTTCGAGTCTAGCAACTGGGGCATAAGATTCATCAAAGTCTACCCCAAACTCTTGATTATACCCTTGAGCCACCAATCTAGCTTTATTTCTTATTATCTTGCCATCCTCACTTAGTTTGTTCCTAAAGACCCATTTAGTGTCTATGACAGATTATGATGAAGGTCTAGGAACAAGATGCCAAACTTTATTCCTTTCAAACTTGTTTAAGTCGTCTTGCATTGAATTTATCCAGTTTTCATCTTTTAATGCTTCATCAATATTTTTAGGTTCATGCTGCGAGACAAGAGCAAGTTGATCTAATTCTTCCACAATTTTAAAATGTGACCTTGTTCTAGGTGGGTCATTCAAGCTGCCAATGACATTTTCTAAAGGATGATCCTTAAGAATTCTAATGTTTGTAGAATCGTTACCTTCTCCTGGAGCTTGATCCCTTGCATTGCTTGATTCAGCTAGGTCACCAGCTTCTTTTATTTCTTCTTGTGGAGGATCACTATTGTCCTTTATGCTTAGGAATTCCCCATCTTCATCGTTTTTCCTGCAAGAGTTATCATTGTTAGAATCATGATATTCATCAAAGGAAACATGGGGTGATTCTTCCATAGTTTGACTCTTGATATTGTAAATTCTATAAGCCCTAGATCTATCAGAATATCCAAGGAATATACCTTCATCACTCTTGGGCTCGAATTTATCTAAATCTCTTTTGTCATTATTGTGGATGAAGCATTTAGATCCAAACACTTTCATATGTGAGAGAGAGGGCTTTTTACCTTTCAGCAACTCATAAGGAGTCTTTTTGGTGTGTGGCCTTACCATAGAGTGGTTGATAATATAACATGCT
The DNA here is from genome assembly GCA_022559845.1 of Amorphophallus konjac. NCBI lineage: Eukaryota > Viridiplantae > Streptophyta > Magnoliopsida > Alismatales > Araceae > Amorphophallus > Amorphophallus konjac. The sequence continues at coordinate 148,752,411 of CM040123.1, forward strand.
GAGTTTACCGCTTCAGCCCAAAACCTCCTTGGAAGTTGCCGTTCAGCAAGCATGGTTCTTGCCATCTCTACAAGTGTTCGGTTTCTCCTTTTAACTACACCGTTTTGCTCTGGGGTTCTTGGTGAAGAAAATCGGTGTGAAATGCCTTCAACTCTGTAAAGATTATAGAAGTTAGCATTTTCAAATTCACCACCATGATCAGATTGGATCTTGAAATTTTAAACTCACCGTCCTGCTTTATCTTCATGTAGAGTGCCTGAAACTCATCAAAAGCATCATTTTTATGTGTGAGAAAGAAAACTCATGTGAACCTAGAAAAGTCATCCACCAAGACATATCCATATTTTCTACCACTTAAGCTAGCAGTTCTGGTTGGGCCAAACAGGTCCATATGAATTAGCTCGAGTGGTTTGGATGATGTATTTTCAGATCTTCCCTTGAAGGATTTTCTTGTTTGTTTACCTAGGGCACATGCAGCACACAACTTGTTTTCTTGTTTAAATGATAATTCAGGCAACCCTTTCACCATTGAATGCTTTAACAATTTATGTAAGACATTGTAGCTAGCATGTCCTAGTCTACGATGCCATAACCAAGTAATTTCAGATTTTGGTGCAGCAAGACAAAGATTTAAATGAGCAGGATCATCTAAGTCAATCATGTAAACATTGTTGACTCTCTTACCAGAAAATTTTACTTTGTCAGATTTTGGTTCAAAGATTTTACATTCATGAGAATCAAACAATACTTTGTGACCTTTATCACACAATTGACTTATGCTGAGCAAGTTATATTTCAAACCTTCAACTAACAACACATTTCCAATGGAGTTGGAGAGATTCTTACCTACATTACCTGTTCCAATTATTTTTCCTTTGTTGTTCCCTCCAAATGTGACGTATCCTCCTTCCTTTTCCTCCAAGAGATAAAATGTTGATTTGTCTCCAGTCATGTGTCTTGAACAGCCGCTATCAAGGTACCACCTATTATGCATGGCTGTAAGATATTCATGCACAAACAATTAAGCAATGGTGTTTGGAACCCAACCAAATTTGGGTCCCATCAAACTCTTCAAAATTTCAAAATATGAAACCATTTCTTTTAAAATCCAGACCGTCCTAACATTCATGTTTTGTTTACTTAGAGCAGGGATTTGATTTTTCTTTTCAATCTTGACATTCATTTTCTGTTTGGAGACTCTTGGTTGGAGTTTGTGGAAGTTTGATGAAGTTTGCTTCTTAAGCCATTGAGGCGGTCAGTTGGTTTTGGGTTGAAAATGATTATTTTGCCACCTAGGAAATTGATGCACACAGAAATCACAATTCTCCCAAAGATAGGGTGGTGTTGGCCTATATGAATGTGCAATCCAGTTATGGTGATATCTGGAAGATTGAGCATGCAATGGCCAAGGAAGTGTTGACCTATGCTGCGGGGAAGGTCAACCTTTCTTAGGCTTTTGGACAATTTTTTTGGGAATTTCAATGACTGCCTCTTCAATCTTTTTCTTTCCCTTTCTCCTTTTATTTTTGCTGGTTTTGTGTGGGAGTTGTGTTTGAGGTGGAAGCTTCGGAAGATGAAACAAATGTGACAGATTTTAACCCAATTGGCCTTTTGTTTGTAGGTTCAAAACCTAACCCTTCCTTGTTGAAGTTCATTCTAGTACCTAGCAATGCATCTAGGTTTTCTCTTCCATCCACACATTTTTCTAAAGATTGTTGTTTGTCCTTTAACTCTTTTTGTAGGTTTTCAATGTTTTGCAAGAGTTGAGTGTTGACATGTTTGACAGCTTCATACTTCTCATTGCTTAATTTGCTATCCTTTTCATAGGTTTGCATTTTGAGTTTCATGCTGTCAATATCATTTCTCAAATTTTCATTTTCAGTTGTCAAGTCAGCCATTTCTTTTCTTCCTTCCTCCAAATTCTCAATCATTTTCTTAAGATCTTCAATTTCAGTTTCAAGTAGAGCATTCTTATCATTCATATCATGATCATGCACAAATGAGTTAATTTTCTTTTTCAATGATTTATTCTCCTTTTTGTACATTTCATATTTTTCCATGAGTTGTATATATGCATCCTCCCAATCATCAATTGTATAATCTTCAAATGGAGAATTTACCTCAGTTTCTTCATCACCTTTGGCCATAAGGCAAAAATCTTCTTTTTCTTTGTCCGAGGAGCTAGTTCCGTCATCACTTTCTTCTTCATCGCTCCATGTGGACACCATGGCCTTGTTCTTCTTCTTGCCCTTCCATTTGTCAGCTTTTCTGAATCTGTCGGGACAATCATTCTTGAAATGTCCTCGTTTGTTGCAAGAATAACAAATGATTTTGTTAGATTTCTTAGAGTTTTCAGAATTAGATTTGAAACCATTTCTTACCTTTGACCTTCCTCTCATGAAGCTCTTACCTTCCTTTCTCATGAATTTTTTGAACTTACGTGTGAGCATGGCTACGTCATCCTCATCTCGCTCACTTCCCGAATCCTCACCTTCATCGGAAGAGCCTTGACGACTGGGTCCTGCTTTAAGAGCTAGGGACTTCTTCTTAGGTGTCTCAGCCTCTTTGTTCTTGAGATTGATCTTATAGGTCATCAATGACCCAATGAGTTCATCTACCTTGGTAGTTGTGAGATCTCTCGATTCTTCAACCACGGTAGCCTTTGTGTGCCATGCTGGAGTTAACGATCTGAGAATTTTCCTTACAATTTCTTGCTCTGAATATTTCTTTCCCAAATCAGTTAAACTATTAGTAAGCACAGTTAATCGAGCATACATATCTTGAATTGACTCATCAGGCTTCGTGCAGAACATTTCATATTCATAAACTAAAATGTTGACTTTTGTTTCTCGTACCTGAGAGGTTCCTTCGTAGATTACCTCTAACTTATCCCACATTTGTTTTACAGATGCGCAGGTAGCCACTCTTGAGAATTCTACTGGATGGAGTGAGCATTGCATGATTTGTTTAGCACTCCAGTTGACAGTGGATTGCCTTATCTATTATTTGGTCCACAAGTCCTCATTATCCGTAAGCTCATACGGACCTTTGCTGATCACTCGCCAAAGTTCGTAGTCTTGGGCGCGAATGAACACCTGCATACGATGTTTCCAATAAGGATAATTAGTTCCAGTAAAGTAAGGAGGCCTATTCATAAAATGTCCTTCGGGTAGAAAACCCTTGGACGCTGATCCACCAATTCCCTCAAGGTCGTTGGACCCCAAATGAGATATTAGGCTCTGATACCACTTGTTGTGTAGTGGACAGCGGATCTAGAGGGGAGGGGTGAATAGATCTGCCCCTCTTTTCGCAATGGAACCCTCCAAACAGCTAGATAGAACAAATCGCAGCAGAATATAACTAGCTAAACGAAGGACACAACGATTTGCTTAATAAGATGATTACTAATATATCGATTCGAACCTAAGCATGCATCTAGAACGAAACAATCACACAAACAAATCACAACACACGAGATTTTAAGGTGGTTCGGACTGAATCCCCAGTCCTACGTCCACCCCTCACCAAATCCGGTGAGGCTCCACTAATGCCACGCACTGAACCGCAAATCGGAAAGACCACCGATTGCCTTCCTACTAACCACCGGTAGGGACGTCAACACCGCAGATCGGACAACTTCCGATTGCCTTCCTACTAACCACCGGTAGGGACGATCTTCGGTTTTGATTGTTCGAATGAAATGAAGAAGAAAGAACAAATATCAAGCTATTCAAACAAGATATGAAATAAGCTCAAGAAGAAAAATATTATCTGAGATTGCTGGAGCTTGAATCGGATTCTTCGATGCATGTAGATCACCAATAGAGGCTTCTATCTTCTTCACAAAGCTCTCTTCTTGATTCAACAGCAATGGCTTCTTCTTCCTTGTGAGTTGTGCTTCCTTGAATCTGCTTGAGTTGATGAAGAGGTGTATGGATGTAGCTTTGATCACCTTTGAGAACCTTGAGTGCTTCTAGCTTCCCTGGAGGTTGCTTGCTTCAGATCTCACCTTGAAACACCTTGGAATGGATGAAGAACTCCTGCCCGAAACACTGTTTACGGAGGTGCTACAGTGCCCGTGAATGGCCTCCCTTGATCTCTCTTGAAGCCTTGAAGCATTAGGGTTTCTAACCCCTCATGTGTTAGTTTTATAACCCTTGGAATGGTCCTTGGACACCCCCCAGACCAGATCCACAAATCATGGGAGATTAGGTGAGTTTTGATTAAACAAATCCATGGAAAGGGGCTGGCCACGAGGTGGATTTCAAAGTCAAACATGGCTGCATCGGGGCTGGCGGTCGACCTGCAGCTTATGGCGGTCGACCGCTACTGAGAATCGCTGTAGAGGATTAGTCCCTGGAATTTTCGGTCGACCGCTACGGGCTGGCGGTCGACTGCCAGCTGAAACTTGTACAGACTGGCAATCCCTGGCTGGGGCGGTCGACCGCCCCTGTGCTGGCAGTCGACAGCCAGCTGGGCAAACCCCGGTCCAGCCTGGGTCGGTCCGTTAGCCGCTTCAGCTCCGTCGCTTGTGTCCATTAGCAGCCTGTTCATGTCTGTAACTTCATCCTTGTTGGTCTAGAAAGTACCAACTGAATCTTTATCTTTTGACTCTCATCTTGTGCAGTGGCCTTGGCTATTTGAATGAAGCTTGTAGTTGTTGTATAGACTTTGCATCAAGGCTTGGACGTGTAGACTTTGTGTGCATGTATGAACTCTGTACAGACTTTGCACCTTGAGCATGCATGAGCATGTACAGACTTGCTTCATGAACGTACTGACTTGGTAACTTTATGCACGAACACAATAGAACGCAATGTATAGACTTTGCGTGTGAAGTAGCCGGCCAATGTATAGACTTGTGTTGCAGCCATCAACTAACGTACAGACTTGGAGTTGTGCTAGCAGCCAACGTACAGACTTTGTCTTGTGCAACGTACAGACTTTGTTTTGTGCATGCAGCCAACGTATAGACTTCATCTGCAGCAACGAACAGACTTCATCTGCCGCAACATACAGACTTCGTGTTGTGCAACGTACATACTTTGAGTTGTGCATGCAGCCAACGTACATACATCATCTGCAGCAACGTATAGACTTCATCTGCCGCAACGTATAGACTTTGTCAAACGTATAGACTTAGAATGTAGTGCACATGCCCGCAACCTGTTCGATGAGATGACAAACTGCTTAAACAGATACACAATGACATCATATGCAAACACACTGTGACTTATAGTAGTTGCTATCATCAAAACCATAATAGTAATCATGGTGCACATGTGTTCAACAGATGATAGTTCCGACAGTTGTTTTTGCCCCCGTTTTTGTGGATTTTCGTCGGGATGTGAAGATCCGCTGCAAGGGACTTCCCGGAGGTAGTAGAAGAGTATCTGTCGCATGGGAACATGAAGTGCATCGCTTTTAATCGTTGGGGATGCTACTTGCTGGTGAGTCTTTTCATGGGCATTGACAAATTGGTCACAGGTGGATGGCGCTGCAAAGTTTATGATGCTACACTAAACCGATGAAGTTTGATTTTTAGGGATTCTATGTATGCTAGGGTATTTATTGCCCAGGCTTTGTGTACGTGTAAATCATTTTAAAACTTGCTTATCTTGGGAGGATGGGGTTGGGGGGAGGGGGTGTCAGTGCATGATAATATACTTGTGATTGATTCTACTGAGATGTTTTCCTGAGTGAATTCTTTCGGTTATTTGCCCATGACTATTTTAGGGTTCATAGACAACTGGTGTAGGTAGTCGTTTTGCTCACTTCTGAGCATAATTTACTTATTTCTTTTGTATTTGTGACAATTGGATAGAATATCCATTCTGGATCATCCGGTACTGGATGAGTTACTTCTATCTTATCTTTATTTTAGTTCATTTTTTTTCAAGTTAAGAATTACCATGATCACATGCTGGAGATGATCCCTTGTCCATACTCCAGTAACATATTGTTGGGCATTATACAAGTTTTTTTTTGAAAGTGAGTCGGCGGAAAATCAAACTGACCGAACCAGAAAACAAGTAAATCGACGAAAAAAATTCACCAATTCTATCATAGTATATGCTATAGATGTACAAAGGCACGTATAAGTATAGGTCAAAAATACCCAACAACAAACATTTCCTATATTACACAAAGTCGTATTATCATTCTATTTTAGGTGCCAATTATTTATAGGTGCACCTTTTTATGAGTAATTGTGACAACAAAATTGATAGGTATGATTCTAAACAAAATATTATAAATTTTCTTTGAATGCATAATGAAAGGGTATATTTTGTAACCTGGATGATTTATTGTTGACATCAGGATGATATTCTCAATTTAGAATGAGTAAATGTAAATAGTGATTTTAATTGTATGTACAAAAATAACATGAAAACACTTAAAGATTCCATATCTCATGGTATACCAAATGCGTACTATTGCTCGTTATTTATTTTAAAATAGTTACAAAGGTTTTTCAACTAGCGATACACAACATTTGCTTTTGACAATTATATTTTGAAACTTACATGAATATACATCTGTACTAACGAGATGTGTCTGTACTATTTAGAAGGTCGTTAAGCGACGGGTGAAGAGTTAAGTACTTAAATGTTGTTCGATAATCTATTAAATAGTTACAATATTTGATGTTTTATATGTTATCTCTCTGATTATGGACAAGTAGTTAGTATTTGAGAAGTCACAGTGTTTCTTCTTAAATGTCATTATAATTTTTAAAAAAATTTAAAATAAATTCACGCGTAACGTATTTGTTTGATTAATATATATATATAAATATATATAAATATAAATATAAATTATTGGTCAGAATTCAAGAAGTATCGGGGGTCTTATATTTGCACCACATTTTTGGACTTCAAACGGAGTTTATGGGATGCCGACGACGGCGGGATACCTGTTCTACTTCGAAGGACACGAATCTATTAAAATTTGCAGTCAAAAGAAAACTAGCTAGACCGATCCGCTGGGCCTGGGCATCTCCTCAGTAAGTCGTCTGCCTTCCCCTCTCTCCCTTGTACCACCCGCTTTTGACGTATAACATAGATCGATGGCCGGCAGTTCTGGCCGTGTTCTGATTTGGTTTCTACCTTTGTCTTCCCAACCCCCACCCGAGTAGATTCATTCATCAAGAGGGGGCCACAGTTTTGATCAAAAAGGCCTTCTGGCGCGGGCGACGGCCAGAGGATCCAGGATTCTCCCCGACCATTGCCCTGCCGTGAGCTCGGTCGAGTATTTTCCCTGCAGGTGAAGGGGCTGGAGGCTTATATTGCTGATCGTTGCAGGGTTTTCCTCCTTGCGGGGGAGTGGAAGGTACGACTTGCGAGGCTTTTTTTTATTTATTGTGTTTTTTTTCTCGTTTTCTTCCTCTTTTCTTCTCCCCCCCCCAAAAAAGGAGAGAGCTTTAAGCACGATGGGAGTACCTGCAAACTAATTACTGTTGAGGAACCAGCAAATCCTTAAAAGACCCGATCATCCTACTTCTTGCCAACTGGCATCCACGGATTTCTAGTACATAAGAAAAGGTGGGATTTGGACGCCAAGTTCGCAGCCGACCACAAAGTTTACCCAAATCTTTAGGCCTTGTTTGGTTCTACTCTGACCATTGTTGGGGTCATGATAACTCTGACTTTTTTTTGGGTAACCTCTGTTTGTTTATTAAGAAATGATATTTTCCTAAGTCCAATCTCGGACATCTTGGTTATGATAATCTTAAGGCGTTCATGATAACCGATGTTATCGACTTCCAACTTGAAGTTGGATTTCCGCAAAACGAGCCCTTGTGATGTAGATTGGGGTTACAGTCACCCCTTCTCCTGTAAGCATTACCTTCTTAACCAAGTGAAGTTTATGATATATATAAAAGAAACCAAATGATATCTTACGAAAATATTGGTAACCATAAACGACGTTATGAAATTAGTTTGCAACTTTTGCATCCCTTAGGGATTCAAGGTGTACTATATAAATTGTCCATTAATTGCTCGTCATGTGCCATGTGATCTATAAGTTGATAGAGAGTGAAAGACATCCTGCTTGTAGCATTTAATGTTTAGAGAGTGATGATGCTCCGTCATGCTTATAATAATTTCACATTCCTTATCTCGAAACACATGCACTTGGAACCCTATACACCATTAGTTCGCTTGCTGTTATATTAATTGTTGATTGTTGATGCTTAAAAATCCTTGGATACAAAATTTTCCACCATCTCCAGGGTGAATAATTTTGCTGTGCATTTGAAAAGATGCGACAGAGGACTTGTAGTTCTCCAACAGTTTCTGAAGCAGCAAATGTTGAACCAAAAAGTCACCAGACTGAAGATGATAAAATACACCTTGGAAGGCCAACAGCTTTATGGTTGGCCTTGTTTATTCTCCTTATTAATGGCTCTTGGGCTGTTTATCATTTCCAATTTGAGAAGCTCCCTGTACCCCTTACCACTGAACTGGCTGGTAAGCGAGGTTTCTCGGAGGAATCTGCTATGCTGCATGTCAAAGCCTTGACAAGATTAGGTCCTCATCCTGTTGGTTCAGATGCTCTTGACCTTGCATTGCAGGTTTGTCAGTGTTGATTTCTATGTTTTTTTGAGTGGTCAATCAAATCCATGCAGTATGTATCTGTCAAATTTTGTGCTACTTCATTGATATTTTGTTTTTTGTGTATATTGCATTTGCTATTCCCTGTGACATAAAAGAAAATTGCTGTGTATGTTGTATACTGACCACCCACCAACTCCAAACTTCTGAATGATTGACTGATCATAGGGCAGGAGATTACAAAAACCCAAGTTAGCATAAATGCTAATTACTCGTCAAATCCTTTTTAGTATACCTACATGAACTTATTATCCTAGTCAATAATGTTTGAATCTGTCTGGTATATATATAGATACCAACACACAAAATTACTGTCATTGTTTTTTTTTTAAATGTGAAAATTACTGTCATTGTTGAGGGAACAACGAAAAGAAAGCAGTTGCGTGCATAAATTTTTTTAAAGGCTTGTATGTTTAGTTTGGTTCATGGCTTATATAATCAGTTGATTTTCTGAATTTGTTGGCCAACAGAAATCTGTGTAGTGCAATGCCTTTTTGGAGAGAATAAAAAATAAATGAGCCTGAGTTTCCAAGAATGGCCAGCTTGTGTGCCAGCTTCCACCCAGATCGCTTCCAAGGCTATTTTGGCTGGCTGGGCTTACCTTTTTCTTTTTCCTTTTGTTGGGGGGAGTGGGGGGGGGGGGAGGGGGTTGGGAGGGGTTACCAAGACCAAATTTTGCTGACTTGGGTTTGACGTCTCCGGTTTGGTTTGCTCTAGAACTAATTCTTACTTGGGTTCTTAGCTTCTTCTTCATTTGGAAGATAGTCAAAACTTTGCCTTTTCTGTTCTAATGAGATTCAAGCATACATCTCATATGTGTCGTTTTTAAGAGAACATGAAAAAGCAAAATTTAACATCATGGCCCAGAATGATGTACTAAGTCCCTCTTTTGAAACAACTATTGAGAGGTGATACGGATTGTTGTGTAATGCACAGCTTCAAGAATTTACCATTTCAACATGATTGACTTATGTTTTATTTAGTGAAATGATCCCAGCCCATGTTCAGGTTGTTAATTTGGTTCTTCTTAGTTGATGCATGAATTCAGCCACACAAATGAGGGAAGGAGGGGGGGAACACTCTGACATAAATTTCAATCTGTAGTGATGATAAGAATAATGTATTATCGTCTGTGAACAGGATAGAAATGAAACTAAACAGAATAAAGTGTTAAACAGATGAACTATTTAAGTTTCTAGATCTACTTTTTTTTTTTACATCTTAGTATGGTGGCTGATTTTGGGCTTTCTGAGAGGGATAAAGACAATGCATTTCAGCCAAGGCTTGAGGTCAGGTCAGGAATTTCAGGCCTAACTTTCACTGGAAAAACAGGGAAATAGTAACATAACAGAAACTGAATGTCTGAATCCATCTATGGGGCTCAAGATGTTGGAATAAAGAGAAGAAAGCTGAGCAAGGTTTTTGCTTGGCTGTTTCTGATCAGTTTGAAGCACCATGCATCAGATGCAGAAGGTATTACGACTCTAAAGTTCTCCTGATCCTGCCGCACAGTGGGTTGCAAAGAATAAATGCTCAGGAGTTGGTGTCCTCTTTGTACCTCTGTCTAGAAGAACAAGCAATCTAGGTTTAACAATAGATTTGTAGACTTCCCCCACATGGAGAATCAAAGAAATAGGACCCTGTCCATTTTATAGAGAAAACAAATCATTTGTTATGTAGACTTTTTAATCCTCTTATATCTCATTTATGTTATATGTGAAAAAAAATATGGTTCGTATTCACTAGTATAATTGTAACTCTATAAGCTCATTACTTATTGCTAATTGTCTAGTGCCTAATGAAGTTAGTTTTTCCGTTGGACATGTTCTGTGAACAGTATGTCCTGGCAGCAGCAAAGAAGATCAAAGAAACAGCTCACTGGGAAGTTGATGTTCAAGTTGATTTCTTCCATTCAAAAACTGGCGCAAATCATCTTGTTAGTGGTTTATTCAAAGGGAAAACACATGTTTACTCAGATCTGAAACACGTTGTTCTAAGAATATTGCCGAAATATCTTCCTGAAGCTGAAGAAAGTGCTATTTTGATATCCTCTCATATTGACACAGTTTTCTCAACGTATGCTTTACAATCTTTTGCTGGTTTTAGTTGTTTCTGCTCTCAGAACGTTATTTGGCCCGAGTCATATTAAAAGACATAGTGAGGATAGGCTAATCTAAAGAACTAGGTATAAGCAACTTCCGAGTTTTTGTAATTTTTGGGTCATATATGTGGTGCTGATTTGGAGCTTATAGTTTTTAATTCACTGAGATAGCTCATCTTTTTACAAAATAGCTGGGAACTTCTAATTATACATCTCTAAGAGGCCTTATTGAAACAAGATGCGACCCTACATCAAACATAGGGCTTCTTAAACAACTACCCAGTAGCTAGTTTCATGAATAGTATTCTCTCCTCCTATAGCCAGTTTTCATGTTTTCTTCATGTTATTATTTTTCTACCTTTACGAGAGTACATCTTTTGCATCTTCTATGCTTGGCTTTTCCAACTCAAGTTACGTCTACTTTCTTTCATGTGTCATGAGTACTCCATCACCTTAAGATAGACCATTATGGGAACTAATTGATTGTAGAAGGAGGGAACTTCATCCATTTTTATTGATGAAAAAGTAGCAGCTATGAAATTTTTGATGGTAATTCTGACTGATAGTTTGTGAGAACCCTGGATTTGTTGTGGTAAAAACTTTTAATATAATTGATAATCTACTAGTGGTTGACTCTTGCATGCTTGCTTCTTTGTGTGCATTTCAAGATTACTGGGACAGTGTTCTTCTAGTGTGTGTCGAGGTTAATGGGACCATGGTTCGCTGACTCGGTCAGACTCGCCCCGACTCAGGTGACTTGGATTGTATCTAGAGAGTTCCTAGTCGCGAATGAGGCGAATCGCGCCGAGTCGCTATGAACTATTTAAATAATAATATAATATCTAAAAACAATTTCTTTTTTAAAAATGAAAAAACTATAGTAATGATATAACAGTAGTCATAAATCTTGCATTCTATGGAGGAAAAGAATTAAACTTTATTGTTGAGTTTATTTTAAATGTGACTCGAGTTAGCCGACTTGGGGGGAATCCGATCCGATACGGATCCTCGAGTCGTCAAACCATGAATGGGACTCTGTTTTTCTATCTCCCTTTCACACAAATATATTTATTTGCAAATCACTTTTGTTTAGAATTATTAGGGTCTATAGATGATAATTTGAGTGGGTTAAAGGTTTCAGAAAATAGTGTGTAAAAGACTACTTTCAGGGAAAATTTATTTTCTCAAGGTTAGAGATTTAGGAAAATAAACAGTCAATTTGGATCAGAAAATTACCTCAAAGTTTCTCCCATCTAGACCTGAGAGAACTTTTTTCCTGGAGAAAAAACAAGCTTCTCTCTTACTCCCCTTGATCCCTCCCTGTCTTGGCAATGGCTGAGATTAGCATTAACTCACATGATATTTGACTTTTTCTAGCAAACCTTGCCACAGAAAGTGTATTTTTTCTCCGAATGCTTCTTAGTCTTAAAAATAAAAGTTTCCCAAGGAATAGAAATTTTCAGAAATCCCTAACGCAAGCTTTCTGTTCTTGCACTTGAAAATAATTGCCTCATTCAAGTGACAGCCAACCATAGCACCATACATGAGACATGTTTACATCTAGTATAAATTATTGGATAAGAATAGTGTTATATTTTTATTTAATCTGTATGAATTCAGGGAAGGAGCTGGTGACTGTAGTTCATGCGTTGCTGTTATGTTGGAACTTGCACGGGGAATGTCTCAATGGGCCCATGGATTTAAGAATGGTGTCATATTTTTATTTAATACCGGAGAGGAGGAAGGTCTGAATGGTGCTCACAGCTTTATAACTCAGGTATGTATGGAGCATTCACTTTCCTGGTTGTCATCATATTTCTGCCTACATCAAATAAATTACCAGTTCTTTTTTTTGAAGGTGAAATAAATTACTAGTTCTTGATTACTACAGTAGTTTTTTCCTCATTCTTTTCTCCTACTCTTGAAGGTATCTTGTTTTCAATGTCTCATTCTTCACACATTCAGTTTGAATCACCAATTTAACACTGCACATGCAAAAGATACATAATCCAAGTTTAACTTTTTGGATCCATATGTGTAAACATGTAGAAGATTGGAATTACAAGGCCCACAATTTAATTGTCATAGTTTTAGAGGATTAGATTGCAGCTGATGGAAGACTAAAAATTTACCTTTTCAGGTGCTAAGTTATGAGGGTGGTCTTGAGGGCAGTATGGCTGAAACTTGTTTCATCAGAATAGACACAGTTTCATTATGGTTAGATTGACATGGCTGTTGGAATGCAAAGAAATGGCTGTGAAAAATTAGTAGTCCCATCTATAAATTTTTAGGACCATAGTTATTGAGAGTTTCTTTGAAATAACCTTGTAAATATTTGGGATTGTTAAATGAATATCTCTGTTAGACATGTATTTACAGGAAAATCCTTATTCGAATGTGAATATCATGTATGGCCTCTGTAAATATACGTACTGTCACTGATACCCTCTGGTTAAATTACGCTAAAAAGTAGGAGAATATGCTTAGAAATATACCTGACTAAGCAACAGTTAGTCTCCTTTGTCAGGGGTAGCACAAATGTTTGATTATGGGACCCCAATATGTGCTCCAATGTTTTGGAGGGAACTGCACGAGGAAGAAATATCTTAGTTTATTGATCCTATGTTGCTCTTGGGATGGACACAGGGTCTAGATATGGGAGAGTTGTGGCATTTTCAGTCAATCTGCATACAGCTTCATTCAAGATGGGGAGACCTGCTTCACTTTGGTCAAGCACATGTGGAGTCCCAGGAGGCCTTTGAAGGTGAAGATCTTTGTTTGGAGGATTTCACATGGTGGACTTTCCACTTGTGATAGATTGAGCATTTTTCTTTGAGGACAATAATATAGTTCATTACCTTAGAAGAGGAGATGAGTCATTTGATACCTTGCCGTTGAACCCCATAAAGTTCACAACAAATGTCTGATATTTTCAGGAAGTTTTCAGAAATAAAAAATCAAATGCACTATGTGATGGCCATGAAATGACATAAAATCGTCGTCGTCACATGAGCGCCCTCAAAGGTTCCGCTAAATGGGACTATTCACAAATTTGTACGTGCTTCCATGTACGGAGAATTTTATCAAATAGTTGATGGGCGAAGTGAAGCTACTCATTCATGCGTTAAATCAACCACAAAAAGGATTTTACGGTCTTTTAGACCGATTCTGGCGGTCGGGAGTGTTCCCCATGCGGTGGTAATCCCGGACAGCAAAGAATGGCCAAAAGCAGACAAGGGAGAGTTCTCCACGTGCTGCAGCCCAATTCCCAGCAATAAAGAATGGTTGAAAGTGATGGGAAGGCCTTTTTATAACCAAACCAAGTCACCAGGGCGCAAGCCCCCCCCTCCGCCCCTCTCTTCTCTCTCGCGGACTGCAAGCAGACCAGAGGCCCCCCCCCTCCGGTTAGGCAGCACCGGAGGGGACCCCCTCTAGTGGCATTGAACCGGAGGGGGGGGACCCTCCGACCGTGCAGTACCGGAGGGGGGACCCTCTGGTTCTGCAGATCGGAGGGAACCCCCTCTGGTGGTTTTCCGGTCATGGTGGTACCGGAGGGGGACCCCCTCCAGTGCATTACAACCGGAGGGGGTCCGTCCGGTCACTGCATGACCGGAGGGGGACCCCCCTCTGGTCCTTTCTCCCTGCGCAACAACCAAAAAAAATAAGAAGAAGAAAAAGAAAAAAGAAGAAAAAGAAAATGAAGCGACATGCAAGGGGGGAGGGGGTCATACCTTAGCCTTTCACCTTCCACCGGAGCTTCAAACCCTCCGCCTCACCTTCCAGCGCCTATAAAAGGGAGATGTAGGCTTGAGAGTTGAAGAGAGAGCTTGAAATGAGTTCAAAGCTTCCAAGACTTCCAAGTGAAGGGAGGAAGAAGAGAAAAAGAGGAAGAAGAGGGGAAGCCTGTGCAGCCTTTTGCTGCTTATTCCCTCTCAAGTCTGAAGAAAAAACAGTAAATTACAAAAAGGCCCTTATACTAGGGTATGTTAACTAGATTGTCTCCCAGGCATAGAAAAAGGGCCTTGCATTGTTTGTATTATGTTATGAAACTTAGTGAAAAATGAATGGATGTTAAAAATACGCTTAAGTTTGGCACATTGATGGAAAATTGTGGAAAAATTTCTACAAAACCTGAGAATTGCAGTTCTGCCCTCAATTATTATGAAATTGTGCAAATGCTCATGTAATTCAGGAAAAACCCTGGAAATTCTGAAATTCAAAGAGATGGTTCGAATGCATGGAAATGTTCTCCCAAATTCGAGATATGCCCTTCTTTCATCTCAAATGGTGTAAAATTGCGATTTTACCCACAAGTTACACGAAATTGCACGGAGGCTTAGAAAAAATACAGAAAAATAAAGAAGAAATTCAGAAAAATCAAAGGTTATGCAGGGAGGCCCTAATTCAAGGAAAATTGCAAATAATT
This sequence comes from Amorphophallus konjac, assembly GCA_022559845.1. Taxonomy (NCBI): domain Eukaryota; kingdom Viridiplantae; phylum Streptophyta; class Magnoliopsida; order Alismatales; family Araceae; genus Amorphophallus; species Amorphophallus konjac. Next base: position 148,767,556 of record CM040123.1, read on the forward strand.
CCCTCCTAAGGGAAAAATTGCAAATGAACCCTTCCTAAAGGGAAAATTGCAAAAAAAACTCCTCCAAAGGGAAAAATTCCAAGTAAGCCCTTCTAAAGGGGGAAAACACCTCTAAAGAAGAAAATTGCAAATTAGCCCTTGTTTAAAGGGAAAATTGCAATTATGCTCTTACCTTAAGGCAAGGGAATTTCTTCCCAGGGCAAAAATGTTCGCTATAGCCAGTGTCGTAAGGGCAAAGAAGATCTAGACAGTCAATCAAAGATATTCGTACTCGGTCCGATGTAAATAAACACTGACCCTGGTCTGTGGGGAAAAGTCCAATACACGAATCCTAAATCGTCTGATAAAGATAAATCCAAAACGCGAAATAAATTAATGCAAATAAACATGCTGATGATATCCGAAACCCCCAAATTTTAATCCATCATCAACGTGTCCGCATTTTTTTCGTGTGTGAAGCACTTGCTTACCAGCTGCTCATTTTCGCAGGAAGTCTGGCAGCAGACCTTCTGCCAAGTGACAACATCCACACTGAGTTCTGCATGGTGTGGAAAGGCTATTTTTGGTTTGGAACTGAAGGTCGGCCTTCAAAGGGGATTGCATAACTTGGTGGCTGATTCTTCGTGTGACACTGGGGCCATTTACTGATCTAAGAACGAAATTAAGATTCTGGAAAGAGTCTTCTTCATTTGTGATTGGGTGCAGGAACTGTCTATGCCTATATGCAATGTAAATGAGCCCGGATCATCTTTTTGGGACTATCTGGGTGGTTAGTGTGTGCCACATCACCTGGGTGTGGATATTTATGGTATAGAGAGATTTTGAGTTTTATATGTACTATACTTGTCGATTCCCTGCCCTTTCCATTTAATAAACTTGTGGTACCATGAATTTTCAGAAAAAGGGGACCAAGGCATTGTTTGTCAAGCGATTAGCAGTTATCCCAGTATGTGGGGTTAAGTGAGGGACTATAGTAGAAATAGTAGGGGTAATACTGTGTATATCTTAGGTGGAAGACATGATATTCACATTTTCAGAAGTGTTTTCTTGTAGACAAGCTCCAACAGGAGTATTCATGTGAAAATCCATAAATCCTTTTTTTACACAGTGGCCTATCCTAGATGCATTGGTTCCAGTTTTGAGAACCAAACTAAAGCTGATAGGTGTTCGGTTCAGTTTTCAGGTCATAAGTTTTGATCTATTTCCATTTCTTCTCATATACAATTTGAAAAATTATATTGGACTTACTAGAGGCCCACAACAGACCTTGACATGTTTTGCACTGACTTGACCTTGAAGGATCTCATACACACAGGCCCATAGGTTGTCATACCATGACTTGTATTGTGGATCATAGGATAATTTTTGGTGAACTTTGCAAAGAGTATGAACAGAAGTCACCTTTGACTTCATGGCCGTGTGCCAAGGATCATGGGTTATTGAGCCATTGTGCCTCATGGATTGTTTGTCTTGCATCCTGTATCAAAGGATACTGAAAATGCTGTGAGTAGCGATTGAAGTGGCCTGGATAATGGTCTTCCTTTCTGCAAAATGTACTCTAGATTCCGCTCAACTGTACGTCAATACATTTCCTTTCAGTTTTCCACATAAGAAACAAAAACTTTCAGATATTATTTTTAAATATCTCATTTCTATGAAACAATTGTCTGAGAATCTCTGAATTATGGAAACTGATGATTTCCTAGGAGTTATTGTCACTTCATTCTTTCAATATCCTGCTGCTGCACTGTATCTCCATCCCTAAACCATCTCTATATAAGTTTGTTGCCATTTCTTTTGGGTTTTCTTTTTATTTTTTTTTTGTGTGTGTGTGGGGGGGTGGTGGTGGTTAACTTATCCTGAGGCCATAGATAATTTCTCATGAAAACTGAAAAAGAAAGGCTAAATGCAGTGGAAGCCATATTGTCCTGATTCACTAAAAGACCTCTTATGTATAGACCCTACCTTCGTTGTGATTCATTGCAAATACAGGACCTGGCTGTTCAACACTGAAACCACCAGGGACGGCCTTAAGAGATATAGCTGGCTACCTAATGGTTTTATGTCTTCCACCTGGATTGGTCAGTCTTAAAAGCGTATCAGCTACTTGAGGGCTGTATGGCATGTAGCAGCCTGAGCCTAGCAATGTTCCCACTTAATACAGGTGCATTCAATTCAGGTGGTACTGTTGTTCCAAAAGCTTTGCAGTTGCTGGGGCTAACAACATTTCACTAGATACTAGTGTTTCTCCCACTTTCTCTCTTTAGATGTTTCTAGAGAGAGAAGCTTTGAGGATGGTGGGTCGTGAGGGAGGGTTCCTAGGGCTTCCCTCGGGGGTGAACCGTGTCCCAGTGGGGGACATGGGTCGCCAGACTTTAGGCGGAGGTCTCCGGGGAGGTGATCAGCCTTGCAGTGCTCCAACATGTTTCTGGTGTGGCCGTTGAGGTCATCTACAGAGGTTTTGCAGATTTCCGATGATGTGACAACGGCAACATCAGCAGGTGGAGGGACCCAGCAATGGCGGGAGAGATATACTACGGAGATCTTTCGCCGAGGTCATCCAGGGTCATCCGGGTAGCAGCGGGTCTGGGGAGGCAGCTCGGAGGTGCTTGGAAGCGTCCCGGTTGCCTCCAATGGCTGAGGAGGTGTGCCATGGTGGTTCCGGTTGAAGGCGGGTGGATGCGGCCAAGGTCAAGGACCTACTGAATAGGGGGCGCAATGTGGAGGCTGGTTGGCTTGTTTCTCAGGTGGGCGGAGGGTATTTCTTGGCTGTGGGAAGGACAGAGGAAGAGGTGGCTATGTGATGGTGGGCGGGGTATTCCTATGGGTGACCAGATGGCAGGTGCACGACGTCACCTATCTGGACCCTGGGCAATGCAAAGTCCTGCTACAGTTGACTGGAGTTCCACGCATCCACTGCGATGAGCTGGGGGCTAGCATCGTCGTTCGTAGCTTCGGGAGGATAGACGAGGGCATAGTGAGGATGGTGGAAGGGGGAATGTACTGGGTGATGGAAGTGGTGGTCTGGGTGTCGAGTGCGGAGGAAATCCCGGCCATCCTCATCACTGATGTCGTTGGAATGAGGTGCTCGTTGATTAGGTTGAGCGTCGGTCAGAGCCGTAGTGGCCACCAACACCGAAGAAGACGAATGCGGTTCAAAATTCAAATCCCCCGCTTGCTGAGGTGGCCCTTGGTTCTTCAGCTACTCGGGGAGAGCCTGACAAGGACTGGCTACTGACAATTATTCGAACCCTGTTCGCCCTAGACACATAGCCCCCCTAAATACCTGTAACTTACCTGATATCTAGGGTCACAAAGTTTTTGCAGTTTCGGAGATGATTCGGTCCAATAAGGGACCCGTCACTGTGCTTCTTCCTAACCTGTTTCCCTGTTCTGTTGAATAGGAGGCCGCGGTGGCAGAGCTTGCCAGCCTGGCCTTCAGCCCTTGCTAGGCGAAGGCGAACCTCTAGCAGAGGGCTTAGCAGTGGCCGCTGGCCATCGACGGGTGGAGGGGTGGTCTAGCGGAGGATTGGACCAAGCTATTGGAGGCTCGATGGGGTGCGTTGCTCCTTCTAACCTGCAACAAATGCACACGACAACTGATCTACTGGTGGATGCATGGCTACTGAGGCCGAGCCAGACCTCAATTGCAGCGGGTAGTGACCGACACTCTATGTTGGGTTGGCCGCTTAACCTTGATCCTCCGCCTCTAATCACTGTGCTTCCAAAGGTGCGGCTCTCCATTGGCTCGGGTGTATAGGAGCAGGCAATGTCACAGAATGCCCTGGAGTTGGCTGTTGTCAGAATTATGGAGGTGGCCTATCTAGAAGGAACTTCTGGGGTCCGAGGGGCCTGTGTAGGGGGAGAGGAGGTCACAAAGGAGGAGGACATGGTCCCGGAGACTTCGGGAGGAACCTGGGAATCAGATGGAGGGGAATCAGAAGGGGAGGGCATGGAAGACAAGAACAGACTGGGAAGAGAGGAAGTGAATGAGCTAATGGGGGCGGTGGAAAGGCATACAGAAGTGCAACTCAAGGACTTGGCAGAGAAGGTGGGGATATCCTTTGGGGGGCTGGGGAGGGACCTTTGAGGTGTTTATCAAAGTTCAGAAAAGAGGGTTGATTAGTGTGGCGAGGGAAGCCAAGGGAGGAAAGTCATAGAAAAGGAGGGTGAGGGCTAGTGTGGAGGGTGTGGTGAGAGGGGTGGAGGGCCCAGAGGAGGTGAGTAGTCTTGCCTTAGTGTCTTTATGAGGATCGTTTCTTGGAATGTGAGGGGGATTTGTGGGGAAGAAAAGAGGAGAGCGTTGAGGGAGTTAGTAAGGAAATGCAAGATTGACATCTTGTGTCTGCGAGAGTCCAAGTGTGAGGAAGATGGTGAGTCAATTATGAGAGAGATTGGAGGAACCAGACTTTTGAAGGGGGGTGGCCCTCCCGGCAGTGGGCAGGTCAGGAGGTATTATAGTCCTCTGGAAACAGTTTGAGATAGAGGAGGTGGTGGAGGATAGACAAGTCGGCAGCGAGGCTGTTTCCTTACACTTCCATAATATCAGAGGTGGCTTCTCTTGGGACTTCTCGGGCGTCAAGGGCCCCCAAAGTAGGGAAGCGAAAAGGCTCCTGCGGGAAGATCTACTCTAGTACCATCTCTCTTCAGGACGACCATAGTGTGTGGGAGGTGACTTCAATGCGGTAACGACAGTCTTGGAGAGGACAGTCGACACCATTCATACAGGGGAAATGGAGGACTTCCTTGACTTTATTGCTGATGTTGTACTGATTGATATTAGGATGTCTAATGCTCACTTCACGTGGTCCAACATGAGGGCTGAACGTGCATGCTCCCGGCTTGACAGATTCATAGTCTTAGTGAATTGGGAGGACCATTTCCCCCATGTGCATTCGTCGTGTTTGGCAAGATTGGTGTTCGACCACAAGCCCGTTTTGTTGAACACTTCTTGTAGGTAGGCCTGCAAGACTTTGTTGAGAATGGAAAGATGCTGGTTCAGAGAAAGGGACTTCATGGACACGGTCAGAGAGGCATGGATGACTCCAAGGCAAGAAAGATCTATAATGGAAAGATTTGTCGGCAGGATGAAGCATGTAGCTCATCGATTGAGGGACCGGAGTGCAACTAAAGTACTCCCTGGTAAGGCAACGATGGACATAATTGTGGAGCAGCTGGAGGGACTAGATTGCTTGGATGAGATGGGCTTTATGGATGAACCAAACAAACAGCTTAGGGACACACTCAAGGCAGAGTTTGATGAAATTCTTGTCAGAGAAGAGATATATTGAAAGCAAAGCTCTAGGGAGAAATGGTTTAAGGAAGGTGATAGGAAGACTACATATTTTTTGTGGATAGCATCGGGGAGGAAAATTGTCAATTCAATCAGATGCATCAAGGTGGGAGAACAGACACTGTCTAGGGATGAGGACATCAAGAGGGGCATGCAAGGGGGTTCTTCTCACAACTCTTCTCCAAAGAGGATGTGGAAAGGCCCCCGATAGCTGGTGGCCTCCTTCCTTGCCTATCCAACGAGGAAAGGGCGGCTCTTTCTTGTCCCTTCTCAAAAGAGGAAGTCCTTATGAAGCTATCTTCTCTTTGGCAAGCTCCTGAGCCTGATGGCTTTCCTATGGCCTTCTATCAGAAGTGTTAGGATATTATTAAGGTGGATCTCCTTCTGGCAATGCAGGAATTTTAGGAAGGAAGGGCACACTGAGGGGTATTAATAAGACCCTCTTAGTTCTCATCCCTAAGGTACAAGGTGCAGAAAGTCTGAGTAATTTCAGACCCATTAGTCTTCTGAATGGAACCTATAAGATCATCTCTAAGCTTTTGGCTATGAGACTTAACACTATGATTGATAGATTGGTTATTACGTAGCAGGGAGCTTTTATTAGGGGATGACACATACAAGAGGATTTCTTTGTAGTTCATGAATGCTTATATTCTACCAAGACCCAGAGGAAGAAAAGGGTGGTACTCAAGTTAGATTTTGAGAAAGCATATGATAGAGTCAAGTGGACTTGCTTGCTCTCAGTGCTGCAGAAGATGGGATTTGATGAGAAATGGATTGGCTGGGTATGGGCTTGTGTTACTTCTGCCAGATTTGCAGTACTAGTCAATGGGAGGCCCTCCTCCTATTTTCGTAGTGAGAGGGATTTTCGGCAAGGAGATCTGATGTCTCCTCTTCTCTTTGTGCTAGTGGCACATATACTGAGCAAGATAAAAGCTAAAGCTTTTTGGCTTATCACAGGTTTCCAGGTTACAACAGGCAACATGCATATCTCTCACTTTTAGTATGCCGATGGTACCATTCTTTTCCTAGTAGAGGACGAGAGGTAACTTTCTATTACTAGACTCATGTTGGAGTTGCTTGAAGAAGTCAATGGGTTGAAAGTAAATTTTGGCAAGAATTAGCTAGTGGTGATCAACATGGGAGCCCTTAGGAGAGCAACTTTCATACTAGGCTGCTAGATAAGAGATTTCCTTATCTCTTAGTTGGGTCTACCACTGTCTCTAGGGATTATTCATTGCAGTGGTTGACAGACTGATATAGAGATACGAGTCCAGACTGGCAAAGTGGAAGGCGAGGGTTCTCTTATATGTGGGGAGAATGGTGCTTTGCAAATATGTGTTTAATAGTCTCCCGATTTATTATCTTTCCCGCTTCTAGATTCCGAGGACAGTTGCAAGGAAGCTTGAGTCTATTCAGGTTAGATTCTTTTGACATGACAAAGGAGACAAGAGCAAGAGGTGGCATGATATTGCATAGGACAAAATCTGCAAGTGTAAGGAGGTGGGTGGATTGGGCATCAGAAATATCAGGGATTTTAACAAGGTTTTACTGAGTAAGTGGTTATGGAAGCTGGGATCTGAGTAGAATGACATATGGTTACAAGTCATCAGTCAGAGATGTTATGAATGGGTTAGGGAATGGGACTTGGTCCCAACTATACAACAAAACATTTCTCCCATTTGGGGAGGGATTTTGCAATGCAGGGTTATCATGGGGACTAGCACACGGATTTAGTTGGGCAATGGGGAAAAATATTTGTTATGAAAAATAGGTGGTATGGTGATTTTACCTTATAGGACACCTTCCCACAGCTTTTTGCTATTTTCTCGGGGCAGATGGCAATAGTGTCCCAAGTTTTTGAGCTACAACTGTCAGAAGGTACTTGGGCTCTCTCCTTTAGAAGAAACCTGAGGGACAGAGAGATGGAACAGTTGGAGTTGCTCCTCTCCTTTCTCCTACCTTATGCTATGGAGGCTAGCAGTATCGACAAATGGTGGTGGAGATGGGACAAAGAAGGAAGATTTACATTAGCCTTAGCCTATAAGCTTACTTTTGATGGTGGTATGAGACAAGGTGTGGCATCGTAGATTTGGAAGCCTAAGAGTCCCCTTAAAATGAAACTGTTGTATGGAGGATCTCACATGGGCACCTACTGACTTGCCACAGGTGGGTTACTTTCTTGCCAGGGATTCTGTCATTATGTAGCTTGTGTGGTGAGGAGGAGACTATGGACCACCTCTTCTTAGGATGCTCTTTCTTCAAGGAAGTGTGGTCACAAGTCCTGTGCAGGTTTCTATGGGTCGTCTGCATGGAAGATAATGTGCAGCAGTTGATAGCTCACTGGCATAGGAGATGGAGTCTAAAGGGTGATAACCTAATCTGCTGGCTCATTCTACATGTGACATTGTGGTCACTTTGGGGTGAAAGAAATGGCAGAATCTTTAGGAGGGAAGCCAGGGTGTCAGACATGGTTGCTTCTTTTATTGTGGGGAAAGTGAGGGAGTGGTCATCAGTTGTATGTAAAGTGGACTCACTTAATTCTTCATTTTTTGACTCATTGGGGGGTTAGTGGGTGCCACATCATCTAGGTGTGCAGTTTTTTGTAAAGGGATTTTTTGGAGCTACTTTGGCTTTACATGTACATCCCTCTTTTTATTTTAATACAAATTAGTGGTACTAACCACTTTAAGAAAAAAAACAATATTTCACTGTGGTACCCATGTGCACCTAGTTTTCAGTCATTTGTTTCTCATGTTTTGCAAGCTTTGTAGCAATGTGTTATTGATATGCTTAATGATGATTAGCAAATGGTCTGTAAGCTGCATGTCTATTCGGGCATGCTTCTCATATCTGAGGGTGCTTTATATGATGCTTGTATGTGCCAATGCAGCATCCTTGGAGAAGCACAGTTCAATTTGTTGTAGATTTGGAGGCCATGGGCATCGGAGGGAAGTCTAGCATATTTCAGGTTTAGTGATTTCATAGTTTCTCCAAAATATTTGTTCATTGTAACCCTATCTTTTTTTTCAACTTTAAATTATCTGATGTATCTTTTGTAATTATCTGAAGGACATTTTATGTATCCATTTTTGCATCTTAATTATACACCTATGGTTTTATGACCTTGAAAATTTGTGCACACAACAGGCTGGCTCACTTCCATGGGCTATTGAAAGTTTTTCTAGGGTAGCGAAGTACCCTTCAGGTCAAATTATTGCACAGGTAATAATCCTGCCCTGTATGTCTCTTTTTTACTTGATTCAATTTGTCTTTTAGGTTGCTGCTGGCCTTGATTTTGATTACATTACCATTTAATGAAATCATATTGTTATAGGTTTTAATTCTGGTGTACATGATATTAGTTTCCAGTACTCTTTTGATGCTATCTTTACTCTTGAGGCAAGACCAGGGAATATCAGACAGATACTTTGCTCAGGATGACAGCTAAAAGTGCATGATAGCTACACCATGGGATTAAAGTTATGTTCCTAGTCTGCATTTGCAAGTACAACCGATCTCTGCAGCTAGGTGTACATAACAACGGCAGGAACCTCACCAAGGGTTTTAGCTACTAAAAAGTAACATGTATATCCATATTTTGCTGATAAGATATGGGGAAATGGATGATACTTTGTAGTCGTTGGCTTCCACTTTGATTCGGTTTAGTGATTTAACTCATATTCAAATTGTTAATGAGCCTTAGTATGCTTGGATTGCAGCTTCATGATTCTTGTGTCTGTGTGTACATCTTATCTCACATGTGCATGACTTCATTTTTTTGTGTATTTCTCTAGTCTGCTGTTGATTTGGTAATATCTTGTCCTAGCGATTAAGTGCAACTGTCTGTAGTTCTGCAGGATCTCTTTCGTGCTGGAGTAATAAAGTCTGCCACAGATTTTCAAGTTTATGAGGAAGTTGCCGGTCTTTCTGGACTTGATTTTGCATTCACAGATCTGAACGCTGTCTACCACACTAAGGTTTTTTTTCTGATTCCTGCTTTATACCCTGTTGGTTCACTTAATTGCTTGCAAACGATGAGTTGCACTCTTTCTCTTTCTAAATGAGTGGAACATTGTTACTGCAAGGGTGCATTCATGAAGATATTTCATGTTTTTAGTAAAACCATGAATTGTGGAATCAGCTGATTCAATTCTGAACTGGTCTTTTCTGACCCAGTTCTTGGTGTCAGTGGCAAACAGCAAAGCAACAAAGGGAAGGGGGGGTTCGACTCAAATCACCTGGAAAAGTAGTAATAATTTGCAACTTTGGATATAGCCACTCAGGCATTTGCCGAAGACAGGAGCCATCATCTATGTTGGAAACCTGTCAAAATATTAGTTATACACTAACCACATGGAACATATACATCATTGTGGAAGCTGAACTCAAGAACCATTCATTTGTCAGTTATAAAAGTACGGAAATGTGTCACATATGTATGAAGCCAGTTTACACAGATATATAGCCAAAGAGACAGAACAAGACTTCAAGGGTACTAACTCCTCCCGGAACCAGAAACTGGAAGTCTGGAATTTTGGCCTTTTGTCCCCATTGCCACTTCGCAACAGGTGCCCAAAATCTGCCGCTAAGGGCATCAGTTACATTTCATTGAATCACTAGGGATCATTTACCCCCACAGCCCAAAAGAAAATCACAATAAAAGTAACTGACCCTAAAATAATAAAACAGGAACCCAATTTTTGAGCTTTAATTAACCACATAATTTGCATGATCGGCAGAATTATCGTTCACAACACTAAACAGGTCAGGATTATAAGTGACTGTAAAGTAGTAAAACTCCATAATTCTAATGATAGAAGATAATGGCCATAATTAACGTGAGTGTTTAACACGCAAAAAAAAATATTTATATATCCATTTATTGGATAAATGTGCATATATTTAGCTAATTGGTTAGCATAATATTATTTTCGTGTTTCATATTTAACAGACGATTTAGGGTTTGTGTATTGGACTTTTCTCCACCGACTGTAGTCAGTGTTAATTTACATCGGTACAAGTCTGAACACCTTTGATTGACTGCCAAAGATCCTCTCAACCTCTACAATATCCGTTGTGATATCGAGGCTTTAATCCAAAAAAGACTTCCACGTCCTAAGGCAGGGGTATATTTGTAATTTCCCCCCTAAGCGAGAGTTTATTTGTAATTTTCCCTCAAACTATGGTTTATTTGTAATTTCTCCTTAGATAAGGGTATCAGCACAATTGAACATTCTTGTGCAACTCTTTGAGTTTTCTGAATTTTCTTGTATTGTCCTGGGCATCTATGCAATTTTGGGGTTTTTGAACAAAAACAGGGATATTTCTCCAATTCTGAAGAGCATTTCTGTAAACTTGAACATTTTTCTTGAATTTCAGAATAATCGGATTTTTTTCTTGAATTACATGGGCTTTCATGCAGTTTGACAGGACTTTGGGGTATGAATGACATTTTTGACTTCTTCAGGGTTTTTCCATAATTTAACACCAAACTTCCCAGAACTTAGGGTTCCCGGGTTTTACATGATTTTTTATCTCATTCACAACAAATTTCATGAAATACAACAAATTTCCCTCATGCCGGGTATTTTTGTAAACATTCCCCTATGAAGGCTTCTACACAAATCGTTAGACTTGAGAAGTTTTTCAAGTCTTGGACAGGGCTGCCCCCAGTAGGTGTGCGTAGGGCTTCAAAGGCTTCAAGCTTCTTCAAACTCTTTTCTCCAAGTGTTTGTTGCTCTCTCTCTACCCCTTTCCTTGGCCGGCCTCCTTTTATAGGAGTTTGGAAGGAAGGGGAGGGAACTCCCTCCGGTTGACCTCCTTGGTGCACCTCCGGTGACAGGCAAGGAGGAGGAAGGTAAATCTCCCCTGATAGAGAGGACCGGAGGGGGGGTTCCTTCTGCCTGCGTACGACCAGAGGGTATCTCCCTCCGGTACTCATGTCACCAGGGGGATCTTCTTCGGAGCTTGCAGCCGGAGGGGGTTCCCGGTGTTTGCAAAGCCGGAGGGGGGGGGACTCCCTTCGGGTGAGCATGTCGCCGGAGGGGTTCCTCCAGTGCATGCGCAACCAGAGGAACCCCCTCTAGTGTTTGCAGAGCCGGAGGGGGTCTCCCTCTGGTTGTGCATTGAACCCCCCCGCCCCCCTGGTGCATGCACAGCCGGAGGGGGTTTCCCTATGGTGTGGTGTAACTGGAGGGGACTCCCCCTCCAGTCCCCTGCTAACCTAGGAGAGAGAGAGGGGCGGAGGAGGGGGGGCTTGTGGTTTTTCTTGGGCTATAAAAGCGTAGCCCATCCCTTTCAAGTAATTTTTTATTGCTGGGAGTTCGGGGTTGCAGCACGTGGAGGATCTTTGTTTGTTTGCTTTTGACGGCACCCTACTGCCCCGGCCTTGTTGCAGCGCAGGGACCACTCCCTTGACCGCCGAGGATGGTCTAAAGGACCGGATTAACCTTTTCGTTGCTAATCTACGTGGGTATGTGGCTTCACGCCGCCCACAAGCTGTTTGATAAAATCCCCATGCGTGGAACATGTAGGGTTTATGTGAATAACCCTGCCCGACGGAACCCCGAGGGCGTTTTATGTAACAATGACAATTTTATATTGTTTAAACATCACATAGCAGTCTTAATAATATTTATTTGGAAATTTTTCTTAAATATCAGAAAAATACTGTCACGTCCCGAACCGATTGCAGCGGAAACTTGCTCGGAACGTGGTTGCGAAACAGTCATGACAATCAGAGCAAGACAGCCAACAAATAAAAGACAACGCTGATAGACACAATGAGGCCAGAATTAAACAAAAATATAATTTTATTGATATCAAGACTTCCAAATTACAAATTTTAACTCGACTTACAATAATGAACTCGAATAAAAAGAAAAGGGAAAAGGGACAAGACTTTCGACTCCAACTAGACTCAAGAAAACAAGGAAAAGACTCGGGTCTCTAAAGCTCGAAGTCCACTCGACCACTCTTGCCCATTCCCAATTGCATGTACTCCAGCTTCTATATTACCTGAAAAATGTTAAAGAAACGAGGGTGAGCAAGAAGCTCAGTAGGATTTATATCTCTATCGGCAGGCAGAATTTAAGTAATTAACAATTTAATAGTGTGGAAAGAGCTATGGGCATGAACCAAGGTTGGCAATATCGGCCGAAACCGATACGTTTCGGTCAAAACATATCGGTTTCGGCCCACACCGATACGAAATCGGGCCTGCTCACTGTAGCAGGTCCGAAACCTAAAACAAAAGTTTTTTTTAACTGTTTCGGGCGAAATCGATACCGGTTTCCCCCGAAACTTACCTGTTTCGGCCCGAAACCGGACGATTTCGGCCCGAAATCGTCCGGTTTCAGTCGAAACGTACGTGAACTGTCCGGTTTCGGTTTAAGGGGAGTTTACTTCCTGTTCTCCCTCAGAATCTCAGATTTGAGGGAGAAAGGCTCCAGGGAGCTGCTGGGTGCTGCTGTAGGGTGAGGGAGAAGGAGGTTTACTGTCGCCGCCGTCGCCGTCGTCGCCGTTTCTTCGAGTTGGCAACGTGTAGGTGCGTTTTTTTTGGCTCTCATTCTTAATAGATCTTGTAAGTTTTTGTTTTTTTGGTTGGTTTGATTTTGTTGTTGTTGTAGGTAAGGTTATCTTATATATATTAATTTTCAACCATTAAATATGTTAAGACTCCAAATTAAACCCTAATTAGTTATTTAAATTTGGGACTTTTGTCTAATTAGGTTTAATTAGGGTTAATTGAAGCTCAATTAAGTTTCATTGAATAATTTAGGGTGGGAGCATGTTGCTAATTAAATTTTATGAAGGGTGATTATGGTAAAATTGATAATTAAGCCCTAATTAGCTATTTAAATTTGGGACTTTTGTCTAATTAGGTTTAGTTAAGGCCAATTAAAGCTCAATTAAGTTTCATCGAATAATTTAGGGTGGGAGTATGCTACTAATTAAATTTTATGAAGGATGATTATGGTAAACTTGATAATTAAGTCCTAATTAGCTATTTAAATTTGAGACTTTTGCATAATTAGGTTTAGTTAGGGTCAATTGAAGCTCAATTAAGTTTCATTGAATAATTTAGGGTGGGAGCACGCTGTTAATTACATTTTATGAAGGGTGATTAGGGTAAAATTGATAATTAAGCCTTAATTAGCTGTTTAAATTTGGGACTTTTGTCTAATTAGGTTTAGTTAGAGTCAATTGAAGCTCAATTAAGCTTCATGAATAATTTAGGGTGGGAGCATGCTGCTAATTACATTTTATGAAGGGTGATTAGGGTAAAATTGATAATTAAGCCCTAACTAGCTATTTAAATTTGGGACTTTTATCTAATTAGGTTTAGTTAGGGTCAATTGAAGCACAATTAAGTTTCATTGAATAATTTAGGGTGGGAGCATGTTGCTAATTATATTTTATGAAGGGTGATTAGGATAAAATTGATAATTAAGCCCTAATTAGTTGTTTAAATTTGGGGCTTTTGTCTAATTATATCAATTCAGCATAATTTGAAGCTCAATTATGCTGAATTGCATTTTTTTCATTGTACTTACAACTATTTATTTTTTACTGTCTTAATGCAGCATCATGCCTGGACGTGAACAAGGTCAGGGTCAGGAGCAGCAAGGGCAGGAGGATCTGGGGTTGGCCCACCTCTCCTTAGTTGATGCTGGGAGAAGAAAAGTGAAATGCAATTATTATGGTAAGGAGATACATGGCGGAATTACAAGAGGAAAGTAACATTTGGCAGGGATAAGAGGAGAGGTGAAACACTGCGACAGATGTCCCCGAGAGGTCCGAGAAGAAATGCGCCAGTGCCTTCTAGGAAAAAAAGAGAGGATGTAATAAAGGGCTGAGGATGAGGTTGAAATTGCTGAGGAGATTTCAGGCAGAAGGGGAAGGAGGGATGATGATGAGGAAGGCACTGAGGATTCAGATTCAGAGCTGACTGAAGCAATAGAGCGTGAACAAGCAGCTCGAAGGAAAGAAAATCACCGATAGGTTCAGGGACATACTCCAGTACAGTTGGTGTAGCACGAGCTGCACGACGTCCTGACACTGGTGCAGCCCTGCAGAGAGGAGGCCCCATGGACAGCTATCTGTACAGAAGGTAAAGTGCTACACAACCTAAAATCAAGCAAGCATTGAGAGGGGTCAAAAAATCACCAGAAGTTGCAGGGCATGCATTTAAAAGTATCTGCAAATGATTTTTCCATGCAAGTGTCCTTGCACATGCAGCTGAAAGCGAATATTTTCAACCTATGCTAGATGCCATAGCAGATGCTGGCCCTGGCTTGAGGCCCCGTCACGTCGAGACATATACGGGGGTGGTCTTGAGGGAGAGGTTGAGGAGTTCCATTAGTGGGTTGAAAGCTTCAAGCATATATGGATGGAGAGAGGATGCACCATCATGTGTGATGGCTAGACTGGTACCACGAAGAAGTCCATGATTAACTTTTTGGTCTATTGCATTGAAAGTATAGTATTTGTAAAATCTGTAGATGCATCAAATTATGAAAAAAATGTCAATTATTTGTTTCATTTGATGGATAAGATGATAGACCAAATTGGAGAGGACAATGTTGTAGTAGTAGTGACGGATAATGAAGCCAGTAATAAGGCTGCAGGGAAGAAATTGATGCAGAAGCGCAGACATTTATATTGGCTCCCATGTGCAGCACATTGTCTGGATCTGATACTTGAAGACATAGGGAAGGAAAATCATGTGAAGAAGACAATTGACATGGCACAAAAAATCACCCAGTATATTTATGGCCATCATAGGATATTGAATATGTTCAGGAAGCATGCAAGTGGGGGGCGAGATATCATCCGTGCAGGGCCAACTAGATTTGCTTCGAATTTCATTTCTTTGGAGTCTTTGCATAGGTATAAGATTGAACTCAGTTCTGTCTACTTTATCCTTATAGATATGATCCGTATTTGATTCAAATTTCATTTCCTTGGAGTCTCTGCACAGGTATAAGAATGAGTTGAAAGCTTTCATGTACCACAATGTCCTGCGGAAATACATAGACAAGTCTAATGTTGATACTCAGATGGATTATTTGGATGTCTGTCACATCGTGGAAGACAACAAATTCTGGGGCAGGGTCTCACGGTACATGAAAGTAGTCACACCCCTTGTGAAGGTCCTAAGAATGGTAGATGACGATGAGAAGAATGATATGGGATATCTATACGAGACCATAGACCGTGCCAAATTAGAGTTGCATGATTCCCTTCCCAGAGAATATGCAAAGTGGTGGAAAATTATTGACCATAGATGGGACAACACATTACACCACGACTTGCATGCAGCTGGTGAGTGATTAATTGTATTGATACATTATTCTTTAGGTTATTTTATATCTAACATTTAGTTAACTATACACAAATGCATGTTATTTCCTCAACCCTCGATTTATGTACAATGCCAATGCACATGTTGATGGCGAGGTGCTTCAAGGCATTTTAAAAGTCATTGGTCGTTTATCGAGGACACCAGAAAAAAGACTTCAGGTCGAAGTACAGATTGGCCTTTATTGATTTTATCAATAAGACATAGAGAATTTACTTAAGTAGTTATGTTAATCTATTACTTTATTTTTGTAGATGAACTACTAGAGAATGAGGACTGGGACGTATTCCGACTCCCAATTGCAATACGCTGTGGGAAGAGTGAGCCCAGGTATACTTTATCTTTGTACTTTCTTAATCTCAATATGCATTAGTATATCATAGAGAATTGATCTTTATTTACATCTTACATTTATTTGTTTATGGTTGGTGGAACAGCTGACTGGTGGATAATGGTGAACAACCGAGATGTGGGCAGTAATGCATTGGCTTTCATTGCAATTAGGGTGCTCAGTCAAACAACATTAGCAAGCCAATGTGAAAGAAATTGGAGCACGTTCAGTCTTATACACTCAAAGGTTCGCAATCGGCTAAACGCTAAATGGTTAGAAAAATTAGTTTACTGCCACTACAATATGAGGTTAAGAATAAGGAACATGAAGCTAAGACAACAGCTGAGGGACAAACGCGTCGCAGAGGATGCAACTCTAGAAATTGATGTGGACGCTTATTTGATGATGACAATCCCTTGCAGTCTTGGGTGGAGATACGAGAGTAGGTTGATGAGCCCGTTTTTGATGATGATAGAACATGGGCAGAGGGCATACTAGATGAAGATGAGCCAAGAGATCCAGAATTCAGAAGAGCAACAAAGAGGGCCAGAGATACTCATGCGCACTAGAGAAGGGACCCAACTTTGTTTGTTCATGACACTGAGCAACAGCCGAGTTTGAGCCAGCTAGACACTCAGAATCAGATGGCAGGCCAGTCACTCCTAGAATGGTCAAGCCACCTCCATCCTTAAGAAGAAGTACATCAGTGCATGAGCTAACTGAGAGGACTAGTGCTGCTGCTCAAGAGGACCCGACAATTGAGCAGTTGAAGCAGATTTATGTGAGCCACACGCTAATGGGAAAAGGACTCATGTCAAAGATGACTGAAAAAATCACACCAAAAGAGAAAAAAAACATCCCCAAAGGCTAAAAGGCGACTGGTTTCTTATGGTTCTGATGATGATGATGATCCCAGTGCAGCTGCAGGTGCTACTACTGGCGGTGGCACATATGCACCTACTTCCTCCTTCCACGTAGACACAGGCAGAGGATATAGTCATAGTGAAGGAGGATATGATTCACAGAGCCAATATGGGCATCCATCAGGTTATGGAGGTGGCCAACGGGAAGCGGGTATTTATGGGTGGGGTCATCAACCACAATTTCAATTTCATCCAGTTCCATCCAGTTCCTCTTCTCATCCTCAAGGTTCTTATGCTGATTCTGGATTCTAATCAAGCCAACAACCTTACACTCCAAGAGGGATGTAGGACTTGGCTACATCATTGTTTGGTTATAGTGAATATACAGAATACATGCAACGTTTTTATGGGTATCAAGATCAGAAGCCAGACGATGAGGGAGAAGGTTCTTCTAGTTATTATCCATATTAGTGCAGCATCATTTAGGTAATGATCATTTAATTTCTATAACATTTACTGTGTCTAATTAGGTTTATTGTACTGTTTGAATTTACTTCATGCTTAATATGTACCCAAGAATATTAGTTTAACATGTCCAATGCCTACTTCATGTTTATTGCACTTAATCCAATTTCTTTACAGTCAAATGCATGTCTAATGAATTTTCTGATTTTTATGTGATTATTTATATTTTTTCGATTTATTCCAAATTTTTCAGATTTTTTTTGATTTTTTTTGAATGTTTTGATTGGGTTTCGGCCGAAACCGAGTCGTTTCGGAGAGTCCGAAACCGAGTCCGAAATCGACACGGCCATCCCTGGCATGAACGACAGAATCCATAAACAAGTAAATCCGAGAGACGATAACCAAGAGCAGAGTTATGATCAACAGGAATTGAAGAGAGTTGAGTAGATGAGATCCAATATATAAATTCAATTCGATCGAGGCATACAGAACAAGTATCATGAGGACTATTACATAATCAAGGGAATCGACAACTGTGTATGTACAAGTGGTCAATATTTATAGAGTTGGCCATTCATCAAGTCAAGCAGGCAAGTACTTTCATGTATTCATGTCGAATGAATGTATATAGTTCACGTAGAAGTGGAATGCCGTAGACTTGTCACGCTAGCAAGTACTTCGGTGTAATGCGACACCTTGTCATTACACTCCCATGGGCAACAAGAATTTTCGGGCGCTCCTCCCATGACCAGATCGGGCCCTTAATGATGCGTTGGCATTGAGGGGTGGATCAGAGATCCCAAGTAAAATCTAGACATCCACGTTTTATTTAATGGCCAATGAATTCCAATAACAAGTTCATGTAGTCAAGACAATCAAGCCAATAAGATAGTAAGTCATCAAAGAAATGAAATCAAGGTATAAATTCATCAAATGAGAAGAGTCAAAGACATAACCTTAAGAAGGGTCGAGGATGGCAAAAAAATGGCCACGAGAGGCTAGAATGAAATCCATAATTTCCACGCAAAAAAAAAGACTTTTATGAGAAACTGGGTTGAACGCGGTTGGTAAACATATCGCGATATGCATAACGCGGTCTGGGGCATGGCCGTGTTCAGAGCAGAGACCCTGGGTCTGTCGACAGAGACATAAGATCTGTCAACAGAGACAGAAAGTCTGTCGACAGAGGCAGACATGCTTACCCAAGACAAATGGAACGCGGTCGATAGATCCACCGCGCTCAACATGGACACGGTCAGGTCAAGGTCCGCGATCTCGTTAGGGTAGGGTGAAGGCGGTCTATCGGTCCACCGCCATCACAGACAGAAGGGTTGAACGCGGTTCCACTACGGGCCGCGTTCACGATAGAGTTGGCAGAACTTGGACATCACCTCGTTCTGCCTTTTCTAAAGCTGGTCGAACCCCCATCCTACACAATAGGACGTGGATTCCAGTGGGCATCAAGGTTTTTAGGATACGACCCGCTCAGCGTCTTAGTGGGAATCCCAGGCTCGCGGAGACTTACGGAGGTCTTGTTGTAGTGGTTCCAGTCTAACGGAAGGAATATCTGGCGGAGGGTTCTAACTACACCAAGAATTTGGGGTGTGCAGTAACACGAAAATCAGTAGAACGGTGAGTCAATATCACCGGGGTGGCATGACTCTCAAACAAAATTGTTAACAAATATTACTTTTATGGAAAACACCGGAATAACATGGAGGCTAACAAGTCATGATTCCATAAAAGGTTACGAACTTCTAGTAAGTTGAACAACAGGTTAATCTACTCTTTTATGCACAAGATATCAGGGAGATGATATAAGTATTCAAGAGTGATGAAGGAATATAGATGTCAATCAACTCATGATAGATTAACCAATTATTTTCCATGAGCCTAGTAACATAGTGCGTTCTGAAACATTTTTAACTTGAGAACATGCTGTCTAACAGTGGATAGCAGAGATTAAACACGGGAAAAACTAAGGTTCTTATGGGAAACTCGGGGCTAGATTGCGGTCGGGTCCCTGGCCGCGATCACATAGACGCCTACATGGAGGCCGCGTTCAAGCGGATTTTAACAAAATCTGAAAATTTGATAAATACAGAAAAGCTATGGTCGCGGTCGATCGCGGTGCCGCGTTCAAAGTCGCGGTCACTGTTCACCCGCGATCTGTGACAGAAACTCACCTTCCGGCGAACCTCGACACAGCTCGGTTCAAACGTCGATTGCGATCGATACGGTCAATAAAAACTGGGCAAAATAGTATCAAATGAAAGAGCACTTAGAGACGCAACTTTTGATATATGGAATCATAGGTTTGGCCTGAGAGAACACCTATCTTAGATGATCTAAGAAGAGGAAGACGATGAACGCCGGAATCCTAGACAACCTTGCCCTCGACCGTCGAATCCTCCCTCGATCTAGCACGCCGCCGTCCTCCAGAGCAAATAGGGTTTGCTAGGAGGCGTGGCCTTCAATTTATAGAGCTAGGGAGCCTTCTAGAGTCCTGATTCGATCAAGATAAATCATGGGAGAAAAATCCACCCAAAACCCGCGGTATGCCTTATCTAGCGCCGCCAACCCAAATTAGGGGTTCCTAGGGTTAGGGTTTCAAGGTATGATCGACCACCAATGGTGGACTAGGGTTTAGGTTTCGATTTGGGCCCAATAGGTCAAAGATTGGTGTCCAATTAGGCTAGTTATGGGTAGGTTTTCCCTAAACTATGAGTTTAACCTAATTTAGCCCAATACTCCTATTTCGAATTTTCTTTTGGAGTTTTCCACTTCAGAAATTATGTTAGAAATTCTCTTTTCTGCAGGTTTACATATTTTTCATATTTTTATTATTTTTCTTACTTTGAATTTGAGAAGGTAATTAAGTATTCTTAATTTATTCATTATTTTATTCCTAGTTGTTACAACCTCTTCCCACTCTAGCCCTAATTAGACTAGAGTTTACGCAAGGAACGACCTCAACTTAATGGGTTAGGGTTTGATTGCGGAATTAGGCTCAATTGATTATGTTTTAACCCATTACAATATTATGATAAAATTTTCATTTTTACTTGACCTAAATCATTATTATACGATTTTTTGTTAGCCTATTCCTTAAGTCTACAATTAATACAAAGTTCCTATTTAGCTCATAATCATTAAATGGAATTATCTTTATTTTATTCCAGGAATTATATTTATTCGAGTATTTGATTTATTTTAAATCCGGGTTGCCATGATTGTACTTTCAAAATATTAAGTTTCCTTTATTGTCATTTGAATTGAATAGCGAATTATTCACTCTTATTTATGTAGTTTTGGCCCTTTTTAAAACAACTAAATACTATAGTAACATTTAAATAAAGAGGATTGTTGAAGTTATTAGATGTCAAGTTAATTAGGAATTCGAATGTATATAAATATTTTAACCCATGCAATAGATTGACTTTACTTAAATTTAGTTGGACCTTAAATTAATTATTTATTCACTATATCACTAATTTGTTCTTCTTTCGTTCCCTTTTATTTATTCACATAAATTCTATCAAGTTCAAATTTTTAAGCAAATTACTAGGCTTAATTGACAGCACAATTTCATGTATTTCTTTTTCCTCATTTTTTATTTCAATTATATACTTTATTTTTATTTTTATTTTTAACCTTTATTAGTTAACTGGGGTGTTACAAATACTATAAATTTACGGGGTTCAACAATGAGCTTATGTTCCTTTAAATGTTTTATCATGCTATTGTTGGCAAGCCATGGATATGCCAACATCAATATCAATGCATCAGAAGATCCAGTGGATGTTGGATCATGTTCAATAATCTATTGTCTTCTCTCTTTCGATGTATGTAAAGTGATTGATCCCATCAATGAGAGTAAAGCAATTTATTTATTTACTTATTTGGTTATAGTTGCTTTTACCTACTCACTAAGAAGCTGGTGTTCAATTTTTTGTCGATCAGAATGACAAACTGGAACTGTTGAAGCCTGGCTCACTTCAGCATCTAGGAGAAAACATGCTTGCTTTTCTGCTCCAAGCTGGCAGGTCATCATATCTTTCAAAAGGAAAGCTGCCTGTAAAGGAAGAAGGCACATTCCCAGAGCAGACTATTTTCTTTGATGTTCTGGTACCAAAACATTTTGTCCCTCTTTATTTATTTATGTTTTCTGCTAATCATAAATTGGATAGGTATATCTGCTTCTGCCAATCTGTCTGACATCTTCATCTTCTGAATGAATGTGTTCATACAATCACATTGTGACAATGTAGACAAATAAGCAAATAAAGCTTCTTCATTAGTTTGCAATTATTGCTGCTTCTCTGCACACAAAACTTGTGGGAGACCTGTTATAATCATGGAGACTTGCTCCGTCAGTGTGGAATTCGTTTTAGGACCCAGCTTTGTATCTTCAGATTTTTAAGAAACATGACGACATGATGCCTACACCTCAAAGTTCTCAGGTGTGAGGCTTGCTACTTCAGATGAGCAAATCATAGGGTGTTTGGGAGCAATTTTTTTCTTAAAGTTATTTCTCTTTTAAAAAATATTTCACTTCGATTTTTTTACAATTTTAAAATTTGCAGAATTCAACTTTTGGCCTGTTTGGTAAAATCTAAATAAATTTTAATTTGGTAAAATCTAATTAATTTTTAAGGGAGGAAGAAGCGAGAGAGAGGCTCTTTTGAAAAAAAGAGAGTAAGAAGTAGTTTTTTATTTGGGGAAGTTCAATGAAGGGTTAACTTCCTCCCTAAAAATTAGGAGAGGTAGCTCCAAACAGGGTTTAGTCCTCATTCTTTTCTCAAAATAAATTTTGAGAGAGAAAATGTCCAAAAAATGTAACCAAACACCCTATAATTGTCTTTTTTATTGATCATTTAATCCACAAAGATTGGGGGAAACATGATGGAAACTTTTTACTGGTTATTTGTGGAGGAAAAGGATTTGGCAGCCTGTTCAACAGCTTAGGACTTCAATCTGTTTTTGACCACATCCAATGCCATCATGGAACATTGTCGATGCTCGACCAGAATATATGTTATACAACTGAAAAGGGATTTAGTTCCATGCTGTCCACTTGGATTGAATAATCAAGAGTTGTAGTTTGCTGTCTTTTCATTCGTCACTCTAGCCACACATCTTTTTTCCCTGCAGGAGGTCTACATCAAGAGTTTAGGAACTATTCTCCCCCTCCCAAACTGCAAAAAGGTTTAAAACATTCTATGACCTTTATACTTGCAGATACAGTGAAAGCAATAGGTGTATTACTCTGTCCCCTAGAACCTTGTGCTTCTAAATTATTGAAGAAAGGCTCGTAAAAAAAAACCTGTACCATCAGCCTTCGCTTCCTGTTCTCTAATAAAATATTGAAAGTTTTAGTCCATGGTGATGAAGTTCACGTAGGTTTTTGTCCCATGACTCCAATACTCCAATCCTTTTCCATTCTTTTTCCAGCTATTTTCCCTTTCCACTTATATTGGCATGTTGAAATTCCGACCTTTCCCTTCAAGTTACTCTTTTGACTTTAAGCAATGCCTGTTTTTTGCTTTTCAGACTCATCGTAATGCAGCATTTCGTGATGCTTCCTACTATCATTTCATGAAAAATTGGATTTCCTGGCCTGTGTCAGAAAAGTCCCCATTTTGCATGATCAAAACCAGGGTCTTAAATCTCATTTGCATGTTTTTAACAGTTGAAGGAGATTTTTGATTAAGTTTACCACAAAGCTCTTCTTTTATTAAAAAGAGAATTTTTTCTCCTCAAATTTGAAGCTCATTTTTCAAAATCTCCCCCAAACCCTGCCCAAGATAGTTGGAGGCCTGAGGTTGATTTTGTTCATTTGGAAATGCTGCAACTATATCAGAGATTTCAACGATTGGAATCTGTTTCAGATAATGCCATCTAAATCTGATATCATCAACAAAATTGCATCAAGAAGTGTCAATTCCATGTGAATCTATATTTTTTCAGGAGGGGTTGCTCACCTTTTGATGTGATGCCATTGTTTACTTAAGGGCTGTTCACACACGGAATTTTCGACATCCGTTTCGATGGATAAATATGCGTATTGCTATTTATTTTGGGCATATTTATTAATTCTACGCTTTTGGATTTATCAGACGATTAGGGTTCGTGTACTGGACTTTCCCCCACCGGTCGGAGTCGGTGTTAATATACATCGGACAAGTCCGAATACCCTTCATTAAACTGCTAAAGATCCTTTCCTGCCCTTGTGACCTATGCCCTTGGGAGAGGCCTCTATAGTTTTCCCTCAAGCGAGGGTTTACTCGCAATTTTCCCTTCTTGCGAGGGTTAACTATGATTCTCTATTTAGAAAAAGGTTTATTTACAGCTTCTTGTACCAATAGGGGCCACATATGGTCCTTGTGATCTTTATGGGCTTTCCCGCATTCTTTGAGATTTTTTTTTACGAGTATATACGCAATTAGAAAAAAGTCCAGGGCAAAGATGCAATTTTTGGGACTCATCTTTGAGAGGGGCAACTTTCCCGAGTGGGGGATGTTTCTGATTAGCAAAAAACATTCCTTTTGAATTGCCACATTTTCTTTTTGACTTTTCTTTTGAAGTAGTCGTACTTTTACATAATATCGGAAAAATACGGGGTAGAAACGTAATGTCGAGACGATGCAGGGGCTATTGCGTAATTTTTACAAAAGACAAGTTGCGAAATCCCATCATTCTTTAACTTTCATAACTTTGGTACAATGTGCTTCCATGACATATAAATACAACGGTCTCCATATGGCCCAAGGGCGTTTTAGTCAATATACACCCTAAGAGGGTATTTTTGTAAACTAAAAAAATTCAAAACCCAAAAGGGCTGGAGAAGGAAGGGGGCGCACCCTTCTTCCTTGCCTTCTTGCTTCTTCTCTTTTCTTGTTTGTCTTCTCCTCCTTCTCTTCTTGCTCTCCCTCCTTTTTTCCTCCTTTTTTCTTCCTTTTTTCTCTTGGCTACTCCCACCCTTTTATAGGGTTGCTAGGTGGAGTGGAGGTGGTGGAGCTCCGGTGGATGCAGCCCCTTCGATGGAAGGCCAAAAGTTAAGAGGTGTAACCCCCTCCATCTCTTCCTCTTTTTTTTTTGTTGTTTCTTGGACGGAGGCCCATGCGAAGAAGGCCAGAGGGGGGTCCCTAGACCGAAGGAACCCCCCCTCCGGTCTGCAGACACCGGAGGGGGGTCCCTCCGGGCCTGCGCAGACCGGAGGCCCCCCCCTCCAGTCCTATGCATCGGAGGGGGGGGGGGTCCCTCCGGTCGCTTACCACCGGAGGGGGGTCCCTCCGGTCTGGCCAGCCGGAGGGACCGCCCCTCCGGTCTATTCTCACCCGTGAGAGAGAGAGAAGGGGCAGAGGGATTTTTTGCCCATTTTTGGCTTCAAAGCCTATAAAAGGCCTGCCGTACTTCTGAAAAAGTATTTTTTTACTGCTGAAAAGGGCCGGACTGCAACATGTGGAGCCCTTCTTGGGTTGTTTTAGTCTTGCTTTGTCGGGAGAGTAACCCCGTTGACCGTATTACGGGTCGGGGAGATCCAAATAAGTGTTTGTGGTTAACCTTCCACGCGGGTGAGCGAGATTGCTTCCCTGTGGGATATTTTGATGAACTTCGTCGTGCATAAAGCACATGCCATGTTGCATAAAACTGATGGCTCCATTATTTCGAGGCCGCTCGTGCGCCATTAAATTTTATTTTTTCCCTTTTTCCTAAAAATTTCTAAAAATATCAGAAATTAAGGACGAATCATTTTGGGGTCCAACAAATGTCCTCCACGGGGGGTCCATCGGAGCCGAAGGCGACGGCGGGCGGCCTGTGCACTTGATAAATTTCTCTTGTACCTGTGGCATGATATCTTTATGTCTTGAATGCTGATATGCTTTTTACCATTCTTCATATATATTCACTGGATTGGCCTTTGACAAAGCTCTTTTCCTTTGTCCTCCGCAAGTAGACATCATGTCTCGTATAAGAGAGAGCCGTGCCCGCGTGCCGAGGGGGCGTGATAGGGAGAATGCCTCTATTGTTTTTCAGAAGTTGATGCCTTTGCTGGACCCTCCAAGAATTACAACGGAGAATCTATTCTCCCCTGATCGAGGGTTGAGTGTGATCACGTCGAGTCCTCTTCCTGAAGACGAGTCTGGAGGTGGAGCTGTCGACCTGTCTTTGATTGTGAGGCGTGGAGGCCTTTATAGATACGAGCGGCCAGCGGGATACCCAAAGCACTTTCCGCTGGATGAGTACTTATTTCCTTTCATTCAGCATTTCATCCCTGAGGATATGGATGAAGATGATGGCTATTTGGTGGCGGAGCGCATCCAGCTAGAAAGGGCCATTCTGGTTGGGCGGGACATCATGCTTGGCTGTTGTGGCACTTCATATCCCAGCTTTCCCATGGGCTTGGTGTGTGTTGCACCCGTAATTTATCATCTTAAATTTCGGGATATTGATTTCGCATGTGACAAGGTTTCGGTACGGTGTATCACCATCCGATGGGATATTCCTACACGGGGTCCTCTATTCGGCGTATCGCCGTCCCGTCGGATATTCTTAAGTCTAAGGCTTTATAGCCTACATGTGGTTACAATCTAAACCCTTCGGGGGGATGGCCACAAGTCAAGTTCAAGCTACAACGATTGTCGGGATTGTGTAGTTTCATGAAAATCCCTACGGGATTAAGCCTACATCCTTTGAACGTGTGACTACGAGCAAGGGGAAACTTCTACAACAACGAAGGAGATGTTGGAGAAGGTCTACATACCAAGCACAACGTCCCTCGCGCGTGTATCACGAAGCACGGACAACAACTCGTCCTCCCGCAGCGGCCTACGGCACGAGGAAGACGACAAACGAACAAGGAGGCGCTCCCTCGCTATTCTCCACGAGGCACGGCGAGAACTCGAAGCTTCAAAGCCCCGGAGACTTCCTTTTATTGAATCAACGCGAGGAAAAGACCCGTCCGGGGCCGAAGGGACCCGTCCGGGGTCACCCTTACCCGGACGGGTCCGCGACCCCGGGGAGCCCCCTCGGGGTGCGTGCGGCCCTGGTGGGGACCACCCGGGGTCCGCGACCCCGGGCGAGACCCACCCGAGGCGCGCGACCCCGGGCAGGCCCTGCCCGGGGGGCCGCGACCCCGGGCAGGTCCCCCCCCGGGGGTCCGCTACCCCGGGGAGGTCCCGGACCGTCCCGGGGACCTCCCACCCCGGGGAGGTCCCATTCCCGCGCACGGACTTAAATTTTTTTGAAAATAGAACCTCCCCGGGGTCATTTTCATCCTGTTGGACCCGTACGGGGTCGAACACTCTCAGGGAGGTTCCCCACTTCTATAAATAGACCCCCGGAGGTCCAAAAAAAGGGATCTAAGATCTACGATCGACACATAAGCTACAACCTACGGAGCATCCAGCATTCAGAGCTCTTTTGTTTGTTTGTTTCGGCCCGCGTGAGGTAAGTCCCCGGGTCTTGTACTTATGCCCCTACGGGGTATATTTACGTTTATGTCCCTTAGCGGGCCATGTTTGTAATTATGCCCCTCAATGGGCCATGTTTGTAAGTCTTTACGTCCCGGGACGACTAAGTCATGTATTTCTGCCCTTATAATGGCAAAATTACAAAAATATCCTCCCCGGGGCCGTAAAAGATCAAAGTCCTGTAATTTGCAGTCATACCCTGCAATCTTTTGTAATTGGGACTACGTCCCTATTTCCCGCTCTTACGCGGACTTTTGTACAGTCGACGACTCGCCGACAACCCTTGTACTCATTCGGACTATAAAAACACTCAGCATGTTTTATGTATATCATAGGGTGGGAAAATTATAAGAAAACCCCCGACTTCTGAAAATTGCATATATACCCCTCCTTCGATCAAATTGACAGATGTGTGCCTTTTATGAAGCCCCTTGTCACTACTTCGGTCCGGGAGTGTTGTCAGTTCAGTTTGACACTCGGGTATCACTTTAAACCTAGGTCTAGGGTATGGTAAAATTACCAAAATACCCCTACGACCTAAAAATGGTCTAGCAGCCTCCTAAAACTCTCTAGAAAGAGCCTCAGCGCCTTGGGGAGTCAGGGATCCAGTCTTACTTCCATTCCAGCCCAGAAATTTCAGCAATGCCCCTGGCCTGGGAAAATTACCAAAATACCTCTGGGTTGGTAAATTTACCAAAATGCCCTCGGGATCTGGAAAATCTTCCTCTACTTCAAAAAACGCCTACGGCTTCCCCCAAATCATCTTTATATTCCCAAATTCTAGGGTTTTGCTCAAACATGGCGTCAGTTAAAACCCTAACCTAGTCTTTGTTGTTGGTCGATGATAAATGAGTGGTCATGGAGAGTCTCTCGAGTGAGTTTGCCCTCCACATCAGAACCTCTATAGAAGACTTTGGGATTTCTTTGACAGTTAAACAAAGGTGTTCGGACGTTAGGCCGATGTAAATCAACACTGACTACGGTCAGTGGGGAGACGTCCAGCACTCGAACCCAAATCGTCTGATACTATGCGCACCTACGGAATAAATCTCTCTATGCAGAGGAATGTCTCTTTTCAAAAAGAACATTTATTTTTCCCACGTGAAAATATTCCGTGTCTCACAGTGTGCCAAACCCAGTTTCCTACTGCTTCACAGTTGGGCTTCTTTAGTTGTGAGACTGGCTATCCTACTCGGCTTCGGTCTTTTTCCTCTGTTACTTGGGACTTGTGTGGGAAACACAAGACGGTGTCTGAGACTGCTTCTGGTTGTTTCCTTACTCCTTCTGGCGCGCAGTTTGCTTCTGAAGGCTATGATAAATTGTGCCTTCTGGATAAAATTATGAGTGGCTCCACTCCGAGCTGGTATGGCAAATGGGCCGTCATCTCTTCTCATAGATTTCACTTGGGAGCCACAGAATGGCTCATGAGAATTCTTCATCACTACGGCAGACTTCTTGATCACATTGGTATTCGGCATGCCGTGACTTCTGCATTATATCTCTATCCCTGCTATAGTGGTCTTCTGCAAGCCTTGGCTGAACGATTTAATCGCCGGTTCAACACTTTTGGCACAGCTGAGGGCGAGACAACTTTCGACCTGTGGAGCTTCCATAGAATCTCTAGACTTCCAATTTTAGGCCGGCCTTATGAGGAAGTAACCCTGGATGATTTGCACATGCATTATTCCACAGACTCAGGGGAGTATGGGATTCCACTTAATTTCAGATTTTTGATGAAAGTATGGCGGGATTTGGCCCGTTTTGGGAAGAGAAAGGCTCCCTCTGCCTCTACAGGAGCTGTGAGGGTCTGCCTAAATGCTTGGGTCCAATACTTTTATAATAGACCGTTCTGTTTCTATGAAAGATTTGCTGAGGATGACAGTCTCTGAACCAATATCAACAACTTATTCTGCCTTCTCAAGAGAACAAAAGATATTTGTCGACGCCAGAAAATGTGGGGTGGAACCCCCGGGGATTGCCTGATCAAGTTTACCTTGCTGCTTATCTAGTTTATTGGTTTGCCACCTTTGTCATGCCATACGGTGAAGAGGGCCTAGTGCGGCCCGAGCTTATCTATCTTGCTTGCCTCCTCGCTGACGATCATAGATTGGCTATTGCCCCTGCCACCTTGGCAAACATTTACCATGGACTAGAGAACTTGACAGCACACAGTTCCCCCAGAGATAGAAGTGTATGCATGGCCACCCATTATTTGAGTGCATGGGTCAGATTGCTTTTACCAAGATTGTGTCAGAATGCTCCTGTTGATAATCCGACAGCTCCCTTAATCTTCCTATTTCAAAATCGTCCCGACTAGAGCCCACTTGAGCATTTGTTGAAGGCACGAAGACTATTATCATATGTAAATGGTGTGTCCCTCTGGGTGATGGACACTTGAGCCCACTTGAGCATTTTCGCGGATGATGGAGCCTTTCACATGCCTCTCCCATCGAGGCCACAGATCACTGGTGTGTCCCTCTGGGTGAGGCCTGGTGGTCATCTGAGCATCCTGTGGGTAGCCATAGTCTGATAGCAAGTGAGCCCACCATGAATATACTCTGCGAACTGCTGGGGCTTTAGCCTGCCCCGAGGAAGTCTCTGCCTGGCGCCTCAAAGGCTTGATCGCCCCTGCATATGGCCGCCAATCTACAGTAACGACCCCGTTCTTTGCCTCCCATGCTGCACGAAACTCCTTCACAGCCCTCACGAGCCGTGGAAAATGAGCATGAAGGAAAGAGTGCTCAATATAAAGTGGAGGAAGATCAATTCTTGCAAGGCGGGCTTCTTTTACTTTAACTTTTGAGGAGGCTATCTGAACACGTTGCTGTTCTTAAACCACCAGTGAGCATAATACATGTCGATCCGACAAACCCGTCTCCCCTCGGGGAGAGTACACCTCTGATCCGGCATGCCCCTGAAAAAATAATCCCACCAACTGCCAGCAACTAGGTGGGTATCATGGCTTCGACATAAACGTCCCTCTATGGCGAAATCAGCATTTGGGATGGGGAGAGGCATGTGATAGCATCTTCCTGTTTTGAGTATGCTACCCTTGTAGCAAATGCGAGCACACTTCAAGATCTTTGGGATGGGGTGGCAAAGGCCGGCAAGGTCATTGGTGTGCGACTGGAGGAGATGGTTTTATAGCCTATATTCTCACCTGCCCCAGACAATATGTGATTAATACTTCTCCATTTTTCAGCTATTCAGAATTTGTTCTGCCTTGAGTGGTTTTTAACCTTGCCGTGTTTGTTATGCTTTCTCTTTTTTTTCACAGCGAGCTTCATTGCTGAAAGAGTGCCCCGAATCGGGGAAAAAGAGCCTCTGCCTCGTCGAAAAGGCCGCGGCCTGCCGAGGACGCGGGCCCTAGCACTCGGGTGTCCCGTCCTCGCACTAGCAAGGGTGCTTCACAGGAGCAGCCAGGTAGCATATTTTATGCTGCTTTGCTTGTGTTCAGTAGATTAATTTCATCAAGTTCTTCTACTGATCCTGCTAGCTCTCAAGTTCTTCTCATGTGCAAGGAGAGGGGCATCCCCTTATTGTGGATGAAACCACTTCGTCGGGAGTGATGGAGACCGCAGAAGAAGGTGAGCTGTAGGATGATGATTACAACCCCGTGACAGGCGCTTTGCCGCCCTTCTCTAACGGGGAGCCTACTAGTCATGCTTTCCTTGGTAAGCTTACCCTTTATGGACATAATTATGAACATTTTTTCCTTGGACTGACTCGTGATTTTATAACTTTCTCTTCTTCAGGAGAGACTGGTGGAGGGAATGGTGTAGTCACAGCCCTCGCGGAGGAAATGGGATTAAATGTCGACCCAGCTTCCTTGAGTGAGTTTCCCGGGAGCTCTACCCATAAGATATGGCTCCTTTAAGCTGAGAAGTTATTTTGACATTTCTTACTTTCAGGCCTGCTGAGCGGAGACTTTGGAGTTTCTGTAAAGGAATTCACCGCGCTCCTGAGTTTAGGCCTAAATGAAGAACTCCCAGAATTTTCGTCCACTCTTCCCACTAATAGAGACAGTAGCCCGGTATTCGGAAGCCCTTTTAGCCGAGTTGTACGCAGAGAAAGAGGCGGAACCAAGCTCTCGCGTGGAAACTGACAGGGGCCCGGCTGCCCATCCTAGCTTGGGAGCTGTTCAGGGTACCCGCGCTACCGGTAAAGATGCTTACCTCATTTCTTTTATTTGCTGTCCTATCTAGTGTGGGCTCGGTTACTAACGTTCCCGTCTTGCTTTGTAGCTGATTCCCCAGCAGTGGGGCTGCCTAGTGCTTTGAGAGAGGCCAGCAGGGATGATTTAGCGCTGGAGGAGCCTGTTGATATATGCCATGGGACTTCTGGGTCCACCCCTGTGGTGGGAGACGCCGATGATGAGCCCCCTAATGTAGCAGAAATCCCATCTTCCGCTGGTGGGGTAGAACCTGGTGAGCATCCACACTTCATTATTTTTTTTAGAGGACGTGGGTAGGTCCATAAATAATTTAACTTCATGTTCTCTTCTCTCATTATGATCTAGGTACTGGAGGTAGCGGGCCACTCTTGGCAGGGAGAGAGAGTACACCTCACGCGGAGGCTTCTCCTCTTCCGTCTGATTTGGTGACTTCGGTCATCAAAGGAGCTAAGGATCTTGATTTGGAAGGTATTAAGCCTTTCATTCACTTGTCATTCATTCTCAACACTCTGTTCTATACTGTAGTTGAATGATTATTACTGTCTCTTCTTCTTAGGGAATGCCACAACACCCCTACTTGCTAGTGACCAGGACGCATGAGAGGAAAGGTACCCCTGCTTTAGCACAGAGCCTGCCGCTCAGGACCCAGCGGGAGTTGAGAGCCCTTTATCAGGTAATTGGCCCTTCCTTGAAACCATCGATGTTGATCACACCTATATATATATCTTTAATGAATATTGTACTTTGCACTTTGTCAGGGGAACAAAACTTCTCGATGATCAGTCTGTACCTCCTTCACCTGCTCATCCTGGTGCCATAGAGGAAGGCATGTCTAGGCCTCACCCTAGGGGCGAAGCTTTGAGAGAGGTGACCTCCTCAGGTAAGGTAGTAATGACTTTATTGGTGAAGATGGCAGGATATATTTAGTCATAATGACCATGTTGGAAATTCCCTCTCTCTTTGCAGGCTTGCCAGTGGGTGTTTACTCGGGTAGGGTTGCAGGCGGGCAGCAATCTGCATTCGATGTTGACTTTCCAGCACATGGGATAGCTTGGCCTGACGACCCTCAGCCTGTGCCTTTTGTGGGGGATGAATTGATGGTTGACACGCTCATCAGCGGCGCCCGAGCCTTGTTCCAAAGGGGGAGCCTCCCTCCCGTGGAGACTGTGCGTGATACTCTTCGGACTGGCACACGGGGTTACTACGCATTGGGGCTGCCCAAAGAGCCCTATATGTCGGCAGTGGAAAACATTTGGGAGGAATTCTGGCATCTACATACAGCTTCGACATGGGAGAATTGCAAGTTGAAGATCCGAGAACTGGAAGCAGAAGCCCATACTTTATCCAGCAAGATGGAGGAGCTACATTCCAGGGTCGAGAAAGTTCGAGACCGTCGGGACTCCTTTGAGGCAGGCATAGCTGAAAACAAGAACCAAGCTGTTGGCACCATTTTCTACATACCTATATGTAGGTTGAACTATTGCTTCGGCTCACCATGGGGGAAAGGGGTGAGACCACCCACCACCCATCTCAGCTCTAGGAGCAGCAGTCAGACCCAGGGTGAGCAGCAGCGGGACAACAGACCTCCCAGAGGAGTCAGCAACACCTCCCAGCAGAGTCAAGGCCGGGGTCAACAGCAGCAGGAGGCTCCAGTGGGGTCAACAGCACCAATGGAGTGAAATAGCAGCCCAGACAGCAGCGGGGTGAAATACCCAGCAAAGGGTTGCCTTCGGGGTGAATAAGCCAATGGGGTATGGTCACCCCACTTCTCTCCCCCCTGGGGGGTTCCGGTCACCTCCCGGGCCAATGGTGAGCATAAGAGGATTGTCACCTCCCTGTTTACATGATTGGGTTTATCCTTGATCCAGGTTGACAGAAAATGGGAGAAAAGCCACGGAGAGGAACCAAAAGGGGTGCCACGGGTCTGTTTGACCTCTCTGGCTTGCGCGGTTGACCCCGGGGGTCGCTGCGGGGTCAGTTCACCCCGCTGGGATCCTAGCGGGGTCAAACTGACCCCCGCGGGGCCAGTTCACCCCGCTGGCACCTAGCGGGGTCGAACTGACCCCGACGGGGTCAATCCACCCTGCTGGCATCCCAACGGGGTCGAACTGACCCCCGCGGGGTCAATCCACCTCACTGGTAGCCAGCGGGGTCATTTGACCCCTCCGGGTCCCCCATGTTCCAAAACAAAAAAAAGAAGGAAAAAAGGAGGGAGAGGGGTCAAAATCATTTTTGCTACCTCACCTTGACAGAAAAAGGGATTTTTACGCCCCACCTTGACAGAACCGGGGTAATTTTCCACATTTGACTCCTCTAGTAGCTAGAGGAGTCATTTGACCCCATGGTAGCCCCCGTGCTCCGAAACAAAAAAAGGAAGAAAAATAATCAGAGGGGTCAAAAATCATTTTTGCCACCCCACCTTGACAGAAATAGGGGTTTTTACATCCCACCTTGACAGAACTGGAGCATTTCCCCACGTTTATGTCAACCTGGGTCCTCCTGCCTTCTATAAATAGACCCCCAAGGGTTCGAGTGGAGATACAAAGACATACGGAGCACCAAGCAGTCAGCACAAGGAGTTTGTTTTGTTTGTCTTGACCCGCGAGGGGTAAGTCCCCGGGTCTTGTATTTATGCCCCTACGGAGTATGTTTGTAATTATGCCCCTTAGTGGGCCATATCTGTAAGTTTCTACGCCCCGGGGCGACTAATTAAATAGTTCCGCCCATTTAATGGAGGAATTACGAAAATGTCCCTCTCGGTTTGCGAGAAACAAAAAGTCCTGTCGTTTGCAGTTCTACCCTGCAATCTTTTGTAATTGGGATTGTCCCTACCTCCCGTGTTAGTGCGGATCCTTGTACAGTCGACAATTTGCTGACAACCCTTGTACCCGATCGGGTCTTAAATGAATCATGTGTACTCCACAAATATTTTATGTGCACCCATCGGGAAAAATTACAAGAAAACCCCTCGGCTTGTGGAAATTGTGTATATGCCCCTCCTTTGGCGAGCTTAACACAAATGAGTCTTCTATGAAGTCCTTTACTTCTCTTTTGGCCCAAGAACGTTCTCAGCCTTGTCCGACACTCGGCAGGGTTGGCAGTATTGGCCGAAACGTATCGGTTTCGGCCGGTACCGGTCCGAAACCGGACCAAATCACTGTAGCAGGTCCGAAACATAAAAAAAAAAACTTTTAATGGTTTCGGACGAAACCATTAAGGGTTTCGGCCGAAACTGACCTATTTCGGTCCGAAACCAGACATATTCACTATTTTTTTAGTTTTTTTAATGGTTTCAACCGGTTTCGGCCGAAACCGAAACCGTTACCGAAACCGGTACGTATCGGTTTCGGTACCGGCCGAAATCGGTACCGAAATCGATACTGCTTTCCCTGACACTCGGGGTGCCACCTTAACTCAGGTCCATGCAGGGCTTGGTAAAATTACCGAAATGCCCTTATGACCTGGAAATGGCCTAAGAGCCCCCGTGACCCTCCAGAAAGAGCCTCAGCGCCTTGGGAAGTCAAGAACCCGGTCCTACTTCCATTCCAGCCCAGAAATTTCAGAAATACACCTGGCCTGGGAAAATTATCAAAATACCCCTGGGTTGGTAAAATTATCAAAATACTCTCGGGGGGTCCAGAAAACCTCCCTCTATTTCAAAAATGCCTACGGCTTCCGCGTATTTGCGTTCATACTTCTAAATCTTAGGGTTTTGCTCAGACTTAGCCCTAACCCTATTAACATGTTGGTGGTAGATGAGTGGTCATGGAGAGTCTCTTGAGTGAGCCTGCCCTCCACATCTGAACCTAAGGAGAGAACTTTGGGATTTATTTGACCGTCAAACAAAGGTGTTCGGACGTTAGGCCGATGTAAATCAACACTGACTACGGTCAGTGGGGAGAGGTCCAGCACTCGAACCCAAATCGTCTGATATTATGCGCACCCACGGAATAAACCCTCTATACATAGGTGGGATGTTTCTTTTCAATAAGAACATTCTATTGTTTGTTTTTCCTACGTGAAAAAATTCCGTGTTCCATAGACTGGCACGCCCGGTGGGACTTTTCCCGCCTTTCTTCTTTCTGTCAAAGTCAGTCCCCAAAAACCTTCTTCAAGGTTCTGACTGCCTCTCTTCCTCTTACAGGACGGGAAGAGGAGGGCACATCTCTCTACTCATCTGAGAGTTTTTCGTGCATTCACACTTCTCCAGTCGTGCTACGCACCACCACCACCAACAGCAACAACAGCTATGGCCGCCGTCACCTACGGCCCCCAGATCATCGCCAACCACGCCAAGTTCGGATACTTGGCGACGCCGCTCGTCTTTGGCGACTTCTCTGCAGTCGTCGGCTCCCCATTTTTCCTGGGCGTCGTACCTGTGGCTGAAGTCAGTTCAGCCGCGCCTGCAGTAGCTACCGTCGGGGGCGTCAGGCCCTCGGCCCCATCAACTGGTAGGGTTCACTCGGCCAAGAAGACAACTACTGAGGGTGTCAGACCCTCCGCTCTATCAACCGGTCGGGTTAGCCCGGTCAACATGACCACCATTGGGGCTGTCAGACCCCCAGCTTCAGCAATCGGTCGGGTTCGCCTGGCCCTCTCTTCACGGATTACGGGTGTCAGGCCCTTCGTCCAGACAATCAACCGAGCTTGCTCGACTGCCATGTCAATGGCCGAAGGTGTCAGGCCTTCTGCCCCAACTATTGGCCGAGTTTTCTCGGTCAATCAAGTCACTACTGGTGTCGCTCCTGCTCAACAGGGGCAACGCTGTCGCCGTAATGGCACCAACTCTACTGCGGCCACCCTCAGAGGTACTGCCCCTGCTCAACGGGGGCAGCGTTGCCGCCACAACGACGTCGCGCCTACGGCGGATGTCACCAAGGCTGCCCCTGCTCAACGGGGGCAACGT
Source organism: Amorphophallus konjac (assembly GCA_022559845.1). Lineage (NCBI taxonomy): Eukaryota > Viridiplantae > Streptophyta > Magnoliopsida > Alismatales > Araceae > Amorphophallus > Amorphophallus konjac. Next base: position 148,803,430 of record CM040123.1, read on the forward strand.
CGTAGCCGCAGAGGCGCAGGGCCTACAGCGGCCGCATCCCGCTCCGGCAAGACCGTGCTTGTCGGAGATTTTCGCATTCGGCTCGATGGGGGCGAGCCGATTCTGCCTAGGGACCGACACGTTCCGACTGTTTCTACCTCCAACCGCTTCGAGCACCTCCGGCAAGTTCGGAAAGACGGAGCGAAAAAGAAGAAGTCTGCCGCATCGGCGGTAAACCAGGGCCCAGTGCAACGGCCCAAGCCACCGGCTCCCCGACCGCAGTCAGGGGGAAACCCAATTTAGGAGCGTTAGCTCCGCTTGAAGAAAATATGGGTCACCAAGGAGGAGGCCCGAATCATAAGGCGCGCGAAGGCGAAGGAGCCCTTCCGCACGTCGGATCTGCAACATATGCGGAGTCCGACAAGCACTGAGGCCTCGACCTCTCCAAGGTCTACAAATCAGCCCCTACGAGGGTAAAAGCGTCGAGGAGCCGGCAAGAAGGTGCGGCCGACCTTCCCGTGGGACAACTCCACGCATACGGAGGAGGATCGCTCCCCTCAAGCTTCTACATCCCGAGTTTCTGTCTTTGACAACCATCCAGGAAGAAGCGGGTGGTTCAGGTGACCAATGACACGGTCAAAGTGTTCACCTGTTATACCACTTCCGCGGACAAGCAGCCGGAGGATATTTCGGGCGACCCAAACCAGCCTCTTTAATACTCGAGGAGGTCAAGGTCCGGGTCCCGTGGCCTGGCACAAACACAACAGGCGCCGGCTGCTGGTACATCTCAGCCCGAGCTGGTGCGGCAAGAAGAGTGCCAGGAAGACGTCCATAGTGTCGACGGGGACAGCCACCCCCGGCATGGGGAAGAACTGGGGGAAGAGACACTCACTCCCGCGTTGGAAGAGCTCCGACGCGAGAACCAAGAACTCAAGAATCTCTTACAGGCGCTATTGAGTGAAAAGGAGGTTCCTGTCCCACCTCAGGCGGCACCCACTGGAGTGGAACATCAGCCTACCCCCATTCCGGTCGCGGCCAATGCCTCCGTCACCGCTGCAAAATTGCCATTGGCAGTGGACTTCGAAGCCCCGCAGCATGAAGTCAATGCGCGGTCGTCTGTTACTCCTGTTGCAGAGAGCCTCATGGCGTAGAAGCAGATGATCGAGCGCATTGTGGAGGCGAAGTTTGCCCAACATGGTGAGGGTGTGGCTACCGTTGATTTGTACAGCGTGCCCTACCCTCTCCACCATCAATTCAAGAAGCTTCCGTTTGACTGTCCAAAGGCCCCGAAGCTTCAGAAGTTCAACGGGCATGGCTCGCCACATGAACATCTGGCCTACTATATGACGACCATGGGTGAATTAGTACTGGAGGAGGCATATTTGCTGCGGTACTTTGCCACGTCATTGACCGGCACCGCCTTCCAGTGGTACTCTAGGCTAAAGCCCAATTCTGTTGCTGATTAGGCGGATATGCAGAAGAAGTTCGTCGACCGTTTCCAGATGGTCGAACGCAAAATCTCCCTGGCGGAGCTATGTTCCCTCCAGCAGAAGAAAGGTGAAACAGTGTTGGAGTTAATCAAGCGATGGAGGGACGTCAGCATGCGCTGCGATAATCCTCCGACGCCCGAAGACGCGATCACCATCTGCCGTAGGGGCCTGTCGGCAGAAGTCAGTGAAAAGCTTCTGGGCTCAAACATCAGAAGCTTCGACCAGCTGAATACGGTGGTAGCGGAAATTGAGATGTTCTTCGCTGATCACCGTGCACAAGCCTCTGCAAAAGGCAAATCCTCCAAAGATCGTCTGACTAGCGGCAAGGAGGTAAATGCTGTAGACTTCTCCCCGACAAATGGAGAAAAGGGGGAAGGAAAATCCAAAGGCAACGGCAAAAAGTTTGACGCCAAGGCGAGTGCATCTCGGTTGGCGGAGAACTTGAAGACGCCTTATTCCTTCAGGAAAGAGCATACTAAAATGCTCTTTGATCTCTGCATGAAAGAGAAGCTCATTACCCTGTCGGATCCGCGGAAGCCCTCAGAGGTGGACAAGACTGATGATCCTACCTATTGTGTGTATCACCGAAGGTTGGGTCACGCCATTGGGGACTGCTATGTCTTCAAGAACATAGCGGAAGAGCTCATTCAAAAGGGCTTAGTAAATATGTTGGGCCATGCAGTTGACCCACCGCAGCCTCATGCCTGGAGTCGATCGAACCGATCGGCTAATGTGGTCTACTTAGTGGCAATGGCTTCGAGCTCCAGCGCCTCCGAGGCCAGGCCTTCAAATCAGCAGTCCAACACCGGCCCTAGAGCCCCCCCTCCCTCACTCCCTGAGTGTTTGGCATTGCGGAAGACTATTCGGAAAATCCGGTGGGAAATTCGGCAATTGCAACTGGAACAGAGACGTCTGCTGCAGTTCCTGGAGAGCATTGATCAACAGCTGGCCACTTTCCCCTTTGGCCCATTTACCAGAGGGTTGGCTCCAACTCATATACGGGAGGCAGGTATATCACCTACTAGTCGGGCTCCGCTCAAGGGTTGGCTCCCTGAGGAATCCTCAGATTCGTCTGAAGGCGAGGAAGACTCATCTGAAGGCGAGGAGGCGTCACCTGAAGGCGAGCAACCAGAAAAGCTATACTCCTTCCCTTGCGAGAAGACTCCCAACATCTTCTTCGCATGCCAGCGGGCTGGACTGATTAGCCCGCCACCCATGGAGCAGACACCAGGTGCTGCGTTTCATCAGGGCTATTGCCCCTACCATGAGGTGATAGGCCATATCATCCATAACTGTGAACTGTTCAAGGACCTCGCTGAGGACTTAATCAGGCGGGGAAAGGTTAATATGGGTGAATTCCTGGTCAATCCACCGCAACCGCACGCTCGGGAGAGTCTTCACTTCTTCGTCAATGTCATACATGCTTTAGCAGCTTTCCAGCTCCCGGAGTCACAGGAGGTGGGAGTTAGTTCCCAGGAAGTCAGTTCCCAGCCATCGAAATCCACACTGTGGTACCCAGGGTGGCGGCCCTCTCATCAGTGTTCTTTCCCTAAGGAGAACACTGAGAAGATCTTTGACAAGCTCCTAGAAGATGGTCGGGTGATGACGCATGATCCGCCGTCTTACTACAATGAGACGGCCAAGAGTCATCCCCGCTATTGCAAATATCATGCCAGGGTGTCTCATCCCACCCGGGAATGTCCGGAGGTCCAAGATTGCATTGAGGTCCTCGTCCAAAGAGGGGAGATCGATGCGCAGGGGAACTCTATGACGAGGCGGCGTCTTAAAGAGGCCGCTAAGAAGATTCTCCAGCAAGTTCAACAGGAGCAGGCTAAGCTGCGTGGGACCAAACCCACCTCTCAACAAGTCCAACCGGGCGAGTCTACAGGTAGCAGCAATCCTCAGCCGTATCCCAAAGGCAAGGCTAGGTGCGAGGGGCCTAAGGCCCGGAGCCCAGAAAGCCAAGCCAAAGGGGAGGGTTCCAAACCTCTGTCTAGGCCGGGTCAACCCAGCATCGTCATAAGGGGAAACCCTCCACCAGATAATAAAGATAAGGCGAAGGTGAGGGAGCCTCCGGCCAAAGCCCCTGTCAAGCCAGCAAGGCCGCCAATTGCAGAAAGGTCTCAACATCTTGAGCTTGCGAAGGCGCCCGTCAAAGTAAAATCGGTGGAGTTGCAATGCCCCCAAGGGCCCCACTGTGGATTGGCAGAGTTCCAGGAGTTGCCTTCGGAAATAATTGCTCAGGCAATCAATGCCACCTTCCAGGTTCAGCCGGAGGAGGCCAACTGGACTAAGGTCACTCCCAGAAAAAGCCGTGGCACTAAAGCTCCTAAGGAGCCAGCCCGGAGCAAAAAGCAAAATTCTGGGGGCAAACAAGTCCTGATAGGGTGCTATGCCCGGATACAGAGGGGGGTGAATGTATCCTCTTCAGAAATAATGCCCAAATTAAAACACAGATGCTAGACGCAATCACAGAATAAAACTAATTCAATTAAACTCATGAGCAAACACATGGAGCGCGCCTAAGCAGTCATCTAGCGGAAGCAAACACACAGACAAACCACTGCTCAAGAGATTTTTAGGTGGTTCGGTCACCAAGACCTACGTCCACCCCTCACTCCCAACCGGAGTGAGGCTTCCACTAGCACAAGCTAGAAAGCAGACTCAGTCTGCAAACAAGTTGCTGCCACACAGCTTGACCAGGGGAACAACCTCCCCTTTTCCTCCCAACCGGAGGGACACCCCAAGTGACTCCCTGCCGCTTGGAAACCAGAGACACACAGTCTCTCTTCCTCCAGACCAGGAGGGACCCCTGGACTTGCAACCCACAAGCCCAGAACCGGAGATCAGATCTCCCTTCTCCTGAGTCTACAGGAGGAACCCGACCTCACTACTGAGAATCGGAAGAACAATATTAACCTGAGTAACAAAAGGAAAAATAAGAAAACATAAAAAGCACAGCGACAAAAGCTGGAAATGAAACACAAGAAATATAGCTCTCAATGAGCATAGTCGTTCTGGATTTGATCCACGAACAGACTGAACAGATCTTCAATAGAACTCTCTCCTCTCTTCCTTTCTTCCTCTTCTTTCTTCTTCTCAGCTCATGCAATCTTTCTCTTCTCTGCTCTCCTTTTCACTCTCACTGTCTTTCTCTTTTCTTTCAATCCTCACGAGCTCTCTCTTTCTCTTTTTCTTCTGCTGCTCTCACTCTCTATCTTCACTCTTCTTCTTCTTCTTTCTTCTTCTTCTGCTTCTCTGCTTCTTTTCTCACAGTCTTGATCAGCCCTCTTATATTCTCATTATTTCTTTTCAGTGGACGAAGGCTTCTATTTATATCTGCTTCAGCAGGTGCTAGGGCGTGTGTCCTTCAGGTTCTCGCCCAGAGAGCACCTCGGATCACGTGCCAGGGATCATCCTCGGTTCACGCGCCCAGTCATTAACCTGAGTCATCTGCAGACAGAGACAAAACAAAATGAAACGAATTAGTTAGTTCAGGCTTTTAACAACGAGTGTATATACTTTAGAAGCAGTAAATGAGTAAGTGTGTACACTGAGAGAGTGTATAGACTTGTAGGTCTTCATGCGACCTCAGTGTATATACTTGCTGAAGAATGCATTATCATAACAAGGGGAATGTGTGGACTTCTGTGAAATGTATGAAGCCATCGAGTGTATAGACTTAGGGACATCAATTAGGCAAGTGTGTACAACGTGAGAGAGTGTATATACTTGCTGTGAAGAACAGCAATGTGTAGACTTGTGAAGCATAACTGTATGCAGTGAATAGACTTCAATGAATGCAATGTATTGACTATGAAGATATGTGTGTGAAGCTCAACAATGTATAGACTATGCAACGGCATCAAAGCAACATATCGATGTACAGACTTTGGCTTGATCAATGCACACTGCACAAATGGATGTACAGACTTGAAGTGGCATGTAGCAGACGATGAACAGCCAAGCATGTATAGACTTACCAATGCGAGCACAGGCTGTACACACTTTGATTGCGTGCAAGAGAACGCAGTGTACAGACTTTGCTGTGAAGAACAATGCATGAATGCAGTGTATAGACTTGCTGTTAACATGCATGAGAACCCAATGTACAGACATGCTGTCCCTGCAGCTGACGACTCCAGTGTATAGACTTGCTGAGGGAAGGGCTGTACAGACTTTAAGCAGAGCAAGGCAGTCGAGTGTATAGTCTTGCAAACAAGGGACTGTACAGACTTGATTAATGAGTGCATGTGAAAGGCAGTGTACAGACTTGAGATGAACGAAGCATGTACGAGCCTATCCAATGTATAGACTTGAAACATTTGAACACATGGACAATGTATACACTTGGCCTTTGAGGAATGATGTAGAGACTCTGAACGATAAGGCAGGCTGTACAGACTTTGAGAATATTGAAGCAATGTATAGACTTGGTAAACCTGAACCAATGTACAGACTTGGGACGCCTGTGGACCAGTGTACAGACTTGGAATCAATGAAGGCGTTGGCTGTACAGACTTGCTTGAGCGATGTATACACTTTGCCAGTGTGTAGACTTAGGGTGTAGCTAAAGCAGCGAACGTAGGAAAAGGTTGGAATGTATAGACTTACGTTCGATCAACAATGTATAGACTTCAACTAGGGAAGCTACAGTGCTATGTCTAGACTTAATGAAGCAGGCCTTGTATAGACATTGGAACGCTTGAAGCGATGTACAGACTTGGGGTTCCACTGTGGATGTATAGACTCTGAAGAAATGAGGCGATGTGCAGACTTGGGGTTCAACTGAGGATGTATAGACTTCAGTTGAGCAAGCTACAGTGCCGTTGTATGGACTTGATCTTCAAGGAATGGCTGTACAGACTTTGAAGGTTTTGGCGGAGGATGTACAGACTTGGAATATGAAAACCAATGTATGGACTTCAGGTGAAGACCAATGTACAGACTTTGAATATGAAGATCAATGTATGGACTTGGAAAACAAAGGGGGCGTCGACCCACAACTGTCCAGACTATGCATGAGACGGTGAGCCATGTGTAGACTTTGAAGCTTAACAAAGACAGAGGATGTACAGACTTCATGAAATGCATGCTATTCAATGTACACACTTTGAATTCATGCAAGCTGATGTATAGACTTCAGTTGAAGAACGATGCATGCTATGCAATGTGTGGACTTGACATGCCTACTGAAGGCGATGTACATACTTGCTGCGTGATGCTGATGTGCAGACTTATGTAAGTGAATGCAGTGTAGAGACTACACTTATCTGGGGAGTCGACCCATCTAGAAAGGGGGGTCGACCCACACTAAGCTGACTGTGATGATGCAAGGAAGCCTGAGCAGAATTCCACAAGCAGAGTGAAGCAACTGATGAATGTGTATATGAATGCTTCATGCAGCAGATAACATGGCTGAACATCAAATGCAATGCTTTATGATCTGATAAACTAACTGAACAGCAATGCAATGCTTTGATAAACAGACTGAACATCAGAATGACTGAACATACGAAGATGACTCACACATCAGGATAACTCACAGTGATTAACTCACAACAAAAACCAATCATCAAATGATTAAATCACATCAAAGCCAATCATCAAAACCCTAGGGGCACAACAAGTCCCACCTCCAAAGCAAACTCCTCTCTCTTCTTAAGAGGCGGCACGCCAAAAGAAGCAAGAGAAGAACCGTAGAAAGAATTTGAAGAGGAGGTTGAAGAAGCAAGTTGAGCAAGCAGCTGCTATGGAGGTCCCTAAGGAGCCAACTCCTCTGCAAAGACTACAAAAGCTCATGAGTTGGAGGAGTACATTCCCTCTCGTCCGACAAGGGTTGTCACTCTAGACAAATACATTCCCTGGGACAAGTTTGGGCGTAAAGCCCGGCTTCTGCAGTGGCTCTGAGATATGGCTCACTGTCTCGAAGAAGGTGAGGAGTTCCCAATCCCGGAAGAGCTCTCCTTATTCTACAAAGATGAGGAGCTCATTGTCGAAATGCTCGAGGAAATGCTGCAAGAGCTCTCCTGCAACATGGTGGCGATCCCGCCGCTTAACAACATTTACTGTCCTGCGGCTGATGACACCGGGGGCAAGGCTCCTATGGCAACATATCAACGTCGCTCGGCAAGAAATGGTTGGGGACGTGGCCGAGGACGTGGACTGGAAGCTCCCCTAACTCTTGACCGGGTGATAATGTTCAGAGGGGAGAAGCAGGGCCCTATCTCGGAAGCCCAAGTTCGGGGAATCCCTTTCATCCTCAGCCCCTCAGAGGGTTCAGGCCCCGTCTCAGCGGCGAAATCAGGTGGCGTCCCTTTTATAATCGCCTCTTCTGATGAAGAAGAGGAGTTAGCTAAGTCGCCAGTGCGCGAGGAGGCGTCAGACCAGGCTGGCCCCTCCAACAGGGTCGAGCCCGCAAGCCCAGCATGTCCTTCTAATGAAGACCAGCATGATGAGCCTTTGCCACCCCCGGAGGAGTCTTTGGCTCCGCTATTCCAAGAAAATGCGGAGGGTCAGAATGAGGAGCGCCCTTCTAAACGGGAGAAGCCTCGCCAGGCACCGAAGACTCTAGCGGAGATCATCCCGCCATTTGACAAGACCCGTGCTCGGGTGGACCGCAAAATCATTCATCACATGAAGCGGTTTCGAACAAATGTTACTATTTGGGAAGCCATCGCCTGGAGCAAGGATCTCAGGGAGGCTCTTGTCAAGATACTCCAAGACCCAGAGGCCTATGAAGCCCATGTTGTAGAGCTGCAAGCCCAGGCATATGAGGCACTCACAACCAACATCTCCTTCACGGACAAAGACATGTTGCTGTCCTCTCCGTGCCACAATCGCCCCTTATATATGCGGGGGACGATTAATGGGCATGATGTCAATCGCATCTTGGTTGACGCTGGAGCGCCCATTAACATCATGCCTCTGAAGACTTTCCAGTCTTTATACTTGGCACCTTACTTACAGAAGGTGACCGCCGTCAAGATCTCGGGATTCTACCAGAATTCCGAGGAGGCGCTTGGTCGGGTTGAAGTCAAGCTAGCTTTGGGTGATTTTGTCACCCAGGCGACCTTTTATATCATCAACGTCGACACATCTTACAAGGTGCTGCTTGGGAGGCCTTGGCTCCATGAAAATTGGGTCGTCCCATCAACTCTCCACCAATGCATTAAATATGCCAAGGGAGGGGAGCAACATACTGTCTACGCGGATCAGGCTCCATTCCACCCCAATGAGTGCCACTTGGCCGATGCTTCCCTATATTTTGGGGAGCCCACTCTGACAATCCCCGAGCCTTTAAAAGGCAAAGGGAAGCAAAAAGTGGACCATGAAGTCGAGGAAGGGCAGTTGTTCACTGTCAACCAAGACATGCTAAAATTGCACAGGCTAAGCCTCCAGGCCGCCTCCAAGCCGACTCAGCCGGAGAGGCGAAGTGTCGACTTTGAAGCCAACCTCATCAGCCGGGTCATTGACGGGAGTATCTCCTTACCGCCCAAGTGCCTTCAACTCTCGTCCCAACGGGAAGAGTATGAGGTGGAGCAGTTGAAGACCTTCACAGTCTCCTATCAACGAAGAAGAAGACGTAACAAGGGCAAGGGGGACAAGCCGATCATCTTTTACAAAGGTGACTTAGTCCCATCGGGCCCTCCTGAATGATTTCGGCTGGGATACTCCCGCCGATGTGGTGCCAGAGCCGGTCCAGGATATGGACGACATGCCAAAGCGCGTTAGGAAAATGTGCAAAAAGCAGCACATCCCGCAAGCTCAAGACCCCGCACGAGCGTCCCATCGGGCCCTCCTGAATGATTTCGGCTGGGATACTCCCGCCGATGTGGTGCCAGAGCCGGTCCAGGATATGGACGACATGCCAAAGCGCGTTAGGAAAATGTGCAAAAAGCAGCACATCCCGCAAGCTCAAGACCCCGCACGAGCGTCATATTTCCATCAACTGTGGAACCCTTCGCACGTCCGCGGGCAACCTCCCTTCTCCCGCAAAGACACGCGGGGACTCGGCTACGACCAGGAAAGGGACTTTGAGGTCCATTATGCAGTCAATGTCATAGGACTGCTACCTCCTTACGGGCAAGCTGAAGTTGAGCCCAAGATTTACGACTCTGTAAGGGAGTCCGGTGAGACGTCAACCACACCATCACCTTCATCGGAAGTCAACAACGATCACCCTTTAGAGGGAAGCACAGCTCAGCCTGCTAACCATCAACAAGACGAAGCAAGCCCTTCGGCTTCAAGCCACGAGCAAGAGTGCTTCGAAGAATTTGAAGTCTACCAGACAAACACTGATGATGAGGGAGACTTCGTCGACCTCCAACCAGCTCCACCGGAGCTTGAAGACGGTGGTCAAGCAACTGTGGACGAGTTGATTGAGATCAATTACGGAAGCAAAGATGACCGTCGTCCCACCTTCATAAGTGCTCTCCTCAGCGAGAAAGAAAGGCAGTCGTATCGACTGCTCCTAGAAGAGTTCAGGGATTGTTTCGTCTGGACTTACAAAGAAATGCCCGGGCTCGATCCTTCTGTGGCTGAACACGAGCTGGCAATACTTTCAACAGTCAAGCTAGTCAAGCAAGTTCAAAGTCGTATGCGCCACGAGCTGGAGTTGAAGGTCAACGCTGAGGTTGACAAAATGCTCAACGTGGACTTCATAGAGCCTTGCATGTACCCTGTGTGGCTCGCTAACATCGTCCCTGTCAAGAAGAAGAACGGCCAAGTCCGAGTCTGCATCGATTTCAGGGATTTGAACAAAGCATGCCCAAAGGACGACTTCCCTGTCCCAATCACTGAGATAATGGTTAATATGACCACTGGTCACGATGCTTTGTCTTTCATGGACGGGTCGTCGGGCTATAATCAAATCCGCATGGCCACCAAAGACAAAGACCATACGGCTTTCCGATCTCCTAAGGGGATCTTCAACTATAGAAGGATGCCGTTTGGCTTGAAGAATGCCGGTGCAACCTACCAAAGGGCCATGACCAAGATCTTCGACGAGATGTTGCATGACCTTGTCGAATGCTACGTCGATGACCTGGTCGTTAAGACGAAGAAGTGAGAGGATCATCTGCCTGACTTGCGTCGCGTCTTTGAAAGGCACCGACAATACCAGCTCAAGATGAACCCAATGAAGTGTGCTTTCGGCGTCTTCAGCGGCAAGTTCCTCGGCTTCATTGTCAGGTATCGAGGCATAGAAATCAACCCTGACAAAATCAAGGCTATAAGAGGACTGCCTCCGCCCAAGAACTTGACAGAGCTCAGATCTCTTCAAGGAAGACTCGCCTATATTAGGCGATTTATTTCTAACCTCTCGGGGAGATGCATGCCTTTCGGCAAATTGATGAAGAAAGGAGCACCCTTCATATGGGACGAAGACTGTCAGAAGGCTTTCGAGCGAATCAAGGAGTATCTATTGACTCCTCCAGTCTTAGGGGCACCCGTCAGAGGGAAGCCCCTTATTCTATACATTGCTGCCATGGACGCCTCTTTGGGGCCTCTTCTAGCCCAGATCAATGACGAGGGCAAGGAGCAGCCGTTGTACTACCTCAGCCGAAAGTTGATCGGGCCTGAGCACCGGTATACACCTATGGAAAAGGTGTGCCTGGCTCTGGTGTTCGCCGTCAAGAAGCTTAGGCACTACCTCCTAGCTCATCGGGTGGAACTCATCTCAAAGTGTGATCCGCTCAAATTTCTGCTCAGCCAGCCCGTCCTCTCTGGTAGGCTCGGCAAATGGGCACTTATCCTCATGGAGTTCGATATCACCTTCGTCCCACGCAAGGCGATCAAGGGATAAGGAATGGCGGAGTTCTTAGCTGCGCACCCTGTGCCAGAAGATTTGCCGCTCAACTTCGAGCTGCCCGATGAAGAGGTGCTGGTACCTTCTCAAGAAACTGGGGAGCATTATGAAAAAGTCCAACCACAGATGGAGCCAGGCGTCCTTACCCTCGACCTCCCATATTGGGAGTTGTATTTTGATGGGGCTTCCCGAACAATCAAAAGGGTTGGCGATCTTACAGATTTCGTCTCGGGTGCGGGGGTAGTCTTTGTATCTCCACAAGGCGGCATCCTTCGTAACTCTTGCGCTCTCATGAAGTCCCTGACTAATAATGAGGCAGAGTATGAAGCACTAATCATTGTGCTCCAACTGGCACTAGAGATGGACATCAAGTGCATCAAAGTCTATGGGGATTCTCAGCTCGTCATCCGACAAGTGTTGGGCGTCTATGACTTCCGGAAAAAGGAACTAGTCCCCTATCATGCAGCCGTCATGAGGCTCAAAGAAAAATTCTTCCTATTCGAAATAGGCCATGTCCCAAGAGGCAGCAACTCCCAGGCTGACGCTTTGGCAAAATTGACAGCAGCCCTAAAACTCCCGCCTGAGGGAGAGTTGAATATCACTGTCAGACACCGAAGGCTCATGCCAAGTGTGCTCGACGAAGAATCTGGCCTCACTGTCTACGAGGTCGACAACATTCAAGAGGAGAATGCTCCAGAAGAAGAAGATTGGCATGAGCCGATCATAAAGATAAAGAACGGCTGGCTTCCTCCTGATCGGGCTCAGAGGGTGCAACTGCTACGCATGGCGACGTCCTACCAGCTGATTGACGGTCTTCTCTTCAGGCTCGTCTATGAGAAAGACCGATCGGTCCTCCTACGATGCCTTTCATTCAAGGAAGCAAAGACCATCATGCACGAGGTCCACTCCGGATTGTGCGGGGCCCACCAAGCAGGAGCCAAGATGAAGAATAGCATCAAGCTCAAAGGGTTTTATTGGCCCACCATGTACGAAGATTGCAACCAATATGCTCGTACATGTCACCAATGCCAAGCATTCTGGCTAGTGCCTCAGAGGCTGCCTAATCTGCTCCACCCAACAGCGCCTACTTGGCCATTTGCGGAATGGGGCATGGACATTATGGGACCATTCCCTCCATCATCTCAAGGCCATAAGTTCATACTGGCTGTCACTGATTACTTCTCCAGATGGGCAGAAGCCGTTCCGCTACGAGAAGTTACTGGGGAGATAGTTGCCCGCTTTGTGAGGCACTACATTATATACAGATTCGGCACCCCTAGTCGGATTATATCCGATAATGGCATGCCTTTCAGGAACAAGACCATCTATGCTTTGGCATCTAAATTCCATATAGACTGGAGGACGTCATCAGTCTACAACCCCCAAGCCAACGGGTTGGCCGAGGCCTTCAACAAGACATTCTGCAAGCTGCTGTCCAAGATAGTAGATGGCCGCAAACGGGAGTGGGGCGAGAAGGTCCACGAAGCCATATGGGCCTATCGGACCATTTACAAAACCCCCACAGGTTGTTCCCCATTCTCGTTGGTCTATGGAGCCGAAGCAGTGGTCTATGTGGAGATCGAGCTGGCATCTTATCGCGTTGCTATGCACGCCGGATTGCCAGGCCAAGACCAGTCCGAGATACAAAGAAGGCTTGAGGAACTGTCTAACCTTGAAGGTGAAAGACTCAAAGCCTACAAACACTTGCAAGTGTATCAAGCCCGTATGACACGTGCCTATGATAAGCTGGTCAAGCAAAGGGCATTCAAGAAAAGCGACCTCGTCATGATTAAGGAAAAGGAGGTTCTCGCGGGAAGATCCAACGGCAAACTCCAGCCCAATTGGCGAGGACCTTATGTCATTCAGAAGGTCTATGAAGGAGGGGCCTATACGGTCGTCGACCACAAGGGCGATAATCCCTTCCCTCCTCTCAATGGCAAGCACATGAAGCTCTACCATGCGCCACCGCAAGAGTTTCTCCAGTCGTCCTCACAGGACGTACCTATCCTCAGTGAAGGTTCCAGTTAAAAAAAAATGGGGTTAAAAATATTGATACCTCGGCGGACTTAGTCGACCTTCAACGGTTGGCTAAGGGCAAAAAGGCCATAGACCCGGTCGAGGTGAAAATCCGAAAGGGCGCCTCGGGCAAAAATGGGCAACCCCTCGGTGTGAAAACCCGCAAGGGCGCACCAGAAAAAGTTAAAGGGGGCCAGCCTCGGCGAAAACTCGTAAGGGCGGTGAGGTTGGTAATGTGAAAAAAAAAATCCTCTCAGTTTGCTTCACAGGTGGTTTTAAGTCAATGACTCCACCCCATCACGGCAAAAACGTCATATTGATGTCTTGGCTACGCTTTCCATGTCATTCTATGACACCCAGTCCCATCGGGGCGTCCCAACATTGTTACATTCTGTCCCACCGGGACCATCAACACCACCATTTGCAATGGATTTGACCCTTATGCCCTGCGGGCTGTCATGTCTATCCATTTCTTTTCAAGAGTTGACTTCTACGCCCTTCGGCATGTCAGCTCCACTCATCTTTTGGGTTTCCCGGGGTTTGGATCCTATGCTTTTCCGGGCTATCCAATCCGCCCCTCTAGTCCCACCGGGCTCGGCCTATGCATGCCCCTCTCGGGCTGCCAACCCATCCTTCGCCTATCGGCTTTCGGGTTTGACTCTCATGCCCCTTTCGGGCTGTGGAATCCATCATTTTTGTCCCTCTAGGTCTAGCCTCAGTATGCCCTCTCGGGTTGCCAACCCATCTCTCGCCTATGGACTTTCGGGTTTGACTCTCATGCCCCTTTCGGGCTGTCGAATCCATAATTTCCTTCCCTCTGGGTCTGACCTCAGTATGCCCTCTCGGACTGCCAACCCATCTCGTCTATCGGCTTTTGGGTTTGACTCTCATGTCCCACTAGGGCTGTCAAACCTATCTTTGTCCCATCGGGTCTGGCCTCAGTATGCCCTCTTGGACTGCCAACTCATCTCGCCTATCAGCTTTTGGGTTTGACTCTCACGTCCCACTAGGGCTGTCAAACCTATCTTTGTCCCATCGGGATTGGCCCCAGTATGCCCTCTCGGAGGGCCAACCCATCTCGCCTATCGACTTTCGGGTTTGACTCTCATGCCCCTTTTGGGCTGTCGAATGCATCATCTCCTTCCCTCTGGGTCTGGCCTCAGTATGCCCTCTCGGACTGCCAACCCATCTCGCCTATCGGCTTTTGGGTTTGACTCTCATGCCCCTTTCGGGCTGTCGAATCCGTCATTTTCATAAATAGAAAAAAAAATATAAGTAAGGGTTTCCTCTCATATCGTGTTATTTATATTTTGATTTATATTATATATATAATTTTATTTATATTTTGATTATTTTTTTCCTAAAAATACATATCAATTTGATGGGAATGTAATAAATCGGATGTCAAACCTATCTTTGTCCCATCGGGATTGGCCTCAGTATGCCCTCTCGGGCTGCCAACCCATCTCGCCTATCGGCTTTCGAGTTTGACTCTCACGTCCCACTAGGGCTATCAAATCCATCATTTCCTTCCTCTGGGTCTGGCCTATGCATGTCCCTTTCGGGCTGCCAACCCATATCGTCTCTTGGCTCCAGACTTGACTCATCTATCCCACCGGGATTGTCAAGTTCATTCTGTTGTCTCCACGGGCTTGGCCTATGCACGCCTTCCTCAGGCCGTCAACCCTACTTGCCCATCGGCTTACGGATTTGATTCATATGTCCCACCCGGGCTGTCAAATCCCCTCTTTCATCCTATCGGGCTTGGCCTAGTCATGTCCCCTTTCGGGCTGCCAACCCACCTCGTCTTTCGGCTTCCAGGTTTAATCCGTATGTCCCTTTCGGACCCTTGAACCTACTCCTTTGCTGTCCCAATCGGGCTTGGCGCATGCACACCCTTTTCGGGTTGCCAATCTGTTCGACCTATCGGCTTATGGATTTGACTAAGCACGTCCCACTAGGGCAGTCGAATCCACCAATTTGTCCCACCTATGCGGCACACACGTCCCTATCGGAGTGCCACTTTCTCCTTGCCTTTTGGCATTATAGGTTCAAAAAAAAAACGGGGTTAAAAATATTGATGCCCCAGCGGACTTGGTTGTTTCTGTTAGGGGAGCAATTAAGGGCAAAAAGACTTTAACCCGGTTAAGGTGAAAACCCGAAAGGGTGCCTTAGGCAAAAATGGGTATCCCTCGATGTGAAAATCCGCAAGGGCGTACTGGAAAAAGCTAAAGGGGGCCAGTCCTGGTGAAAACCCGAAAGGGCGGTAGGGCTGGTAAAGTGAAAAAAAATAAAAAATAAAAAAGAGGCATATATGCAAAAGGATAGACACAAATGCTGCTAAGCTCTGTCCTTTATTCATCAATGTCATCGAAAAAAGGGGCCCGAGACAAGCCCTCGGGATAACCAAGACGAGCATGGGCAAAATATAAGCCCTACGTAAAGTACAAGAGACGGCCAGGCCCGTCAAGCATCAGACTCGCTCCGCCTCAGGTCAGCAAGGTGGGTCTCTCTTTGAAGAGCTTCCTCCCGGAGCTCTTCCAGTCTATGGCAAAGAGCTTCTACCTCGGCCTGCATACTGCTGCACGCCAGCTTAGCCTCCAGCAGTTCCCTCTGCAGCTCCTCTACTCGAAGAGAGGCTCTCCGGCTACGCTCGTGAGCAGCCTCGACCTGGGCACCCACCTCAGCCTGTGCCGCCCGAAGTCTGTAAAGCTGCTCCTCTTCTTGCTGAATCGTCAGCTCAGTCCTCCGCCTCCGCTTCTAAATAGCCTGAAGGCGGGCGAACTCCTCCCATAAAGACGCAAGCTTAGTCATCCGGGCGTCCTGAGGGAGACCAAATGCATGCATCTGGCAATGCTACACCAAGTTGAGGACCATTCGGCCACTCCATCCCAAGGGCCAGGAAACTCTGAGGCAGCTATGAAGCCTCACCAGCTGAAGGGTGGCACTGCACTTGAGTCTGTGCTACATGGTATCTGCCTCAGCTCGTGTACGGCCGACATCAACCCAGACCAACATGCCCTAAGGGCTGGTCTACGTCAACTCTGGCTATCATGAGTCAACGATTAGCCAGCTTCAATATTCGGCGACATACCTCAGTGGTTAGCCGGCAGATCTTTGGCGACACCTCAGCAGTTAGCCAGCTTTAACTTGCGACTACACACCTCAGCGGTTAGTCGACACGTCTTCAGTGGCATCTCAGTGGTCAGCCGGCACGACGACTTTTGGCCAACGCACCCTCAAGGGTCGGCCAATGTCAATTTCCAGCTATCACAGCTTAACAGTCAATCAACAACAACTCAGATGGATGCGCCTCTTCGAGATAGGCCTACATCAACTTCAGGCCAACAAGCCTCGCCGAGGCAGGCCGCATCAACTTCGGATCAATATGCCCTAAGGGCTGGTCCACATCAACTCTAGGCCAACAAGTCTCTCAGAAGCAGGCCTACATCAACTCTAGGCCAACAAGTCTCTCAGAAGCAGGCCTACATCAATTTTGGGCCAATAAGCCTCGCCGAGGTAGGTCCACAGCAACTCTGGGCCAACAAGCCTCGTCGAGGCAGGTCTACATCAACTACAGGCCAGCAAGCCTCTCCGAGACAGGCCTGCATCAACATTGGGTCAATATGCCCTAAGGGCCGGTCCGCATCAACTTTGGCTAATGCACCCCCAAAGATTGGCTAGCATCCAACTTCAGGCCAATATGTCCTAGGGGATGGTGTACATTAGCTTTGGCCAGTGTACCCTAAGGGCTGGTCGACAGCAATCTCAGGTCAGTGCCTCGCCGAGGAATAGAAATGAAGCAGTGAGGTGCAGTCCTACAATGATCTCCCCATGTCGTGAAGACTCGAGAAATCTAAAAAACAGCGGAGGGCATAGACCGTCCGCCTCCGCCTCCGGCTTCGACGAACGCTCTGTGGGGGGCATTTGTTGGCACCATTTTCTACATACCTATATATAGGTTGAACTATTGCTTCGGCTCACCATGGGGGAAAGGGGTGAGACCACCCACCACCCATCTCAGCTCTAGGAGCAGCAGTCAGACCCGAGGTGAGCAGCAGCGGGACAGCAGACCTCCCAGCGGAGTCAGCAGCACCTCCCAGCAGAGTCAAAGGCCGGGGTCAACAGCAGCAGGAGGCTCCAACGGGGTGAAGTACCCGCATCCCAGGCTCCGGTGGGGTCAACAGTACCTGCGGAGTGAAATAGCAACCCAGACAGTAGCGGGGTGAAATAGCCAGCAAAGGGTTCCCTCTGGGGTGAATAAGCCAATGGGGTATGGTCACCCCACTTCTCTCCCCCCCGGGGGTTCCTGTCACCTCTCGGGCCAACGGTGAGCATAAGAGGATTGTCACTTCCCTTTTTACATGATTGGGTTTATCCTTGACCCAGGTTGACAGAAAATGGGAGAAAAGCTACGGAGAGGAACCAAAAGGGGTGCCACGGGTCTGTTTGACCCCTCTGGCTTGCGCGGCCGACCCCAGGGGTCGCTGCGGGGTCAGTCAAACTGACCCCCGCGGGGCCAATTCACCGCGTTGGCGCCCAGCGGGGTCGAATTGACCCCGGCGGGGTCAGTCCACCGCGCTGGCACCCAGCGGGGTCAGTCCACCCCGCTGGTAGCTAGCGGGGTCATTTGACCCTCTGGGTCCCCCGTGTTCCAAAACAAAAAAAAGAAGGAAAAAAGGAGGGAGAGGGGTCAAAAATCATTTTTGCCACCCCACCTTGACAGAATCGGGGCAATTATCCACATTTGACTCCTCTGGTAGCCAGAGGGGTCATTTGACCCCATGGTAGCCCCCGTGCTCCAAAACAAAAAAAGGAAGAAAAACAAACAGAGGGGTCAAAAATCATTTTTGCCACCCCACCTTGACAGAAATAGGAGTTTTTGCACCCCACCTTGACAGAACCAGAGCATTTCCCCACGTTTCTGTCAACCTGGGTCCTCCCGCCTTCTATAAATAGAACCCCAAGGGTCCAAGTGGAGATACGAAGACATACGAAGCACCAAGCAGTCAGCACAAGGAGTTTGTTTTGTTTGTCTTGATCCGCGAGGGGTAAGTCCCCGGGTCTTGTATTTATGCCCCTACGGGGTATGTTTGTAATTATGCCCCTCAGTGGGCCATGTCTGTAAGTTTCTACGTCCTGGGGCGACTAATTAAGTAGTTCCGCCCATTTAATGGAGGAATTACGAAAATGTCCCTCCCGGTTTGCGAGAAACAAAAAGTCCTGTCGTTTGCGGTTCTACCCTGCAATCTTTTATAATTGAGACTATGTCCCTACCTCCCGTGTTAGTGCGGACCCTTGTACAGTGGACAATTCGCCGACAACCTTTGTACCCGATCGGGTCTTAAATGAATCCTATGTACTCCACAAATATTTTATGTGCACCCATCGGGGAAAATTACAAGAAAACCCCTCGGCTTGTGGAAATTGTGTATATGCCCCTCCTTTGGCGATCTTAACACAAATGAGTCTTCTATGAAGTCCTTTACTACTCTTTTGACCCAAGAACGTTGTCAGTCTTGTCCGACACTCGGGGTGCCACCTCAACTCAGGTCCGTGCAGGGTTTGGTAAAATTATCGAAATGCCTTTATAATCTGGAAATGGCCTAAGAGCCCCCGTGACCCTCCAGAAAGAGCCTCAGCACCTTGGGAAGTCAGGAACCCGGTCCTACTTTCGTCCCCACCCAGAAATTTCAGAAATATCCCTGGCCTGGGAAAATTACCAAAATACCCCTGGGTTGGTAAAATTACCAAAATACTCTCGGGGTCCAGAAAACCTCCCACTACTTCAAAAATGTCTACGACTTCCGCGTATTTGCGTTCATACTCCTAAATCTTAGGGTTTTGTTCAGACTTAGTCCTAACCCTATTAACATGTTGGTGGTAGATGAGTGGTCATGGAGAGTCTCTTGAGTGAGCCTGCCCTCCACATCAGAACCTAAGGAGAGAACTTTGAGATTTCTTTGACAGTCAAACAAAGGTGTTCGGACGTTAGGCCTAAATCAACACTGACTACGGTCAGTGGGGAGAGGTCCAGTACTCGAACCCAAATCGTCTGATATTATGCGCACCCACGGAATAAACCCTCTATACATAGGGGGAATGTTTCTTTTCAATAAGAACATTCTATTGTTTGTTTTTCCCACGTGAAAAAATTCCGTGTTCCATACAAGCCCTATTGCTTCGAGAGACTGTACGGAGCATCTTGCAGCGGGTTGAGGAGTTGGAGACCACAGTTGAATCTGATACAAAAACCGCTCAAGAGCTACAGGCCGAGGAGGGCTCTCTACAAGAAGTCATTGTGGCAAGGCAAAGTGAAATTGGGGATTTGATGAAGAAAAAACCCCCTCATGTGGTAGGCTCTATTTTTTTGTGTGTGTGTGTCATACTTCATTTTTATGGTTACCCCGAGGGCCTGTCTCGGGCTCCCATTCCACAGACAAATGAAAAGGCACTGAAAGAGTGTTCATATTGCACATAATTCTTCCACTGTCACGTCATCATCATCACCTTTTTTTTAAATATTAGTCATAGCGCCCTTACGGGTTTTCACCAAGACTAGCCCCCTTTTACTTTTTCCAGTGCGTCTTTTCGGGTTTTCTGTTTTCACACTGAGGGGTTACCCATTTTTGCTTTAGGCGTCCTTTCGGATTTTCACCGCAGCTGAGTCATGACCTTTTTGCCCTTGAGTAACCAGTAAACCGGTTACTCAAGTCTGTCGGGGCACCTCTATTTTAAGCCCCATTTTTTTTTTGTGAAGAACAGTAGCGTAATCTGAAACATTAGATTGAGGGGCTGACCCAACGGAGTTTGGGAGTGGGAAAGGTTAAGATTTGGGGCTGACCAACAAATGTTGGAAAGTCAAAAACTTAGGATTTGGGACTGACTAACAATATTGGGAAGCCGAAAACTTAGGATTTGAGGCTGACCAACGATATTGGGAAGCCGAAAACTTGGGATTTGGGGCTGGCCAACGACGTTGGGAAGCCGAAAACTTGGGATTTGCGACTGGCCAGCGAATGTTGGGAAGCCGAAAATTTGGGATTTGGGGCTGGCCAACGAATGTTGGGAAGCCGAAAACTTGGGATTTGGGGCTGGCCAAGGGTGTTGGGAAGCCGAAAACTTAGGATTTAGGGTTGACCAATAATGTTGGGAAGCTAAGGATTTAGGATTTGGGGCTGACCAAGGATATTGGGATGCCAAAAACTTGGCATTTAGGGCTGACCAACAATGTTGGGAAGCCGAAAACTTAGGATTTGGAGCTGACCAACAATATTGGGAAGCCGAAAACTAAGGACTCGGGACTGACCAACAATGTTGGGAAGCCGAAAACTTGGGATTTGGGGCTGACCAACGATGTTGGGAAGTCGAAAACTTAGGATTTGGGATTTAGCACGGTGGGACGTGAACGAGTAGTGTTCAAAACAACCATGACTTTAACTCTTGGGAGATAATTCCCCCGCCCTTTCTTACCCCTCTTCGAAGGAGGGAAGGTCTTGTGTAGATTGTTGTTTGAACTCATGCTCATGAGCATACTATAACTTTAAATGCTTCCCGTTTAGTGGCGGAAATGACATTTCTCCTTTGTGATCAACGACTGTATATGCGTCTCCTTCATAGGCCCTTATGATGACATAGGGCCCACGCTAGTTGGGTTGTAGTTTGCCGCTGGATTTGCCTGCTATAACTTCCCTCTCTTTAACCATAATAAGGTCACCCTTTTTGAATGCCCTTTACTTTACTAGCTTGTCGTAAGCTCGTGTCATGTGGGCTTGATATGCCTGAAGGTGTTTATAAGCTTCCAACCTTTTGCCTTCCAGGTTAGAGAGTTCTTCAAGCCTTCTTTCTATTTCGTCTTGTCTTTGGGTCTGCAGGCCAGTGTGCACAGCTACTCTGTAAGAATACATTTCAATTTCAACCGGTACCACGGCTTCGGCCCCATATACGAGGGAGAATGGAGAACAACTGGTAGGAGTCTTGTAGACTTTTCGGTATGCCCAGAGAGCTTCGCGTATCTTTTCACCCCAGTCCCTTTTGCGGCTGTCAATGATCTTGGCCAGGAGCTTGCAGAGGGTCTTGTTAAATGCTTTGGCCAATCCATTGGCCTGGGGATTGTAGACCGTTGAAGTTCTCCAGTCGATATGAAACTTTGCTGCCAACTGGTAAATGGTCCTGTTTTTGAATGGAGTGCCATTATCTGACATGATTCGACAGGGGGTGCCGAATCGGTATATAATGTAATGTTTGACAAATTGAGCGACTGCCTCCCCCGTGACTTCCCGCAAAGGGATGGCTTCAACCCACCGGGAGAAGTAATCAGTTGCGGCTAGGATATACTTATAGCCTTTTGTGGATGGTGGGAAGGGTCCCACGATATCCATTCCCCATTCTGCGAAAGGCCATGTAGGAGCCGTGGGGTGTAGTAGGTTAGGAGGCCTTCTTGGTATAGGGCCAAAAGCTTGGCATTGGTGGCACGTGCGTGTGTAGCGGTTACAGACATAGTGGGCCAATAAAAGCCCTTGAGCTTTATATTAGTTTTCATTTTATCCTCTGCTTGATGAGCGCCGCAGAGCCTTGAATGGACCTCGCGCATAGTTACTTTGGCCTCTTTTGGTGAGAGACAACGGAGGAGAACAGACTTGTCTTTTTCATGGACAAGCCTATAAAGTTGATCTCCCATCAGTTGATATGACGCCGCCCTTCGCAACAGCTGAATCCTCTGAGCCCGATCTATGGGGAGGCAACTGCTTTTTATGTCGATAATTGGTTGGCGTCAATCCTGTTCTTCTTTGGCGGGGTCGTTTTCTTCAATTGCATGTACCTCCGGGGTAGGGGGGTTGACCTCTTCGTCTAAGACACTCGACATAAGCTTCATGTGTCTGACAGTTATGTCCAGCTCCCCCTTTGGTGGAAGTTTTATGGCGGACGCCAACTTGGCCAAGGCATCGGCCCGAGAATTTCTACCTCTAGGGACATGGCCTATTTTAAATAGGTAGAATTTTTTCTTGAGTCTCATCATAGTAGCATGGTAAGGAACTAACTCCTTTCGGACGTCATAGTCGCCTAGGATTTGTCGTACGACGAATTGTGAGTCCCCATAAACTTTGATGCATTTGATGTCCATTTTGAGGGCTAATTGGAGTCCGACAATTAGTGCTTGTATTCCGCCTCATTGTTTGTTAAGGGCTTCATAAGAGCACATGAATTATGTAGGATCCCGCCTTGAGGTGTCACAAAGATAATACTCGCTCCTGACGTGAGGCTTGTAATACCATCGGATTTCTTGACTGTTCGGGAAGCTCCATCAAAATAGAGCTCCCAACATGGAATGTCAATTGTGAGGGTATCTTCTTCTTTCCGTGATGGGGGACCCCCAACCTGGCCCTCTGGTTCTGATTGGGGCAGGACTGTTTCTTCATCAGGCAATCCAACGTTAAGTGGAGAGTCCGCTGGGACTGGATGTGCCGCCAGAAATTCTGCCATTCCTTATCCTTTGATCGCCTTCCGAGGGATGAAAGTTATATCGAACTCCATAAGGAGTAGTGCCCATTTTCCCAGTCTCCCTGACAGCACAGGCTGTTTAAGGAGGAACTTGAGTGGGTCATACTTGAAATTAACTCCACCCGATGGGATAGGAGATAGTGTCTTAACTTTTTGACGGCGAACATGAGTGCCAGACACACTTTCTCCATCGGGGAATAGCAGTGTTCGGGACCAACGAGCTTTCTACTAAGGTAGTATAGTGGTTGCTCTTTGCCCTCTTCATTTGTTTGTGCCAGCAAGGCCCCCAGAGAAGCGTCCATGGCAGCAATGTAGAGTATTAATGACTTCCCTTTGATGGGTGCTCCCAATATCGGGGGAGTGAGGAGATATTCTTTAATTTGCTCGAATGCATCTTGGCACTCCTGGTCCCATACGACTGGTGCGCCCTTCTTCATCAATTTCCCAAAAGGTGCGCACCTCCCTGAGAAGTTGGATACGAAACGCTTGATGTAGGCAAGCCTCCCCTGGAGGGATCTTAATTCCGTTATATTCCTGGGAGGTGGCAACTCCCAGATTGCCTTGATCTTATCGGGGCCTATTTCAATTCCCCGATATCTGACAATGAAGCCGAGAAATTTGCTGCTTGAAACACCAAAAGCACACTTCATTGGGTTCATTTTTAGCTTAAACTGGCGCAGTCTTTCAAAAACCCGGTGCAAATCGGCCATGTGATCTTCCCGCTTCCGAGTCTTGACGACGAGGTCATCTACGTAACACTCGACCAAGTCGTGGAGCATTTCATCAAAAATTTGGTCATGGCCCTTTGATATGTGGCGCCGACGTTCTTTAGACCGAAAGGCATTCTTTTGTAATTGAAGATCCCTTTGGGGGACCGGAAAGCCGTGTGCACCTTATTCTTGACGGACATCCGGATTTGATTGTATCCCGACGATCCATCCATGAAGGATAAAGCTTCATGTCCTGTGGTCATATCGACCATAGTCTCAGTAATCGGGACGGGAAAATCGTCCTTCGGACATGCTTTATTTAGGTCCCTATAGTCAATGCAGACACAGACTTGGCCATTTTTCTTTTTGACAGGGACTATATTGGCAAGCCAAGTTGGATATATATAAGGCTCTATGAAGTCCACCGCTAGGAGTTTGTCAACTTTAGCATTTACTTTAAGCTCGAGCTCATGACGCATGCATCTTTGGGCTTGTTTGATAGGTTTGGCCGTGGGGAGTATTGCTAGCTCATGTTCCGCCACGGAAGGTTCCAGCCTGGGCATCACATTGTAAGTCCAGACAAAGCAATCTTTATATTCCATCAAGAGTTGTTTATATGCCTCCCTTTCTTCCTCATTCAGGAGGGCGCTGACAAAAATTGGTTGGGGGTTGTCAAAATCCCCGAGGTTGAGCTCGACTAACTCGTCTTCAGTCGCTTGTCCACCATCTTCCAGTTCTCGCGGAGCTGGCTGTAGGTCGATGAAATCCTCTTCGGCGTCGGGCATAGTGGCGTGGGTGCCATAACACTCTAAGTTACTAGGGACGGACGGGCGAAGTTGTTCATCCGGGCCTTGGGGCGTGTCTTCTTCTCGCAGTTCATTCAAAGAATGGGTGGTCTCCTTGCCAGAGCATGACCCACTAGACAGGGGGGAGAGCCCTAGAGTGTTGACCGAATAGTGAATTTTAACATGTGCTTCTCGACTGAGGGCGAGGCCTCTTGCTTCCCTTACCACAAACTTAGGCAATGTAAATGCGGCTGCGGTGAGAATTTGCCTAGTCAAGGATTTCGACCGATCCCATGGATGAGGTTGCGGGGGAGACACCCGATGATTTTGAAATCGAATGACTTCTGACTGTATCAGGTCTTCGACCTCGTCTTTGAGGACATAACAGTCTTCCGTAGCATGGCTAGACATTTGTTGACACTTGAAAAATTACGCAGATGCGTTGGGAGCGCTCTGAAGGCACAGCAACGACCAAGTCAAGTTTCGAGGAAGTTACCCGAGATGCTGCACGATCTCTGAAGCAGTTATCGAAGAATCCCAGCCTCGTCAGTGGAAAGAGCTCACTACATTATGAAGAAATTTGGCCAGCGGCGCCTTTCCGGCAAAGTCAATGCCCGGTAGAGCCGTCGTCCACCATAAAAGCGATCAAGCTGAACAAAGCCAAAGAACAATTCCCCAAGAACAAAAGACTCCCAGGCGATCATCCGCCCTATAAAACTATGGCAAGTGAGCTTTCGACCGCGGGATGTGGTCGCAGGGACAAATACTGAAACTTAAGAGACCCTTAGCAGCACTGGGCTTCGCCAACTCGGCCCAGAAGGTGAACGAGAATATCTCAAGCAATGAAGACACCCATTCACAGGGCCATTGAGCAATCTAATTGGACACTAAGGAGGTTAAATGGGACTAAGGAGTGATCCGGCGGCCAAACAAGTGAACCGGCGGCCAGGGGCGCATGGGATCACCTCCCTCCGCCTACTGCCGCCGTATCAGCACCATTCTCCTCCATAAAAAGCCCAGTTCGTTCGATCAACAAAGGGAGAGAGAAGAGACGAACAGACAGAAGGGAAAAAAAAAGCAGAGGGAACATGAGAAGAAGTGAGAAACAGAAGCAGCCAGAGAGATAGGGAGATAGAGAGAAAAGAGAGAAGAAGATCGAAGAGAGCCAGGGCCCTCCATACACCCAATCCACCAGCATCAGAGAGTGAGGTGGGTCTCCTCCGGATAACGCCCTCACTAGGCCACAGTTCCCCTCCCCGTTTCTCTTTGAATTTTCTTTTGCTTCGCTATTGTACATTCTTCTCTTGAATGGAATAAAAAGGAGGCTCATGCCCGACTAAACATTGATTCTCTGTTTTCTTCCCCTTCCCTCCTATAGCCTTACGACGTTTGAAGGCGTATCTCAAATCCTGGTTTATTGTTCCCATCGTTCCTGTCGTTGAAGTATATTTTCTTTCTGGGGCTTCGAGGGTCCTCGACGTGAACGTTGGAATGCCCAGAAGGGCTATAGTCAATCCCAGTACAAGGAGAACAAAGTGAGATCCAAATGCTTAATGCATGTCTTATAGGATGGGGTTTAGCCCCAAATTGAATGAATCGCCCTTGGGGGCTACAGATTTGGTGCATTTGGCATTCGTTCATTTGCCATATCCCACTAAATGCCAGAGATTCATCAAGTCCCTTAGATGTGACCTCTGAGCATTATAGACAAAGGGGTAAATGGATCTTACGTTTTCAATACCGCTTCCCTGATCTCTGTTCTCTCGCATCTGGTTCAATACCTTCGCAGCCTTCCGTGTTTATTCGTGTTCAATGAACTTCGGAGTCATATTGGAAACTCTGTACGAAACAGAGTAACGCACACGCCGCTGCGTTGTCAGATTATGCATCTATCCATCATATATATAATCGTCATACATCGATTTCAAGATCACAAAATACCTCTGGGCTCCACGGAACACCATTAGTGGCCGGGGATGATCCCCCTTATGCCGTCTTTTTCTTCTGTTTCTTCAAAAGTCACTTGTCGGGCTCAGACGAATTGATCCGCCGACAGTGAGCGCTGTCGCCGGATCAGCTCTAGCTGATCCTGCGTGTGTTTCACCCGTCGGATTACCATTTCCCCCTCCTGGCCGCCGGATCACCACATATGCTGTCGCTGGATCACCTCCTCTCATGAGCGCGCCGGATCACTTCTTCCCATGGCCGCCGGCTCACCATCTCTCCTCTATACCCCAGTTGCCACCGGATCACCACATATGCTGCCGCCAGATCACCTCCTCCTAGGAGCGCGCCGGATCACTTCTTCCCATGGCCGCCGGATCACCATCTCTCCCTTATACCCTAGCTGTCGCCGAATCACATGGGATACATCCCATTTGTATTGGCCGCCGGACAAGGGGACTTCCCTCCTTGCTAGCCGCCGGATCATATGGCCATTCTCCCTCCTTGCTAGCCGCCGGATCACATGGCCATCTCTCCCCCCTTTGCCAGCCGCCGATTCATGGGCACACACCCCCCTCCTTCAATAGTCGCCGATTCAAAGGGGGCAATCCTTCAAAGGGGCATACCCTCCCCTCCTTCCATGGCCGCCAGTTCAAGGGGCATTTCCCTCTCTCCTTGCCATAGCCGCCAGTCCCCTCTCCCTACTGGCTGCCGGACCACATGGGATTCCCATATTTCTTTTGGTGCCTGATTTATGTTTTGAATAGACCTAATGCTGACAGGGGTTTGCTGAAATCTCGCAGCATGACCCTTGGTCAACAGTAGTGTTGGTCCCGGGGTAGGCGAGCGAACAAGAAGGGGGGTTGAATTGTTCCCCACGCGATATGGTAAATTAAAACTTTACGCAGCGGAATTAACAAATTTAACGAGATTGAAG
Organism: Amorphophallus konjac; assembly: GCA_022559845.1. Classification (NCBI taxonomy): domain Eukaryota; kingdom Viridiplantae; phylum Streptophyta; class Magnoliopsida; order Alismatales; family Araceae; genus Amorphophallus; species Amorphophallus konjac. Next base: position 148,830,600 of record CM040123.1, read on the forward strand.
AAGTAAACTTAGGCAAGGTAAACTTAGTTCTCTCAATCTCACCGTTCACACACGATAAAGATAAACAACGCTAACATGCAAACCTACAAGCACATATACCACATAGACACGGGGATTTTTAAGGTGGTTCGGGACCACGACAGGCTCCCTACGTCCACCCCTTACCAAACCGATAAGGCTTCACTCGGGGATAAATCTCCAACACGGAGACGACGCTCCAACACACACACGGGGATAAATCCCTACGAGGAGAACTTTCCTCACGCTGTAGACACAGCAACACGGGGACGAACCCCAGACGCTTTGGATCGTAAGTCCAGTAGCACACACACACACACGCTGCAACAATCGCAGCACAATAAGCACAACCGTATGCAGACGGTCCACACACACGAATATCTCTAGTTCGGAAAATAAACACAAATATTCAAATCATGCTCAAACCACAATACAACTCGTGATAACCATCACACGTAAGCAGAAATAGGATGTGAAGTATTTTCCCCCTTGTTTCCAAGACGAATAGATAGCGTTGCTCGAAGCTCCAGTCGGATGATGACGATGTGAACGTCCTCTTGCTCCTCTCGTCGATCTGCTCCTTTTCTTCTTCTTCCACGAGCCCCGGAGATGCCTAGATGCAGATCAAATCTACTCCACAAGAGCTCCTTCCTCCTTTCCCCCTTTTTCTTCTCCTACAAGATAGAAAGAGTTAGCACAAATGGGGTTCTCACTCAAATTCGTAGGTCACATGAGAGTATATCTAAGAGACATGAAAAGACCCATATACCCTTCACAAAACCCTTGAGAAACCCCTCTAAGATATGTATAATAACCCTAGGGGCAAATGGGTAAAAGTAGAGCACAAATGGATTGGGTTTAGATGGGTTTCAGATCTTCATGTTTGGGTTTACGCCGTATTCGGTCGACCGAAATTGGCCGTCGGTCGACCCAACTTTTACAAACACAATTCCAGCGGTTGCTGGATATTTCGGTTGACCGAAATGTGAGGGTCGGTCGACCGAAGTGCAGAACATGCAGAATTTTAAGCTTTTAGCCCCTTAAGTAGATTACATGAGGTGTATACATGAAAGCCCATTTTGACAAGTTAAATCTACATGATGTGTGCTCATGAAAAACACATGATCAAGGTGCATGAAAGCATTTTGAACATTCAATAATCACAACATAGGATTAAGATCATAAAGCATGAATACGAACAAGGTGTGAGCAACTTGTAACCATGAAGAAAGTGCAGAAGGCGCATACATTAAAATCCATGTTCAAGGTGCACAAAAACACTTTGGAAAATATGTTTATCCACATCAAGAAATCAAGTTCATATAGTAATGCAATTGTCCAATATGAGTGCATCATGTAAACAAGTTCCATTCAACTCATTTTTGCCAATGTTTGCAGGAGGGGTTCAACCTTTGCAACTTTCATAAAAGTCCTATGAAGAATATGCATGAGAATCCATTCCATTAATTCATACACATGAGAATATCAATCACCCAAAGATTGGAACCAATTTGTCAAGTGTATAAGCAATGTGAAATGAAATAAAACCTCAATATTCCCAAGAGGAAATTGACAATCCCACGATGAAAATGGTTGGAACAAAATCATGAAGTTCAGGCTAGAACTAAACCAACCCAAGGCCATGATATCAATGACGATATTTGAATTCAGTATAAAAGACTTGCACAATGAACTTGTTCATATTAAAAAGCTATGCAACCTCTTGGAAAACCCAACAATCTCAACCAGAGATCAAGACCATTTAGCCATGCATTTAAACAACATGTTTGAGCCTGAAAAACCATGAGAGAAAAGCATGTGAATCACATGAACAGTTTTATCATCCTTCTCAAGGTTCAATCAAAGTATGAGCTAGATCGCAAACACTTTACAATCCATCCATGCAACATGTAAAAGCAACATTTAAACCATTTACAATCTCAACCATATGAGACCATTAAGAACACAATGGCTCAATGTAACACATGCAAGCATAGGATAGCAATGATCATGAGTGCGCACTATCAACAAAAACATATGCAAGCATACATAAAGTTTAGTTATCATCAAAAACATATGCAAGGTACACAACAATCTCCCCCTTTTTGATGATGACAAACTTTATGACTGACACAGACAGATCATATTTTTCTCCCCCTTTGACATGATCAAAAAGTGGGAGGTAGGCAATGAAGTTCAAATTTCAGATTAATGAAGCAATAAAAACTCACTTCAGAAGTTCAAGTGATGCAGTATCAAAGCTAAGACAAGATGATCAAAGCATGTTGATTGTGAGATACCAATTCTTTGTTGGCCAAGTGAACAGATCAAGATGATACCAATTGTTGATTATCGAGATGGGAAGATGTGTAGTCTTAAGATAGACAAATCAAGATGAATCCAACAATCAGAGCATATGTTAACAAATCTAATGCCATTCAATGCTTAAATTTCATTTAGCAAATGTAAAGCATTTGAAGTCCATTCAATTTCTGGATTTTCATTGATTTTCAGATTTTTTAAATTTTCTTTTGAGATGCATGAAGCTCAATGCATACAAATGATGACACTGTGAATGCATGCAATGCAACCAAACAGATACGTATTTATACATGCAACACAGCTGATGCGGGACGGGACGCGAACCTGGGACTCTAGCTCGCGGACGTCCCTAAGCGAGGGAAACGCGTGGATCTGCGCGGTTGAGGAACCGACAATGAGTCTCGGGTATCGGCTTTTCCGCGTGTTCGGATCGAGACACGGGACGGGTTCCACTCACTCACTCTCGCAGCGGTGATAAAAATTTGACGAGCTAGTTATCCTATCACTATAGCATATCCTATCACTATAGCAGCGACATATAAAAATATACGAGTAAAGCAAATGCCAAGAGGGGAGCGGAAACGATATCTCCACGCTCTGGGCGTGGGGAAGGCGATCCCGGCCAAGACTCGTACTCCCGGTACACAGTAATTAAATAATTACAGCAGTGATTTTATGGCCCACTCCACGCAGGGAGGTAAAGGGCGACGACAATAACCCGGGAATACCAAGCTTGGGTTGACGGGCAGCAATTTGGAACGCTATCGGGCCGGAGACGGGCAGTTGGTCCGGCTCGGTTCTGCAGGGCTCGCGGATAGCAGGCGGGTCCGGCTGCTGGGATGGCGGTGCCCGGGCGTCTCCTTGCTGCGGCGGCTGGCTGGGACGCTGCAGGGGGGTTGCCGATCGATCTCCGGGAGCGGCGGTCACCGAAGGTATCCCGACGTATTTTTGCTGGAATTATCCGATGACTATTTTGCTGGCCTATTCTCGGATCAGAAATGTACGCCTCCACGAAAAGAATTTCTGCGCCCAGATCCGGTGTCGGATCGAGGCGAAATTGGTACCGTTGGATAGAGGACTCCAAGGGCTACAACATATAATTATTTCAGATCCATCCAGTGAATGGATTGAAAATGAAAACGACTGTTCTCATGGTTTTTTTACTGACTCGGATTACAGACAATCAGGACAGAACATGATCTGCCTGAGATTGAATTTTGACCGACATAAAAATGATGGATCTAGACTCTGGGAAAATTATGGGTGGAAGAGGGGGATGCGAGGAACCCGTATGATTTTTTTGGAAATTTTTAGAGAAGACTAAGTGGGCTGGAAAAATACAATAATAACACACTATCCCGCAGATCTGCTGATTGGCAGACTGTCAGGGGTGGAACTAAAATACTGGGAAAAATAGCAAACGGTGGCGGATTGGCACGAAATTTAAATTGGGAGGAGGTAACAACAAGGGGGGTGATCTCTCAAAATTTCAAGATCATAAGATACATGGATTTGGAGGACCAACTAGATCTTCATGTTGCTGCTCTAGATTTCGTGGTTTAGGACAGCAGCTCGGAGATGTTGTTGTGGCGGCTCGACGGCGGCACGAACGGAGGCGGCGGCGGCTGGAAGTCGCATCCAGCGGAGGTGCTAGAGGTGGGAATCACTCCCGTAATATGGCTTCACACCATAGATTAGAGCAACCTTCACAGCTGCAAGGGGAGAGGGAGAGAGGGGCGCCCTTGGGCCAAGAACAATTCTTGATTTTCTTCTTCATTAATTCTCACAAAATAGAAAATATATGGATTATATAGAAATGTACAAAATACCTAAACTAGCCCTAGATCTAGGGTTTGGGAGGGGCAAATGGGTAATGGGATAATTAATCCCCCATGTGGTCAAATGACCAAAATAAAAAAAATACAACAAGAATTAAATATGTTAAAGGGGGGGCGCCCCCTTGACTAAGGGATATCAAATTTGACTTTTCTTCCTTCCTTGTCCCCCCTTGGTCCAAGTCCAATCTTGGACTTTGAACTAGCCCCACATGGGCCCTAGATCCTAGGTGGACCAATGGGAAATAAGGTGGGGGCCCTACTGGACCTACTGGCATTTTACATAGAAACCCAAAGATTTCTAATGACTCACCCTTTGGCTTTTAATGCCTTACAATTGCAAACCCAATTAGTCAAGGATATAAATGCAAACAAAAGGGATACAAATGCAAAAATAAAATGTTAGTGTCCGGTGTTGATTCCCATCAATTCTCCCCGGGTGGGAAGAACTCGGCCCCGTCGAGTAAGGGGTGCGGCTGCTCGTGTGGTTCCTGCGGATCTGTCACCATACCAGGTAACGCGGAGTACGCTCCACTCCAAGTAATCGTCACCTGCTCATCTTGTATATATTCGATATGCACATGCTGCTGTGGGAATGAGGCTTAGTGGTGGACACTCCGGGGTGGGGTCACTCACAAAGGACGGAGACGGCTCAATGACTCACTAGGAATCATTGCTGGGTCCTTTTATGCGACTAGATCCGAGACATAGAATGGTAGAGCCGATTCCAAATTTCTGCAAGTCTACAACGTACGCATTAGATCTGACTTGCCTCACACTCGAGAGAGACTGACATCGCGAGCTTGCATTAGACCGACTATGCGACTCCTAATATGCTCGACACATGCATGTACAGACTCTGAACAAATAAAGAAAAATATAGACTCACACAAGACCCTAAACAAACTTACTGTTTGTCCGACCCATACATATGCAATGGTGGACCAGGACATCCAAATGTGTGCCTAGCATACATAAGACGCAACCGGCAGTTGGCGGAGTGAGGGACTCCTAGACATCTTAAAGGGAACCAATCACGCACATGCTCCCTAGTGGACTGGACAGGTTTGGGAGGGCCTGGAAAACCAAAGTCACCTTCTTCATCACCCCTATATGTATGTATCTCTGGCCATTGAACGGGCCCCTGGCTGAGAGTAGGTGAACTGGCCCGAGTGGGAGGGGTGTGATAGGGGACTTCCCTGGTAAGGTGAAATGGATAAAGTGGGTCACAAGGTTCACTTGGGAAGGGGTCGAAAGGATCAAAGAAAGTGTGACCCCTCGAGATGACACGGTCCCACGTTTGGAATTCTTGAAGGTGTAGGTGGTCACCTTCATGCACTGGGGTATAGGGGACGATGGTCTCATATAGAAGGTATGGTCCCTTCCTCGGGATAAAGGGAATGAAGTTTGGCTCGGCCGACATGGGGAGGAATAAGAGAATCTCCGTGGTGACACGACCCACGGTGCACACGGAGGTATTGGACCCTAAGGCGGGGTGGGTGAAGCTACGACTTGTGGGTTGATCGAAGCCTCGGGCCAACATATACGTCAACTTCATTTGCGAGTCTAATCCCATAATAAGGTCATCCAATGTATCAACATGGTGACTAGACCGGAATGTGGTATGAAATGAGTTGACCGGCACTAATGGTAGTGTAGGGTCCATGGATGGGTAGCAAGGCGGTCTAGGGACTAAGCCTACCTTGAGCCAACTAAGTAGTGGCTCGGCGATGAATAACTTTCCCGTTAGAAACACGGGTGGCTCCAAATGAGGTGGCTCCGAATAAAGATCGGAAAGTGGGGTGGCAAAGGAGCTCTAGGGGAAGGGTTCCCCGGCTGTGGTGGGTGAGGTCGCGGGGCAAGAGCGTCCTGCCTCGGGGGCTCATGTGGCCGTCCGACCGGCTCGGCACTCAGCTGAGAGGTAGATGCTCGCCGAAGGGCAGCATCAAACCTTGACTCGAAAGGCTCAACCTCTAGAGCGACCAGATAAGAATGCGCCAGAGTGGTCACGTCGCGGCAAAGCAATTCAAACTGGAAGTGAAGCTGCAAACCTCTCCGGAACTGAAATGCGGTAGTGGTGCTCTCCTCTCCAACTCCATATCCCAACCGGTACTTATCATAGTCTCGAATGTACGCAGACACGAACTTGTTGCCTTGGACGGGTCTAATCGGGGTGCAGGGGTTGGCCATAGTTGCACATAAGTGGGCATGCAAGAGACTCTTTTTCTCTTTTTTTTCCGTTTTTTATACAAAACTAATGCAAGCATCTAGACACGACTCTAAATGGTGAAAAGGGGTAAAATGCGGACTCGAATACAAACCTAGACTCAACCCATATGCGATACGTGGCGGAGGTTTGATCCGAGGATCGCACTCACGCAAGTGTGCTACCTTCCCGATAGGCGTAACCTATCATTCCGGGAACACCTTTTGATATACCGGGTATAGGAATACAACGCAAACTTTGGACCGACTAACCGACTACCCTAGCTTCGACTTAGCTCTGATACCAATTTGATGCGGGACGGGACGCGAACCTGGGACTCTAGCTCGCGGACGTCCCTAAGCGAGGGAAACGTGCGGATGTGCGCGGTTGAGAAACCGGCAATGAGTCTCGGGTATCGGCTTTTCCGCATGGTCGGATCGAGTCACGGGATGGTTTCCACTCACTCACTCTTGCAGCGGTGATAAAAATATGACGAGCTACGTTCCTATCACTCATGCAGCGACATAAAGAAACATATACGAGTAAAGCAAATGCCAAGTGGGGAGTGGACACGATACCTCCACGCTCCGGACGTGGGGAAGACGACCCTGGCCGAAACTCGTACTCCCGATGTACAGTAAATAAATAATTACAACAGTGAATTTATTTGCCCACTCCACGCAGGGAGGTAAAGGGCTACAATGGGACCCGAAAGTAGCGAACTCGGGTTGACGGGCAGCAAGCCGGAAGGGCTTTCGGGCCGAAGACGGGTTGTTGGTCCGACTTGGTACTATTCCAACTCGGTTCAACAACTCAGTTCAGCCCGCTAGACAGCAAGCGAACTCGGCTGCTGTGACGGCGGCTTCCGGTCACCTTCTGGTCACGGCGGCTGGCTGGGACGTTGGTGGAAGACTCCTCGTCGATCCCCGAGATCGGCGGCGGTTGAATCGATGCTGAAGTAATTTTGCAAGAATTAACTTGCTGCTGTCTTTGCTGGCCTGTTCTCGGATCAGAAATGCGCGCCTCCATGAAAAGAATTTTTGCGCCCAGATCCGGTGCCGGATCGAGGCAAAATTGGTACTGATAGATAGAGGACTCAAAGGGCTACAACATATAATTATTTCAGATCCATCCAGTAGACGGATTAGAAATGAAAACGACTGTTCCCATGGTTTTTTTACTGACTCGGATTACCGACAGTCAGGACAGAACAGGTTCTGCCTGAAAATGAATTTTGACCGACAGGGTGATGGTAGATCTAGACTCTGAGAAAATTATGGGTGGAAGGGGGATGTGAGGAACACGTATGATTTTTTTGGGATTTTTTAGAGAAGACTAAGTGGGCGGGAAAAATACAACAACAACACACTATCTCGCGGATCTGTTGATTGACAGACTGTCAGGGGTGGAACTAAAATACTGGGAAAAATAGCAAACGGTGGCGGATTGGCACGAAATTTAAATTGGGAGGAGGTAACAACAAGGGGGATGATCTCTCAAAATTTCAAGATCATAAGATACATGGATTTGGAGGACCAACCAGATCTTCATGTTGCTGTTCTGGATTTCTTGGTTCAGGACAGCAGCTCGAAGATGTTGTTGTGGCGGCTCGACGGCGGCACGAACTGAGGCGGCGGCGGCTGGAAGTCGCATCCAGCGGAGGTGGTAGAGGTGGGAATCACTCCCAGATTATGGCTTCACACCATAGATTAGAGCAACCTTCACAGCTGTAAGGGGAGAGGGAGAGAGGGGCGCCCTTGGGCCAAGAACAATTCTTGATTTTCTTCTTCATTAATTCTCACAAAATGGAAAATACATGGATTATATAGAAATGTACAAAATACCTAAACTAGCCCTAGATCTAGAGTTTGGGAGGGGCAAATGGGTAATGGGATAATTAATCCCCCATGTAGTCAAATGACCAAAATAAAAAAAATACAACAAGAATTAAATATGTTAAAGGGGGGGCGCCCCCTTGACTAAGGGGTATCAAATTTGAATTTTCTTCCTTCCTTGTCCCCCCTTGGTCCAAGTCCAATCTTGGACTTTGAACTAGCCCCACATGGGCCCTAGGTCCTAGGTGGACCAATGAAAAATAAGGTGGGGGCCCTACTAGACCTACTGGCATTTTACATAGAAACCCAAAGATTTCTAATGACTCACCCGTTGGCTTATAATGCCTTACAATTGCAAACCCAATTAGCCAAGGATATAAATGCAAACAAAAGGGATACAAATGTAAAAATAAAATGTTAGTGCCCGGTGTTGATTCCCATCAACAGCTCCCCCTTACTTATTTAAGAAGGGAATAAGTACAAGAAACGAGAGTCAAAACAACTAGGATGCTCATGTGTAATACCTAGGAGATTGTGCAATCACACAGAAGAGTTATCCATAAGCTAATGCAATCAATCAATTTTCTGAATACATATTAAATCAAATTTCCAAGTGTGTAAGTGAATAACATGAAAATACATTGTTGCCATGTGGATATTCAGATTTTCAGATCAACACACTGAAAGATTATACAGACTGCACTTCAATTTATGAGAACAACGTATTGGAGGTTACGCTCTGCCACAAAGAATTTTCACTAGAATTTTTTCCACTCAAGCAAATCACATTGATATTCAGAATCTTTCAAGAGTGATCAAGTTCAAATAACTTTTTTTTACGCGAGGAGACACATGGAGCTCATGCCAGACTCCCCGGTTACTCAGAGTATTAACCGTTTCACCTCATTTTGAGCAGAGGTACTTGAGTACTACACTTTTCAGACATGAACCACATCACGTCTCAAGTGACGTGTATCTAGTTTACTCAGTGAGACTGAGTATTGCTCTGCCATTCATTTTCTTTTCAGATTCTTTCTACAAAAATAGGCAGGCAGCTTTTTCCTCGACTGCCTCTTTAACATTTATGCAGCAAGTTTAAAATCTCTAGAGTGTTGAAAGAAAATTCTTATATCCTTATGTTTAACACTCATTTTCACATTTTGTGCAAGAAGTGTGCGAATTTGATTTAGCATGTATACCAAAAATTTTATGAACACATAACAGTGCAGCTCCCCCTATCTAGATGCACTTATCAAAAATTTACTCCCCCTGAGGGTATGACATGAAACACTCCAGTGATGACTCAATTGCAATATTATTTAGCAAGAAGTATGAGGTCTTAGAAATTCTAAAGGATGGGGGTGAATAGCATATATAAACATGCAAGCACACAATGGGAAAACATGCAGTATGCAATGCAAAATGCAATGTGATGCAAAAATTCAGATTTTATTTGAAAGTTCTAAATATAATGCAAAATTTAACATGGGTGCAAAAAGTGAATTTTCAGTTTTTCATTTGAATGATCTAAATGCACCTTATACATTTTCTAATGCATGCAACCTATAACTTACATGATCATGCCCCAACCGTTGCGCTAAAAGCTCGAGCTTGTAGCGAAGGCAGACCGTATTTTCTTATGGCATTGCAGAACCCCACGTCTATCCGTGCTGTGGGCGGGCATGAGGGGCTTCGCACATGGACCCCATAATCCATGCGGCGGGATGGGCTGCCAACGCACCGATGCCCCACGTGGACCCCATAATCCACGTGGAACAGCAAATCCCTAAGGGAGACGCTGGAAAATCCAACAAGTAGGGGTACAAATAGATGTGTTATGGTTTTCCAATCACTCCCCGAGCAAATAACAAACCGCCTTATTGGCAAACAGTGCCCGACATACGTGGACCCACTGCCCCATGGTTATACCGGTGCTCCCCTGAGCCTCTATGTATATGTCACGGCACCGAAACGGGTTAATACAGTTGGCAGGATATGATCAGTAACCCTTGGGTGATACGGGTTTCTTAGAGGGCGAACCCTCGAAGATCCACCACCCACTATAGGGGCCAGGCTGTCATCCTGGCATGCCTGTCTTTCTTCGAAGTTTGTCTCAGTTTGCCGTGGACGGGCCTCCTCTACATCCCCTCAACATGTTCTAGGGTAGGGGGAGATGCTGCTGAAATATTCTTGGAAATCGGAGTTTCGTTTCCTACTCCGCATCCTGTTTTCCCGGGTTTTCGCTCGATTTTCGTCCCTTATGGTGGTAACAGCTCCACGGTTACTCTTATCGAATTATGAGAGCAAAGTACCCCATAAAGAGAATAAATGAATAAACAAGTGCCGTTCCCCTGCATTCATTGTCCCGGTGACATGCGAACCCGTCGGAGCGCGGTCATGCTGGTTCTCATGAACCCATATGCATACGCTGCAATAATAAAGGCGGTTCCACAATAAAAGGGCAAGCATTGACCGACGACCTCAGGGGTGATCGGGATTTCCTAGAGGGCTAGCCCTCGGGCTCCTGCACCTATCATGAGGTACGGGATTGCCACTTAGGCATGACCGTCTGTCATGGGACCGTCTCGACACTTCGTGGACGAGTCCCTTATACCTTCCTCGACACGCTTCGGGACGGGGGAGGTGCTGTCGAAATCTTCCCAGAACACGATGAGTGAATAAACAATTAAATGGGTGGATAATATAATGATAGCATACCTTCGATCAACCAACGTTGAATTTTCAAATTGTGTGTAAGCACTCGCGGTTGCATACATCATACGCGTTCTATCGAAAACTAACCTATGCATGCAATTCTGAATAAAGAAATAAACTTCTATGTGCTAATTTACCCATACGTGTTCGCACACGTATACATATACATGTATAGGTGTGTGTATCTTATATGCTTGCATGTCTTGACTATCTGGTATATAAAATGGTGATTTACAGAAGGTCAGATTAAGTCCGGTTAGAAGTTATCACTAAGTGTGAGGTGATCTTCGGATCTAAGTTCTCCACCTTGTATTGGGAGTCGATCTACCTAAATAAACATCATCTCGTTGTTTGTTTGATTGCATGATAAAGTCTATTTTATTCAATAAATGTTCTCCAAATCATGTTCTCCTTCAAATTGTTCGGCCCCGGGGTCCCTCTATTTTTGGCGATTAATCAAGGGTTGTCCTTCTTTCGAAAGGGTGTAATTAACGCCGTAGCCTTTACGGTACGGCGGGTTTCAGGTCCCGACACGATACTCACCTTCGTCTGATTTGTCAAACGGTGCGCATAATAAACTAGTCACTCTGTGACTGGCACGCCCACGCGCTAATAAATCAAAAGATAAAACAAATAAACGAAACCAATAACCAAATAAATAAGATAAAAAAAGAATATTCCCCACAACATTCGGTGATATCGACAAAAAGTGGAGTCCTTGACCTTGCTTTCTTTGGTTGGCCTTCGAGACTCTGGTAATGTTATAAGGTTCCATGCCATGCAGAATTCGAACAATGGCTCGATATTGCGCCTTGATGAATGAATACGACATCCCCATTCGCCTTGCTAATGTTATAACATGGGCTTTTCCCTTGGTCACCTCAGGGGCGTTGTTTGGGCCATTTCTTCCCTGGGGGTGAACACCCATAAAGGGGGAGCCCAGAACACTTGCTCTTTTCTTGGCAGTAGGATGGGCTTTATTGAATTCAGGCCCACCGGCTGACGCTCCGACCACCGTCATAAGAGAGCTATTATTCACCAAGACCCCAGGTTGGACAAAAGGGTTTGGTGGAAACGTGAGATGCCTAAGCAGAACATCTCGCTCCCGTAATAACTCTTGTACAAGAGACTTCAATGCCTGATTTTCCCGCCTTAGACCTTCCAGCATGGTAGCTTGTTTTTCTTGTTGATTATTGACAGGGGTGTCAGTAATGGCCAGCATGGAGTCCTCTAGCTCCCCAGAGTCGAGTCCAGCCAATTGGCCTAAAGCCGCTTTCCCAACCTCTTCCAACTGCCGACAGACGGGTTGTAATGGGGTGAAATGCTCTTTGTCGACAGGATTGGCGGGGTGAATGCCCAAACTGCCTACATCAGGCAGCTACAGTTGAAGATTGTAACTTCTAGGTGCAAATTCCTCTTGATGTTCAGCTATGCAGAGGTTATCCCTCTGAAGGGAGCTTGACTCGCCAGCCGAGGACGACAACCCTATAGTATTGACGGCATAATAGACTTTAAAGTCCACCTCCGGGTTATAGTATTGGCGACATAATAGACTTTAAAGTCCACCTCCGGGTCATAAGCCCAACCCTCTTCTATCATTTTTGGAGAAAGGGGGCTGTCCCCTGGCCTACGAGGGGTACTACAGCTGTTGAAAGTAATCGCGCCGAGAAGCTTCCTGCATTTGCGGGATATTCTGCTTGCGACACATCTCTTTAATGTATTTGGGCATGTCGTCCATTTCCTGGACGAGCTCAGGGGCATTCTTAGGCCTCTCACCCCAGCCGAAGTCCTCGTCAGGAGGATCATGAGGGACCAAATCCCCTTTGTAAAAAATGATGGGCTCGAGGAGTTTGTTGTTCTTTTTCTTTCCCTTCTTTTGGTAAGTGACAATGAACGTCTTTAGCTGCTCGACCCCGTGTTCCTCCCTTTGAGAGAATAACTATATACATGTAGGGGTAATGAGATACTTTCGTTTATGGCCCGATTGATGAGGTTAACCTCAAAATTGATTTCCCGCCTTTCTAACCGAGTCAGCTTACTACCGGCGTGGCTGGATTGCAAACTCAGCCGATGTAATTTTGCGAGGTCCTCGTTCACAACGAAGAGCTCCTCGTCATCTTCCTCTTCTTCCGCCACAACCTTTTGCTTCCTCTTGTCCTTGGTTTTAACAAGAGGCTCGGTGGCTGGTTCCCCAAAGTATAGTTGGGCGTCTGTCAAGTTGCATTCATTTGGGCGGAAGGGGGATCGATCAGCAAAGACCGTATATTGCTCTCCGCCTTTCGCATACTTGATGCACTGATGGAGGGTAGAGGGGATAACCCAGTTTTCGTGCAACCAAGGTCTTCCAAGCTGGGCTTTGTATGAGGTGTTAGCATTGATGATGTAAAATGTGGCCTTGGTGACAAAATTGTCCATTGTCACCTCCACCTCAACTTTACCCAGGGCGTCCTCTGAATCTTGATTGAACCTTGAGATCTTTACATCATAAACCCTTTGTAAATACGGCATGAGGAACAAAGACTTAAAAGTCTTAAGGGGCATTATATTGACGGACGCCCCAGGATCCACTAGGATTCTATTTAGCTCGTGCCCATTAATCTTCCCTTGCATATATAAAGGACGATTATGACAAGGCGAAGATAGCATCATGTCTCTATCAGTGAAGGTGACAGTTGCTGTAAGAGCCTTGTATCCCTGGGCTTGAAGTTCGGCTACATCGGCCTCATAGACTTCTGGTTCCTAGAGAACTTTCACAAGGGCTTCCCCTAGCTCTTTACTCCAGGCGATAGCCTCCCATATGGTGACGTAGGTCGGCATCCGCTTCATATGCTGAATAATTTTACGATCGGCCCGAGCACGAGCCTGATCCAGTGGAGGGATCATTTCCAATAGAGGCTTGGATTGGTAGTTGGGTTTCTTGCTTGGCTCTACTTTTCCCTACTCATTTGGTTCCTCTTGAAATAACGGGGCTAGAGATTCCTCTTCTGGAGGAGGTACGCCGTCACTATCCTTACCAGAGGGACCTGCCTGAGCTGACCCGGCGGGTTCTCCTTGCGGGCTTGGCTAAATGGGATCACGATCTTCGTCCGATGGATCAAACACGAAGGTATCACGAACTTAGACTTTAGGAGAGCCGATCGTCGCTTCTTGCATGGCCGGCTTGATAAGGTTATCCTCCTCGTCTGATGGGTCAAAGAAGAAGGTTTCAGCCTGACTTTGAACTTCAGGAGGCTCAGTGGGCTCCTCCCCCGAAAAATGATGACCCTTCGAGGATTTGATGGGTTGGGACTCTCCCCTTTAGAGGCTGTCGAGGGCCTCCCCTGTCCACGACCGCGACCTCTGTCACGACCACAGTTCCGAAGTTCCACGTTCCGGCGTCGGTATGTTGCCATGGTGATCCTTTCTCCAATTGCTGAAGTTGACATCTGTAGATTTTCTGGCGGAGGTATTGACACCATGTTGCAAGAGAATTCCCTTAACATTTCTTCCAACTTCTCCATAGTAAGTTCCTTATCCTTGTAGAAGATGGATAGCTCTTCAGGAATACGGAGCTTTTCGCCCTTTTGTGCTTGCTGGTACATCAGTTGGAGCCATTTCCTGAGTTGGGTTTTGTGTTCCAGGTCCTCCCATGGAATATATTTGTCAAGTGGGACGACCCCGGTTGGTGCGGAAGGAACATACTCCTCCAATTCATCAATTAGCTTTTGAAGCTTCTGTAGAGGAGTTAACTCCCATGGCCGCCGCCCACTCGGCTTGTTTCTTCAATCTCTTCTTCAAATTTTCCCTTCTATTTTTCTCTTGCTTTTTGGCTAGCGTCAGATCACCCTATGGCGGAGCGGCCGTCTTTGGAGGGAACCGGGCGACGTTCCCCGCACTAGAGCTACTAGGGTGGGACTTCCCTTTGTAAGACTTATGGGGACTGTGCTTCTTTGAAGTCACATTGACCCAATCAACTCCTGTTTCATGGGCCGGGAATGTAGCCTTAATTGCCTGCTCCACTATTTCTGGAGGCAGTTCTTGAAATTCGGCCAGACAAATGCTGGTGTCTCGAGATGTTGACGCCACCTTTATTTGTTGCTGAATCAGTGCGTGGTCCTGCTCGGGTAGCTTGGGTTTGGCTTTACTTTCTTGCTTTTGCTTGGAGATCGCCTCAGAATTCTCCTGTCGGGACACCTTACCTCGGCTTGGCTCGGCACCTGACTTAGCTTTTGATTGTCGGGGCCCGACGGATTGGACCTGCTCAGCGCTTAATTTAACAATCTTTCTTTGAGGCATGTTGGTTTGACCTTGGTCGATCCTTAGCTTGGCATCTTTCTTGCGAGTTTCTGGGTCCGCCTGATTTGCATGTACAACGGACGGAGCTTGACCAGAACTTTCAACGTTGGGGTCGGAGCAGTGCTTTGGAGAGTCACGCACTAACACCTCCCCCCCCCCCCCCAGAAGAATGTCAAGAAGTCTCCGGGTGTCCTCTTTTGAGAAAGGTAAAGACTTTAGATCCTCCCATGACTGCTAGTTAGAGCATTGGGGTGGAGCCTGAACTTGACTGGATGTGTCTTTCCCCTTATCCGGTTTATGGGATGCCTGGGAAGTAGATGCGTGAATCACATTTACTAAGAAAATTGTTTTGCCCGGCGGGGGAGATCTGGAGGGCCCCCGAAGGAAATCCTCTATGTTTATTACTCGACGGGCGTTCAAATCCTCTGCGATGTCCTTGACGGCAGAGCAGTCATAGATGACATGGCCTATGGCGTGATGGTAGAGGCAATAGTCGTGCATCATGCTGGTGCTTGGACCATTATCCGATGCCAGAAATTGGATCAACCCCTTTCTTCGACAAATATGGAAGATTTCCAAAGTCTTATATCGAGGAAAAGAATATAACTTTTGCGGGATCTCATTGGCAGATGAGTCCGGTGAATCTTCAGACAACCAGCCTCCAGACCTTGGCCGCCTTCGAGGTTCTACAGTGGGAGATAGAGAGAAAAGGTGGAGACCGGGACCGACTCCCTCGTGGAGGGTGCTGGGGAGAGTACTGCCAATTGCTCGTCAATTTGCTTTACGAGCTGCAGTAACTTTTGTTGATTGCGTTGCAGCCGTTTGACCTCTTTTTTGACTTTTCGATCAGTCTTCCGAATGGCCAAGCATTCGGACATCTGGAGGAGAGTGCCTCCTTGTAAGGCTTCCTACCCAATAAGGGAAGTCGCCGCAGGCTGATCAACAATTCCTCTTGCCTGCCTGATCGCAGAAATTCGATGAATAACGTTCACCGAAAAATTTTCTTCCCTCTGATCGTGAGGTTGAGGGTGAACCAAGTGTTCCCGCATTGAGATAATAGCACTCTGAATTATTTTCTCTAATTTATTCTTGCAAGTATAGCAATCTTCAATGACATGGCCCACCATGCGGTGGTAATCACAATAATTGGGCTCATGTGCTTTGCTCACTTCCGCAGGCCGTTTTGGCTTTGGTAGGGATATAATCCCATTCTTTACGCAGAGCGTGAAGAGCTTCTTAGTATGTTCCCTTTTAAAAGAATAGGGAGTTTCCATACATGCTGTCGGCCCTGCAAGCGATTTTCCTTTGCCCGTTCGGGGGTCTTTGTTTGAGCCGCTTCTCTGATGGAGGTGGCTATCCTGGCCAGAGTGTCCTGCGACGCTAAGTTCTTCTTCATGCGAGACTTTCGCGGGGCAGCTTTGGTTCAGAAGCCACATGGCTGTTTCTCTGAGGCTTTTCGTTATCATACTGTCTCCTCGGAGATCGATCTCCCCCTTTTGAATGAGGATTTCAATACAGTCTTGGATCTCCTAACACTCCCCAGTAGGATGGGATATTATGGCATGATATTCGCAATATCTGGGGTGTGCTTTGTCCTCCTCCGTATAAGTTGGTGGTGGGTCATGTGCCATGATCCGACCCTCTTCAAGGAGGACATGAAATATGCTCCTGGTATTTTCCTTTAAAAAGGAACACTGATGTGAAGGCCTTCAACTGGGATACCACAGAACGGGCTCGGTTCCGCTGGAGCCAACTTCTTCTGCCCCTAGACTGAGGAGTGTAAAGGCCACCGCCTGATAACTCTCAGTGGCTGGTTGATAATGGTGGATGACATTAACCGAACGGGTGGACCTTTCCCAAGCATGCGGTTGAGGAGGGTCGACCAGAGATCCCTTCATGGTAATGAGTTTATTTTGGATCATTTTTTCTAACTCATTTTTAAAGACATAGCAGTTTTCAACCGTGTGTCCCAACAAGCGATGATACACGCAATAATTGGGATCATCTGCCTTATTGACTTCTTCTGGATTCTTTGGCTCTGGCAAGGATATCAACTTGTTCTTCACACAGAGATCGAAGAGCCTCTTCGTGTGTTCCTTCTTGAAGGAGTAAGGGGTCTTCATGCATTCGACCAACTTTGCAGTCGATGCCTTCCCTTCAGGCTTCTTGCTGGAATCACCTGGCGGTGCTCCTTCGCCAGCTCCCGTTGTTGGGGAGAAATCGACGGCATTTGCCTCTTTCCCAGTAGCAATACGCTCTTTGGGTGCCTTAGTCTTAGAGGGTGTAAATGTTGGGTAATTAGCGAAGAACATTTAAATCTCTGCCACCACTGAATTCAGCTGGTCAAACCCCTTGATGTTTGCCCCCAATAGTCTCTCACTAACTTCTGGGGCCAAGCCTCTACGGCATATTGTTATGGCATCCTCCTGCGTCGGACGATTGTCGCATCGCATACTGAGATCCCTCCAGCGTTTGATAAAGTCCAACGCAGTTTCTCCCATTTTCTGCTTAAGCGAGCAAAGCTCGGCAAGAGATACCTTCCTTTCAGCTAGCTGGAACCGATCAATGAATTTCTTTTGTAGGTCAACCCAGTCGGCTACAAAGTTGGGCTTCAATCTCGAGTACCATTGAAAGGCACTACCGGTGAGAGAAGTTGCGAAATATCGAAAGTGATAAGACTCCTCGATGGCGAGGTCACCCATGGCCGTTACATAGTAAGCCAAGTGCTCATGCGGCGACCCCTGCCCATTAAACTTCTGTAGCTTCGGCGCCTTTGGGCAGTCCGGCGGGAGCTTCTTGAACTGGTGATAGATGGGGTAAGGCACACTGTATAAGTCGACAGTGGCAATGCCCTCGCCACGCTGGGCGAACTTATCTTCGACGATCTTCTCTATCATGCGCTGTTGGGCGATAGCCTCTTCAGCACCCAGGGTCCGAGAGGATTGAACATTGGGAGGGGCTCGAAGTGGCTCAGCCCCTGCCTCGGCATAGGTGCTATGAGGGGGAACAACTTGTCAATTAGCGATGACAGGATTAGGCAACCGTTGCTCTCGTCGGAAATCTTGGTTGTGCATCGGCGTCTGAGGCCTTTGGGCATTTGCGTCAATCTGTCACTTCATTTCTAGCATGAGATTGGTCATCTCTATATGCCAACGTTGCATGGTTTCAAACTTGGCACCATCGGAAATAGCCTGGAAGGCGGCCTTTGTCGGTGGTTCAAACACTGGGTTTAAATATGCGCCGCTGGGGTGAACTGCCCCTTCCCCGTGGATGCTTACGACCTCATCGGGGTCTACCCCTTCCCGAGGTGCATTCTCCCCCTGATTCTATAGTTGGTCCTGAATGGGTCCTTGGTGTTGACCCTGAGAGGAAGTTCCCGCCTGGCCACTGAACTGGGCCTAAAGATTTCTTTTGGCGGCATTCCTGGTATTGAGGTACACTGCATCCATGGCCAAGTTTTGATCATTTGGCCCAACGGGTTCATTTGGGTTGGCAGGGTTGCCCATTGGTTCCATGGGCTATCTGTCGGAGACGTAGCAAGTGTAAATCTTTATGTTGCCACCTGCTTCCGTCATTTGCACCACCCTTCGCCTTTTTGGTGGATGGACTCCAAGGTGGGCAGGTGCCCCTAATCTATCAAAGACGAAAGACCGTGCCGGTACGGTCTCTGTCAGCCTGTCAAAGATTGAGACTCGCGCTGGCGACGCCTGGGCGCGATTGCTTCTCTTAACCCAGACAGCGTTCGAGACTTGAGGTGTGAAATTGGGTTTGCGATAAACCCCTTTCCTTTTTTGCCCCTGCGGGCGCAGGGGTTTGGCATTTGAAGATGTCGCACCTAGTTGGGCTTGCGTCTGCCCGGGTTTGCCGGCCTTGGCTTGCTTAATTACACGGGCCTCTTGTTTAGTGACCCAGATTTGCTTCATCTTGTGGGGACGCTGTTCAACTACCTTGCCCCCATTAGCAGGCCTGTACTTCTTCTTCAAGTCCGGTCTGTCCTCCTGCATCTTACGGAGGAGCGAAAACCGGTTCGAAGTTGGTATAGCCGGGACATGACTGACCCGTGGCACGATTGGCTCGCCGCCATTAAGCCGGACGCGGAGGTCACCAATCATTATAGTTTTGTCGGATCTGGAGGTTACTGCTACCGGCTTCCTGTTTTGGCGACGACGACACTGCCCCTATTTGGCGGGGATGGCGTCGATCGACACTACGTGGACCGAGAACCCTCGGCCTTGGGCAGGGCCGGGCTTGATGCCCCTGGTTGTGACGGGCGCTGGGGGTGCAGTGGATGCAGCGAGCGCCTCCTGGCTTGCGGGGACCACCCCCAGGAAAAAGGGAGACCCAACCACAGTAGGAAAGTCCCCAAATACGATTGGGGTGACCAGATATCCATATCTGGCGTGGTTGTTAATGAAGAGAGGGCCGTAGGTAACTGTCGCCATCGAAATTACTGAAGGAAGCTGAATTTTGACTTTGAGATTTGGTGCTTCGCCTTCTTCCACTCCTCCCTGCACGGATGAAGAAAGGGTGTTAGGGCCTTTATAAGGGCATTAGCAACTTTAGCAATAAAATGAAAGGCAGGAAAAGTCCCACCGGGCATGCCAGTCTGGTCACACGCGGAATTTTCGACATCCGTTTCGATGGATAAATATGCGTATTGCTATTTATTTTGGGCATATTTATTAATTTTGCACTTTTGGATTTATCAGACAATTAGGGTTCGTGTACTGGACTTTCCCCCACTGGTTGGAGTCGGTGTTAATTTACATCGGACAAGTCTGAATACCTTTGATTAAACTACTAAAGGTCCTTTCCTGCCCTTATGACCCATGCCCTTAAGTAAGGGAGAGACCTCTATAGTTTTCCCTCAAGCGAGCGTTTACTCGCAATTTTTTCCTTCTTGCGAGGGTTTAACCATGATTCTCTATTTAGAAAAAGGTTTATTTACAGCTTCTTGTACCAATAGGGGCCACGTATGGTCCTTGTGATCTTTATGGACTTTCCCGCATTCTTTGACATTTTTTTTACGGGTATATATGTAATTAGAAAAAAGTCCAAGGTAAAGATGTAATTTTTGGGACTCATCTTTGAGAGGGGCAACTTTCCCAAGTGGGGGATGCTTCTTATTAGCAAAAAATATTCCTTTTGAATTGCCACATTTTTTTTTGACTTTTCTTTTGAAGTAGTCGTACTTTTACGCAATATCGGAAAAATACGGGGTAGAAACATAATTTTTACAAAAGATAAGTTGCGAAATCCCATCATTCTTTAACTTACATAACTTTGGTACAATGTGCTTCCATGACATATAAATACAATGGTCTCCATATGGCCCAAGGGCGTTTTAGTCAATATATACCCTAAGAGGGTATTTTTGTAAACTAAAAAAATTCAAAACCCAAAAGGGCTGGAGAAGGAAGGGGGCGCACCCTTCTTGCTTCTTCTCTTTTCTTGTTTGTCTTCTCCTCCTCTTCTTGCTCTCCCTTGTTTTTTCCTTCTTCTTTTTTCTTCCTTTTTTCTCTTGGCTACTCCCACCCTTTTATAGGGTTGCTAGGTGGAGTGGAGGTGGTGGAGCTCCGGTGGATGCAGCCCTCTCCGGTGGAAGGCCAAAAGGTAAGAGGTGTAACCCCCTCCACCTCTTCCTCTTTTTTTTTTTTGTTGTTGTTTCCTGGACGGAGGCCCATGCGAAGAAGGCCGTAGGGGGGTCCCTCCGGTCTTGGCGCAGACCGGAGGCACCCCCCCTCCGGTCTGCAGACACCGAAGGGGGGTCCCTCCGGGCCTGCGCAGACCGGAGGACCCCCTCCGGTTGCTACACCGAAGGGGGGTCCCTCTGGGCCTGTGCAAACCAGAGGCCCCCCCCTCCGGTCCTATGCACCGGAGGGGGCGGGGTCCCTCCGGTCGCTTACCACCGGAGGGGGGTCCCTCCGGTCTGGCCAGCCGGAGGGACCCCCCCTCCGGTCTGTTCTCACCCGCGCGAGAGAGAGAAGGGGCAGAGGGGTTTGTTGCCCAATTTTGGCTTCAAAGCCTATAAAAGGCCTGCCGTACTTCTGAAAAAGTATTTTTTTACTGCTGAAAAGGGCCGGACTGCAGCACGTGGAGCCCTTCTTGGGTTGTTTTAGTCTTGCTTCGTCGGGAGAGTACCCCGTTGACCGTATTACGGGTCGGGGAGATCCGAATAAGTGTTTGTGGTTAACCTTCCACGCGGGTGAGCGAGATTGCTTCCCTACGGGATATTTTGATGAACTTCGTCGTGCATAAAGCACATGCCATGTTGCATAAAACTGACGGCTCCATTATTTCGAGGCCGCTCGTGAGCCATTAAATTTTGTTTTTTCCCCTTTTCCTAAAAAAAATCTGAAAATATCATAAATTAAGGACGAATCATTTTGGGGTCCAACAAGGGCTTTAAAAGAAATAGTTGTATTTGAGGGACTAAAATGGAAATATGCTTATTTGTAGGTACTAAAAAGTAAAAATCTCTGTATATTTGATGTGTGATCTGTATTTCCCCAATTTCTAGTCCCTCAAAGTTGCAGGACCTGTTTTTCGTGCTAATGTGCTGTCACTTTTGCTTAAGGTGGAGAACAGTTCAATGAAAGTAAGATATTCAGTCCAAAATAGTGTACCGCAAAATAATAGTTGAAGAAACTAACAGGAGCATGACATATGTAAGCAGCACTTCTAACGGATATGACTGAAGGCAGTTATCAGTGGGGAAAATCTAGGTTGTGATACCATATTCGAAGAAATAGTAAAGAAGGAGAAAGTAATCCTCAGCTGCTTGTGAACTGTCCTGTTTTCTAATGACTAATGTTATTCAATGCAAAAGCTTCTCTCATGACCCATCTTCACGAAGAATCTTATTGATATTTAGCTGAATCTACTTGATTTACATGGTTTTATGATTTTTATGGCTTCATATCAATACTGTGGCTGAGAAGATCTTGTTGAAGTACTAAGATAAGATATGTTCCATCACTTTGCAGGGCATGTACATGATCACATATCGTCAACGTCTTGCGAGTATGCTTCACAATTCAGTGATACTGCAGTCACTTCTCATATGGACTGTGTCATTGCTGATGGGTGGTTATTCTGCTGCTACAGCATTGGGTTTATCATTTCTAAGTGTTGTTCTTATGTGGATTTTCTCCATCAGCTTCTCTGCTTTGGTTGCTATTCTCCTCCCGTTCATTTGTCCCTCTCCTGCACCATATATTGCAAACCCCTGGCTAGTTATAGGCTTATTTGGTGCACCAGCTATGCTTGGAGCATTGACTGGTCAATGGCTGGGTTTTCTCATTCTTCAAAATTATCTTTTGCATGCTTTATCTAAAGAGAGAAGATCTTCTGTTATTCAAGTTAACTTAATCAATTGCGAGGCTGAAAGATGGCTTTTTAAATCTGGCTTTCTTCAATGGCTTGTTGCTCTGATTTTGGGAAATATATTCAAGGCAGGGTCTACATTCTTGGCACTTGTTTGGCTAGTTTCACCTGCTTTTGCATGTAATGTTCTATGCTCTTCAACCTCTTTTAGCAATCCATTTATTTCTTGAAGATTAGCTTCAGCATTATTTGTGACATATTTCAGTCTCATTTGCTAGACGGGCTAATTGAAGCAACATTGACTCCAGTGCGATCACCAAAGCAACTTAGGATTGTAACATTGGTGATGGGTTTATTTCTGCCAGTTTTAATTTCTTCTGGTATGTTTATTCGATTGGCAGGAACAATCATTGGACTAATTGTCCGAATGGAGAGGTAAATTTTCATTTAATTCCTGAATCAAGTTGACAGCTTCATACTTATCATTAGTGCCCATGATTAGTTGAAATCCTTTTGAGCTCTTGAGGGGGGGGGGTAGCTGGGGAGCAGAATTTAGGTAGTTGCAACTTGAGCATGTTTCAGACATTTTACTTCAAATCTTGAAATATGTGAGGTGATTTTTTTCTTAAACATCTCATCTTTATTGTTTATATGCAGGAACCCTGGTAGCATGCCTGAGTGGCTTGGAAATATGATCCTTGCGGTATTTATTTCTGCAGTGGTTTGCCTTACATTTGTCTATCTTTTGTCCTATGTTCATCTTTCAGGTCATTTTTTTCTCTCTTGCGCTTCTACTTTCAAGAAATTTTTTATAAGATTTTGTGGAGTTACACGTGCACTCTCAAAGGAAAATGTATTTCAGTCAATATTCTTTTGCTGGGGGGTGTTCAATAAGCACAAACATATCTGTAACAACCAAGGATTATCCTGTGAGTTGGGTTAGCGGTGGGAAATGTTTTCTGCTTTCTCTTCAACTTGGGAAATGAGCATGGAAGGACATATCATGATGGCCCAGATACATTTCTACTGCAACATTGGAATGCATATTGCATTTGACAACTGACACAAATATCAGAAATGGAGGAATGACTCTACATGCATGTATATGCTTACATGCATGACTTACATAATAAATAAGATACTTTGTTAATGGCATGTATATGCTTTATCATCAGAAGTTGTTTCTGAATTACTTCTGATGAGTGATCACTGAACGAAAAAACTGTTTAATGTTCCCTACTGCATGAATAATAAAATAGAAATAGAATAAACACTGAAATGCAACGATCCCCAATCCAAGCAGTGTGTTACCTTTCTAATATCTGTCACTCATAGCATGTACACCATCATACGCATCACTTGTATGTCTCCTGCATCAACAGCATTCATGGTATGGAATGTGTTATGTTGATAAGCTATCTCTACTTAACATGCAAATCTTTACTTAGGTATTTTCACTTTGTCCTTTCATTCAAACCTTTACATATATTTCTTTAATGGGATTTTTATTTTTTATCCTCCAAAATCTTTCGAGATTAGGAAAAGACCCCCCTAATCCACCTATTTAGCTAAAAGCCCCCACATTCTTCTCCGTTACATGAAAAAGCCCGTCTTATGTCTCTGTAATGTCAGGTCTGGTTAGGTTAACCTAACCATGGTCTAACCTAATAAAAGAAGAGAAAAAGACCATAATGTCCTTGTCTAACCCCAGCACCGGATCTACACCCACTGCACCAACAACCTCCCCCCCCCTTTCCCGTTCAGGTTATACTTCCTCCCGGCGCCGTCATTCCTCACCTCCCCCGTGTAGCCGCCGCCGACCCCCGTACCATGCACCCCCTCGCAGAGGTGCCCGATCTCCACCGGCACCGTCAGGTCCTCCCCGACGTACCACGCGTTCACCAGGGGGTTGGAGGACAGCTCCCCCAGCTCGTGCCTGATGACACTCACCATGCCATCCACGCTGGGGTAGCCATTCGGGGGTGCCATGGTGACCGTGCCCACCATGTAACCGGGCACGGCGGAGGGCTAGGCACACACCTCGGGGCACTGCAAGCCGCTGTTGCCCAGCCAGGCGTAGGGCAGGGTGTAGCCGACGATGGAGGGGAAGGTGAAGTAGTGGAAGCCGCAGACAGTGCAGCAGAAGTCCTGGATGGTGACCTTCGGGGAGGTGAGGACCAGGTAGATGCCGTTGCAGTGGTCGACGGGGAGGTGGTGGGCGGCCACAGTGTCGGCGATGACCTGCTGGACGGAGAGGCGGGTGAGGGCGGCACAACACAGGTCGTGGACCTCACAGGTGATGGAGACGGCGCGGGTGATGTTGGCGCCAGTCTGGTTGGTATGGAGGGCAACGGTTGACCACCAATGGCAGACGGACGCGGACAGCACCAAGGCGTCGGAGATGGAGAGGAGGAAGTCATGGATGGTGGCCTGGTGGGCAGGGTCCCAGCGGTCGTACCAGATGAGGTAGATGTTGATGGGGGAGGACAGGATCGGACCCATATGGTAGCGCAGATGGACCAGGTCGGAAGACCCCTCGTACCTCTTGGAGCCAGCCAGCCCGGGGCGTGGGTGTGCCTTGAGGTGCCATGACTGCTCCTGCTGCGCCGTCGGGGCCTGGCTAGGTGATGGGTCTGGGCTGTGGGAGTAAGCCAGGGAGGAGAAGAGGAAGAGGAGGAGAGCAGCATGGAGAAGGAAGCAAGATACTCTATTAATGCTTGCCCTCCGATGCTGGCACATGTGCGGAGAGAGAGAGAGAGGGAGCGAGAGAGAGCGTGAGAAAGAGGGGGGGAGGGTGTCGGAGCTCAGAGAGAGAGAGAGAGAGAGAGAGAGAGAGAGAGAGAGAGAGAGAGAGAGAAGGGTAATTTGGGAAATAGATAATTAACGGGGTGAGGGGGAGGAATATTCCCTAGCATATTTGTTTTTTCGAACGGTTGTTAACCATAGTTGTCAAGGCGGGCGCCTAGGCGTCGCCTAGGTGCCCAGGCGCTCTTGAAAGGGCTAGGCGCTGCAGTGCCTTGTTGACATTGGAAAAGGCGAGCTGGGCGGTCGCCTAGGCGCCAAGGCGGTCGCCTAGGCGCCAAGGCGGGCCAACCGTGACCCGTCCGAACCAGATTCGACCTGGTTATGGATATTTAACTCTTTCTTTTTTATAATTTTTTTGATGTTATTATATTCTTTTGTAATTTTTCTGAATTTTTTACATTTACTTTTGAATCTTTTGCATTTACTTCTGAATTTTTTGTAATCTTTTGATACAATTTAGTTTTCTATAATTGTCACATAATTTAATTACAGCAATTTCTTCATGTAATTTATTTTTTTTGTAATTTTCACATTTTTTATTCTGGATTTATATAGTGGAGGATATATATTTTAGATTTGTAATTAGTGGCCGAAGTGTCGCCTAGGCGACGCTTAAGCGGATGCCTTGTCGTCTAAGCGCTTAGGGATCCCGTGAACGCCTTGGGTCGCCTTGTCGCCTTGACAACTATGTTGTTAACAGAGGGGCTTTTTACTAAGGATTTGAAGAATGTGGGGGCTTTTGGCTAAATAAATGGATCAGGAGGTCTCTTCCTAATTTTGAAAGATTTTAGGGGCTAAAAACTAAAAATCCCTTCTTTAATTTTTTTTAAGTGACTTTGCATCGGAGTTGCAATCCCCATTTATTTTTGGTTTCATGATTTGAACATGTGGACAGGTGATAAAATGTCAATTGTTGTATCACTCTTTGCTCTGTTTGGTCTCACACTGACTGCAGTTCTGGCTGGAACCTTCCCTGCATACACCAAAGATGTTGCACGAGCAGTTAATGTAAGTTAGTTTTTCATGTCATCTAGTGATCTGTCCTTTGTTTTTCCATATTTTGAGTCTGTATTCACTTCATCTTGCCTTTCTTTTTTGTTGCCTTGCAAGTTTCCATTTTCCTCATCCTAATATCTTGGTTGAGGACCTATGGTTTAATTGATGAATTGAAAAATTATATGAAGAACACTTCCAAAAAGAAAAATTATATGAAGTTAAATATGGATTAAGAATAAAAGAATATTATGGCAATGCTTATTATTTTACTAAATCCAAGAGCCATATTTTTTTTGATCTTGTGTATCTAGAATTCCCACATAGTTGATCCCATGCCACAGTTGATATTTAAAGAAAATTTAAGGAATGGCCTTGAAGAAGAGATTTTGAAACATAATTTGCATGTCCAACTACATTTCAGTTACTCAATCTTCTACTCTTATGACTAATGCAGCAAATGGATGGAGAGAAATATTTCAAGCGAAAACTCTGTGGCTTTATTTGTTTGACACAATATTGCAGTCCTATGGCTCAGTAGAAAAACTTGTGACTTTCCCCCCCTTTTGCAATATTCTGCTTTTCTTTGTGCATGGCTGTTGACCCCACAAAATATCCTTCATATCTTCAGAATTGTTTTTGAAGGAAGATACGTATCAGAATGCATATTTGGGTGCATAAAACTTTTTATAAGTTGACACCGACATGTTCTCACAAGCAGAAAACAAGGAGGAAATTCTCCTGGGCTCCACTTGCTGAAAAATGAAATTTTTTACAGTTGTTCGGAGCCTTTTTATAGGAGAAAAAGCCAAAGAGAAGCCCCTCCAGACCTGTATAGGCCGGAGGAACCCCCTCCGCATGTTGGCAGGCCGGAGGAGGACCTCCTCCGCCCTGCCAGCACGGAGAGGACCCCCCCTCCGCCCTCCGCCCTGCCCAGGCCGGAGGAGGCCCTCCTCCGCCCTGTGCAGGCCGGAGAGGACCCCCCCTCCGCCCTGAGCAGGAAGAGGAAGAGACGGGGGAGAAGTTGAAGACTGTTTGGATTCCACCGGAGGAGGGATCCTCTGCCCTGCCCAGGCCGGAGGAGGCCCTCCTCCGCCCTGTGCAGGCCGGAGGGCCCCCATTAAAAAAAAGAAAAGAAAAGAAACTGAAGGAAGAGGAAGAGACGGGGGAGAAGTTGAAGACTGTTTGGATTCCACCGGAGGTGGGATCCTCCGCCCCACCCTCTTCAGGTATAAAGGGAGCAGCACCCCTGGAGA